>CM067843.1:11772500-12972500 GCA_034509565.1 Triticum monococcum
TCAGTTTGCTGCCAAAATAAATCCTACCGAGGTTCAAGAAAAAGATAAATCACTAATACATAAAACATGGCATGCTTGATGCATCATACCATTATGCATCAATAATATTGCTGAAAGGGCATGAGAGAAACAAAGGCATATATTAGCAATCAAACGATTGCGTGAGACAATTTGAAAAATTTAAAATTGCACTCTATAATATAAAAAGATATATGTTGCCTGATGTCCCCATGAAAGAGCAACTCCACGAAGTCCATGTAGGAGCATGTGGCGTTGATAGCCTTGACCGAGAGAATCGGTGGTGTGGGGAAGTCGTATCTGATGATCGAGGCGGACTTCTCGACACTTGTCACCCCGACGGCGGTAGGCTATGCACCATAGCCAGCACTCACATTAAATTTGTGGTCGGGAACGTGACCTCACACGGCCTCTATGAAAGCTGTCTGCATGTGAGGCATGTGCGCCGAGGAGTCTCGTGTTCAGGACACCTAGCACCGTTCCAAAACGTCACTGCTGACGTTTCTCTAGATCTGGTTTAACAGAGGGTAGATTACTTGGCAGCAAACCTACACAAAGGTATGCTTGCCCTCACATCATTGGCTCCTTCTGGATGTTGTAGTACTAATTGTGAAGAGGATTCTAGTGAATTTCTTATTGTACCGAGGGTTTAAAATTTCAGCGAAATTTCATATATTTCGGTGGGCTTAAAAATACTTGCAACCATGAAAGTTTCAGCCAAATTCATACAAAAATTTAAATTAGCATAAAAATCATTAAAAATTGGTTTTTGAAACTCAAAATCCGAAATAATTTCTGAATTTCCGAAATATTGCATATTTCGGTGACGTCCAAAAAAATTCCATGTCCGATATTAAATACCTTACCGACGTGGCTTTTTGGGCAGGTCCATCTGTTGTAGTTACGCTCAGGGTACCCCGGTTTTAAATACCCCGACATGCTCATGCGCAAAATCAAGAGGGGCTACTAAAAAAGAAAGATTTTTGACGCTCCATTAGCTAGCGTACTCTTCTACTATCAATAAAACCAAAAAATAAATCAAATGTCAGTGAGTCAGATCTAAAAGTTGGGAGTTGTCCAAACGCCAATTGTTTGGTAGGGTAACTCTCAGCCGCCATTCCATTTGTAAATAGATATTTGACCCTTTATAGTATCGATTACTTGTTTTCATTTTAATATCAAAAGATTATTTTGTTAGAAAACAGATTTTTTTGCTCGGAAAGCTCATTCATCTAGAAAAGAATTATGGCCACGTGTAGTAGAAGTTACTAGCTTTTCTTTTGACAGACTGCAGCCCTCAAAGAGGGCTTAACACTTTATTATTTGCAATTTAAGCAGTGTGCAGAGAGAAGTTTCCCCCTTAGGAAAGAGGTGGATTTGATTCATTCCTTAGGAAGACTCTGAGAGAAGCTTCATCAGGAATTACTGCAGAGTTATATGCTGCATCAACATTGGCTAGGTATCCTGCTTGGAAGATTTGTTTGATAGAAGGCCTCCTTTCTTCTTCACTATCCTCAAGTAAACCCGCATTAACCAACGCTTTCGTAGCATGGATAACATTTCTTGACATGAGATTGAGCTCTACTCCTGACTTGAGATAGATAGATTACAACAGATGCAAATGAAATGCTTGCAAGTTGGAATGACATAACAACGGAAGATGGTGCATTTCACGACCGGATTAGCACCAAGCTTAATATCGTCCGATTTAAATACAGTACCCAACAATGACATTAAAGATGAACTGCATCTACTAATTAACATCACCCAAATAGTTTCAGCTACATCATTTGTTTCCCGTCAACACAGCAGCGTCAGACCAAGGGGAGAGCTTGTCGATGCGGATGCGCAGGGGAACTTCCATGGACGCCCCATCCCCTGCTGCTGCTGGAACCAGGTACATCCGCGGCACCGGCAGGAACGTTGGCTCGTCCGCGGCGGCCACCGCGCCGGGCGACGAGCTGCTCCTTATGTGCATGTCCACCAGCACCATGTCCTCCTTGCCGCAGTTGACCCACATCTTGCACGTGAACCGGGGGCGCGTCGCCGCCCTAGCCCTGGCGCACACCACGGACACGGCGGCCGCGGCGGCGCCGAGCACGCCCACGGTCAGGAGGAACACGCGGTTGTCGTCGCCGAGGAGGACAACCCGCGGGGTCGACACCGGTAGATGGAGCTGGCTAGCCTTGCCGTACTGCACGGCGCGCAACGGCACCGAGTGCACGGTGTTGAGGTGGCCGGCGAGCGCCTGCGGCGCGCCGACATAGCCGCAGCCGGGCTCCGTGCAGTGGCAGGGCGCGTGCGGGCACGCTTTCTGGTGCTCGGCGACCTCGTGGTAGGTCATGTACCACTGGCAGCCAGCGTTGGGGCACCCGATCCTGGTGGAGGACACAACGGCGTCCAGCGCAGGGCAGGGGTCAAAGAAGCCGCTGCCGTCCACGCACGCCGTGCACTGCCCGAAGGGCAGCTGGGCCACGCAGGCGCCGCAGGCCGGGTGCCCCGCTTTGCACTGCAAGCAGGCACACAAATCGGAGATGGGCCGTAAATCAGCACGAAAGAATCGATCTCTCATGAGGAAGAAAGAAGGAAAGAAAGAGAGGAACCTGGAAGACGGGGGGCTTGAAGGGGAGGGTGCAGACGGGACAGTGGAGCACTTGCTTGTCGATCCTCACGGCGAGCTCCACTCGCGGGTTGTACGCCGCCGTGACGATGACGCCTCCGTCTCCTCCACCGGCCGCCTCCTGCTTCATGTGGCCGTCGGGCAGGTCCAGCCGTGCTTTCTTGGAGCTCTTGTCGGCCTTGTCCGGCGAAGCCCGGCTTCTCCCCTCGACGGTGGCGCCTTGCATCCTGGCTGGCCTTTGGGGAAAGAAAACCGCTGTCTGTGTCTCAGGCCAAACTTTTTCCAGGAGGTGGGAGAGGAGAAGAGCAGAGATCTGAGAACAAAAGGTGCCGAGGGAACCACACTACACTATAAATGCTTCCTCATTGTGGTTTCCATTCCCAAACTTATATACTATAGATATAAGCCATGCTCTTAATCTATTTCATTATTGCTAGTTTATCCATATATTAATGTTGTTCTAGAAAAATTGAGGAACATAAATGTAAGCACATTGTTTTTATTTTTGCATGGTTTCCTGCTTAATTGATACACAGAGGAGTGCTTTCGAGTCCATCGCCAGATTAATTGATACACAGAGGAGTGCTTTCGAGTCCATCGCCAGATTAATTATAACACCATCAAACACGTGGGAGCCCATAAAAAGAAAATGATACATGTGTAAGCACAAGGGACACGCGTAACCAAATAGTACAAAGGAGCACACAACACATCACAACTTTCACCCAGGTAACGACACATCCCGCCTTTCTCACTGCTACCGACTCGCACATACGCCATGGCTGATGTGCTGGCCGCCACCAGCAAATAACGACAACATGACCACAAGTACGGCATGGTTGATGTGCTGGCTGCCACCAGCAAATAACAACAACATGACCACAAGCGTCCAAAAGATCCCTCGAATAGGGTACTGGATTTTGAAGACCCCCGACGCCAGAAATCTTTATTAGCTGCTTGCATGGAATGGAAAAATAACCCCTTGATTCGGCAGATGCCATCAAGAAGCAATGAGCAATCCATCTGTCACCACACCATGCAACAAGCTAGTTCAAAGATTTCTAAGCAGGCATCCATAGCTGGAGGTTACGTAGACATAGGGGGATAACCAGAGAGGACATCAACCAAGATCATCCTCGCATCGGTGCATGAGAAAGGCTTGAACAACGTTGCTGGAGCACAAAAAAACTAACACCAATGATGATGTGGGAAATCAAGTATCGGCTCGCAAGCAACCTGTGCTAACCACCAGTCGACAGAACATAGAGAGTAGAAAATACATTCAAGGTTACAATAGAGGCTAAGCATCACCTAATATCCTAGAAATAACATAGTGGAGAATAGGTGGCAGGAAAGCTTGTTTGAACCTAAGGAGAAACAAGAATAGAAGGACCTCCAGATCAGAACACGAACCGCCAGCATAATCCCTAAATCAGAATATCTGAGAAAAGATCTAGGTAGGACAAAACATAGGCAATGCTAATAATAAAGGATGGAAGGTTTTATAGTTCTCCATAAGTCATTGCATTTATATCTGTTGATTTTATGTTAACCATAAAGATTGACGATTGAGATTTAAAAGTAGATCTACACAACGTTACGTAAAATAAAAACATGTACGGAACCTACAGTTTTATAATTGACACGTCTATATGGAGAATCCCTTCTCTTTTTAGAGTATGATGAGAGTCCAACCTGCACACAAACACATTAATTTCCTTTTTGTTTTTCCATTTTTCATCTTATTATGATTTTTCGTAAGTCAGCCACGTGTGTGTTTGAATTATTAAACAGAGAAAAAAAAGAATAAAATAAAGGGCTCGGTCAGGGATTAGATCCTTGGTCTTCTGTGTGGTGTCTTAAGCTGTCAACCAAAAGGGTACGCTCAATGTTGTGCTCATAAGTGGCGCCTGGTCCCTTTTGACCTGAACAGACATGTGTGTGTAAACAAAGAAATAAAAATAAGGGTGTTGGTGTTCGACCCCTGACCTCCTAAGTTGGTGCTCGCATTGGCAAGTGGCAACCTGGTCCGTTTTGAACGATAAGTCGATTCTTCTTGTGGCGCAAGGACATGGTCGAGTTCAGGTCTTTTCGGCCAGCAAATCAGCTATAGTATGCCACAGGCGTGCAGAAATAGGGTGCGATGGCGGCACGGGCATGCGAAGCAGCTGCAGCTGTCGCGTGTGCGGTGATATGCCCAAGGCCCGTCGAGGCAGTGTATAATAATCCTATAATCAATATTTTTATATATGTTCTCCTATTAATAGTCTCATCTTGCTATCTTGCACATCTTTTCACCGGTTTATACATAATTAAGCCGATCATTAAGAAGGCTAGAGAAATGAGGCAGCCCTGTTGGTTAAAAAAAATGGGATTTATGACATGCATGATAAAGGATAGGAAAAAACGAAAAAAAATCACAAGGTTACTCAAAGGATGATGGACATGAAACGCCATTATGATCACTGAGAAGGCTGGAGCAATGAGCCATTGGTTTAAAAAAAATGGGATTCATGACATGTAAGATAAAGATTGTTAAATTGTTGGATCAATCAAAGGAAAACAACATGAGGTGACTTAGAGGATGATGACGAGTCAAACAGCGGCCAAAATGACATAGAACATGTGAACTGACCCTATATATCACGGTGTCACTACTGACAGGAGGAACTCGCAATTTCCAAGCTCGGCCACACTCATGAAGCTCCTAATAATGGATGAGCAACTCTCCAAGGTGTTCGGAAAAAGGTTGTGCCGATCCAAAGTCTCCCGTTGCAACGCACGGGCAAATATGCTAGTGATTATTTAATGGGGAAATGAAAGTTAAACTAGGAGCAGCAGGAGTTCGCAAAGGATGACACCTATTCCTAGCTTGGCATCCAATTTACATAGGCATCCCCAAGCCGGCCGGCTTGATAGAACAAAAGCTGCCGTAAGGGATGCACAAAGGACTACCCTTGTTTTGATAACCTACTACTACGACAAATTGATGGTGAAAGTATGCCTAGCCTCTAATGAGGGTTTTGGTGTTAATGGCATTATAATTAGATGATTAACTACGTTTCAAGTGTGTTTTCAGTATACACATCGTATGGAATGGAGTATAAAACTTGGTCAGTGATACATCTCCAACATATCTATAGTTTTTGTATGTTTCATGCCTATTATCCTTTAAGTTTGCAATATTTTCAATCCTTTTGAGGGACATGCCTATTAATTCAGTGGCGAGCGCTAGTTTTGTTTTTCTGTTATTTTTGGGATCTCAGGAAATCACCACAGAAAAAGTCACCAGAAAAATCAGAAAAAATAGTAGGGGTTGTGCCGGAAGAAGACCAGGGCACCTGGGCCCTCTACATGCAGGGGCCCATAGGTCATAGGTGTTCAGAGGCCATAGAATCCTTGGTGGGGCGCCTAGGGCCTATGGTGCTTCCCACGAAGACGGCTTCGGTGCCCACTGGCTATATATAACCCTGAAAGCGTTCCTCAATTTATCGTGCATTTTTTCACGTCAGCTATCTCACGTTCTAAGGCAATCTTCATTTCAACCCTGATCTAGTACCCTGTCGGAGGGGGGAAATGCATCTTGATCTTCACCGACATCGATCCCCGCACTCGAAGATGAGTGCTGAGTAATCTAACCCCTGAATATGGGTTCATGGCAGTAACAAAGATGTAATCTCTCCTCTTTGATGTTCAATAAAATAGACATATGAGCTGTGTTAATCTAAAGTATTCTTTAGCTATTATTTCTTTCATGTGATGAATTATTTATTTATGTTCACATTTTTTTGATGATTTTATGTGTCATATATAGATGTATATTTCTTCCCGCTTGCTTGTTTACTCTTGTCCCGTTTAGATCGGTAGCTAGTAGTGGAAAGATCATTAGCCGGGTTCAACCTTGCAGGTAAACTAGAGCAGTGACCAGAACAAAAAAATATATTTTTTAGCATATTACAGACACAAGCGCTCATATATATATATATATATATATATATATATATATATATATATATATATGCGCATACACTCAGCCCTATGAAAGCACGCACACACACCGTACCCCTATGAGCACATCCAAGAGAATGAGCCAACATATTATCTAGAGATTTTACAACATCACAGTAGCGCCTTGTAGTCGACAGGAACGTCTCGTCTCACGGAACGCACATCGCCAGAAAATCCTGAAATAAATCCAGAATAAATGCAAGCACCAGAATTTGAACCCTGTTGGGCTAGGGATACGAGTGTCCACCTAACCATCCAACCACAATTTGTCATTATCCGTAACACTCCATATGAAGAATAATCTCCATCAATGTGGAAGTTTTCTTTTACGTATACAAGAATGAGAAGTTCAGAAACTTAGAATCAACAAAACAAACCACTAGAACAAATTTGGAACAACATTAACTGAAAAACAAGTATATTTAAGTTTCTGATTACGTATTTTGAAATAATAACGTGGCATGGATTGAAGTATACACTACTAGAGAAAAGCCTAGCAATAGCGTGGGTCAAAGGGCTATCAGTAGCGCGGAGCACCGCGCTACTGATACGGCGCTACAGCTAACGTTTAGCAGTACGTAGCGCTTTTTGACGCGCTCTACTGCTATACCTAATTAGCAGTGGCGCTTTCCATACCAGCGCGACTGCTAAGTGCCTTAGTAGTAGCGTTTTCCTGTCCAGCACTAAAGAGCGCTACTACTATATTTTCACATAATTTTTTGTTTGCTATGTATTTGTGATGTTTTTGTACAGGTTTTATACAGTATTCTAATCATATCATAAACATGCAATATGCTCATCATATCATCCAACACAAATCATGTCGTTACATCATAATCACCATATAGCTATACAAGTTACATGACATGTCTCATCATACATAATGTAGTACTTCTTGAGGCCCCAGTTCGTATCGCTCTCTCGCACTAGCGTGAACCTAAACTAACTATTTTCCGCTTTAGCTCTTCTATCAAACCTTATATGGTTGTCGCTCGGAAACCGGTACACATGAGCCTGACACTCCAGTCACTCGTCGTATACTCCTGGCGTAGCACTTCTTCGCCATCGATGATCTATGTACCTGGATCGTCACATGAGGAAATAATATGCAACATATATAAATGAGCAACAGAAAGAGACAGAGTTGGCAAAAATAGAAGCAACATATCATAAGCATAAATAATAAAGTTCATCGTACCCAAAATGCCCTAACTAGGGTGATCTTTGCTAGTTGAGGAGGACGGTTTAATTACATCATATATAAAGTTTCGTCGTGCATAACTCAAAGTTTCGACATAGAGAAAGTATCGACTAAACGGACACATTGTCATATATTGTCAATCACTCCAACATGTGGTGCCACCATCCAAGTCAGGGAGATAGTACTCGAGCGCAGTGAAAGGCTTCAGGTCGAGACGCCATGCGGCTACGCGTGTTCGGACGTCCTCCCGTGATATTTTCCCTTCTTCATAGAACATCCCTATTTTTTCGAGGACCTCCTTCATGATGATTTGGGCAAGTTCACGCTGGATGTGATAGAACTCAGCTCGAAGTTGATGATCCGGGATATCTCCTAGTTTCTTTGCCCATTGCAGAACATTGGCATCGCCGGATCTAGGTGACATGCGAAGGTTTTGCTGATCCGGTCTGCACTCCAGCATGTGGTGGAGGACATAGAATCCATCATTGAGAGTACCACTCGGTTACTGGACGCAGCAGAAGTCGGTCTTATGGCCGAAGGCGGGCGCGCGGTTCCTTGTCTTCTTGAGAGTAATCTCTCCACCCCGTAGGTCATAGCTAAAGATAACACTGTCAAGAACAGACTTGATGTGGGTGCAATCCTTTTTCTTCATGTTCTTCGACGAGTCTAAGTAAAGAGTGTGGGAGAATCGGGGGTAAAGGATGATGAGGACGGCGCGCCTATCGCTGCAGAAAATAAGTACACGTCAAATTAGCCTCCACGCGTGCAAATGAATGATTGAAATGGAAAGAAGGATATCCACGGATGACTTACATGGGATGATAAGGCACGAGAATCGTCTCCTTGTCCTTATTTCCGACGTAGTTACTCGCATATGCACGGTGCTTTGGGCCAGCCAAGAAGCCCTCGTGCATGAAGTACGGGTCAGCGACACAGATATAATGTATCTGCTCAATCCTGATGATGTAGTTCATGTACTAGGAAAAAAGGCGGACAAATGTAAAATCGAGATTTTTCAAGTGAAACATGTCGAAGATGTAATCGAATAGAAGGAAGAACTTTTTCTCGGGGAATGTGTCGACGTACAACCTTTGTTGCGGCAGTTAACCACGTAGAGCGGGTATCCTGGATTTTCCGAGGCGATGAGGCTTTTCTCTCTCCGCAGCACATCGTCATGAAGTCTCTTAGATTGCCGTATATGGCCTCTACCGCTGCCTTAGGTAGGATTAGATCACCGGGGATATGGTATTTCGCCGCACCTATGATAGGTATACGGTCTTGAACCCGAGGCTGTGGAGGCGGCTGGCTCATAAAAGCAGCTTTGCCTTTCCTCGGTCTCTTCCTATGCTTCTTTGCTACTGGAAGTGAGCTATAATACATTGATCCTTCGGCAATTCAGGCACCGCCTCATCATGCTCAAACCCTAAGTACTCATACTGCTGAGCCATCAATCCTCCATCGTCATAGGCGCCAGTACTGAGATACTGTAGAGGGTCATCGTCATCCTCATTGATGGCATCGATATCATGCATTGCTTCTTCGACGGCGACGATGTCATCAGCGACTAATGGAGCCTCTTCCTCACGCCATCCGCTATCACTTGGCACGACAGACAACACTAATTGGGTAGTTGGGGTGTTGGTGTTCATACCTTGCTGAGGTTGCGTGGTCGTGGGTGTGCTCCCAGCCGCCTCCGGACGAAGCAGACTCTTCGGTCACAACAGGACCCAACTCTTGCAATCGCCAAACAGCCATGGGGTCTCACCGTCATCTCCCCCTAGTGCTACCGGAGGAGCGAAATTCTCGTGGGCCGGTTTGACACTGGCCACGGAAACCCTGAAGACGTCAGGGGGATCAGCTGGCTGTGGAACAAATCTTCCTTCGGCTTCACTATCATCATCTTTCCCATATCCACCTTCAGGCCGCTGATGGTGTATAGTATGGTGCATGGGGTTACGTCCGCCTGCAAAGACATGTCTGCGATGTAAGACATCTGAAAGGCAACAGAAATGGGAATTATACATATATTGAAGAGGGCCGATGTGACAGGTATACCATGAGGGCATCAAAGACGGAGGACGGCCTGCTATGAGCAGGTGCGGGAGCAGATGCAGGAGCAGGTGCGGGAGCAGGTGCGGTTGCGTGAGCAGGTGCTGGTGCAAGCCTAAATGAGCTACTTGCGAAGAAGTTGGAAAGGGGAAAGTCCGCTATGTCTTTATCTGGATTTTGGTTGCTCCAACTGACGATAGCCGTAATCAACACACCATACAAAGCTACCATATCCTCTCTTGCGGCAGCTACCGCTGCTTTGACTGTCTCAACTGATTTCTTATCAACCGCAATCTCAATCTTATTGTCGATATTTTCTTCACTTAACCTCTGTCTTTCCTTTCTCTCCTCGGTGGTCTCACGGTAGTACTTCTTCCATATGGCGCCGTCTCCGACATCGTGCATGCGTCCATACGACGGCCGAGTGTCCACCAGGAGTCCTTTCAATATGTTCAAGGCCCGGTTGAATGGGGTGTCCCACTTGGGCCTCGCTAACGCCTCAGACGGCGAGTCACTTTCGACTGCAATCCTGTGCTGCTCTTTCTGCAAAAGTAACAAGGATCCTTTACAAATGTGACTAAACATGTAGTCGAATTGATCAGAAGCTAAAATTAGGGGCTAAATTAAATATTACCAGCCGTCTCATGAACTATGTCGTGACCGCGTCTGTTTCGAAAACCTTTTTGACTGGGTCCCAATGGTACTGGACCCTGATAATGTCACACTCCTATGGGACGGTGAACTCCGCCAAGGGGTCTGTGATCCCCAAACTTTCACGTTCCACGTCCTCCTTGGCCCATATGGGCCCCTTCCCCACGTAACCACGGCGTCCGAGGTGGTGGCACCCCAGGTTCCTCTCTGGAAGCCCCTTCATGTACTTCGACTTTTCTTTGGCAGCTTCGGCAACGCAAGCCGCCTTGAATATTTGGAACTGCTCTTCTGTAATTGTCGGATTATCCTTTACAATCTCGGAGTATGGTTCCTTTTTGATCATGATCCGATGTTTCACCCTTACTTTCCAGGCGGACACCAAGCCACTAAACTTGCCCATGGCGCGTTTGTTTATCTTCTTCATTGCCTGGTCTTGCCACGGTCGAGTATACTTTATTTCATCCAGGCCCGGGAACAAGAATACCTGGTGCAGCTTCCTTAGGAGGGAGTGCTCCATATTTGGTATCTTCTTTAGTTTGTCATCGTTGATGGTGGTGGTTGCTCGTAGGATGCAACCTATTTGATTGTCGTAGCACGCGCGCGCTTCTGCGGGCTCCTTTGGCTCAAAATTGCCGGAGTCCACCTCCGTGACCACCAGTCTAGTAGTGTTGAGCTGGTTTGGCTTCGCCAGTCTTGGCGCCGGTGTCGGTCTCAACGCCGGTCTCGGCGCTAGTGTCGGTCTCAACGCTGGTCTCGGCGCCGGTCTCGATGTCGGTCTCAATCTCGGATATGACAGGTGGGCGCTGCAACAACCGTTGCTCCTCGAGAAGGTTCAAATAGGTGTCTGCTGCCTCGTAGACATTGCAATCACCAGAACCCTATCCTTCATCGTGGCTAGCCATGTTTCCTATGATTAAATCTAGTCAATTAATTATAGACCTAATAAAAGGAATAATGACATAAAAAAGGCTTATGTTTTGCAGGAATGTTGATTCATTCTTGTTGCGGCAAATCCCGGGCACTCGATATGTACTAGTTTGTAGCAGAAGTCATGCCGAAATTCACGGAAAATTTCGGCATGACCTTTGCTACAAAGTGGACAAATCGAGCACCTGAAATTTGCCGAAACGGAAATGAATCAGCTTTCTGGCAAAACATGGGCCACTTGGGCACAATCAAACCACTTCAATGTTGCATATAACATGACCACTTAAGAACCTGTACATGAGCAACTACAACAGTAGATATACATGAGCAAACACTATTGAGGAATTTGCATATAACATGAGCACTTCAATGAAAAGATATAATCAACAATAATGGAATATGCAAATGAACATCAATGACATATATCATATAACATCAATCTTGTTTTTTGTTTATATAGCAATGATACGTCCATTTTGCATCATGCTTTTATATAAATATTTATTGCATTATGGGCTGTTATTACACATTATGTCACGATACTTATGCCTATTCTCTCTTTTACGAGGTTTACATGAAGAGGGAGAATGCCGGCAGCTGGAAATCTAGGCCGGAAAAGGAGCAAATATTAGAAACCTATTCTCCACAACTCCAAAAGTCCTGAAACTCCACGAAAGTTATTGTTGGAACTAATAAAAAATACTGAGCGAAGAAAATACCAGAGGGGGCCCACACCCTGGCCACGAGTGTGGGGGGTGCGCCCTACCCCCTGGGCGCGCCCCCTGCCTCGTAGGCCCCCTACACTGGTAGAAAAAGGGCCTCTTGTCCCGGTTCATAAGGGCCTTTTGTTCCGGTTCCTGAACCGGGACTAAAGGGTCGGTACTAATGCCCTGTCCCTTTAGTCCCGGTTCAATCCAGAACCGGGACAGATGGGCCTCCACGTGGCCTGTGCGCGGAGCCCAGGCAGGAGGGCCTTTGGTCCCGGTTGGTGGCACCAACCGGGACCAATAGGCATCCACGCGTCAGCATTTCTATGGATGGGGTTTTTGTTTTTTTTTTGAAAGGGGGGGGGGGGTTGGGGGTTTTGGGGGTTAATTTAGGTGTTTCATATATTGTGTTAGCTAGCTATAATTAATAGAGAGAAGTGTCCTCTCTTATGTCCGTGCTTGGTCGACACTATGTACTATACATACGTATAGAGAGGACTAGACACGCTAGCTAGCTAGTAAGCAAACGAAGGAAACAAAAGATCGTCATGAACATATATGCATACAGAGAGAAGTGATATCGACCACCTCTCCTTCTCCGAGAGATTGGTCGAACAACAAGTTCTCATATATCTATCCGACACTACCGGCTCCATATATACAATAATTATCTCTTACAAATATAATCATACGGACTCATGGTCCACATAGTATTCTCCGTCTTCAGCGATCATGTGGTCAAGAAAGAATGCCGCCAATTCCTCTTGAATTGCTCGAATGCGAGCTGGTTCTAGGAGTTCATCCCGCTTCCGAAACATCTAATTTGAAGAAGGGGGTCAATACATATATATATATACACGCATGAATGAAACTCAACACAAATGATGGTAATAAAATAAAATTATGAATGTTGTTATTTACGTACTTCATATTGTTCGTCAGTGTAGCCCCGCTTGCAGGTCGTGTGGTGGATGAACTCGCAAACGTAGTATCCATAGAAATCATTCCCTTGTTCCTGCCACAACCACTTTACAAGAAATAGAGGTCAATCAAACTAATAAGCAAGAATGCCAAATGGTATTGACGAAACTAGCGCTTGAATCAATAGGAGATGCGCGGAACATGCTACTATAGTACTTACTTTCGGGTGTCTAAATTGCAGCTTCTTCGGGAGTCCTGGAGCTTTTTTGGTGAATTTTTTCCAAACCCTGCCAGACAAAGAAAACAATTACTTGATATATCAGGAAATGAACAAAGTTGCTGATATGGTGGATAATGATCGATTTAACTTACTTCTCGAGCATTTGAGTCATGTCCGCATAGTCCTGGGGATCTTTTCGTCTTGAGTCTAAGACCGTTACTAGTCCCTGCTCAAGCTTAATCTCTAGGAGAATATAGTGGAAACTGCACACGCATGCATAACTCATCAATTACATTACTATAACCTTGACTAATATATAAGGGAAACCGAATACGCACAAGACAGTAACACTCACTTGAAGTTGTAAGGAAAGAGTATTATATCTTTGTTTTCATTTATTACCAACGATCGTAGCAAGTTGGCCTCGGTATCTGTGGCATGAAATTTAACCTCAGTTGCATCTATGAGATATGTGTTAATGAACCCAATATCACCGACTTGTCTTTTTTTCAATTTGGTGATCTTCAATCTGCATAATATAGTGAGGATGATTATAAATACATGCAATGAAAGAGCTGAGATATATAGAGAGACTTAATGACAGAAGTAGTACTACTTATAGACAGTAGCAGGTGACCGTTGCTTTATCGAGGGCCAATTGATTGAAAAACTAAAAGAACTCCTCAAAAGGAACAGGCAACAATTCAATTCCAACGAGGTCATGCTCCTTTTTAACTCTCACATACAAAGTACTCGTCCCCCCAGACTCTCTGCAGATTTTCAAGTACCAATCATGCAATCTTTGCATCATCGTTGATAGAGATCTTTCATCTTTGACGAGAGGCTTCCCGTACTCGTATGTTTGTATCTGCACCTCCATGATATCATAATGTACATCGTCGGGCAGGTAATCGCCAAGATTGCTATAACCGGGCACCATCCTCGGATCATTAGCGACGATGTCGCTAGGGACCTTGAGTGGGGGGCACGATTGATTCGCTTGTTCGCCGAGCTGGGCAATTTGTTTCCCAGCTCGTCGTTCTTTCAGCCTTTGATCACTGATAGTACTTCCCGACCGCTCCACTTCGGCAAATTCCTTTCCAATAATGCGATCATAGTTTCCTTTCGGCGGAGACTTGGGTGGTTTTGTCAGGGCAGCCAGAGTGCGCTTCGCTTTCACTGGATCTACCTTCTCCTCCGGAGGTGGATGTTTCTTTACTTTCACCCCTTCAAAGTAGTTCCTCACTTCTTCTCGTGCAATCTCGGCGTTCTCCTCCGGGGTCCTCTCGTATGGTAACTTCTCTGGAGTCTTCACAGAAGTACCAAATCTGTATTTCCTCCCGCCTCTGGCTGTACTGCTAGACCCCAGCAGAGCAGACGGAGCGGTTGTCTTCTTTACTTGCTTACGAGGTGGAGGAGAAGGACTACGACGCACCGGAGCAGACGGAGCGGCGGCAAGTCTCTTCCGCCCTTGCTGATGAGGCGGAGAAGCAGGAGGCTGGCTGCTCGGGCGCGCCAGCGCAGGCGGAGAAGGAGGCGGAGTGCCGCCACGCGCTGGAGAAGGAGCCGGCCGAGTGCCCTGATCGTCACTCGCCGGAGGAGGAGGCGGTGGAGGAGGCGGAGTGCCCTGACTTGCCGGAGGAGGAGGCGGAGGCGGAGGCGTCCAGTTCGGAAGGTTGATGAGCTCCTTCCGCCATAGGCATGGAGTCTTCAGAGCAGAACCCAGCCTAGTCTCCCCTTCACCGGTAGGGTGGTCAAGCTGGAGGTCCTCAAATCCCTCCGTTATTTCATCCACCATCACCCTAGCATATCCTTCTGGAATCGGCCGACAGTGAAAAGTTGCGCCAGGTTCAGTAGGATAAACAGAGCCAATAGCCGCCTTGACCTTCAAATTCATCCATTGCATCATAAGGTGGCAATTTTGAGACTCCGTGATAGCATCCACGGGATAGCTGGCAGGAGCCGTCAAGGCATGCTCCGGCTGAAGCAGCTCGGTGGAAGCCACGCTGCTTCTCCGCTGAGATGGCGGGGTAGCTTCGGGGGAAGCTTCGGCAGTTCGGTTGCTACGATTTGCTTCTCGTTCCTCTATCGCTTGTATCCTTGCTTGCAGCGCCTGCATTTGGGTCTACTGCACTTTTTTCCTCCTCTCCTGGCATTTGTAACCGCCTGCGTCCAAAAACCCAAACTTCCACGGAATGGAGCCTGGCGTGCTTCGTGTCCGTCCAGGGTGCTCAGGATTCCCGAGGGCCATTGTGAGCTCGTCGTTCTCTCTGTCTTGAAAGAACGTCCCTTGCTGCACTGCTTCGATATACTGCTGAAGCTTCTTGACTGGTATGACCATTTGATCGTTCGTCCAAATGCACTTCCCTGATACAGGGTCCAAGATTCCGCCAGCCCCGAAGAACCAAGTCCGGCAATGGTCTGGCCAGTTAATTGTCTCTGGTTCGATCCCTTTATCAACCAGATCATTCTCAGTCTTGGCCCACTTAGGCCGGGCTACGAGGTAGCCACCTGACCCCGTGCGATGGTGATGCTTCTTCTTCGCAGCATTTTGCTTGTTTGTCGCCCACATCTCCTTACCCTTTTCTGATGTCTCGTGGGCCACAAATGCGGGCCAGTGATCTCTGATCTTCTCATATCTGCCCTTGAATTCTGGTGTCTCTTTATTTTCGACAAACTTATTCAGCTCTTTCTGCCACCTCCTGAATAGTTCTGCCATCCTTTTAAGAGCAAAAGACTCGATTAATTGCTCTTTAACTGGCTTCTCCGGATCATCCTCTGGCGGTAGGGTGAAATTTAACTTCAGCTCAGTCCAAAGATCATTTTTCTGCATATCATTGACACAAGACACCTCAGGGTCTTCTGTAGCCGGCTTTACCCATTGCTGGATGCTGATCGGGATCTTGTCCCTAACCAAAACCCCGCACTAAGCAACAAATGGGCTCTTTGTACAGAGGGGTTCAATCGGTTGGCCGTTGGGCGCGATTGCTATGATCTCAAACTTTCCATCCGAGCTCAACTCTTTCTTCGGGCCTCGTCTCTTTACCGAAGTTGTGCTCGATCCGGAGAGCTAGAAAAAAGAACAAAGACATAATTAATATGTGTACATACCAAAACAATGAATGCATCAATTAGCTAGTCAGCAGAAGCTTAACTAATACATATACCTGGCCGGACTCGGTTCGGTCAGCGGAGAGGTCCTCACGGTCTCCTTCTTGCACCGGCATTGAGTCACCGGAGCCGTCCTCACGGTCTCCTTCTTGCACCGGCATTAGGTCACCGGAGCCATCATAATCATAGCCAGCTGCTTCTAGACCATCGGTGTCGTTGAGAAACAACGAGCAGACGGCATCACTTCCTCGTGCGATTATGTCCCCCAACAACTCTTCTTGTACTTCGTCTCGGGCGGTGTCCATAGTTTCTACAAATATTGAAAACATGGCAATTATTATTAAAACATGACAGATGGATATATTAGTGGGAAACGTAGAACTAATATTAATTAGTGGCCTCGACGCTGCTTCTCTAGGTTTTGGGGTGGCCTCGATGCTGCTTCTCTAGGGTTTGGGGTGGCCTCGACAACGCTTCAAGGATAAAAGAAGAAGAGGAAGAAGAAAAAAAAAGAGGAGAAGAAAGAATAGAGGAGTAAGAACTCCTCTATTCTTTCTTCTCCTCTTTTTTTCTTCTTCTTCCTCTTTTTTTTATTGGGAACGAGGGTCGTCGAGGGTCACCGAGCGGTAGAGGAAACCCTAAATAGCAAGTATCGTGGGTGTGAGATACATGTGGCCGTCGGTGTCGGACAGTACATCCACGTCCCACAAGTGACGCGGGCTTCGACACCCACGTCACTTGTGGGACGTGGATGTAGTGGCCGACACTGGCAGCCACATGTATCTCACATCGACGATACTTGCTATTTAGGGTTTTCTCTACCGCTCGGCGACCCTGACCCTCGACGACCCTCGTTCCCGATAAAATAAAGAGGAAGAAGAAGAAGAAAAAAAGAGAATAAGAAATCTTTCTTCTCCTCTTTTTTTCTTCTTCTTCCTCTTTTTTTATCGGGAACGAGGGTCGTCGAGGGTCGCCGAACGGTAGAGTAAGCCCTAAATAGCAAGTATCGTGGGTGTGAGATACATGTGGCCGTCGGTGTCGGACAGTACATCCACGTCCCACAAGTGACGTGGGCGTCGAAGCCCGTGTCACTTATGGGACGTGGATGTACTGTCCGACAACAGACCACATGTATCTCACACCGACGATACTTGCTATTTAGGGTTTCCTCTACCACTCGGCGACCCTCGACGACCCTCGTTCCCGATAAAAAAAGAGGAAGAAGAAGAAAAAAAGAGGAGAAGAAAGAATAGAGGAGAAGAACTCCTCTATTCTTTCTTCTCCTCTTTTGATTTTCTTCTTCCTCTTCTTTTTATCCTCTTCTTCCTCTCATGTTCGACGACCCTCGACCCCTCAGCGACCCTAGACCCCCTCTCGACCCCCTCATGTCGAAGTTATCGGGTAGGGGGTATACCGACAACGACATACCCGATACATACATACATACATATCACATGCATCCATACATATATGAACAAAATTAATATCTACTAATTAACAACCTAAATAAAAAAACTAATACATATAGGAAGAAGAAGAAAAAAGAAGAGAAGAAAGAATAGAGGAGAAGACTTCCTCTTCTTCCTCTCCTCTTCTTCTCCCTCTTCTTCCCCTTCTTCCTCACCTCTCTCATGAATGTCCGACGTTCTCGACCCTTGACCCCCTAAACTAGTTCTCAATCCTCGACCCCCTAAACTAGTTCTCGACCCCCCTCATGTCGAAGTTATCAGGGAGGGGGTATATCGACCCCCCCCTCATGTCAAAGTTATCGGGGAGGGTTATATCGACCCCCCCTCCTGTCGAAGTTAACGGGGAGGGGGTATATCGACAATGATATACATACATGGAAAAAATGCTATCCATCTATACATACATAGCCACATACATATATACATGAAAAAAAAGAAGAAGAAAAAAGAGAAGAAGAAGAAGAAAGGAGATTATTCTATTTTTCTCTTCTTCTCCTCTATTCCTTTCTTATTCTCCTCTTCTTTTTCTTCTTTTTTCTTCTTCTTATTTATTTCTCCTCATCTTTCTCTCCCCTCTTCTTCTCCTTTCTTCCTCTTCTTATTTCCTCTTTCCTCTCATTCTTTTTCTTCTTCTTCCTTCTTAAAAATACATGAAACAGTATTGCCTAATTCATGGTTCATATGAATATACAAACATTTGCATATTTACAATAATTAATATCACCAAAAAAATCTATGAATAGAAAAAAAATCCTAATTTTTCTAAAAAACTATCTTTTGCATATATACATGAACATATATATACACAGAGAACATATATACATATATATAAAAAACAAGCATATATAAGAAAAAAGCATATATATATATATATATGAAAAAAATACTAGCTAGGGAGGGCGCCGGCCGGACCAGGAGGACCGCGGGGTCGGCGACGAGGATGGCGACGGGGCAGTGGGCGCGCGCTCGGGGTAGGGGCGCGGGCGACGGCGATGGCGGGCGGGGGCGGCGCGCGTCGGGGAAGGGGCCGGCGCGGGCGAGGGCGGGCCGGGGCGGCACGCGTCGGGGCAGGGACATGGGCGACGGCGACGGGGGCGGGCCGGGGCGGCGCGCGTTGGGGCAGGGGCGCGGGCGACGGCGACGACGGGGGCGGGCCGGGGCGGGCGGCGTCGGGGCGGCCTGGCGGCGTCGGCGTCGTCGGGGGCGGCAACTGCAAGATGAGAGTGAAAATTTCCTAAGTGTGGACTTATATAGCAGAGCCTTTAGTCTAGGTTCGTGGCAGCAACCGGGACTAAAGGTGGGCATTAGTCCCGGTTGGTGCCACCAACCGGGACCAAAGGCCTCTTTTCAGCAGCCCAAAGGGCGGGAAGCGGCGGCCTTTGGTCCTGGTTGGTAGCACGAACCGTGACCAATGCCCCCTTTAGTCCCTGTTGAGGCCACCAAGGCCTCTTTTCAGCAGCCCAAAGGGCGGGAAGCGGCGGCCTTTGGTCCTGGTTGGTGCCACGAACCGTGACCAATGCCCCCTTTAGTCCCTGTTGAGGCCACCAACCGGGACCAAAGGCCTTGTGCTGCTGCGGCGTCGAAAGTTTAGTCCCACCTCGCTAGTTTAGAGGGGTGCGCAGTGGTTTATAAGCCCCAATGCCGCACCCCTCTCGAGCTTCTCTCCATTTCAGGCTTACGGGCCTAATTGTCACTGCTATGCCTATGGGCCTACTGGGCCTCCTGCGGGCCTAAATCCTGGCCCTTGGATGGGTTTCTAGTCGTATTCAGGCCGTGGGGGCCCAGTAGGTGGCACTTTTTTTGTTTTTTGTTGCTTTATTTGTTTTATTTTCTTTTGTTTTTTTGCTTTATTTTTTAATTCTTTATGCTTTTAGTTTTAGAAAAATTATAAACTTTTTGTTAATGCCATTATTTTTCAAATTTGAAAACACTTTTTCTGTTTTCTTGTTTTCTTTGTTGCTTTATTTATTTTATTTTGTTTCTACTTACAACAAAATACTTATTGTTGTTATTTTTTTCTAGTTTTTTTTTTTCATTTTCTGCATTATTTATTTTCTTTTGTTTTTTGCTTTATTTTTTTATTCTTTTTGCTTTTAGTTTTAGAAAAATTATAAACTTTTTGTTAGTGCCATTAGTTTTCACATTTGAAAACACTTTTTTAGTTTCTTTGTTTTCCTTGTTGCTTTATTTATTTTATTTTGTGATTAACTTTACTATAAAAATAGTTTTTTTTCCTGTTTTTTTGATTTGTTTTTTGCATTATTTATTTTCTTTTGTTTTTTTCTTTAATTTTTAATTCTGTTTGCTTTTAGGTTAGCAAAATTATAAACTTTCTGTTAGTGGCATTAGTTTTAGAAAAATTATAAACTTTCTGTTAGTGCCATTAGTTTTCAAATTTGAATAGTTAAAATTTGAATTCTTTGAAATTTGTGTGAATCACAAGTTTTTGATTAACTTACTAAAAAAATGAGAATAGATGCGCTTATAGAGAAAATTCAACCTAAATTCATAGTAAATTTCTATGAATTTCAGAGAAATTCACTCTAAATTTAGGTTAAACTTTTCTCTATTAGGGCATCTATTTTTACTTTGAGAGGAGCTCAACAAGGCAGAGAGGGATGGGCTTATAAACCGGTGTGAGCCCTCTTCGGTTGGCGAAGTGGGACTAAACTCTGCCCGCAACGAGGACCAACCCTTTAGTCCCGGTTTGTGGCACAAACCGGGACTAATGGTCATGGGCCAGGGGCGAGGAGCAAAATTGTAAACTTTTCTGTTAGTGCCATTAGTTTTAGAAAAATTATAAACTTTCTGTTAGTGCCATTAGTTTTCAAATTTGAACTATGTGGCGCTTTGGCTCATCGTACGATGTATTCGCTTCCTTATCTTTTCTTTTTCTCGGTTTGGTAGACATGTCCTTCACATTGATAACCTGTGCCACATCATTGGCTAGGACGAACGGTTCGTCAGTGTACCCAAGATTTTTCAGATGCACTGTCGTCATTCCGTACTGTGGGTCTACCTGTACCCCGCTGCGTGACAGATTGACCCATTTGCACTTAAACAAAGGGACCTTAAAATCAGGTCCGTAGTCAAGTTCCCACATGTCCACTATGTAACCATAATATGTGTCCTTTCCGCTCTCGGTTGCTGCATCAAAGCGGACAGCGCTGTTTTCGTTGGTGCTCTTTTGATCTTGGGCGATCGTGTAAAATGTATTCCCATTTATCTCGTATCCTTTGTAAGTCAATACAGTCAAAGATGGTCCCCTGGAAAACAAGTACAACTCGTCACAAACAGTGTTGTCACCTCTGAGACGTGTTTCCAACCAACTGCTGTAAGTCCTGATGTGTTCACATGTAATCCAGTCATCGCACTGCTCCGGGTGTTTGGAGCGCAGACTGTTCTTGTGTTCATCGACATACGGGGTCACCAAGGTAGAGTTCTGTAGAACTTTGTAGTGTGCTTGAGATCAAGAATATCCGTCCCTGCATATTATTGAGTCACTTCCAAGAGTGCCTTTTCCAGTCAGTCTCCCCTCATACCGCGATTTAGGGAGACCTATCTTCTTAAGGCCAGGAATGAAGTCAACACAAAACCCGATAACATCCTCTGTTTGATGGACCATGGAGATGCATCCTTCTGGCCTAGCGCGGTTACGGACATATTTCTTTAGGACTCCCATGAACCTCTCAAAGGGGAACATATTGTGTAGAAATACGGGCCCAGGATGACAATCTCGTCGACTAGATGAACTAGGACGTGCGTCATGATATTGAAGAAGGATGGTGGGAACACCAGCTCGAAACTGACAAGACATTGCGCCACATCACTCCATAGCCTTGGTATGATTTCTGGATCGATCACCTTCTGAGAGATTGCATTGAGGAATGCACATAGCTTCACAATGGCTAATCGGACGTTTGCCGGTAGAAGCCCCCTCAATGCAACCGGAAGCAGTTGCGTCATAATCACCTGGCAGTCATGAGACTTTAGGTTCTAAAACTTTTTCTCTGGCATATTTATTATTCCCTTTATATTCGACAAGAAGCCAGTCGTGACCTTCATACTGAGCAGGCATTCAACGAAGATTTCTTTCTCTTCTTTCGTAAGAGCGTAGCTGGCAGGACCTTTATACTGCTTCGGAGGCATGCCGTCTTTTTCGTGCAAACGTTGCAGGTCCTCCCGTGCCTCAGGTGTATCTTTTGTCTTCCCATACACGCCCAAGAAGCCTAGCAGGTTCACGCAAAGGTTCTTCGTCACGCGCATCACGTCGATTGAAGAGCAGACCTCTAGGTCTTTCTAGTAGGGTAGGTCCCAAAATATAGATTTCTTCTTCCACATGGGTGCGTGTCCCTCAGCGTCATTTGGAACAGCTAGTCCACCGGGACCCTTTCCAAAGATTACGTGTAAACCATTGACCATAGCAATTACGTGATCACCGGTACGCATGGCGGGCTTCTTCCGGTGATCTGCCTCGCCTTTGAAATGCTTGCCTTTCTTTCGACATTGATGGTTGGTTGGAAGAAATCGACGATGGCCCAGGTACACATTCTTCCAGCATTTGTCTAGGTATATACTTTCAGTGTCATATAAACAGTGCGTGCATGCGTGGTATCCTTTGTTTGTCTATCTTGAAAGGTTACTGAGAGCGGGCCAATCGTTGATGGTCACGAACAGCAACGCCTTTAGGTTAAATTCCTCCTGTCTGTGCTTAAAGCAAACCATACATTCCTTGGGTCCTTTTTTTCGACTGGGAACTGTAGGGGATCCGCCCACAGCATTTAACTTTATTCAAAGCAAAGGAAACCATGTACAAGGATTACAAGGGGTAATCAGAACATAAAAAGAAAAAGGGAAAAGAACTAATCTACTAATACAAAAGAAAGAACCTCAAGGAGGTAAGTAAGAAATCCATTTGAGTAGGTCCTCCTTGTACCTAGCCTTCACTCTATGCTGCATGAGTGTAATATCATGAATGAAGGCACTTCTCCATTTATTAAAACTTTGCCTCTCATGCCTGAAGACTTCTGCATTCCTTATTATCCAGATATTCCAGCAAGCAACAAAAACAACTTCTGTGAAGAAAGGCTGAGCAAAATCCTGCTTGGCCTGCATAACAATTGCAGACATGTCATCCCCTGGTGTCCATGTAATTTGCAGATAGCTCCATATTCTAACACTGAAGTTACATTCAAAGAACAGGTGATTTCTGGTTTCCCTAGTTCTCAAGGGACAAAGAAGACAGTTAACCCCATCATCAAGATGCCAGTGTCTCCTTGGGTCATTTGCAAACTCATCCCGGTACTTTCTCTCGATGTTTCTCCACTTCGACCCGTCAGCGGGTGCTCTCAACTTCCCATCTTTCTTTCGGTTCTCACTGTGACATCCCATCAACTTGGCATGCTCTTCGTTTCTGAACAGACGTTTCAATCGTGGTATTATAGGAGCATACCTCATCACCTTCGCAGGAACCCTCTTCCTGGGGGGCTTGCCGTCAACATCACCAGGGTCATCTCGTCTGATCTTATACCGCAATGCACCGCATACCGGGCATGCATTCAGATCCTTGTATGCACTTCGGTAGAGGATGCAGTCATTAGGGCATGCATGTATCTTCTCCACCTCCAATCGTAGAGGGCATATGACCTTCTTTGCTGCGTATGTACTGTCGGGCAATTCGTTATCCTTTGGAAGCTTCTTCTTCAATATTTTCAGTAGCTTCTCAAATCCTTTGTCAGCCACAGCATTCTCTGCCTTCCACTGCAACAATTCTAGTACGGTACCGAGCTTTGTGTTGCCATCTTCGCAATTGGGGCACAACCCTTTTTTGTGATCCTCTAACATGCGATCGAACTTCAGCTTCTCCTTTTGACTTTCGCATTGCGTCCTTGCATCGACAATGACCCGGCGGAGATCATCATCATCGGGCACATCGTCTGGTTCCTCTTGATCTTCAGCAGCTTCACCCATTGCAGCATCATTGGGCACATCGTCTGGTTCCTCTTGATCTTCACCAGCTCCCCCCGTTGCAGCATCACCGTATTCAGGGGGCACATAGTTGTCATCCTACTCTTCTTCTTCGCCATCTTCCATCATAACCCCTATTTCTCCGTGCCTCGTCCAAACATTATAGTGTGGCATGAAACCCTTGTAAAGCAGGTGGGAGTGAAGGATTTTCCGGTTAGAGTAAGACCTCGTATTCCCACATTCAGTGCATGGACAACACATAAAACCATTCTGCTTGTTTGCCTCAGCCGCATCAAGAAACTCATGCATGCCCATAATGTACTCGCACGTGTGTCTGTCACCGTACATCCATTGCCGGTTCATCTGCGTGCATTATATATAATTAAGTGTCCAAATTAATAGAAGTTCATCATCACATTAAAACCAAAGTGCATACATAGTTCTCATCTAACAACGTATAGCTCTCCATAGCATCTAATTAATTAAACCATACATTGAAACTATGTAAAACATTTCAATGCGAAAACAAATGCGATCATAATCGCAACCAAGGTAACAATTGATCCAACGTCATAATGATACCAAGCCTCGGTATGAATGGCATATTTTCTAATCTTTCTAATCTTCAAGTGCATTTCATCCATCTTGATCTTGTGATCATCGACGACATCCGCAACATGCAACTCCAATATCATCTTCTCCTCCTCAATTTTTATTATTTTTTCCTTCAACAAATTGTTTTCTTCTTCAACTAAATTTAACCTCTCGACAATAGGGTCGGTTGGCATTTCCGATTCACATACATCCTACATAAATAAAATCTATGTCACGTTGGTCGGCATAATTTTTATAAAAAATAAATGAACCAATAGTTATAAAGATAATATATATACCATATCCGAATCATAGACAGGACGAGGGCCGACGGGGGCGGATACCAAAACCATCGCACTATATAAAATGCAATAATAAAAGTAAGAAAATAATACAAGTATCTATGTAAACATACAAGTAAGAATATTTTTCCTTTCAGAAAGAAGATAAGAACAAGAGGCTCACCACGGTGGTGCCGGCGATGAGCTCGGCGCGGGTGATCGACGGCGGTGAAGACGGGGACGGGGCATGACGGACCGCTAAACCTAGACAAATATTGTGGAAAATGTAGCTTGTTGGTCGAGCTTGGAGAGGAGAAAGCTTAAGTAGTGTGGCTCAGGCATTCCATCGAACACCTTGTGTGCATAGGAGGTGAGCTAGAGCACCACCAAGCCCTCTCCCCCTCGGCCAGAAAAAAACAGAGCAGTGTGCTCTGCTCTTACGCGAGGGAGTATATATCGGCACCTCATTGGTCCTGGTTGGTGGCATGAACCGGGACTAAAGAGGAGCCTTTGGTCCCGGTTCAAGCCACCAACCGGGACCAATGGTGGTGGGCCAGGAGCGAGGCCCATTGCACCCGGTTCGTCCCACCAACTCGGACCAAAAGGTCCAGATGAACCGGGACCAATGGCCCACGTGGCCCGGCCGGCCCCTTGGGCTCACGAACCGGGACCAATGCCCCCATTGGTCCCGGTTCTGGACTGAACCGGGACTAATAGGCTGACCCGGCCTGGACCAAAGCCCTATTTTCTACTAGTGCAGGTGGCCCTCCGGTGCCCATCTTTTTCTATATGAAGTCTTTCGTCCGAGAAAAAATCATAAGCACGCTTTCGGGACGAGACTCCGCCGCCATGAGGTGGAACCTTGGCGGAACCAATCTAGGGCTCTGGCGGAGCTGTTCTGCTGGGGACACTTCCCTCCGGGAGGGGGAAATCATCGCCATCGTCATCACCAATGCTCCTCTCATCGGGAGGGGGCCAATCTCCATCAACATCTTCACCCGCACCATCTCGTCTCAAACCCTAGTTCATATCTTGTATCCAATTCTTGTCTCTAAGTCTGAGATTGGTACCTGTATGTTGCTAGTAGTGTTGATTACTCCTTGTAGTTGATGCTAGTTGGTTTATTTGGTGGAAGATCATATGTTCAGATCCTATATGCATATTAATACTCCTCTGATTATGAACATGAGTATGCTTTGTGAGTAGTTATGTTTGTTCTTGAGGACATGGGAGAAGTCTTGCTATTAGTAGTCATGTGAATTTGGTATTCATTTGATATTTTGATGAGATGTATGTTGTCTCTCCTCTAGTGGTGTTATGTGAACGTCGACTGCATGACACTTCAGCATTATTTGGGCCTAGAGGAAGGCATTGGGAAGTAATAAGTAGATGATGGGTTGCTAGAGTGACAGAAGCTTAAACCCTAGTTTATGCGTTGCTTCGTAAGGGGTTGATTTGGATCCATATGTTTCATGCTATGGTTAGGTTTACCTTAATACTTCTTTTGTAATTGTGGATGCTTGCAATAGGAGTTAATCGTAAGTGGGATGCTTGTCCAAGTAAGGATAGCACGCAAGCACCGGTCCACCCACATATCAAATTATCAATGTACCGAACATGAATCATATGAACGTGATGAAAACTAGCTTGACGATAATTCCCATGTGTCTTCGGGAGCACTTTTCTCTACATAAGAGTTTATCCAGGCTTGTCCTTTGCTACAAAAAGGATTGGGCCATCTTGCTACACTTTATTTACACTTGTTACTTGTTTCCCGTTACAAATTATCTTATCACAAAACTATCTGTTACCTATAATTTCAGTGCTTCCAGAGAATACCTTACTGAAAACCGCTTGTCATTTCCTTCTGCTCCTTGTTGGGTTCGACACTCTCACTTATCGAGAGGACTACGATAGATCCTCTATACATGTGGGTCATCAAGACTCTTTTCTGGCGCTGTTGCCGGGGAGTGAAGCGCCTTTGGTAGGTGGAATTTGGTAAGGAAAAATTTATATGGTGTGCTGAAATTTACTGTCACTTGTTACTATGGAAAGTAATCCTTTGAGGGGCATGTTCAGGGTATCTTCACCTCGACCAGTAGAGCAAAGAGTTTTTCCTCAACCTAATGAATCTATTGACAATGTCTACTTTGAAATTCCTCCGGGTATGATAGAAAAACTGCTAGCTAATCCTTTTGCAGGAGACGGAACATTACATCCTGATGAGCACTTAATCTATGTGGATGAAGTTTGCGGATTATTTAAGCTTGCAGGTATGCCCGATGATGTTATCAATAAGAAGGTCTTCCCTTTATCTTTGAAGGGAGATGCATTGACATGGTATAGCCTATGTGATGATATGGGATCATGGAACTACAAACGTTTGAAATTGGAATTTCATGAGAAGTTTTATCCTATGCATCTTGTTCATCGTGATCGTAATTATATATATATAATTTTTGGCCTCGCGAAGGAGAAAGCATCGCTCAAGCTTGGGGGAGGCTTAAATCAATGTTATATTCATGCCCCAATCATGAGCTCTCGAGAGAAATGATTATTCAAAAAATTTATGCTCGGCTTTCTGACAACAATCGCACCATGCTTGATACTACTTGTGCTGGTTCCTTTATGATGAAGACTATTGAATTCAAATTAAATTTATCGGAAAGAATTAAACGCAACTCTGAAGATTGGGATAGCGACGAAGGTAAGGAGTCATGTATAACACATAAGTTTGATTGTGTTAAATATTTTATGGATACCGATGTTTTCCGTAAATTTAGCACTAAATATGGACTTGACTCTGAGATAGTAGCTTCTTTTTGTGAATCTTTTGCTGCTCACGTTGATCTCCCTAAGGAGAAGTGGTTTAAATATAATCCTCCCGTTGAAGTAAAAGTAGTCGCACCTATTAAAGTTGAAGAAAAGACTATCACTTATAATTATCCTATTGTTCCTACTGCTTATGTTGAGAAACCACCTTTCCCTGTTAGGATAAAGGATCATGCTAAAGCTTCAACTGTGGTTCATAAAAGCAACATTAGAACTTATACACCTCCTGAGCAAGTTAAAGTTGAACCTAATATTGCTATTGTTAAGGATCTCTTGGCTGATAATATTGATGGGCAACTTATTTATTTCTGTGATGAGACTGCTAGAATTGCTAAACCTAGTACTGAAGATAAACATAGACCTGTGGTAGGCATGCCTGTTATTTCTGTTAAAATTGGAGATCATTGTTATCATGGCTTGTGTAATATGGGTGCTAGTGCTAGTGCAATACCTATTGACTTATACAAAGAAATTATGCATGATATTGCACCCGCTGAGTTAGAAGAAATTAATGTCACCATTAAGCTTGCCAATAGAGATACTATTTCACCAATTGGGATTGTTAGAGATGTTGAAGTCATGTGTGGGAAAACTAAATATTCCGCTGATTTTCTTGTTCTTGGTTCCCCTCAAGATAGCTTTTGTTCCATTATATTTGGTAGACCCTTCTTGAATACTGTTAATGCTAAGATAGACTGCGAAAAGGATGTTGTTACTATTGGTTTGGGTGATATGTCTCATGAGTTTAATTTCTCTAAATTTCGTAGACAACACCGTGAAGAGGAATTGCCTAGTAAAGATGAAATTATTGGTCTTGCTTCCATTGCTGTGCCTCATAATGATCCTTTAGAACAATATTTGCTAGACCATGAAAATGATATGTTTATGAATGAAAGAAGGGAAATAGATGAAGTATTCTTTAAACAAGGACCCATTCTGAAACACAATTTGCCTGTTGAAATCTTAGGGGACCCCCCTCCACCCAAGGGTGATCCCGTGTTTGAGCTTAAACCGTTACCCGATACTCTTAAATATGCTTATCTTGATGAAAAGAAGATATATCCTGTCACTATTAGTGCTAACCTTTCAGAGAAGGAGGAAGAGAAATTACTGAAAACTCTAAAGAAGCACCGTGCTGCTATTGGATATACTCTTGATGATCTTAAGGGCATTAGTCCAACTCTATGTCAACACAAAATAAATTTGGAGAACGACGCCAAACCAGTTATTGATCACCAATGACAGTTAAATCCTAAGATGAAAGAAGTGGTAAGAAAGGAAATACTAAAGCTCCTTGAGGCATGTATAATTTATCCCATTGCTGATAGTTAGTGGGTAAGTCCTGTCCATTGTGTCCCTAAGAAGGGAGGTATTACCGTCGTTCCTAATGATAAAGATGAATTGATTCTGCAAAGAATTATTACAGGTTATAGGATGGTAATTGATTTCCGCAAATTAAATAAAGAAAATAAAAAGGATCATTACCCTTTGCCGTTCATTGATCAAATGCTAGAAAGATTATCCAAACACAAATATTTTTGCTTTCTAGATGGTTATTCTGGTTTCTCTCAAATACCTGTGTCTGCTGATGATCATGCAAAGACCACTTTTACTTGTCCTTTTGGTACTTTTGCATATAGACGTATGCATTTTGGTTTATGTAATGCACCTTCTACCTTTCAAAGATGCATGATGGCTATATTCTCCGATTTTTGTGAGGTTTTCATGGACGATTTCTCTGTTTATGGATCCTCTTTTGATGATTGCTTGAGCAACCTTGATTGAGTTTTGCAGAGCTGTGAAGAAACTAACCTTGTCTTGAATTGGGAGAAATGCCACTTTATGGTTGATGAAGGTATTGTCTTGGGGCATAAAATTTCCGAAAGAGGTATTGAGATTGATAAAGCGAAAGTTGATTCTATTGAAAAGATGCCATGTCCCAAGGACATCAAAGGTATAAAAAGTTTCTTGGTCATGCCGGTTTTTATAGGAGGTTCATTAAGGACTTCTCAAAAATTTCTCGGCCTCTGACTAATCTCTTACAAAAAGATATACCATTTGTCTTTGATGATGATTGTGTGGAAGCATTTGAAATACTTAAGAAAGCATTGATCTCTGCACCTATCGTTCAGCCACCTGATTGGAACTTACCCTTTGAAATTATGTGTGATGCTAGTTATTATGTTGTAGGTGCTGCACTAGGGCAAAGAGTTGATAAGAAATTAAATGTTATTCAATATGATAGTAAAACTCTAGACAATGCTCAGAGAAATTATGCTACTACTAAAAAAGAATTCTTAGTAGTTGTATTTGCTTGTGATAAGTTTAGACCTTATATTGTTGATTCTAAAGTAACTATTCACACTGATCATGCTGCTATTAAATATCTTATGGAAAAGAAAGATGCTCAACCCAGACTTATTAGATGGGTTCTCTTGCTACAAGAGTTTGACTTGCATATTATTGATAGAAAGGGAGCTAAGAACCCGTTGCAGACAACTTGTCTAGGTTAGATAATGTTCTTGATGACCCATTGCATATTGATGATAGCTTTCCTGATGAACAGTTAAATGTTATAAATGCTTCTCGTACTACTCCATGGTATGCTGATTATGCTAATTACATTGTTGCTAAATTTATACCACCTAGTTTCACATACCAGCAAAAGAAAAAGTTTTTCTATGATTTGAGGTATTACTTTTGGGATGACCCACATCTTTATAAAGAAGGACTAGTTGGTGTCATTAGACGTTGTGTACCTGAGCATGAACATGAACAGATCCTACACAAGTGTCACTCTGAGGCCTATGGAGGACACCACGCTGGCGATAGAACTACACATAAGGTATTGCAATCCGGTTTTTATTGGCCTACTCTCTTCAAGGATGCCCGTAAGTTTGTCTTATCTTGTGATGAATGTCAAAGAATTGGTAATATTAGTAGATGTCAAGAAATGCCTATGAATTATTCACTTGTTATTGAACCATTTAATGTTTGGGGCTTTGATTATATGGGACCATTTCCTTCCTCTAATGGGTATACACATATTTTAGTTGCTGTTGATTACATTACTAAGTGGGTAGAAGTTATTCAAACTAGTAGTGCTAATCATAACACCTCTATTAAGATGCTTAAAGCACTACTGGAATCAGCTACTTTGCCATCTGCCAGTTCTTTGTCGTCCGCTTGCAGACGGCAAAGAAGCTCTTTGCCATCAGCTTCCAAAAAGCAGACGGCAAAGAACTGGCTGATGGCAAAGACCAAATTTGCCATCAGCCAGTTCTTTGCCGTCTCCTAGCGGACGGCAAAGATTCTTTGCCGTCGGCTAGAGGACGACAAAGAGGGAGGGGCCCCACTGACGAGCTGCAAAAAAACCTAACGGCCCCCATCTTTGCTGTCCGCTAGCAGACGACAAAGAGAAACAAGGCGGACGGCAAAGGGTGGCTGACGGCAAAGAGGGAGGGCCCCATGTAACGTTAACGGCCGCGCCCCACACCCCCCTCTTTCTCTTTCTCTCACACGGTCCAGTAACTCTCGCCGTCGCCCCCGTCGCCCCCGCCGCCCTGCCGTCTGGGCGCCGCCACGCCCCGGCACCTCCACGCCCCGTCGCCCCGGCCGGGCCCGGCGCCGCCGCCCCAGGCTGCCCCGCCCCCTCCTCCGCCGCCCCAGGCCGCCCCGCCCCCCTCCTACGCCGCCCCAGGCCGCACCGCCCCCCTCCTCCACCCTGGTGAGTCTCTTCTTCCTTTTTTTCTTTTTTTTCTATTTTTTTAGTTTTAGATTTATGTTTAGTTTAGATTTAGTTTCAGTTTTAGGATTTGTTTTAGGTTTATAGGTTTAGTTTTAGTTTAATTTTAGGTTTAGATTTAGTTTTTTCCTTTTTCTGTTTTTTTAGTTTTAGGTTTAGGTTTAGTTTAGTTTTAAGAAAGAAGAAGAAGAAGAGAAAAAGAGGAGAGGAGAAGAAGAAGAAGAGGAGGAGGAGAAGAAAAAAGAAGAAGAGGAAGAAGAAGAAGAAAAAAGAGGAGAGGAGGAGAAGAAGAAGAGGAAAAAGGAGAGGAGGAAGAAGAAGAAGAAGAAGAAGAAGAAGAAGGAAAAAAGGAAGAAGAGGAAGAAGAAGAAAAGGAAAAAAACCCGACCCGACACGGTACCCAGACCCCGACCCGCGGCACCCCGACACGACACCCCGACCCCGAGACCCCGACCCCGAGACCCCGACCCCGACCCCGACCCCGACCCCGACCCCAACCCCGACCCCGCACCCCGACCCCGAGCCTGACCCGACACCCCGACCCCCCGAGCCTGACCCGACACCCCGACCCCAAGCCCGACCTGACACCCTAACCCCGACCCCGAAACAACACCCCGACACCGACACGGTACTACCCCGACATCGACACGACACCCCGACCCCCCGACCCCAAAACAGCACCCCGACCCCGACACGGCACCCCGACACCGACAGGACACCCCGACCCCCGACACCTCCCAAAAAGGTGTTCTTTGGCCTTCCAGAGGCCGACGGGGTCATATATTTGTGAATTATTAGTTAGGTCATATATTTTTCGATTTTGTTATGAAAAACATCATATATAATTGTGTTGATCGTGTAGTTTTAAATGTGCAGTTGTTTCATTGCTGCGAGGTTTGGTGTTCGACGACCTCGCCGTGCATTTGACGAGCTCTGCCCCTTCGTTCATGGGTGAGCACAAATGACGAGTCCTCCTCCCCCATTAATTATTTGATCTATTCCGATGAAACTTGATAGCTAGCTATATATGTGTCTTGAATCATCAGTATGCATAACCAATATGTGTCTCCCATTCGAAAGCGTCATAGTTATAAATATGCATGCATTTGCATATTTATAACCTTGATTCTTTCGAATTGTCCAACGCTATCCATGGACAGCCGGAGTATGTGTAGATTGGGTTCGTTTTCCCATATGCTTTGCTCCGGATCCGACGCATATATTTCGTCAGTGCCTCCCCTATTATTCTCCGGGTACACATCCTCTCTTTTTATTGCAGAGACGTGTATCAGGAGAACAGCGGGGAGGTGCTGCCGAAATTTTGCGTCGGATCCGGAGCATAGCATGGGAAAATGAACCCAATCTACACATACACGGGTGGGATTAGGACCTATCATTACCTATTAGAGTGTAGGTTGCATGGACGTAATAAAATTGACAAAGTAGATCAACTGATGAATATATACATGGTGAATTACATATATAATTGTTGTGTGTCCAGTCGCTTTGAAAGTCAAGATGAGTGACCGTGCGTGGATGTATACCGGTCACACTGGTCAGAACAAATGGAGCACTGAATGGTTCACAAAAACTAAGGGGTTTGTGCAAGCCGCATTTGCAAATGGCCAAAAGAAAACCTGGTGCCCCTGTTTCCGGTGCGGCAATTGGGAAAAGAAGACAGAGGCTGAAATGGGCAAACACCTGCAGAAGAGTGGTTTTACGCCTGATTATACAGTGTGGACATTTCATGGTGAGTCTTCCCAACGTGACCGAGCTGAGGTGGATCATCGTCGCACCGACGAGCATGGTACCGGGATGGAAAACATGGTGCAAGGCTATGATGATGCTCGGGATTCGGACGAGGAGATGGAGGAATCTGCAAAGGCCTTCAATGAAATGTTGGAGTCTTCGAAACGTCCGCTCCACGAGCACACTGAGCTTTGTCAGTTGGATGCCATCTCACAAGTAATGGCTCTGAAGGCTCAGTTCAACTTGGGCAGAGAATGCTATGACGCAATTATAACAGTATTTGGACGCTTTCTACCCAAAGGCCATGTAATGCATGCAAACGTGTACCAGTTGGACAAAATCCTCCGTGCACTGAAGATGCCCTATGAGAAGATACATGCCTGTGAGAAAGGATGTGCCTTATTTAGGCTTGACTATGCGGACTTGAATTATTGTCCCATTTGCATGTCTTCCAGGTATATTGTGGTAGACAACGGTATGGGTGAGTAGACACAGACCAAAATCCCCGTTAGTGTTCTTCGGTATATGCCAATCGTACCAAGACTTCAACGTCTTTTCATGGTCGAAGAGACGGCCAGACAGATGACATGGGACAAAATAGGCAAAAGAACCGAACTAGATGCAGATGGGAATCTGATGATGGTACACACATCAGTTGGTGTTGCATGGAAAAACTTTGATGAATTACACGCTGACAAAGCGGCAGATCCGAGGCATCCTCGAGTCGGCATCAGCACGGATGGGTTCAGTGTGTTTGGTACTTCAAGGGGTATAATACTAAGCGCGCGTGGACTCACAAAACTTGCTTATGGGATCTGCCTTACTTCAAAGACCTCCTTTGCCCACACAACATCGACGTGATGCACACTGAGAAGAATATCGCCGAGGCACTTTTTGGTACATTGTTCGGCATAGATGGGAAGTCAAAGGATAATACTAAGGCTAGAGTCGATCTGGAGGCGCTATGTGATAGGCCGTTACAAAACATGAAAGAACCAAAAGGAAAGCAGAACTGGACGAAGCCAAAGGCATGGTTCAATCTTGGAAGGCCAGCTATGAGGGAAATTCTCTTGTGGGTGCAACAGCAGTTGATGTTCCCCGATGGGTATGCAGCGAATCTAAAGAGGGGAGCGAATCTTAATAAACTGAAGATATTTGGTCTCAAGAGTCATGATTGGCACATATGGATTGAGCGGGTAATGCTAGTGATGTTGCGTGGCTTCATCCCTGAGGATGAATGGCTAGTACTGGCAGAACTCAGCTATTTCTTCTGTGTTCTTTGTGCGAAATAACTATCGCCTGGCGTGCTAGAAGAAATGGAAGAGTTGGCGCCGGAGTTGATCTGCAAGTTAGAGAAGATCTTTCCACCGGGATTCTTTAATACAATGCAGCATTTGATTTTGCATCTCCCGACCGAGGCAAGATTGGGGGGGCCCGTGCAAAATCGTTGGTGCTACCCAACTGAGAGGATGCAGAAGACGCTTCGAGAAAAATGTAAAAATAAACATAGAATTGAAGCATCGATGGCTGAGGCATTCATCACCGAGGAGGCGGCAAACTTCGTAACAGTGCACTACGAAGCCAAAAATCGTCATTTGCATAATCCGAAGCCTCGGTACAATGCTGACGATCCTAAAAAGGGTGGATCCAACCTCAGCCTATTCAAAGGGAATCTCGCACCGGCTAGTGTTTCACATCCAGTATCTTTGGATAACGAAGAATGGCGGACCATTTCGTTGTATATCTTCAACAACCTGATAGAAGTGCGGCCGTACATCGAGTAAGTTCTCGGTACATTGTTTGGCAACTTCTATTTCCTTTGAACTACTCTTATTCCTGGATATGTCATACAGTCGATACGTTGTCATATTCTCGTATGGAGCGGAGATCCAAAAGGATTCCGTCGAAGAGTATGAGCTTCTCGCAAAGCAAGGAGGTGGCTATCCCGGTTTCATCTCTTGGTTTAAACAAACGGTAATTTCTATTAGACAGTTTCATTTCATTCGCTAATTTGTGCATAATGCAACAATCCTTTCATATTAAACTTGTAGGCTAATTCAGAGTCTATGGACGCCGAATTGAGACAAGTCACTAATGGTTTTGACTATAAGGTCCATTCATTTGACAAGTACGACATCAACGGGTATTGCTTTCGTACCTATGGCAAAGAGCTATCTATGGCCGACCGAAAGTCTACAAATTGTTGTGTATCTGCTATCGGCGAAGGAGGTACCGAGTATTATGGGAGAGTTGAAGCAATTTATGAACTTCTGTTCTATGGTGAAAACCCACCGAATGTCGTAGTCTTCAAATGTTATTGGTTTCAGCCGAAGGAGACTGGAAGGACTCATGAACATATAGGGTTAGTTGAAATCAACCAAAGCACTCATTTAGATGTTCCTGATGTCTATATTATGGCTCAACAGGCGATCCAAGTATTCTATCTACCGTGGGCCTGCCAAACTAATCCAAATCTGAAAGGTTGGGATGTCGTTTATAATGTGCCGCCACGTGCTAGACTTTATCCCCCAAAGGAAGAGGATTATGAACCTCACATTAACCCGGACACATATGAAGGAGAATTCTTCCAAGAGACACGTCTTTCCAAAAAGCATTTCAAGAACCGCTATACTTCACCCCAAAACATTGAAGTAGACAGCGACAATGAATCCGACATCACCCCAGAGGAGGAACAAGAAGAGCCGGAACAAGAAGAGGTTACTGCTGCGGATGACCTGTCAATGCTTGACCGATTACGTCAAGGTGGCCTTGCACATGTTGATGCTAATGAACCCTATGAGCCCATCATTGATTATAGCCATGGGAGATGGACTTATCCGTTGTCCTAGCACTCTCCCGGAGATCTAGGCGCGCCAGTCGAGCTCCGCTCCTGATATAAGGCCTCGTGAACGGCCAGTCCAACTCGCCTTCAAGGTTAGTTATATGTACTCAGCTATCTTTCTCCATTACATTGTGTGCGCTTCCATCAATGATTACAAATGGTCATGTGAGTGGTGTTGCAGGCTGCTATACAGAGTGAGAGAAATAGAACGGAGAAACTTCTGGCGGAAGCGGCGGAGAGGCAGCGGGAGTTGGAGGAGAAGACGACAAAGATGTTGGAGGAGGAGAGGGCACGGAATGACATGCAGGCAAGGGCCATGTACGAGCTCCTTGTGGTAAGTTTCTTCTGCAGATTACTTGCTAGTCTTAACATTTGAGTCTCATTACTAACTAGTATGACTCTGTTGTGAAAACCAAATGTGCAGTCTGTGTGTGAGAAGACCTGTCAGACCGCTCCGCCGATGCCAGTGATTGCTCCTGGGAGCACGGTGAGTTTAATTTGAATGGACATTACTTGCTAGTCTTAACATTTGAGTGTCATAATGCTAACGAGACATTGGAAATGATCTTTGGTGCAGCTTAACTCCAGAAACGCATCGCACGATCCTTCTCCAGCTTCCGGCGCGAGCCAGCCCGCTCCTTCTCCAGCTACCGGCGCGAGCCAGCCCGCTCCTACACCTCCGTGATCACGGTAAGTTTCTCTAGTGTTTTTCTTAACAAATGCATAAAGACCTAGACTTAGCTTTATTTCCTCCAATATGCTTACCATAATGACCTAGAGTTAGCTTCTTTTCCTCCAAAATGACTTAATAAGCTTACTGACCTCATAAACCATCCATTCTACCTAAGTTTGCTCTAAAACGATATGTACTTAGCTTACTTATGTCAAAAATTGCATAATTAACTTAGTTAGCTCATAAACGATCCATTTTACCTAAGTTAGCTCTAAAATGACTCATTTTACCTTAGTTAGCTTATAAGTGATCCAATTTATCCAAGTTAGGTCTAAAATGACCCATTTTACGTAGATTAGCTCCTAAATGATCCATTTTACCTACGTTAGCTTTAAAATGACCCATTTCACCTAGGTTAGCTCCAAAATGACCCATTTCACCTAGGTTAGCTCCAAAATGACCCATCTTACCTAGGTTAGCTTATAAATGATCCAGTTTATCCAAGTTAGCTCTAAAATGACCCAATTTACCTAGAGTAGCTCCTAAACGATCCATTTCACCTAAGTTAGTTAAAAACGATCCATTTCACCTAAATTAGCTCTTAAATGATCCATTTCACCTAAGTTTGCTCAAAAACGATCCATTTCACCTTAGTTAGCTAAAAAACGATCCATTTCACCTTAGTTAGTTCAAAAACATGGCATTTCACCTTAGTTAGCTCATAAACGACCCGTTTCAACTAAGTTAGCTCAAAAATGATCCATTTTACCTTAGTTAGCTCAAAAACGATCCATTTCACCTTAGTTAGCTCAAAAATGATCCATTTCACCTTAGTTAGCTCAAAAATGATGCCCTTCACCTTAGTTAGCTCATAAACAACCCATTTCAACTAAGTTAGCTCATAAATGATACATTCCAACTAAGTTAGCTCATAAACAACCCATTTCAACTTAGTTAGCTCATAAATGATCCATTCCACCTAAGTTAGCTCATAAATGATCCATTCCACCTAAGTTAGGTCATAAATGACATATACTTCTTGTTATAGTCTTCTTCTTGTTCTATTCACCTATTTCTAACTTCATATTTACCATTTTGCAGATTTCACTCACTTCATGGAAGCTAGCTTGCTAGGATGGAGTGCATGCTTTTTCTTTGCTAAAACTTTGCATTGTATCTAGCTTGCTGTGATAGAACTTGCTATGTTGATGAAACTTTGCTATGTAATATGTATATGGAACAATGTGTATGGATGGAACTTGCTATATATGTTTATGAAACTTTGCTATGTCATATATATGTATATGGAATTATGTGCTGGATATGTGATATGTGTGCTAGATATATTTGCTGTGAAAATTGTTGGATTAAGAAAAAACAGAAAAAAGAGATAATATACAGGCTCTTTGCCATCAGCCACAGACGGCAAAGGGCTCTTTGCCATCAGCAGCGGATGACAAAGAGGCCACGTGGCAGGCAGCTGTGCTTCCTGGGAGGCTGACTAATTTGGTCCGTTTGCCTATAGTGGCTGACGAAAAAAAGGCTTTGTCGTCCGCGGCGGACGGCAAAGAGCAAAAACTTTGCCTACAGTGGCGGACGGCAAAGGCCTGCCATGTAGTGACGTCGGCTGACATCACACGGCGGACGGCAAAGGCCTTCCGAAGTTTGCCGTCAGCGGCGGACGGCAAAGGCCTGTCGTTAGATGCCTAACGGAGTAACAGCGCACTTATTGCCGTCTGCACTCTTTGCTGTCCGCTGCTGATGGCAAAGGCTCCTTTGCCGTCAGCTGCCCGAAGCGGACGGCAAAGTACCTCTTTGCCGAACCTTACTTTGCCGTCACCTTTTGCCATCCGCGGCGGATGGCAAAGACCTTTGCCGTCAGCCATCCATGCCTTTGTCGTCCGCCATGGCTGACGGCAAAGTAGCTGATTCCTGTAGTGAAGAAGTTATTTTTCCGAGGTTTTGAGTCCCTAGATATTTAATGACTGATGGTGGTTCACATTTCATTCATGGTGATTTTCGTAAAATGCTTGCTAAGTATGATGTTAATCACAGAATTGCATCTCCTTATCACCCACAGTCTAGTGGCCAAGTAGAATTGAGTAACAGAGAGCTCAAATTAATTTTGCAAAAGACTATTAATAGATCTAGAAAGAATTGGTCCAAGAAACTTGATGATGCATTATGGGCATACAGAACTGCATATAAAAATCCTATGGGTATGTCTCCGTATAAAATGGTTTACAGAAAAGCATGTCACTTACCTCTCGAATTAGAACATAAGGCATATTGGGCCATTAAAGAGCTCAATTATAATTTCAAACTTGCCGGTGAGAAGAGGTTATTTGACATTAGCTCACTTGATGAATGGAGAACCCAAGCCTATGAGAATGCCAATTGTTTAAAGAAAAGGTTAAAAGATGGCTTGAAAAAAGGATACAAAAGTGTGAGTTTAATGTAGGTGATTATGTGTTACTATACAACTCTCGTTTAAGATTTTTTGCAGGAAAACTTCTCTCTAAATGGGAAGGTCCTTACGTTATCGAGGAGGTCAACCATTCCGGTGCCATAAAAATCAACAACTTCGAAGGCACAAATCCAAAGGTGGTGAACGGTCAAAAAATCAAACATTATATCTCAGGTAACCCTATAAATGTTGAAACTAATATTATTGAAACCGTGACCCCGGAGGAATACATAAGAGACACTTTCTAGAACGTTTCAGACTCCGAAAAGGAATAGGTATGTGGTACGGTAAGTAAACCGACCCAAAACAGTTCTAATGGCAATTTTTCTCCGTTTTGGAATATTTAGAAAAATAGGAAAATAAGAAGCTGTCCGGGAAGGGCACGAGGCCTCCACGAGGATGGAGGGCGCCCTACCCCCCTGGGCGCGCCCCCTGCCTCGTGGGCACCTCGTGCACTCTCCGGACTCTGTTTTCTTGCACGATACATATTTCGGTCGGTAAAATTTGATTATATAATCTCCCGAAGGTTTTGACTCCTCTATCACGCAAATATCCTCTGTTTTTGTTTCAAGCTGTTTTTTCTGACAGATCTAGATCATCATGACGTCTCCAAGCGCCCCCAAGGACAAGTTCTTCAAGAAGGTCATCAACCCTTAACTCGCGGAGGTGGTGCAACACCCTCCAACCATTGAGATGCGTCATGGGTTGCAGCACATCCGCGATGTTGAGGGACCAAGGAGGATCAGAAGCGTGGAGACGAAGCTCGAAGCAATGGAGCAACAAGTTTTCATGTGCCAGGGGATGGTGGAAGGCGGACTCAACGCCAACCACATGATGATCGCGGAGTTCACCAACAACCACAAGCTGGATGCCAAGAACATTGGGGAGACCATCTTCAAGCTTCACGAGAAGATCGAGCACCTCCAAGCCCAAATCTATGACCTGCAAAACCAAAATTGTGAGTATGAATATAGATTCAAGAGGATGAGTTTGGCTGCAGATTTGAGGATCCCGGAGACTCGATCATCCTTCTATAATGGTGAGCCTATGCCTTGGAAGATGGACGACAAGCCTACATCATCAACAACTCCACCATCTTCTTCACCAGCAAGGGAGATATAATCATATGGGTATGGGCACTCCCCTTGGCAACTACCAAGCTTGGGGGAGGTGCCTCAGTATCGTATCTCCATCACACTCCTATCTTTACCATTTTTCTTAGTTCGATCCTTTTAGTAATATCTTGATCTAGTAGAATAAAGTTTTAGTATGATTTAGTTTTGATTTTTGCTTTATGATCCCTCTATGTAATCGAGTTTGTGTGCTATATAAAAAAGATTAGTGTTGACTCAAGGGCTAGATTATTTTGCTATAATCTTGAGGGAATAAATGAAAAGAGAAAGAATAAAATGAAATAAGAGATCATATTGATCTTATGGAGAGTAATGACTTCACATACAAAGAGTATGATGATTAAAAGTTACTGAGAGTTAACAAACATAGCTTTGGTCATCGTTGCAATTAATAGGAAGTAATAAGAAAGAGAGGCTTCACATATAAATATACTATCTTGGACATCTTTTATGATTGTGAGCACTCATTAAAATATGACATGCTAAAGAGTTGATGTTGGACAAGGAAGACAACGTAATGGGTTATGTTTTCTTATATCTGAGATAAAGTATATTGTCATGGATCATCCAAAATGTTGAGTTTTCCTTTCTCCCTCATGCTAGCCAAATTCTTTGCACCAAGTAGAGATACTACTTGTGCTTCCAAATATCCTTAAACCCAGTTTTGCCATGAGAGTCCACTATATCTACCTATGGATTGAGTAAGATCCTTCAAGCAAGTTGTCATCGGTGCAAGCAATAAAAAATTTGCTCTCTAAATATGTATGACTTATTAGTGTGGAGGAAATAATCTTTATACGATCTTGTGATTTAGAAGAAATAAAAGCGACGGACTGCATAATAAAGGTCCATATCACAAGTGGCAATATAAAGTGACGTTCTTTTGCATTAAGATTTCGTGCATCCAACCATAAAAGCGCATGACAACCTCTGATTCCCTCTACGAAGGCATATCTTTTACTTTTACCTTATGCAATGGTCATGGTGATCTTCACCATTCCCTTTTACATTTTATCCTTTGGCAAGCACCTCGTGTTGGAAGGATCCTGATACATATATCTAATTGGATGTAAGTTAGCATGAACTATTATTGTTGACATTACCCTTGAGGTATAAGGTTCGGAGGCGAAACTATAAGCACCTATCTTTCTCTGTGTCCAATTGAAATTTCGTAACCACAAGTATTGCGTGAGTGTTAGCAATTGTGAAAGACCAAATGATAGTTGAGTATGTGGACTTTCTGAAAAGCTCTTACATAGACTCTTTCCGATGTTATGATGAATTGCAATTGCTTCAATGACCGAGATTGTAGTTTGTTGGTTCTCAATGAAGTTTCTGATTCATACTTGACATTGTGAATAGATTATTACTTGAGCATAAGAAATCATATGACAATATATATATATATATATATATATGTTGTTGTTATAAGAATGATCATGATGCCCTCAAGTCCGTATTTTATTTTATCGACACCTCTACCTCTAAACATGTGGACATATTTATCGTTACCGGCTTCCCCTTGAGGACAAGCGAGGTCTAAGCTTGGGGGACTTGATACGTCCATTTTGCATCATGCTTTTATATCGATATTTATTGCATTATGGGCTGTTATTACACATTATGTCACAATACTTATGCCTATTCTCTCTTATTTTACGAGGTTTACATGAAGAGGGAGAATGCCGGTAGCTGGAATTCTGGGCTGGAAAAGAAGCAAATATTAGAGACATATTATGCACAACTCCAAAAGTCCTGAAACTCCACGGAAGTTATTTTTGGAAATAATAAAAAATACTAAGTGAAGAAAATACAAGAGGGGGCCCACACCCTAGCCATGAGGGTGGGGGCGCGCCCTACCCCTGGGCGCGCCCCCCTGCCTCGTGGGCCCCCTGGTGGCTCTTCGGTGCCCATCTTCTGCTATATGAAGTCTTTCGTCCGAGAAAATATCATAAGCAAGCTTTGGGGACGAGACTCCGCCGCCACGAGGCAGAACCTTGGCGGAACCAATCTAGGCCTCCGGCGGAGCTGTTCTACCGGGGACACTTCCCTCCGGGAGGGGGAAATCATCGCAATCGTCATCACCAACGCTCCTCTCACCGGGAGGGGGCCAATCTCCATCAACATCTTCACCAAAACCATCTCCTCTCAAACCCTAGTTCATCTCTTGTATCTAATTCTTGTCTCTAAGTCTGAGATTGGTACATGTAGGTTGCTATAGTGTTGATTACTCCTTGTAGTTGATGCTAGTTGGTTTATTTGGTGGAAGATCATATGTTCAGATCCTATATGCATATTAATACTCCTTGTAGTTGATGCTAGTTGGTTTATTTGGTTTATTTGGGAAGTAATAAGTAGATGATGGGTTGCTAGAGTGACAGAAGCTTAAACCCTAGTTTATGCGTTGCTTCGTAAGGGGCTGATTTGGATCCATATGTTTCATGCCATGGTTAGGTTTACCTTAATACTTCTTTTGTAGTTGCGGATGCTTGCAATAGGAGTTAATCATAAGTGGGATGCTTGTCCAAGTAAGGACAGCACCCAAGCACTGGTCCTCCCACATATGAAAGTACCAAACGTGAATCATATGAACGTGATGAAAACTAGCTTGACGATAATTCCCATGTGTCTTTGGTAGCGCTTTTCTCTACATAAGAGTTTGTCCAGGTTTGTCCTGTGCTACAAAAAGGATTGGGCCATCTTGCTGGACTTTATTTACACTTCTTACTTCTTGCCCGTTACAAATTATCTGATCACAAAACTATCTGTTACCTATAATTTCAGTGCTTGCAGAGAATACCTTACTGAAAACCGCTTGTCATTTCCTTCTGCTCCTCATTGGGTTCGACACTCTTTCTTATCAAAAGGACTATGATAGACCCCCTTTACTTGTGGGTCATCAAGCAACAATTACTTTAACTAAGTTTTTGAAAATAAAAACAATTCTGTTTTTTGTTTATAACTAAATGCCATAGCTACTGTTTTTTATTTATAGCTAAATGCTTTTGGTTTTTTGTTTGAAGCTAACACTACTAGGGAAAACGTTATACACAGGACTTTATCAGTAGCGCTTGTTAAAAAAGCCCGCTACTGCTAGTCAGCTGTAGCGTGTGCAAAATAAGCACGCTGCAGAAGCTTATATATCAGTAGCGCGTCTCAGAGAAAACTCGCTACTATTAAAATTCCAACCACTAAGCCGACGGGCTACACATAGTAGTAGCGATCTTTAAAAAACAGTGCTACCGCTAATGTCCTTATAGCAGCGCGTTTATCTGTAAAGCGCTACTGCTAACGGAAAGAAAATAAAATGAAAAACAAATAGAAAAGTAAATGAAAATGAAAGAAATAGAAAAAGGAGAAAGGAAAAATATAAATGAAAAGAAATATAAATGAAAAAGGGAAAAAATTAAAGGATGAATGCATAGCAGTAGCGCGTTTGCTAAAATGCACTATAGCTAACTTAGCTATAGCGCGTTTTCCCTAACGCGCTACCGCTATTTTTGACTTAACGCAAAAACGGTTTCCCCCCAGCCACCACTTCTCCCCCAAATCCCTCGCGCCCCGCCACTTCGCCGCCGTCTCACCCACTTCGCCGTTGCCCCCACTTTGCCGTCGTCTCCTGCCGGCAACGATGCCACGCTCATCGTCACCACCGCCGCCCGTGGCCACCCAGCCTCACCGCCGCCGCCTCCTCTCGGGCCGACCTTGACCTCACCGTCGCCGCCCTCGACCTCACCGCCGTCGTCGTCGACCTCACCGCCACCGAGCCCGCCCTCGCCGCCCCTACCTCCGCCGCCGAGCACCTCCCCGCCACCGTCTCTCCCCTCTCTATAAGACCCCCCACCCCTCCCCACCCCCTCTGTCTCTGCTTTTTCTTCCTCTGCCATGTTAATTAGCAGTAGTAGTAGATGTCAATTAGTACTAGGGTTCATACATAATGATTTTTAGTAGTAGTAGTAGATGTTAATTTGTAGTAGTGATGGTACTAGTTAACTAGGGCAGTATGGTTAATAGTAGATGTTTTTTTGTTAGGGTAATAATAGATGTTAAGTAGTAGATAATGTAGATGTTAATTAGTTCAGTAGGGTTTAGTTTTTGAATTGAGTTTGTTTAATTAGATGTTAATTAGGGCAGTAGGGTTTAGTTTAGAGTAAAGTTTAGTTCAGTAGTTAACTAAATATAATATATATTTGGTTTTTGAATTGAGTTTGAGAGAGCATGAGATTTGTGTAGATTTTCTTGAAGTGGCAAACACTAGGACTTGCAAATTTGAAGTGGTCAAGATATATGCAAATTCCTCAATTGTGTTTGCCCATGTTTCGATTGTGCCCAAGTGGCCTTTTGTTGTTTCCAGGTAATGAAGCTGAGTGCCCTATGTTTTGCCGAAATGTTGATTCATTTCGTTCCGGCAAATTTCACGATCTTGATTTGTCCACTTTTTAGCAAAGGTCATGCCGAAATTTTCCGTGAATTTCGGCATGACTTGTGGTACAAACTAGGACATATCGATTGCCCGGGATTTGCCGCACCGGGAAGGAGTCAACATTCCTGCAAAACATAGGCCTTGTTATGTCATTATTCATTTAATTAGGTCTAGAATTAATTGACTAGATTTAATCGTAGGAAACATGGCTAGCAACGATGAAGGACAGGGTTCTGGTTATTGCGACGACGTCTACCTAGCGGCAGACGAATTTTTGAGCCTTGCCGACGATCAACCGATGTTGTTGCTAGGCACACCGGTCGCATCAAGGACTGAGACCGACATGCAGACCGGTGCTGAGTCTGAGACCGGCGCTGAGACTGAGATCGGCGCTGAGACTCAGACCGACATGGAGACCGGTGCTGAGACTGAGACCGGCGCTGCCTCAGGGAGCGGGGCCGGTGTAGAACTGAAAGCAAAGAGGCAGCGGCTTCCTAACAAACTCAGGACTACTAGTTTGGTGGTCACGGAGGTGGACGACGGCAATTTTGAGCCAACCGCGCCCGATGAATCGTGCGCGTACTATGGCAATCAAATAGGCTACATCGTATGGACAACCGCCACCATCAACGATGAGAAACTACAGAAGATAGATAATATTCTTGTTCCCGGGCCGGAATGAAAAGGATTATAAAGATCCAGATAAGGACCCGGCAATGAAGAAGATAAACAAACACGCCATGTCCAAGTTTAGCGACGTGTTGGCCGCCTGGAAAACAAGGGTGAAAGCAAAGATCGACAAAAAGGAACCCTACTCCGAGATTGTAAAGGATAATCCGACAATCACGGCAGAGCAATTTGAAATATTCAAGGCGGCTTGCGAGGCCGAAGATGCCAAAAAAAGTCGAAGTACATGAAGGGGCTTCAACAGAGGAACATTGGGTGCCACCACCTCGGAAGCCGTGGTTATGGCGGGAAGAGGTCCATATGAGCCAAGGAGGACGCGGAAGCCGCGAGTCTGAGCATCCCAAACCCCTTGGCGGAGTTCACTGTCCCGCAGAAGCGTGACGTCCTAAGGGCCCGGCACCGTTGGGACCCAGTGAAGAAGGTTTTCGAGACGAACGCGGTCACGACGGAGTTCATGAGACTGCTGGTAATTTTAGTTTCTGATCAATTCGACTACACGTTAGTCATATTTGTAAACGATCCTTATGCCTTTTGCAGAGAGAGGAGCACAAGATTGCGACCAAAAGTGACCCGCCGTCTAAGGCGTTGGCGAGGCCCAAGTGGGACACTCCATTCAACCGGGCATTGAACATATTGAAACCACTCCCGGTGGAGACTCGACCATCGTATGGACGCGTGCACGGTGTCGGAGACGGCGCCACGTGGAAGAGGTACTACTGGGAGGCTACGGAAGAGAGAAAGGAAAGACGGAGGTTAACTGAAGAAAACATCGACAAGAAGGTTGAGATTGCGGTTGAGAAGAAATCATCTCAGATAGTCGCAACAGCGGTAGCTGCCGCAAAACAGATGGTTGTAGATATGTCTACTTCCTTGGTTCCAGTCGCTTTCAATTGGACCAGGCAAAATCCAGAAAAAAATGCAGCGGACTTTCCCCTTGCTGACTTCTTGGGGAGCAGCTCGACTAGCGCTGCACCAGCACCTGCAGCTCCAGCTGCTCCCGCACCTGCTCTCGCACCGGACGTGCTCGGCGGTGCTTCGTCTTTGGCTGAGCTCAACGCCCTCACGGTATCTGTCACACCGCCCCCCTTCAATAAATGTATAATCTCCCATTTTCGTTGCCTTTCAGATGTCTCACGTCGCAGTCTTTTCTTTGCAGGCCGACGAAACTCCGTGCACCATATTGTACACCATCGGCGACCAGAAGGTGGATGTGGGGAAGACGACGATAATGTAGCCGAAGGAACCATTGTTCTACAGCCGGACGATCCCCCCGAACGTCTTCAAGGTCTCCGTGGCCATTGTCAAACCGGGCCACGTGAATTTGCCTCCTCTGTTACTAAGGGGGATGATGACGAGACCCCGCGGCGGCTTGGTGCTTGTTGCAATGGGTGGGTCCTGTTGTGGCCAAAGAGTCTGCTTCGTCTGGAGGCGGCCGGGAGAACACCCACGAGCACGCAGCCTCAACAAGGTATGAACATCAACACCCTACATACCCAATTAGCGTTGGTTGTCGGGTTGGGTTATAGCGGACGGGGTAAGGAAGAGGCTCCATTAGTCGCGGATGACGTCGCCATGGATGAGGATGAGGATGACGATGGAACTCAAAAGTATGTCTATACTGGCGCCTACTCAGGGTTTGAGCGTCATGAGTCGGTGCTTGAATTGCCGCCTCCGGAGGCTCAACGTATTATAGACGACCTTCCGGCAAAGAAGCCTAGGAAGAGATCGAGGAAAGGCAAGAAAGCTGATTCTATGATCTAGCCGCCTCAGCAGCCTTGGGTTCAAGACCGTATAGATATCCCCGGTGCGGATAAATTGCATATCCCCAGTCAACCAATCCTACCTGCATTAGCGCTAGGGGCCAGATTCGGCGATCTAAGGAGACTTTATGACGATGTGCTGCGGATAGAGAAAGGCCTCATCGCCTCGAAAGATCCAGGATACCCACTATACGTGGTTAACCTTCCGCGGCAATTGTCTTACATCGACTTCTTCCTCGCGGATAAGTTCTTCCTTCGATTCAATTACATATTCGAGATGTTTCACGTGAAGAAGCTGGATTTTACGTTTGTCCGCCTTTATGCCTTGCACATGAACTACATCATCGGGGTTGAGCAGATACCTCATATCTGTGTCGCTGACCCGTACTTCATGCACGAGGGCTTCTTGGGAGTCTGTGCAAAGCACCGTGAATACGCGAGGGAATACATCGTCAATTTCATGCTCGCCAATAAGGACAAGGAGGTGATTCTGGTGCCTTATCATCCCCTGTAAGTCATCCGCGCGGATATCCTTCCTTCGATTTCAATCATTCATTTGCACGATGGAGGCTAATTAATTTGAGGTGTACTTATTTTGCGCAGCAGCGGGCGCGCCGTCCTCATCATCCTCTACCCCCGATACTCCCACGCTCTTTACTTGGACTCGTCGAAGAACATTAACAAAAAGGATTACACCCACATCAAGGATGTTCTCGACAGTGCTATGTTTTACTATGAAGCACGGGGTGGAGAGGTCAAGGACAAGAAGAGAAGGGGTGGCAGGCTCGCTTTCGGCCATAAGACTGACTTCTGCTACATCCAGCAACCGAGTGATTCTCTTAATGATCGATTCTATGTCCTACACCACATGCTGGAGTACAGACGGGATCACCAGAACCTTCGCATGTCACCTACATCCGGCGATGCCCATATTCTGCAGTGGGCAAAGAACGTAGGAGACATCGAGGATCATCGACTTCGAACTGAGTTCTATCACATCCAGCATGAACTTGCCCAAATCGTGATGAAGGAGGTCGTCAGAAAAACAGGGATGTTCTACAAAGGACAAATGTCGCGGGAAGACGTCCGAACACGGGTAGCTTCTCAGCGTCTCGACCAGAAACCTTTCACTAGGTTCGGGGACTATCTCCCTGACTTGGATGGATGGCACGACATGTTGGAGTGATTGTCGATATATGACAATGTGCCGTTTAGTCCATACTTTCTGTATGACGAAACTTTGAGTTATGCACGACGAAACTTTATTTGTGATGTAATTAAACCGTCCTCCTCGACTAGCGACGATCACTCTAGTTAGGGCATTTTGGGTACGATCAACTTTGTCATTTATGCTTATGATATGTTGCTTCTATTTTTGCCAAGTCTGTCTCTTTCTGTTGCTCAACTATATATGTTGCATATCATCGACTCATGTGACGATGCAGGTGCATAGATCATTGATGGCGAAGAAGTGCTACGCCAGGAGTATATATACGATGAGTGGCCGGAGTGTCAGGCCCAGGTGTACCGGTGTCCGGTTTCCAAGCGACAGGCAGTAGTTAGTTTAGGTTCACGCTAATGCGAGAGAGGGATACAAACTCATGTACTACATAGTTCCGCTCTCACTCAAAGTGATAGCTCTTCTCGCATATATCATTGTTTAGATGGATGACGATGTAGTTGCAAGTAATCGAGACTTGTATCGCTATTTTCGAGATGATGACGAGAGCCACTTTGTGTTGGATGATGATTATGATGATGACATGATTGGATGAGACTAGTTGTATGTATATGCTATGATTACATTTGTATGTGTATGATATGCTAAAGATTATTGTATAAAGCCTATTCAAATACAAAACAAATATGCGGAAAAAACTAATAAAACTAGTAGTAGCGAGGGGAATGAAGTTAGCAGTAGCGTTGCCTTACCAGTAGCGCTTCCATGTAAAAAGCGCTGCAGATATTATCAGCGGCGCTCTTCCTTAAAGCGCGCTACTGCTATCCATGTATACCAGTAGCGTGGGACGACAGGCGCTAGTGCTACACATTAGCTGTAGCGCCTTATCAGTAGCGCGACGTCCCATGCTACTGATAGGCAAAATACCCGCGCTACTGCTAGGGTTTTCCCTAGTAGTGTAATTTATAGCTAAATGCTAAATGCTACTGTTTTTTATAGCTAAATGCTACAGCTTTTTATTTATAGCTACATGATATTGTTTATTGTTTAAAGCTAAAACTTATTTTTTGTTATTTATAGATATTTTATATACCGTCTATTAATGCCCTAGCTAAATGTATTACTTATATACCCTCTGTTAATTTAAAGCTAAATGGAATTCCTACTGTCCTAAGAAAATCTAGCTTTCATATTAACACCTACGGTTCATATGAACATCATCACAGCAGCAACATATGAATTTTTCCCTAGCAGTGAGAGAGAGAGAGAGAGGAGATCAGGGCAGAGGAGAGGGAGAGGCTTATGGTCGGTGGTGAGGGTGGGCTCGGGCTTGGGTGGAGGCGGTCCAAGGCGGGCTCGAGCGGTGGCGGCGAGGTCTAGAGCAGCGGCGGTTAGGTCGACGGCGGCGGTGATGAAGTCGAGGGTGGCCTCGGGTGGCGGCTATGAAGTCGAGGGCGGGCTCGGGCGACGGCCGGCATCGAGGGCGTGCTCGGGCAGGGCGATCGACGGCAGCGGCAGAGGAGTGAGGAGATAGGGGGAGACGGGGGAAAGGACCTAGCAAAATTTTGAACCCGCGCGGGGTTAAGTCAAAATAGCAGTAGCGCTTGTAGAAAAAAAGCACTATAGCTAAGTTAGCTATAGTGCTTTTTACCAAAACACGCTACTGATATAGGACGTAGCTATTTATTTTCCTTTTATCTAAGGAACTTAGCAATAACGCGGACCTATAAAAAGCGCTACTGCTAGAGTAGCTATAGCCCTTTGTGAGAACAAGCGCTACTGCTATGCCTTTCTCCTATATTTTTCTTTTTCTTTTGTTTTTTTACATTTTCTTTTTTTCGTTTCTCCCTTTTTTATTTCTTTCATTTTCATTTACTTTTCTATTTCTTTTTCATTTATTTTCTTTTTCTTAGCAGTGGCGCTCTGCATCATAAACGCGCTACTACAAGGAACTTAGTGGCAGCGTGCTTTCCGCATGATCGCTACTATTATTCGTAGCCTACCGACAACTGTGTGGGAATTATAGTAGTAGTGCTTTTACATGCAAACGCGCTACTTCTACCATCATAGCTGTAGCGCCCTTTGTTGACGCGCGCTACTGCTAAGTAGCAGTAGCGATTTTTTCTGACCAGCACTACTGCTATACCTCGGCGTATAAGGTTTTCTCTAGTAGTGAGTACATAATAATAATACTAAGTGATGCAATATTTTTACTATAAAACTTATCGAAGCGTATTTCGGGTGTGAGGCACAAAGCAACAAGCCGCTGCATTGAACACTAAATCCACAAACATCATCTCCAACGGATAAGTGGAAAAAGGACTCACCTCTATTATCGAGTCTCACAAACAAATAATTTGTGTATCACCTTTCCCACATTGGACATGATCGCTATCTGTGGCAATCAATGTTAACTGGATGTGAACAGCTTTCAAAATATTTCCCCTAATGCATGAATGCAAACTAATACATAATTTAGTTCTAGAACCAATGGATGATAAAAATATGTATTAATAGGAAACAATTATTTAAGAATCAAAGCAGTGACCTCAGCTTTCTGTGCCGGTTCTTCGTGGAAAATCAAGAAAACAAATATATCTATTGATATATGTTCCTACATTCTGGTAGGAATAAATAAGTGATACAAAAGCACCTAACAAAAATAAGGTCTAATAATAATTGACCGTGCCTTCTTCAAATGGGCATGATCCAACAGGCAAGAAACATGCACCGACAAATAAAAAATTAAGACTAATTATTACAATTAATATCAATATGTCGAGGTGTTAACAGAGAAAATTGGAGCACATATATGCATTATACGTAAGTAATGTATTTGGCCATCTCACGGAATCATTTCGTGAATCAGTTAATAGGAAAGAAAAATACTAGGGGAACATATTTAAACATGGGTATATATATCATAGACTCTGCAAATACATTATTAGTCGATGTCTTCAATTTTCAGCTGATATATAATGACCTATTGGGAAGGGCGCTTTTACATAACCTGTTGGATGGAGCAAATTGCAAAATTTTATGTAATGTTGTCAGAAACATCACAAGTCTAAAGTCAGAGGAAAGCAATTGCATCTCAGCAAGTATAATGCAGCATAACCTGTAACAAAGATAGTAAGTGAAAGGCTTAATTGGGGATAAAAAATCAGTTTGTTGCCAAAATAAATCGTACCGAGATTCAAGAAAAAGATAAATCGCTAATGCATAGAACATGGCATGTTGATGCATCATACCATTACGCATCAATAATATTGCTGAAAAGCCATGAGAAAAACATAGGCATATGTTAGCAATCAAACGCTTGTGTGAGACAAATTGAAATTTTAAATCCCACTCTATAATATAAAAAGATATATGTTGCCTGACGTCCGCATGAAAGAGCAACTCCATGAAATCCATGCGGGAGCATGTGGCGTTGATAGCCTTGACCAAGACAGTCGGCGGTGTGTGGAAGTCGCATTTGATGATCGAGGCGGACTTCTCGACACTTGTCACCCCTGACAGCGGTAGGCTATGCACCGTAGCCTGCACACACATTGAATGCGTGGTCGGGAACGTGACCTCACACGGCCTCTGTGAAAGTTTTCAGCATGTGGGGCACTTGTGCTGAGGAGGCACGTGTTCAGGACACCTAGCACCGTCCCAAAACGTCACTGCTGACTTTTTTTGCAGATATGGTTTAACGAGGGTACATTTACTTGGAAGTAAACCTACACAAAGTTCTGCATGCCGCCATGTAATTGGCTCCCTCAGGATGTTGCAGTACTAATTGTACCCTGAGGGTTCCAGCGTAGTTTCTTCATGTACTGAGGGTTCAAAATTTCACCGAAATTTCACATATTTCGGTGGGGTTCGAAATAATTGCAACCATGAAATTTTGCGCCAAATTCAAACTAAAATTGAAATTATGTTAAAAAACATGAAATATTATCAATTTTTGAAACTCAAAATCCGAATAAGTTCCCAGTTTTTGAATGCATATTTCGGTGATGTCCGAAATTTTTCCATGTCCTAAATTAAAAACCTTACTGACGTGGCTTTTTGGGCTTGTCCATCTATAGTTATACCCTGGCCTCTGGGTACCCTGGTTTTAAACATGCCGACATGGTTCGTGCTCAAAACAAGAGGGGCAACTAAAAAAGAAAGTTTTTTCACGCTCCACTAACTAGCGTAGTTTTCTACTATCAATAAAACCAAAAAAAAATCAAATGTTAGTGAGTGAGATCTAAAATTTGGGAGTTATCCAAACGCATGTCATGCCCATCAGTAAACACCAATGGTTTGGTAGGGTAACTCTCAGCCGCCACTCAAGTTGTAAGTAGATGTTTACACTTATAGTATCGATGATTTGTTTTCATTTTAATAACTAAAGGTTATTTTGTTAGAAAATAGATTTTTTTCCTCAGAAAACTCATTCATCTAGAAAAGAATTATGGCCACGTGTAGTAGAAGTTACTAGTTTTTTTTACTGCACCCGTCAAAAAGTTCTTAACACTATAGTATTAGCAGTTTAAGCAGTGTACAGAGATAAGTTTCCCCCTTAGAAAGGAGATGGATTTGATTCATTCCTTAGGAAGACTCTGAGAGAAGCTTCATGAGCAATTACTGCAGGGTTATATGCTGCATCAACATTGGCTTGGTATCCTGCTTGGGAGATTTGTTTGACAGAAGGCCTCCTTTCTTCCTCACTATTCTCCAGTAAACCCACATTAAGAATCGCTTTCGTAGCATGGATAACATTTCTTGACATGAGAGTGAGCTCTACTCCTGAGTTGAGATCGATAGATTGCAATAGATGCAAACGAAATGCTTGCAAGTTGGAATGACATAACAATGGAAGAAGATGCATTTCACGACAGGACTAGCACCAAGCATAATATCCTCCGATTTAAATGCAGTACCCTACAATAACATTAAAGATGAACTGCATCTACTAATTAACATCACCCGAATAGTTTCAGCTGCAACTCCAAAATAAGGAAGCACAAACTGCCTTGAATGCATCGGTTGTTTCCCATCAACACAGAAGCGGTGGACCTGATCACGCGGACCAAGGGGAGACCTTGTCGATGCGGATGTGCAGGGGAACTTCCATGGACACCCCCTCCCCTGCTGCTGCTGGAACCAGGTACATCCGCGGCACCGGCAGGAATGTCGGCTCATCCGCGGCGGCCAGCGCACCGGGCGACGAGCTGCTCCTTATATGCATGTCCACCAGCACCATGTCCTGCTTGCCACAGTTCGCCGCCGCCGCCGGGGGCCGCTCCATGTTGACCCACATCTTGCACGTGAATCGGGGCTGCGTCGCCGCCCTCGCCCTGGCGCACACCACCGACACGGCGGTCGCGCCGGCGCCGAGCGCGCCCATGGTCAGGACGAACACGTGGTTGTTATCGTCGCCGAGCAGTACCAGCCGCGGTGCCGACACCGGTAGCTGGAACTTGTTGACCTTGCCGTACTGCACGGCGCGCACCGGCACCGAGTGGATGGTGTAGAGGTGGCCGGCGAGCGCCTGCGGCGCGCCGGCGTAGCCGCAGCCGGGCTCCATGCAGTGGCAGGGCGCGTGCGGGCACCCTTTCTGGTGCTCGGCGACCTCGTGGTAGGTCACGTACCTTTGGCAGCCGGCGTTGGGGCACCCGATCCTGGTAGAGGACACCACGGCATCCAGCGCAGGGCAGGGGTTGAAGAAGCCGCCGCCGTCCACGCACGGCTTGCACTGCCCAAAGGGAAGCTGGGCCACGCAGCTACCACAGGCCAGGTGCCCCGCTTTGCACTGCACGCAGGCACACAAATCGGAGATGGCTGGTAAATCAGCAAATCTTGAGGAACGAAATAATCGATATTTCACCGGCACTAATCGAGGAAGAAAGAGAGGAACCTGGAATACGGGGGGCTTGATGGGGAGGGTGCAGAGGGGGCAGTGGAGCACTTGTTTGTCGATCCTCACGGCGATCTCCACTCGTGGGCTGTACGCCGCCGCGACGATGGCGCCTCCGTCTCCTCCTCCGGCCGCCTCTTGCCTCACATGGCCTTGGGGCAAGTCCAGCCGCACCTTCTTGGCGCTCTCGCCGGCCTTGTCCGGCGAATCCCTACTCCTCCCCTCGATGGCGGCGCCTTGCATCCTGGTTGGCCTCTGGGGAAAGAAAACCGCTGTCTGTGTGTCTCGGGCCAAACTTTTTCCAGGAGGTGGGTGAGGAGAAGAACAAATGGTGCCGAGGCAGCCAAACTACACTTTAAATGCTTCCTCAATGTGGTTTCCATTCCCAAACTTATATGGAATAGATATAAGCTGTGGTCTTAATCAATTTCATTATTGCTAGTTTATCCATGTATTAATGTTGTCTTTCTTTTAAGTACCTACAAGTGTGCGATAAAAGGTTGACTATTGCAGAACCATGTTGTTCTAGAAAAATTGAAGAACATAAATGTAAGCGCATTTTCTTTCCGTAGTTTCCTGCTTAATTGATACACCGCGGAGTACTTCTGACTCCATCGCCAGATTATAACACCATCAAACACGTGGGAGCCCATAAAAAGAAAAGGATACATGTGTAAGCACAAGGGTCACATGTAACCAAATACTGCAAAGGAGCACACAACGCGTCACAACTTCTCACCCACGTCACGACACATCCCACCTTTCTCACTGTTATCGACCGACACATACGCCATGGCTGATGTGCTGGCTACCACCAGCAAATAACAACAACATGACCACAAGCCTACAAAAGATCCGTGGAAAGGGTACTAGATTTTGGAGACCCCCAATGCCAAAAATTTTGATTAGCTGTTTGCATGGAGGAGAAATAAACCCTTGATTCGGCAGATGCCATCAAGAAACAATGAGCAATCCATCGGTCACCACACCACACCACGCAACCACCTAGTCCAGAGAATTCTAAGCAGGTATCCGTAGCTGGAGGTTATCGACACAAGGGGATAACCAGAGAGGATACCAACCAAGATCAACATCGCACCGGTGCATGAGAAAGGCTTGAACAACGTTGCCGGAGCACGAAAAAGCTAACACCAAGGATGATGTGCAAAATCAAGTATCGGCTCCCAACCAACCCATGCTAACCACCAGGCCACAAAACATAGAGATTAGAACATACATCCAAGATTACAATAGTGCTAAGCTTCACCTATTATCATAGAAATAACATAGTGGAGAATATTTTCTACAAACTTGGTCAAATTTTATAAAGTTTGACTTCGGTCAAAGATAATATACGGAGTAAATAAAAACGGATGAAGTAATATGAAAGTGTACTATTCATAACCAATGGTGCCCATGATTGGGGGGCTCAATTACTCAAATTATGGTGAGGTCCCACGGTCAAAGGCTACACATCTATAATACTTAAATAGTTCATCCCCACTATCATATTTCTCTACACATGCAGCCTATCCACGTCAGCATCCATTCCCATGCGGCCACATTAGCACTAATCCTGCTCCCGCATGGTTTTCCATCGCTCTCTTTTTTCCATGTCAGCGCCGCCTCTGCTTCCCAATCTCTACCCCTCCCAGCCTCCCCCCTTCATCTTTTCCTTGAAATCGCAAGTGGAAAGGATCCAGCTCTATATTTACACGGGGGCATCGATCGATCACATCAGAGCCAACAAGATGAGACGCCGAGGTCGAGATTCAAGTCAAGATTCAGACCGGCGGCGGAGGCAGAGCGACGGCTCGCCAGTGCGGCGGCCTCCTTCCGCGGCGGTCGTGGTTCAGGTAAAGGTTCAGACTGGCGGTAGACTCAGAGCAACGGCTCACCGGCAAGGCGGCTTTCCTGGTGGTCGTGCTCCAGCCGTTGGCGTTGTTGCTCACAGCCGTGGCCTCCTAATCCCACCGGCCGGTCAACTACCTCAGTTCACAACCGGCCGCTGCGTGCTTGTGATGGTTGCTTACCATTTCCTGCACATTCGCTGCTTAACTCACACATGCATCCGTCCTCTTATTCTCCTTTGATGCAGAGCTCCAGGCACTCTGTCTCACGTACTACCATCACCATCCACAGATCCACCTAATCGACTAGAGTGCACTGCCGCAAGCAGTAGCATCAGCCGATGGAATTGTTGGCTTGGTCACAAGGAGGAGAGCTGCTGCCTCAGATACTTTTTTGGGACAACTGCATCATGATACGTTGCGATGAGAAGAGACACTAGCAGTCAAGAGCCAAGAGCATATGTACAGTTGTACACCCAAGGCGCCCCCGATTCGATCGTACAATAATCATGCACGTAAATGTGTACGATCAAAATCAGGGACTCACGGGAAGATATCACAACACAACTCTAGACACAAATTAAAATAATACAAGCTTTATATTACAAGCTAGGGGCCTCCAGGGCTCGAATACATAGCTTGATACACAAGCGTCAGCGGAAGCAACAATATATGAGTACACACATAAGTTAAACAAGGATGCCTTAAGAAGGCTAGCACAAAAGCAACACGATCAAAGAGGTAAGGCCTCCTGCCTGGGACCTCCTAACTACTCCTGGTCGTCGGCGGTCTTCAAGTAGCAGTATCCGTCAGCGGTGGCGTCTAGCTCCAGGGATCCACCATCTGGTTGCAACAACCAGAAAGAAGAAAGAAGGGGGGAAGGGGGAGCAAAGCAACCGTGAGTACTCATCCAAAGTACTCGCAAGCATCAGATCTATACTAATTATGCATTGGTATCAAATGGAAGGGTTGTATCTGTGGACTAAACTGCAGAATGCCAGAATAGAGTGGAAGGCCTAGCCTATCAAAGACTAGCATCTTCAAGCAGCTCCAAGTGTCTTGCAACATGTAGAAGAGTAAAGAATATTAGTTTATAATTAACAAGCATGTTGTAGAATTAATGCCCAGAGATCCTTCCTCGACTGCCTGCGAGAAAGCAATCCCGGAGCCACATATCCATCACATATCAATTATCCATTTCTAGTTCTATAAGATCAGGATACAAGTCTGAACATCCATTACCATGGACACGGTATTCGAATATATATCTTCCCTGCAGGGGTGCACCACGTTTTGGAACACGCTTGATTACTCTGGATGAACACACTTTTCTGGGTCATGCCCGGCCTCGGAAGATCAACACATCGTAGCCCTACCTAGGCTCAACAGAGAGGTCCCCGTCGGTCTACATCCTAAGCACTCAGGGGTCTGGGCCTGTCGCCCGTTGCACTCAGGGTCGTTGTGCGCAAGGGGATACTAGCACCCCTCTGCCAGGATGGTGCGATCCGGCCCGGCCACAATGCTGATCTGGACGTCTGGCAAAGCTTCGGCTGATACTGCGACATCGAGGCCCATAATTATTCTCGCGTGGTGGTTAATGCGTAAAGGCCAGAGGCCAACTCAGAACAAATACCCAAACCTGTAAGTGCATTACTAAAAGAAGTGACGGCTGTCGGGACAATTCCGGAATTATCACCCCCTCCTGGGTGATACCGCTAAATAGCCAGCCGCCACCGTAACTCCTCGGGTGCTCTCCGGGCCCGCCCGGCTTTCACCAGTGTCTCAAGTAAATTCAAGGTAACCGTGTGCCCAAACATCAAATGGAAAACCCGAGGAATCACCCCCGGTGGATTCCACTCGATGTAATCATCAAGGTGGACGTAACAGGAACCACCCTCGAGGTTCACACTTGAGGTGTTGCACGACAGAGCCGTATCAGGAATGGTGAAGGAGGAATCACCCTCGATGACCACGACCGAATAGCTACACTACAGAGATCTCATCAGGAGTGATGTATAAGGTTTCACCCTCGCCACTCGATGGTAACTCTGCAGAGTCGAGCAACAAAAGGGGGCGTGATGTGATGTGAGTTGTCGGGCTCTAGCCATCGATCACGTTGATTGAGTCGTCGATGATGAAGCAGGGCAACAAGGACAAGGTGGGGGTCACTGATGGATCACTATCCAAACTATACTAAGCAGTTCAGGATAAGCAGGTAGGTAACAATAGTAGATACAAAAGCAGGCTATGCATCAGAATAGGAGCAATCAATTACAATAGAAAAATCTAATGCAAGCATGAGAGAATGCAATGGGCGATATCGGGATGATCAAAGGGCAGGGGGGCCTTCCTGGAAGCTCCGCTGAAAGGGCAGAAGGTTCGTCGTCCACGTAGTCGATCACAGGGGCATCATTAGCGGTCTTAGGGTCTACCGGAGAAAAGAGGGGGAAGAAACAATAAATACAGAGTAAACAAGTGCAATACTATGCATGACAAGACAATAAGCAGCGCTAGGGGTGTTATAACGCAGTGTTACTCGATACCGACGAAGGGGGATAACATCTGGGAATGTTTTCCCTGTGTTAGACATTTTCGGATAGACGAATTGGAGGGGAAAAGTTCGATGTTCGCTATGCTAGGGGCATGTGACAGATGAATGGAGAGCATATTCCGATTCGTCTCGTCGATCTGACTGCGTCTAGTAGTTAACTAAATCAGTTTCAACTAATCCATCTATTAGGCTAATTAATCATGTGTTAATTAAGTTAATTAATTAAGTAATTAATTTATTAACTAATTAGTTTATTATTATTATTATTTATTTTTCTATCTTCTTTTTTTTACAAAAGCCAAGGCGCGTGGGGCCCGCTGGCAGGGGTACGCGGCCAGCCCAGCGGGGAGGGTCATCAGGCGGAGACCCAGAGGTCGGGCGCAGGACCCGGGCGGGCGCTCGCCCAGCTGGGCCGGCGACGCCATGGCCACGGCCGGTGGCAGACAGCGGCACTCCAGCTGCGCATAGCAGTGGCGAGGGGCAGAGCGCGGCAGCCGCAGCTTGCAGGAGGCGGGGCTGCGTCGAGCAGGGACACGACGACAGGTGCAAGCGGTAGCAGCAGCTTCAGCGCAGTGAGCGGGCGCGAGGGCAAGACGGCGCGGGGCGGCGTGCTGCCGCAGGGCGACGAACAGCAGCATGGCAAGTGCAGCGGTGACGACGGAGCAGCAAGTCATAGTGGGAGCAGCTGGGGGCGACGCACCGAATGGCTGCGGGCGCGGGCGGCCGAGGAAGTAGGCACGCGACAGGAGCAGGAGCACGGGCGAGTGACGGCTGCCTACATCACGGGTTCGAGGGGAAATACAAGGGGGATTGGAGGAGGGGCTCACCGAGGAGCACAAGGAGGCTCGTTGTGAGGTTTAGGAGCTGCAGGGGAAGCCGGAAGGGGTCGGGGCGGAGTGGACCGACGGCGGCAAGCTCCGGGCACCGAGGTCGAAGATGAGGTCGGCACAGAGCTGCGGGGCAGTCCCGGCTTGATCCAGCGGGCTAGCTCGATGTGGACGGCCGCAGTGGTTCCATTGGACCAGATGGGTGGGAATGGGGGCACCGATCACTGCGGTGGTGGGCAACGAACGGTGTTGGAGGCGCTCGGGAGGACAAGATCTGGACGAGGGGGAGAGATGAGTGGGGCGTGGTGAATGAACAGAGGAGGAGAGAACAGAGGTGTCGGGGGATCCTTATCCCCTCCTGGCGTCAGCGCCGACGAGGTGGTTTGGCGGGAGCACGTCCCTGTTGCGGTCGAGATCGAGGAACGGGAAGGGAGGGGGAGCGACCGGGAGGGCAAGGTGGGCCGGCTGGGTCGGTCTGTTGGGCTAGGCCCAATGGGAGTGAGGGGAGGATTCCTTTTCTTTTGCTTCTTTTCTTTTTCTTATTTTTCTTTTCTGTTTTGTGCTTTGCAAAATGTTTGGCCACAAGATTTCTCTTGGAAAATATGAAGTGGTGCCACATAATTACTTTACAATATTTAGTGCTGCCATAAAATGTTTGGTACTCAATTAAAATAGTTCAGTACTTTATAAATTAGAAAAGGCATTTATTTAATTGTTAAAGCCACTATTTTGTTTATTTGAGTGCATTTACATATTTTATAAAAGTGTGGTTTCTACATGACAATTATCCTGAGATTATTTGCCACACTTGGAACATTTTAGTTTGCATGTTTGAGAAATTTGAATTTTGGGCTTTAATTTGAATTTGAGTATGAACTAAAATTTGGATCAAGTGACGATTAGTAATAGTAATGTGATGACATGGCACCGTTAGCACGGGATTACTGTAGCTTAATTATCCGGGCATCACAATTCTCCTCCACTACAAGAAATCTCGCCCCGAGATTTTAGAAGGTAGGAGGAAACAAAGCGGGGTATTCATCACAAAGACGATCCTCGCATTCCCAAGTGGCTTGATCTTCGGAATGAATTGACCACTGAACTTTATGAAATTGATAGCCCTCTGACGGGTGCGACGTTGAGCTTGAAAAAGAACGCGGATCGGATGCTCTCTATAAGTGAGATCATCTTGCAGGGGGTAAGCTTTAGAAGCCAAGTGGTTGTTGCAATAAGACTTGCAACCCAGGGCATCATCCATGATAACAGCTTTGCCAGCGGTATAAGAAATACCATAGTCATAGTCTGTAATTGTCTCTATACATCGCTGCTGATGAAGATCCAGATCTAGCTGAGTAAACAATTACTTCAGACTTTGATGATCGGTGAGATCTCGCAATGATTACTAGGAAGATAATGCCGCCACAACTTTAGTGCAAATTCAACTGCAGCAAGTTCGAGGTCATGGTCTGGGTAGTTCCTCTGAAAATATATCTTGGAATCCACAAATGACTAGAACATTTTCAATTCTCGCAAGAGGAGAAGCGTTTAACGCATTCAAGGAATAAATCTGTGCTTCAGCATTTCGAACAAGATGAGCATGGTAGCATACTATCTCACTTGAAGGGTGTAGTAGATGGACGATTTTAGTGGTGCAAATTATAGAAGCAGTGTGTGTTTTCAACCATTCCATTCCCAGAATGAGGTCGATATTGGAAGACTTCAAAACAATGGGGGAAACATGGAATTCCAGCCCTTCAATTTCAACGGGGACGTTGTGACTAACCAAGGTGGTTCGACATTGGCCCGCGGAATGTAGCTTGGAATTCCGGCCTAGTGATGGCGGTTCGAACGGGTATGGAGTTGAGCAGTGGGACCTTTCAGGTAGTAAGCCGCGAAGGTGACATAGTTGGTAGGGGCTACATCAGCAGACTCCAACTTGAAAGCGATGTCACAGAGCCAATCATCAGCATCAATGGGCTGAGTTGAGCTGAGGTAGATGACAGGATTAAGACGCGCAAAGTTTTGCAGCATCACTGGGGCTGGTTGTTGATTCATAAGGAGACGCGAAAACTGAGCCATGACTCCTTCCATGAACTAGCGATTCAGCTCAACTGATGTATCATTCTGGTCATGTATTCGGATGGTGGTGAATTGTCGCCACCACGGCCACGACCAGCGGTTCGAACCATCCTGCTAATATATAACATGGGGTAGTTTAGCAAGGGGTGGAGCAAGTGTATGGAGTAATCCATGATGTAACCTAAACAGTGAGCAAAGGCGCATTATATACAAAGTTGTAGTCATTGATGACATACAGATGCATATACGAGACCAATTACATGTTGTTCGTATGAGTTGACAAGAGAAACATCATAGACATACTAGGCAGCACGCATGCACGCGATGGAGGGATATAGCAACGAGACATAGAGAAGGCTACATCAATGTCGGGGAAAACCTCTGTAGCGAGGGTTTAGCAAGTGACGACATAGGGTGCCTCGGTAAAAGAATCCCGCGGTCAGTGAACATTATGAAGTAGACCTTGGCCCTCAATTCGAGAAAAGGATAATACAAATCTCCGGGTGGATGTGATCACGATATCCTAAGGTTAGAGTTTAGCAAAATCATTTAACCCGAATAGAAGAGAGAACAGAGTCCCAGAGTATAGACATGGAGTAAAAGATCCTAATACCACCCAATGGCAATGTGGGCCCGTAAGCCACACAGCCATATTAGTAAATCAATTTTTCAAAGACTATACTCAACTTCAGCCAGGGAGTTGGAAAGGGGGGGTTCGTACAAGCAGTCGGCTCTGATACCAACTTATGATGCCCCCGATTCGATCGTACACTAATCATGCTCGCAAATGTGTACGATCGAGATCAGGGACTCATTGGAAGATATCACAACACAACTCTAGACACAAATTAAAATAATACAAGCATTATATTACAAGCCATGGGCCTCGAGGGCTCGAATACATAGCTCGATACACAAGCGTCAGCGGAAGCAACAATATCTGAGTGCAGACATAAGTTAAACAAGGATGCCATAAGAAGGCTAGCACAAAAGCAACACGATCGAAGCGGCTGGGACCTCCTAACTACTCCTCGTCGGCGGCGGTCTTCAAGTAGAAGTATCCGTCAGCGGTGGCATCAAGCTCTAGGGATCCACCATATGGTTGCAACAACCAGAAAGAAGAAAGAAGGGGGGAACGGGGAGCAAAGCAACCGTGAGTACTCATCCAAAGTACTCGCAAGCATCATATCTATACTAAGTATGCATTGGTATCAAATGGAAGGGTTGTATCTATGGACTGAACTGCAGAATGCCAGAATAGAGTGGAAGGCCCAGCCTATCGAAGACTAGCATCTTCAAGCAGCCCAAGTGTCTTGCAGCATGTGGAAGAGTAAAGAATAGCAGTTTATAATTAACAAGCATGTTGTAGAATTAATGCCCAGAGATCCTTCCTCGACTCCCTGCGAGAAAGCAATCCCGGAGCCGCATATCCATCACATATCATGTATCCATTTCTAGTTGTATAAGATCAGGATACAAGTCTGAACGTCCATTACCGTGGACACGGTATTCGAATATATATCTTCCCTGCAGGGCTGCACCACATTTTCCAACACGCTTGATTTCTCTGGTCGGACACACTTTCATGGGTCATGCCCAGCCTCAGAAGATCAACACGTCGAGGCCCTACCTAGGCTCAGAAGAGAGGTCCCTGCCGGTCTACATCCTAAGCACTCCGAGGTCTGGGCCCATCGCCCGTTGCACTCCGGGTCGTTGTGCGCAATGGAATACTAGCACCACCTCTGCCTGAATGGCACGATCCGGCCCGGCCACAATGCTGAACTGGAAATCTAACAAAGCTTCGGCCGATACTGCAACGTCGAGGTCCATAATTATTCTCACATGATGGTTAGTGCGTAAAAGCCAGAGGCCAACTCAGAACTAATACCCAAACCTCTTAGTACATTATTAAAAGAAGTGACAGCTGTCGGGACAAGTCCGGAACTATCATCCCCTCCTGGGTGATACTGCTAAATAGTCAGCCGCCACCGTAACTCATCGGGTGCTCTCCGGGCCCGCCCGGCTTTCACCAATGTCTCAAGTAAAGTCAAGGTAACTATGTGCACAAACATCAAGGCAGAAACCCGAGGAATCACCCCCGATGGATTCCACTCGATGCAATCATCAAGGTGAATGTAAGAGGAACCACCCACGAGGTTCACACTTGAGTTGTTGCACGACAGAGCAGTATCAGGAATGGTGAAGGAGGAACCACCCTCGATGATCACGACTGAATAGCTATACACTACGGAGATCTCATTAGGAGTGATGTATGAGGTTTCACCCTCGCACCCGATGGTAACTGTGCAGAGTCGAGCAAGAAAAAGGGGCATGAGGTGATGTGAGGTGTCGGGCTCTAGCCGTCGATCACGTTGATCGAGTCGTCGATGATGAAGCAGGGGCAACAAGGACAAGGTGGGGGTCACTGATGGATCACTATCCAATCTATAATAAGCAGGTAGGTAACAATAGCAAGTACAAAAGCAGGCTATGCATCAGAATAGGAGCAATCAATTAAAGTAGCAAAATGTAAAGCAAGCATGAGAGAATGGAATGGGCGATATCGGGATGATTAAAGGGGGGGCTTGCCTGGAAGCTCCGCTGAAAGGGAAGAAGGTTCATCATCGACGTAGTCAATCACAGGGGCATCATCAGCGGTCTCGGGGTCTACCGGATAGTAGAGGGGGAAGAAACAATAAATACAGAGCAAACAAGTGCAATACTATGCATGACAAGACAATAAGCAGCGCTAGGGGTGTTCTAACGCAGTGTTACTCGATACCAACAAAGGGGGATAACATCTGGGAAAGTTTTCCCGGTGTTGGGCATTTTCGGACAGACGAACCGGAGGAGAAAAGTTTGATGTTCGCTATGCTAGGGGCATGTGCCAGATGAACGGAGAGCGTATTCTGATTCGTCTTGTAGATCTAAGCAACTTTCATGTATAAAACTTTATAATCCGAGTTACGAATTATTTTCTATGATTTTCTAAAGTCTTAGCAATATTCGGAAATTATTAATAATTCGAAAATAAATGCTAAAATGCTAGAGGCACCCAGCACAGGGTATACAAAAGGGCACCCAGTGGCTGACAGGTGGGCCATGGGGTCCCAGTTGACCAGTCAACGTTTGATCGGTCAACATGGGGGTAGGGCCCCCCTACATTGACTGTGTCTAGTAGTTAACTAAATCAGTTTCAGCTAATCCAGTTATTAGGCTAATTAATCCCGAGTTAATTAAGTTAATTAATTTATTATTATTTATTTTTTATCTTTTTTTACAAAAGCCAGGGCGCGTGGGGCCCACTGGCAGTGGCACGCGGCCAGCCCAGCGGGGAGGGTTATGGGGCGGAGACCCGAGGGTCGGGCGCAGGACCCGGGCGGGCGCTCGCCCAGCAGGCCCGGCGAGGCCATGGCCACGGTCACTGGCGGCCAGCGGCGCTGCAGGCGAGGGCGCAGCGGCAGTAGTAGCTTGCAGGAGGCGGGCGCGAGGCGAGGGGTGGCTGCAGCGCAGGGGCAGCGGGGCCACGGGCGCCGACGGGCGGGAGTTGCAGCCAGCGAGGGGCGCAGGCGAGCAGTAGGCTTGAGCGAAGTGTGCGGGGCTTCGGTTAGCAGGGACACGGCGACAGGTGCAGGCGGTAGCAGCTGGGGGCGACGCACCGAATGGCTGCCTGCGCGGGCGGCCAAGAGCAGAGAGCTGCCGCGTGGCTAAGGGCGAGCACGGGCGAGTGACGGCATCCTACATCGCGGGTTCAAGGGGGAAATACAGGGGGATTGGAGGAGGGCCTCACCGAGGAGCACAAGGAGGCTCGTTGTGAGGTTTAGGAGCTGCAGGGGAAGCTGGAAGGGGTCGGGGCGGAGTGGACCGACGGCGGCGAGCTCTGGGCACCGAGGTCGAAGACGAGGCCGGGACGGAGCTGCAAGGCAGTCCCGGCTTGATCCAGCGGGCTAGCTCGATGTGGATGACCGCGGTGGTTCCATTGGACCAGATGGGTGGGAACGGGGGCACCGATGACCGCGGTGGGGGCAACGAACGGCGTTGGAGGCGTTCGGGAGGAGGAGATCTAGACGAGGGGGAGAGAGGAGGAGTGGGGCGTGGTGAATGAGCAAAGTATCGAAGGAGGGAACCGAGGCGTCGGGGGGATCCTTATCCCCTCCCGGCGTCGGCGCCGGCGGGGTGGTTGGGTGGGAGCACGTCCCTGTTGCGGTCGAGACCGAGGAACAGGAACGGAGGGGGAGCGACCGGGAGGCCAAGTTTGGTCGGCTGGGTCGGTTTGTTGGGCTAGGCCCAGTGGCATTCAGGGGAGGATTCTTTTTCTTTTGCTTCTTTTTTTCTTATTTTTCTTTTCTATTTTGTGATTGGCAAAATGTTTTGCCACAAGATTTCTCTTGGAAAATATGAAGTGGTGCCACATAATTACTTTACAATATTTAGTGCTACCATAAAAAGTTTGGTACTCAATTAAAATAGTTCAATACTTTATAAATTAGAAAAGGCATTTATTTAATTATTAAAGCCAATATTTTATTTATTTGAGTGCATTTAAATATTTTACTAGGAAATACGCCCGTGCGTTGCAACGGGAGGAAAATAATATCTCAGCATTCCCCATATCCCCGCACACGCTCTTCCACGTCCTCTGTGTGAATACAACGCCCGATCTATATTGTTGCTTAGCCTGCTTTCTGCCATCGTTGGTCCGCGAGATCTTGATAGTGGTGGGGTTGGTCGGTGTGGTGGCGACCACCCAACTGATTCCCTTTTCTCCTCCGGGTCCAACTCCGTCTCGAAGTTGTGGTTGCATTCTCATTTGGTCGCTACACGCCGACCTTCGAGGCATGGTTGCTTCGACTATTCTCTCCTACGACGATGTAACCGGAGGATTACTAATTGCAGCGCATAAATTTTGTTTGATTGGCATAATTAGCGCATAACCAGGCATGAATGTCCCTTCATTATTAGGTTTTATTATCCTTGACTATTTTTGCGCTCATGTGCCCATGTTTTTTATTAATTAGAGCAAAACCAGCATATTCTCTTTTATTAGCACATGGCACAATTTTTTTAATTATAGGCTATAGCCAACCAGCATATTGTCTTTTATTGGCATGTGCAAGTTACCTCCAGCAATAATTTGTGGAGTACGACGTTCTGCACATGATTCTCGAGACAACTTCCTTATTGTCACACAACCTTCTTATTTTCACACAACTTAGGCACATATAAAAACGGGTGTGATTTAGAATAAAATTCCAAGGTACGACTGTTCCTATCATAATTCCAAGTTATCTAAGTTTTGGCTTCGTCCGTCGACACAATATGGAAGGTTCACACTTCAATCCCCTCGTGCCCATAATATTTTGCTGCTTATCAGTGTGACAGAAAAAAGAAATTCGTAGTAGTCCCAGTTGGGGGTAAGCGAAAAAATGGGGAACTAAGTGTGGAATGGACGGAACAAAATCAATACGTATTTTTTCTTTTCGCGGGGCAGTTGTGTGGGAGCTACTATATGACGCTAGTTGCACCAAATAGCGCCTAGAACGCACAACCAATCCCGTCTGGGCCAGCTACTGGCAGGCACCAAAATGACCTGTGTTTGCAGGGCACGACTAATAATCCAAAAAAACGACAGGTTGAATGACCGAAAAGATGACCTTAAAGACTCGACCACGTGCTGCTAGCCATGGCAACAAACACCTACAGCTAACGAATGGCCAACGCGAATATTTAAGAACATACTACAACATCAGATTTATTTATTTTTGAATTTTAAAGTACTCGCAAGCATTAGATCTATACTAAGTATGCATTGGTATCAAATGGAAGGGCTATATCTGTGGACTAAACTACAGAATGCCAGAATAGAGTGGAAGGCCTAGCCTATCAAAGACTAGCATCTTCAAGCAGCTCCAAATGTCTTGCAGCATGTAGAAGAGTAAAGAATAGTAGTTTATAATTGACAAGCATGTTGTAGAATTAATGCCCAGAGATCCTTCCTCGACTCCCTGCAAGAAAGCAATCCCGGGGCCACATATCCATCACATATGAAGTATCCATTTCTAGTTGATAAGATCAGGATACAAGTCTGAACGTACATTACCGTGGACACGGTATTCGAATATATATCTTCCCCGCAGGGGTGCACCACGTTTTCTAACACGCTTGATTAATCTGGATGAACACACTTTTCTGGGTCATGCCCGGCCTCGGAAGATCGACACATCGTAGCCCTACCTAGGCTCAGCAGAGAGGTCCCCGTTGGTCTACATCCTAAGCACTCCGGGGTCTAGGCCCATCGCCCGTTGCACTCCGAGTCGTTGTGGGCAAGGGGATACAAGCACCACCTCTGCCTGGATGGTGCGATCCGGCCCAGCCACAATGCTGAACTGGATGTCTGACAAAGCTTCAGCTGATACCGAGGCCCATAACTATTCTCGCGTGGTGGTTAGTGCGTAAAGGCCATAGGCCAACTCAGAAAAAATACCCAAACATGTTAGTGCATTATTAAAAGAAATGACGGCTGTTGGGACAATTCCGGAATTATCACCCCCTCCTGAGTGATACCGCTAAACAGCCAGCCGGCACCGTAACTCCTCGCGTGCTCTCCGGGCCCGCACGACTTTCACCAATGTCTCCAGTAAAGTCAAGGTAACCGTGTGCCCAAACATCAAGGGGAAAACCTGAGGAATCACCCCCGGTGGATTCCACTCGATGTAATCATCAAGGTGAACGTAAGAGGAACCACCCTCGAGGTTCACTCTTGAGGTGTTGCACGATAGAGCCGTATCAGGAATGGTGAAGGAGGAACCGCCCTCGATGAACACGACCGAATAGCTACACTACAGAGATCTCATTAGGAGTGATGTATGAGGTTTCACCCTCGGCACTCAAAGGTAACTCTGCAGAGTCGAGCAACAAAAAGGGGCATGATGTGATGTGAGGTGTCGGGGTCAAGCCGTCGATCACATTGATCGAGTCGTCGATGATGAAGCAGGGGCAACAAGGACAAGGTGGGGGTCACTGATGGATCACTATCCAATCTATACTAAGTAGTTTATGATAAGCAAGTAGGTAACAATAGTAGGTACAAAAGCAGGCTATGCATCAGAATAGGAGCAATCAATTACAGTAGCAAAATCTAGTGCAAGCATGAGAGAATGGAATGGGCGAAATCGGGATGATCAAAGGGGGGGCCTGCCTGGAAGCTCCGCTGAAAGGGAAGAAGGTTCGTCGTCCACGTATTTGATCACAGGGGCATCAGTAGCGGTCTTGGGGTCTACCGGGGAAAAGAGGGGGAAGAAACAATAAATACAGAGCAAACAAGTGCAACACTATGCATGACAAGACAATAAGCAGCGCTAGGGGTGTTATAACGCAGTGTTACTCGATACCGACGAAGGGGGATAACATCTGGGAAAGTTTTCCCTGTGTTAGACATTTTCAGACAAACGAATCGGAGGGGAAAAGTTTGATGTTCGCTATGCTAGGGGCATGTGACAGATGAATGGAGAGCATATTCCGATTCGTCTCGTCGATCTGAGGAACTTTCATGTATAAAACTTTTTCATCCGAGTTACGGATTATTTTCTATGATTTTCTAAAGTCTTAGTAATATTCAGAAAATATTAATAATTCGAAAATAAATACTAAAATGCTAGAGGCAACTAGCACAGGGTACACAAAAGTGCACCTAGTGGCTGATAGGTGGGCCATGGGTCCCAGTTGATCTTTCAACGTTTGACTGCGTCTAGTAGTTAACTAAATCAGTTTCAACTAATCCAGTTATTAGGCTAATTAATCCTGAGTTAATTAATTAAGTAATTATTTTATTAACTAATTAGTTTATTATTATTTATTTTTCTATCTTCTTTTTTTACAAAAGCCAACGCATGTGGGGCCCGCTGGCAGGGGCACGTGGCCTGCCAGCGGGGAAGGTTATTAGGCGGAGGCCCGGAGGTCGAGCGCAGGACCCGGGCGGGCGCTCGCCTAGTAGGGCCGGCGAGGCCATGGCCACGGCCGGTGGCGGCCAGCGGCGCTGCAGTAGCGCATAGCAGTGGCGAGGGTAGAGCACGACAGCCGCAGCTTGCAGGAGGCGGGGCTGCATCGAGCAGGGACACGACGAAAGGTGCAAGCGGAAGCAGCGGCTTCAGCATGGTGAGCGGGCGCGAAGACAAGATGGCGCGGGGCGGCGTGCTGCCGCAGGGCGACGAACAACAGCAGGGCAAGTGCAGCGGCGACGACGGAGTAGCTGGGGGCGACGCACCGAACGGCTGCGTGCGCGGGCGGCCAAGGAAGTAGGCGCGCGGCAGGAGCAGAGAGCTCCTCAATGGCCAAGGGCGAGCACGGGCGAGTGACGACGGCCTACATCGCGGGTTCGAGGGGGAAATACAGGGGGGATTGGAGGAGGGTCTCACCGAGGAGCACAAGGAGGCTCGTTGTGAGGTTTAGGAGCTGTAGGGGAAGCCAGAAGGGGTCGGGGCGGAGTGGACCGACGGCAGCGAGCTCCGGGCACCGAGGTCAAAGACAAGGTCGGGACGGAGCTGCGGGGCAGTCCCGGCTTGATCCAGCGGGCTAGCTCAATGTGGACGACCGCGGTGGTTCCATTGGACCAGATGGGTGGGAACGGGGGCACCGATCACCGCGGTGGTGGGCAACGAACGGCGTTGGAGTCGCTCGGGAGGACAAGATCTGGACGAGGGGGAGAGATGAGTGGGGCGTGGTGAATGAACAGAGGAGGAGAGAACAGAGGCATCGGGGGGGTCCTTATCCCCTCCCGGCGTCGGCGCCGACGAGGTGATTTGGCGGGAGCACGGCCCTGTTGTGGTCGAGATCGAGGAACGGGAAGGGAGCGGGGGCGACCGGGAGGGCAAGGTGGGCCGGCTGGGTCGGTCTGTTGGGCTAGGCCCAATGGGAGTCAGGGGAGGATTCCTTTTCTTTTGCTTCTTTTCTTTTTCCTATTTTTCTTTTCTGTTTTGTGCTTTGCAAAATGTTTGGCCACAAGATTTCTCTTGGAAAATATGAAGTGGTGCCACATAATTACTTTACAATATTTAATGCTGCCATAAAAAGTTTGGCACTCAATTACAATAGTTCAATACTTTATAAATTAGAAAAGGCATTTATTTAATTGTTAAAGCCACTATTTTATTTATTTGAGTGCATTTAAATATTTTATAAAAGTGTGGTTTCTACATGACAATTATCCTGAGATTATTTGCCACACTTGGAACATTTTAGTTTGCATGTTTGAGAAATTTGAATTTTGGGCTTTAATTTGAATTTGAGTTTGAACTAAAATTTGGATCAAGTGAGGATTAGTAACAGTAATCTGATGACATGGCATCGTTAGCACGGGATTACTGTAGCTAAATTATCCGAGCGTCACAATTCTCCTCCACTACAAGAAATCTCGTCCCGAGATTTTAGAAGGTAGGAGGAAACAATGCGGGGTATTCATCACAAAGACGATCCTCGCATTCCCAAGTGGCTTGATCTTCAGAATGATTTGACCACTGAACTTTATGAAATTGATAGCCCTCTAACGGGTGCAACGTTGAGCTTGAAAAAGAACGCGGATCGGATGCTCTCTGTAAGTGAGATCATCTTGCAGGGGCTAAGCTTTAGAAGCCAAGTGGTTGTTGCAATAAGACTTGAAACCCAGGGCATCGTCCATGATAACAGCTTTGCCAGCGGTATAAGAAATACCGTAGTCATAGTCTGTAATTGTCTCTATACATCGCTGCTGATGAAGATCCAGATCTAGCTGAGTAAATCATTACTTCAGACTTTGATGATCGGTGAGATCTCGCAATGATTACTAGGAAGATAATGCCGCCACAACTTTAGTGCAAATTTAACTGCAGCAAGTTTGAGGTCATGGTCTGGGTAGTTCTTCTGAAAATATATCTTGGAATCCACAAACGACTAGAACGTTTTCAATTCTCGCAAGAGGAGAAGCGTTTAACGCATTCAAGGAATAAATTCGTGCTTCGGCATTTCGATCAAGATGAGCGTGGTAGCATACTATCTCACTTGAAGGGTGTAGTAGATGGACGATTTTAGTGCTGCAAATTATAGAAGCGGTGTGTGTTTTCAACCATTCCATTCCCAGAATGAGGTCGATATTGGAAGACTTCAAAACAATGGGGGAAACATGGAATTCCAGCCCTTCAATTTCAACGGGGACGTTGTGACTAACCAAGGTGGTTCGACATTGGCCCGCAGAATGTAGCTTGGAATTCCGGCCTAGTGATGGCGGTTCCAACGGGTAAGGAATTGAGCAGCGGGACCTTTCAGGTAGTAAGCCGCGAAGGTGACATAGTTGGTAGGGGCTACATCAGGAGACTCCGACTTGAAAGTGATGTCACAGAGCCAATCATCAGCATCAATGGGCTGAGTTGAGCTGACGTAGATGACATGATTAAGACGCGCAAAGTTTTGCAGCGTCACTGGGGGCTGGTTGTTGATTCATAAAGAGACGCGAAAACTGAGCCATGACTCCTTCCATGAACTAGCGATTCATCTCAACTGATGTATCATTCTGGCCATGTATTCGGATGGTGGTGAAATGTCGCCACCACGGCCACGACCAGCGGTTCGAACCATCCTGCTAATATATAACATGGGGTAGTTTAGCAAGGGGTGGAGCAAGTGTATGGAGTAATCCATGATGTAACCTAAACAGTGAGGAAAGGCACAATATATACAAAGTTGTAGTCATTGAAGACATACAGATACATATACGGGACCAATTACATGTTGTTCGTATAAGTTGACAAGAGAAACATCATACACATAATAGGCAGCACGCATGCACGCGATGGAGGGATATATCAACGAGACATAGAGAAGGCTACAACAATGTCGGGGAAAACCTATGTAGCGAGGGTTTAGCAAGTGACGACGAAGGGTGCCTCGGTAAAAGAATCCTGCGGTCAGTGAACATTATGAAGTAGACCTTGGCCCTCAATTCGAGAAAAGGATAATACAAATCTCCGGGTGGATGTGATCACGATATCCTAACATTAGAGTTTAGCAAAATCGTTTAACCTGAATAGAAGAGAGAACGGAGTCCCAGAGTATAGACGAGGAGTAAAAGATCCAAATACCACCCAATGGCGATGTGGGCCCGTAAGCCACACAGCCATATTAGTAAATCAATTTTTCAAAGACTATACTGAACTTCGGCCAGGGAGTTGGAAAGGGGGGTTCCTACACGCAGTTAGCTCTGATACCAACTTATGATGCCCCCGATTTGATCCTACACTAATCATGCACGCAAATGTGTACGATCAAGATCAGGGACTCACGGGAAGATATGACAACACAACTCTAGACACAAACTAAAATAATACAACCATTATAATACAAGCTAGGGCCTTGAGGGCTCGAATACATAGCTCGATACACAAGCGTCAACAGAAGCAACAATATCTGAGTACAGACATAAGCTAAACAAGGATGCCATAATAAGGCTAGCACAAAAGCAACATGATCGAAGCAGCCGGGACCTCCTAACTACTCCTCGTCGGCGGCAGTCTTCAAGTAGCAGTATCCGTCAGCGGGCATCTAGCTCTAGGAATCCACCATCTGGTTGCAACAACCAGAAAGAAGAAAGAGGGGGGCAAGGGGGAGGAAAGCAACCGTGAGTACTCATCCAAAGTACTCGCAAGCATCATATCTATACTAAGTATGCACTGGTATCAAATGGAAGGATTGTATCTGTGGACTGGACTGCAGAATGCCAGAATAGAGTGGAAGGCCCAGCCTATCGAAGACTAGCATCTTCAATCAACTCCAAGTGTCTTGCAGCATGTGGAATAGCAGTTTATAATTAACAAGCATGTTTTAGAATTAATGCCCAGAGATCCTTCCTCGACTCCCTGCGAGAAAGCAATCCCGGAGCCACATATCCATCACATATCAAGTATCCATTTCTAGTTGTATAAGATCAGGATACAAGTCTGAACGTCCATTACCGTGGACACGGTATTCGAATATATATCTTCCCTGCAGGGGTGCACCACATTTTCGAACACGCTTGATTACTCTGGATGAACACACTTTTCTGGGTCATGCCCGGCCTCGGAAGATCAACACATCGTAGCCCTACCTAGGCTCAGCAGAGAGGTCCCCGTCGGTCTACATCCTAAGCACTCAGGGGTCTGGGCCCGTCGCCCGTTGCACTCAGGGTCGTTGTGATCAAGGGGATACTAGCACCAACTCTGCATGGATGGCTCGATCCGGCCCGGCCACAATGCTGAACTGGACGTCTGACAAAGCTTCGGCTGATACTGCAACGTTGAGGCCCATAATTATTCTCGCATGATGGTTAGTGCATAAAAGCCAGAGGCCAACTCAGAACAAATACCCAAACCAGTTAGTACATTATTCAAATAAGTGATGGCTGTCGGGACAAGTCCGGAACTATCACCCCCTCCTGGCTGATACCGCTAAATAGTCAGCCGCCACCATAACTCCTCAGGTGCTCTCCAGGCCCACCCGGATTTCACCAATGTCTCAAGTAAAGTCAAGGTAACTGTGTGCCCAAACATCAAGGGGAAAACCCGAGGAATCACCCCCGTTGGATTTCACTCGATGTAATCATCAAGGTGAACGTAAGAGGAACCACCCTCGAGGTTCACACTTGAGTTGTTGCACGACAGAGCCGTATCAGGAATGGTGAAAGAGGAACCACCCTCAGTGATCACGACCGAATAGCTATACACTACGGAGATCTCATTAGGAGTGATGTATGAGGTTTCACCCTCGACACTCGATGGTAACTCTGTAGAGTCGAGCTACAAAAAGGGGCGTGATGTGATGTGAGGTGTCGGGCTCTAGCCGTCGATCACGTTGATCGAGTAGTCGATGATGAAGCTGGGGCAACAAGGACAAGGTGGGGGTCACTGATGGATCACTATCCAATCTATAATAAGCAGTTTAGGATAAGCAGGTAGGTAACAATATATAGAAGCTGGCTATGCATCAGAATAGGAGCTTTCAATTAAAGTAGCAAAACATAATGCAAGCATGAGAGAATGGAATGGGCGATATCGGGATGATCAAAGGGGGGCTTGCCTGGAAGCTCCGCTGAAAGGGAAGAAGGTTTGTCGTCGATGTAGTCGATCACAGGGGCATCATCAGCGGTCTCGGGGTCTACCGGAGAGAAGAGGGGGAAGAAACAATAAATACAGAGCAAACAAGTGCAATACTATGCATGACAAGAAAATAAGCAGCGCTAGGGGTGTTCTAACGCAGTCTTACTCGATACCAACAAAGGGGGATAACATCTGGGAAAGTTTTCCCGGTGTTAGGCATTTTCAGACAGACGAATCGGAGGGGAAAACTTTGATGTTCGCTATGCTAGGGGCATGTGACAGATGAACGGAGAGCGTATTATTATTTATTTTTTATCTTCTTTTTTTTCAAAAGCCAGGGCGCATGGGGCCCGCTGGCAGTGGCACGCGGCCAGCCCAGCGGGGAGGGTTATCGGGCGGAGACCCGAGGGTCGGGCGCAGGACCCGGGCGGGCGCTCGCCCAGCAGGCCCGGCGAGGCCATGGACACGGTCAGTGGCGGCCAGCAGCGCTGCAGGCGAGGGCGGAGCACGGCAGCAGCTGCTTGCAGGAGGCGGGCGCGAGGCGAGGGGTGGCTGCAGCGCAGGGGCAGCGGGGCCGCGGGCATCGATGGGCCGGAGCTGTAGGCAGCGAGGGGCGTAGGCGAACAGTAGGCTCGAGCGGAGTGTGCGAGGCTTCGGCTAGCATGGACACGGCGACAGGTGCAGGAGTAGCAGCGGCTTCAGCACGGTGAGCGGGCGCAAGGACAAGACGGCGCGGGGCGGCGTGCTGCCGCACGGCGACGAACAGCAGTAGGGCAAGTGCAGCGGCGATTACAGAGTAGCAGGTCGTGGTGGGAGCAGCTGGGGGCGACGCACCGAATGGCAGCCTGCGTGGGCGGCCAAGAGGAGAGAGCTCCCGCGTGGCCAAGGGCGAGCATGGGCGAGTGACGGCGGCCTACATTTGTGGGTTTGAGGGGGAAATACAGGTGGGATTGGAGGAGGGGCTCACGGAGGAGCACAAGGAGGCTCGTTGTGAGGTTTAGGAGCTGTAGGGGAAGCTGGAAGGGTGGGGGCGGAGTGGACCGACAGTGGCGAGCTCCGGGCACCGAGGTCGAAGACGAGGCCGGGACGGAGCTGCGAGGCAGTCCCGGCTTGATCCAGTGGGCTAGCTCGATGTGGGCGACCGTGGTGGTTCCATTGGACCAGATGGGTGGGAATGGGGGCACCGATCACCGCGGTGGTGGGCGACGAACGTCGTTGGAGGCGCTCGGGAGGACGAGATCTGGACGAGGGGGAGAGAGAAGGAGTGGGGCGTGGTGAATGAGCAGCGGATCGGAGGAGGGAACCGAGGCGTCGGGGGGATCCTTATCCCCTCCCGGCATCGGTGCCGACGGGGTGGTTGGGTGGGAGCACGTCCCTGTTGCGGTCGAGACCGAGGAACAGGAACGGAGGGGGAGCGACCGGGAGGCCAAGTTTGGTCGGCTGGGTCGGTTTGTTGGGCTAGGCCCAGTGGCATTCAGGGGAGGATTCTTTTTCTTTTGCTTCTTTTTTTCTTATTTTTCTTTTCTATTTTGTGCTTGGCAAAATGTTTTGCCACAAGATTTCTCTTAGAAAATATGAAGTGGTGCCACATAATTACTTTACAATATTTACTGCTGCCATAAAAAGTTTGGTACTCAATTAAAATAGTTCAATACTTTATAAATTAGAAAAGGCATTTATTTCATTGTTAAAGCCAGTATTTTATTTATTTGAGTGCATTTAAATATTTTACTAGGAAATATGCCCGTGCGTTGCAACGGGAGGAAAATAATATCTCAGCATTCCCCATATCCCCGTACACACTCTTGCACGTCCTCTGTGTGAATAAAACGCCCGGTCTATATTGTCGCTTAGCCTGCTTTCTGCCATCGTTGGCCCGCGAGATCTTGATAGTGGTGGGGTTGGTCGGTGTGGTGGCGACCACCCAACTAATGCCCTTTTCTCCTCTGGGTCCACCACCGTCTCGAAGTTGTGGTTGCATTCTCATTTGGTTGCTACACGCCGACCTTCGAGGCACGGTTGCTTCGACTATTCTCTCCTACGACGATGTAACTGGAGGATTACTAATTGCAGCGCATAAATTTTGTTTGATTGGCATAATTAGCGCATAAGCAGGCATGAATGTCCCTTCATTATTAGGGTTTATTATCCTTGACTATTGTTGCGCTCATGTGCCCATGTTTTTTTATTAATTAGAGCAAAACTAGCATATTCTCTTTTATTAGCACATGCCACAATTTTTTTGATTATAGGCTATAGCCAACCAGCATATTGTCTTTTATTGGCATGTGCAAGATACCTCCGGCAATAATTTGTGGAGTATCACGTTCTGCACATGATTCTCGAGACAACTTCCTTCTTGTCACACAACCTTCTTATTTTCACACAACTTAGGCACATATAAAAACGGGTGTGATTTAGTATAAAATTTCGAGGTAAGACTGTTCCTATCACAATTGCAAGTTATCTGAGTTTTGGCTTTGTCCGTCGACACAATATGGAAGGTTCATACTTCAATCCCCTCACGCCCTTAATATTTTGCTGCTTATCAGTGTGACAGAAAAAAGAAATTCGTAGTAGGCCTAGTTGGGGATAAGCGAAAAAATGGGGAACTACGTGTGGAATGGACGGAACAAAATCAATAAGTATTTTTTTTGCTTTTCGTGGGGCAGCTGTGTGGGAGCTACTATATGACGCTAGTTGCACCAAATAGCGCCTAGAACGCACAACCAATCCTGTCTGGGCCAGCTACTGGCAGGCACCAAAATGACATGTGTTTGCAGGGCACGACTAATAATCCAAAAAAACAACAGGTTGAACGACCGAGAAGATGACCTTAAAGACTCGACCACGTGCTGCTAGCCATGGCAACAAACACCTACAGCTAACGAATGGATAACGCGGATATTTAAGAACATACTACATCAGATTTATTTATTTTTGAATTTTAAAGTACCCGCAAGCATCAGACCTATACTAAGTATGCACTACTAGGGAAAACCTTATACACAGAACTTTAGCAGTAGCGAGGGTCAAAAAAGCACGCTGGTGCTAAGTAGAAGTGGGGCTCCTCTGCAAACCGCGCTGCAGATAAAGTTCTAGCAGTAGCGCGTCTCGCCCTAAACACGTTACTACTACAATTCCCACGGCTTAGCCGATAGGCTACACATAGTAGTAGCGACCTAAATCGAACCGCACTACCGCTACTTTATTTGTAGCAGCGCGTTTTAATATAACTCGCTACTGCTAAAGGATATAAAATTAAATGGAAAGCAAATAAAAAGGTAATTGAAAATGACAGAAATAGAATAAGGTGAAAGGAAAAAAATAAAATGTGAAGAAAACTAAATGAAAAAGGGGGAAAGAGAAAGGAAAGTAGTAGCGTGTATCCCAGAACGCGCTATAGCTAACCTAGCAGTAGCGCCTTTTCTGGAACGCGCTACCACTACTTCTGACTTAACCACGGGGTTCGTCCTTCCCCACGGCCACTTCCCCCAAATCCAACTCTCCACTCTCGCCGCCGCCGTCGCCCGTCGGCTGCCGCGCGCTCTCCGCACACCCTCTACGCCGCCCCCGACCACAGATTCAACACCGCCCCCGCCCCCGACCTTCAACGCCGCCCCGGACGCCGCCCCCGACCTCGACCTCGACGCCGCCGTCCGCCGTGCCGCCTGCCCCTCGCTCGTCGCAGGCACCCGAGGTGAGCACGCCTGCTCCTCCCTCTCCCCTATACCTATGCCTAGGGTTTCTTTATTTTTTAGTTGCATCAAATTAGTTAGGGTTCATGTAATGGTTGAAACGAATCGGATGCGGATGCGGCTCAAATGAGTTAGGGTTCATGTAAGGGTGGAAACGAATCAAATTTCTAAGATGAATCATAAAACGAGTAAAATTTGACCACCTATTTCACTTTATAGTTGGATAATTGGAATATCCGCTACCACTTTCCACCCCTAGGTTTATCAAATTAGATGGTAATTAGGGTAGTAGTTCCTAGGTACTAATTAGTTAGTAAGAACTTGTTGCTATTTTTATTTATAGTAAGTTTATTTTTAGTAAGAACTAGTTGAATTAATAGAACTAGTTAGTAAGAACTTGTTGCTATTTTTTAGTTAATGCATTTTTTCTCGCATCGACGTGGACGATGCCTATCCTGCATCCTCGTCGTCGAGTCGGCGGAGGATGACACCTGCTTGACCAGATGGGCCATGTCCGGGACTGGGCTCCGCCGGGGTGGTACTGGGAGGTGCTACCTACCGGGGGGCGCAAGTTGGTGAGGAGCTAGCCTGTCGTTGACCCGAACCTTCTTTGGTGGCGGTCGCGTGGGCCAGTGACGGTCCAGAGGCTCAAGGACTCCGCGGAGGTGGTGCGTCACCATGTCAGTGAGGAGGACGCGCACGTCCGTCGCTACTTGTTTGCGTTGGAGCATAGGTTCTCCAATACCTGGCAGGTTCTCCAGGGATCTCACTTGAGCTATGATCCCGTGATGGTTCCTTCTCTGTGGGTGTCCACCGCCCGCGCCGATACCCATCGTGTGCTAGGGTTTTAATTGTATTAGGGATGTTATATGTATGACACTATTTGGGATGTATTAGTGATAATATTCGACGATGTACGGACGCATGAGATGATTTACTTTTGCTTATTGAGTGCATGCTAATTTGAGTCCTATAAGATATTTTGAAATGTATATCTTGTGTTGCTCAATATCCAAGTGGCCGGTCATGTTTGAAGGTTACACCTCCGGGTGGCCTATGTTTTGCCGGAGAGTTGATTCATTTCCGTTCTGGCAAATTTCAGGCGCTCGATATGTCCTATTTTAGCAAAGGTCATGCCGGATTTTTTCGTGAATTTTGGCATGACTTGTGCCAGAATATGTAGGAAATATCGAGTGCCCCGGATTTGTGTGTTGGGTATCCTGATAGTTGTCTTCGATCGATTTTCAACTAATGTTTTAACTATGAACATAGGAAATCTCTGACGACGAAAAGGATTTCGGTATTTGCAAATACTGGGAAGACGAGCGTGGCCTGTGCGATGGAATCTTCCTAGACGAGCGTAGGCGCTTGAGCATCAAGCTAGGCGACAACTTCAAAGTGGATACAATAAGTCACAACGACAAGTCCTTTTTCGTAATTAAGCATGACATCTGCTTCATTTGCTTCAACTTATATTTTTTTACTATTGTACTAGCGTATCCCCTGCCATGCAAGAGTTTTTGTATTGGATAAGATAGGTTTCAGTCATACTATGGAGGTAAAGAAAGTTTACTTGAAGACCGAGCATGGTTATATTGTCCACGCAAAATTATACAATTCAGACGACTACACCTATTTTCGATGCAAAACATGGCGAGCACTATGCAAGACTTATGCATTTCAGCCTGATATGGTTATCACCTTTGATATTCGTCCGAAAGATGATATTGAAGGTAATACCGACATCTGGGTCGATGTGCAGACGCCTCCAGTTATACCATTATGTAAGTTTCTCAACCATATTTATGTCTTTGATATTGTTTACTCAAAAATAGATGACAACTAATTTGTATTGTGAGCTTATTTCGGTGCAAGCAAACATGTCCAGGGCTTGGTAGACAGGACCTACTACTGTCCCGAGGTTGAACTCAACTGCGAGGAGCTAAGTCATTATGTTTCATGGCTTGAGTATCTTGATACTGTCAAGACAAATTTTCTTCCTGCATTTAGAAATGTTAGTACTGAAAACGTGCGACCAATAGTGTTCGTAATGAACTACGGTCACATCTATTTAGGAAGGATGGTAAGATTTTTACTATTTGTCCTCAGTGCATCTTGTCCATACATTATTTTTGAATCTAAACTTCATTGCTAAGTATGTTACCATGCGATGTTCTTCAACAGGGACTCCCGATGAATGTTGTGCCTTATGGGATCAAGACTAAAGGTACCATGAGTATTATTAGCTTACGGCCAAGGTATCCTACAGATTACTTTAGTGCATTCAAGATTAGCGACGCATGCTTAATAGTGCAAGACTGGACCAAATATGTGATGGGCGAGCGCAGAGAAGTACTAGGGGGTAGCAAACAGATGCGCTACCCACGATTAGGAGACAGGTTCATCTGTACTATTACTATGATGACAAAATAGCTAGTGTTGGTGGTAATGACTATGATGATTATTATTAGCTAGTGTAAGTGGTGATTAAATAAATACTGTTGGTGGTAATGACTATGATGATGATTAAATAGCTTGTGCTGGCGGATTAGATTCAAGTGGAGGCAACATGTGGTGCACATCGAAAGTACTACTAGTCCAAACTAGATCAAGTTTGGATTAGTAGTATACTTTTGACATGCACCACATATTGCCTCCACCTGAACCTAATCCACCTTCATTTAACACACTGTTATGGACATAATGATGTAAACCTCATAACTGGTATTGTACCAATATTTGTCCTATGGCGCATAAATACACTAAAAATAAAAAAATAAAAAAAGAATACTAGTAGCGATGGCGAGAAAACACGCTGCCAGTAGTTACATCACTACTAGGAAAAGGCCTACTAATGACGCACCTAATTTGGCCATTAATGGCGCATTAGTGGTGCGCCATTAGTACCACGCCATTAGTATATTTTACTAATGACGCACCTAATTTGGCCATTAATGGCGCATTAGTACCACGCCATTAGTACCACGCCATTAGTATCTGGTATACTAATGGCGCACCTCGGATGCGCCATTAGTATACACAATAGTGCGCCATTAGTATGCCTCCCAGGGGCCATGTATACCCAGGTGCTTTGGCATACTAATGGCGCACAACAACAAGATGCGCCATTAGTAACTTCGGCATACTAATGGCGCACTGTTTAATGATGCGCCGTTAGTATCCTTTGGCATACTAATGGCGCACTGTGATGTGATGCGCCATTAGTATGAATATTAGGTTATTTTTTAATTTTTTGTTTTTTGCACAGGTTACAAAATGTATAATTGGACAAAATATAGATAGCACACATCAACAACAGATTCATCGAATACAATAGAAGATTAGTCTCTGAATACAATTCATCATATTAGTCTCCGAATACAATTCATCATATTAGTCTCCAAATTGAAAAGACCGAACAAAGATAAAACATTACAAGTCTCAAGACCGCGAGTATCGAGTTTGTCGAAAGTAATACTAATCCTAACAAGTCCTACTAATCATCGTCATACAACTTCTACTTGTTATTCATAACAAGTCATACGATCATCATCTAGATAGTCTTCGAACCAACCCTACTTAATTGTTCATCAGCACATGATCATCAGTATTAGGCAGGACCTAAATACCCTATTTAAGCTAAAATAGCATAAAACAATATAGACCCTGACTCTTCATTATGGAGAATGGAGAACATCCTGTCTCCAATTCTTGCGCTTCGCTTCCTTTTGCTTCCAAGAAGCTCCTTACGACTGTCCATACATTTTTTCCATCCTTTGATTTTCATGTCTCCACTTCTTTTAGAAATCTCGTATGGACATTTGAGATTCGTAGGATGACCTGGCTGTATGATCAAAACATTAACACTACCTTTCAGATACATCATATGAGGCACACAATTCTCTGGGATTATCTCTTGAAAAACATAGTAATAACTTCATAGTTAGCAATGATGTACTAGTTTTAGAAGTATGCAAAAGATGCACGGATGTCGTAATAGTAAAAATCTTACCAGGGTATCTCCATGGTAGTTACCGTAGTTGAACACATGCACTCGTGGCACGTATTTACCATAATGTTGAGGAATTTGTTTGTGAATAATGTAATTTTCAATGTCAGTACAAAATCCGACCAGATGATTTTTCTCCTTGTAAGTTGTTAATTCGGAGCTATCGGTGTAGTGAGTTTTGTCTACCATCTCCCGCACATTCTTTGAACAATAAAAATAAGCTGTCAATGGAAATAAGCTGTCAACTATTTTGAAATAAACAATATAAATTAGCTAATAACTATGTTTGAGAAACTCACATAGCGGTAGAACTGGAGGCGTATCAACAAGGACCCAAATGTCCATATTGTCTTGGTTGATGTCAGGATTACCAAGATCCATGGTGATAAGCATACCCTCATCAAAACCATACATCTTGCAAAATGCTTCCCAATTTTTGCAACCAAAATGGGTTATGCTCTCAGAATTATATAGATTTACTTCAAAGTCCACATCGTGATGAGTCCTTAGGTGAATTTTCTTTGTTTCAGAAATTTCATGGTCTTCAAAATCCATCCTCTCCAAGACATAGCGTCTTGCATGGCATGGGATAAGCTATACTCGAATTGTAAAAGATGAAAATTACACGTTGAAATAGTTGAAGTAATGCTTAATTATGAAAATAACACTTGTCGTCGTTGTGTACCGTTTCAACTTCGAAGGTCTCCTCGAGCTTAATGCTCAAGCACCGATCATCGTCCAGGTGAGGCATGTCGCACAGACCTCGATTGTCGTGGCACCAGTCACACTCCGCCGGGAGACTTTCGTCGTCCGATGATGATGACGACATATCGTGGGACAGCTCCCTGAATTGCTTGCCGCCCGAACCACCGGCCTCATCGTTGTGGGCCATGTTTCGCTCTAAATAGGAAAAAGTTTGGTCAAAAAGTTGGTTATTGTCAAGGAACAAGATCATGGTCTCATCATTTAGGGTTTGTCGACACCGAGCACCCTAAAAGCCTAAGCTTTCATCATTTAGGGTTCGTCGACGCCGAGGCACCCTAAAAGCCTAAGCATACATCATTTAGGTTCTCATCGACACCGAGGCATCCGGGGCAGCCAAGTTAAGTTTTCATAATTTAGGGTTTATCGATGCCGAGGCACCCTAGGTTGGGCCTAATCACTTGGCACTAATCACTTGGCTCTATTGCCACCTATGGTTTAATGCAGCAAGAATGGCGGGGCAGTTGATCCTACTTAACTAAGTACTAAGATACCCCGGCCCATGCATTAGTCGCAAGTACCCCATATGTCCTATTTTTAGCAAAGTCATGCTAAAATTCACGGAAAATTTCAGCATGACCTTTGCTGAAAATAGGACATATGGAGTACCCGAATTTGCCGGAACGGAAGTTAATCGACATTCAGGCAAACTCAAGGGCCTCTCGGGGTACCTGCAAAATCATTATCCCCGCGTAATGAAGTCCCCAATGGGTCGACATTTCAGAAGATCACAAGTAGCATCATCACAAGTAGCATGCACCTTGCTACCCACACCACCACAAAATAATACTGGAATAAAAACATTACTATGCCAAAGCAAGTGACTTCCACAGCCACACAAATTACTTACTACTAGATGGAGTACTCCTAACTAAGCTTGTACTACAAGTGACATGACAAGCATACCAAATAGGCAACTAAAGTATTTTTTTACCAAATAGGCAAATAGTATATGCACAACATGCATAGAGGGACAAATCAGGAGTTCAGGACGTGGAGTCTCTGCTCCCGAGCTCAAATACACCATCTTGATCAGTAAAATAAAAAAATTTAATAAATACATAAATTAAAAAGATTCTTAATTTGTTTGACAACAAACATTGCTTAATGTTCACCCTCAAACATACTGTAAATTTCCATTAAAAAAAGTCCTGATGCTTATAAGAACAATGAACTTATAGAAACTCCTTAATATGATTATTATACCGATGATAAAAGAAGTGAGACAAGAAGTGTCTGCAGCCTTGAGTAGATTCCCGGGACCTAAAGGTTGTTCACCCTGCTCATATCAAATATTACGTTGTATTAGCAGCAAGTAGACAAGCCTCCATACATCAAGCCCTAAATCATGAATGAACTGGCCAGAAAGAATCAACAGAAAATAGCAACATATATTTCTATCGATCTTAAGGCCACAGGTGACGAACACCTAGGTTTACTGATTAAAAAGAAACATCGTGATCAGGTTATTCCATCTGATCCAAAGCAAAAGATGAAGCAGCTTGTGCTTCATAAGAGAAGTCCCAAACATGTAGTTCGTTTCTTATTCAGCAACATTTAGTTTGACAACAAAGCTCACAAGAGAGAGAAGTTCCAAACTTGTATATTTCTTATCCAGCAGCAACATTCAGATTATCAGAAGCATTCAAACCAAAGCCTATCTACTTGAAGCAAACATTCAGATTTATCAGAAGCATTCAAAACAAGGAGTATTTAGAAATGGAGTACTATAGCTGCTGCACTTGCTACACCAAAACAGCTACTGATCAAGTACCAGAGTACTCCAGTTGATCAAGCAGCAGTAGAAAGATTGTAAGTGATTAAATTAGAACTATATGACATCAAGAGTTATATTTAGAAACAGAGGGAGTAGAAGCTTGTGCCGTGCTAAACTTGGTTGTCAAATATCATGTTAGAATGATGTAGATGTGACACTAGCTAATTCAGCATTTGTCCTGAGACATGGTCCATTTATTGCAGAAAGTTCCTATCACGAAGACAACTTAAACGCACGGGTTCGCAAACATAAATCTGTTGCCATCTCAAAATCACTTGGTCTTCTCCTTAACCGTATGCTATCCTACCATACGAATGGAGCACTAATTATATCCAAAGAACAAGTTTTACCACGTACTAATAAACTTCTGGTAATCCACGGGGGGGAGAGGGGGTGATTGGGAGGGGGAGCTCACGGGGGCGGTGGTGTGGACGGGGGGACGAGGTGGGGCGACGAGGTCCGGGTGGTGGTGGTGCGACGAGGTCCGGGAGGCGACGAGGTCCGGGTGGTGGTGGTGCTCCGGCGACGGTGGTGTGGACGGGGCGGCATCCGGGCCACCGGCGACGAGGGCGGCGGGGCGATGGCGTCCAACGAGGTGGAGCGACGGGGAGAGCGGCGCCGAGGAGACAAGGACGACGAGGCGGCGGGGAGACGAGGACGACGGGGCGGCGGGGAGACGAGGACGACGGGGCGGCGGGGCGGCGGCGTCGGGAGAGGAGAGGGCGGCGTCGGGAGAGGAGAGGGGAAGGGGATCGAGGGCGAGGGAGGGAGAGGGGATAGGGAGGGATTACTAATGGCGCACCAACCCTAAATGCGCCATTAGTAATCCAGGTTACTAATGGCGCACCATCTGGTGGTGCGCCATTAGTAGTTTTGCAAAAAAGAAAAATACTAATGGCGCACTGCCCCACAGTGCGCCATTACTAGTTTAACTAGTAATGGCGCACGGTGTAAGAGTGCGCCATTAATAGTTTTGCAAAAAAAGGAATAAAAAATATAATAAAAGAAACAACATTAGTGGCGCACTCTCCGACTGGTGCGCCATTACTAGTTACAACTAGTAATGGCGCACTGTGTCTGAATGCGCCATTAGTATGTTTGGATAGGCGCACTAGTTCAGAAAAAAAAATTGATACTAATGGCGCACCCTGGGCCAGGTGCGCCATCAGTAGTTTCAACGCTAATGGCGTATCAGAAGGTGGTGCGCCATTAGTACCGCTTGTCTGGTGCGCCATTAGTGTCAATCCTATCTATAGCCCTTTTTGTAGTAGTGCATTAGCAGTAGCGCGGTAGTGAACAAACGATGCAGCTATTTGCCCTAGCAGTAGCGCGTGCGGGCACGCGTTACTGCTATGCAATAACTGTAATGCCTTATTAGTAGCGCACCTACCCGCGCTACTAGTGAGCACAAAACCCGCGCTGCTGCTAGCCTTTTCCCTAGTAGTGATGCATTGGTATCAAATGGAAGGGCTGTATCTGTGGACTAAACTACAGAATGCCAGAATAGAGTGGAAGGCCTAGCCTATCAAAGACAAGCATCTTCAAGCAGCTCCAAGTGTCTTGCAGCATGTAGAAGAGTAAAGAATAGTAGTTTATAATTGACAAGCATGTTGTAGAATTAATGCCCAGAGATCCTTCCTCGACTCCCTGCGAGAAAGCAATCCCGGAGCCACATATCCATCACATATGAAGTATCCATTTCTAGTTGTATAAGATCATCATACAAGTCTGAACGTCCACTACCATGGACACGGTATTCGAATATATATCTTCCCTACAGGGGTGCACCATGTTTTCCAACACGCTTGATTACTCTGGATGAACACACTTTTCTGGGTCACTCCCGGCCTCGGAAGATCAACACATCGTAGCCCTACCTAGGCTCAGCAGAGAGGTCCCCGTCGGTCTACATCCTAAGCACTCCAGGGTCTGGGCCCATCGCCCGTTGCACTCTGGGTCGTTGTGCGCAAGGGGATACTAGCACCACCTCTGCCTGGATGGTGTGATCCGGCCCGGCCACAATGCTGAACTGGACGTCTGACAAAGCTTCGGCTGATACTGCGACGTCGAGGCCCATAACTATTCTCGCGTGGTGGTTAGTGTGTAAAGGCCATAGGCCAACTCAGAACAAATACCCAAACATGTTAGTGCATTATTAAAAGAAGTGACGGCTGTCGGGACAATTCCAGAATTATCACCCCCTCCTGGGGGATACCACTAAATAGCCAGCCGCCACCGTAAGTCCTCGGGTGCTCTCCGGGCCTGCCCGGCTTTCACCAATGTCTCAAGTAAAGTCAAGGTAACCGGGTGCCCAAACATCAAAGGGAAAACCCGAGGAATCACCCCCGATGGATTCCACTTGATGTAATCGTCAAGGTGAACGTAAGAGGAACCACTCTCGAGGTTCACACTTGAGGTGTTGCACGACAGAGCCGTATCAGGAATGGTGAAGGAGGAACCACCCTTGATGACCACGACCGAATAGCTACACTACAGAGATCTCATCAGGAGTGATGTATGAGGTTTCACCCTCGGCACTCGATGGTAACTCTGCAGAGTCGAGCAACAAAAAGGGGCGTGATGTGATGTGAGGTGTCGGGCTCTAGCCGTCGATCACGTTGATCGAGTCGTCGATGATGAAGCAGGGGCAACAAGGACAATGTGGGGGTCACTGATGGATCACTATCCAATCTATACTAAGCAGTTCAGGATAAGCAGGTAGGTAACAATAGTAGGTACAAAAGCAGGCTATGCATCAGAATAGGAGAAATCAATTACAGTAGCAAAATCTAATGCAAGCATGAGAGAATGGAATGGGCGATATCGGGATGATCAAAGGGGGAGCTGCCTGGAAGCTCCGCTGAAAGGGAAGAAGGTTTGTCGTCCACGTAGTCGATCACAGGGGCATCAGTAGCGGTCATGGGGTCTACCGGAGAAAAGAGGGGGAAGAAACAATAAATACAGAGAAAACAAGTGCAATACTATGCATGCCAAGACAATAAGCAGCGCTAGGGGTGTTATAACGCACTGTTACTCGATACCGACGAAGGGGGATAACATCTGGGAAAGTTTTCCCTGTGTTAGACATTTTCGGACAGACGAATCGGAGGGGAAAAGTTCGATGTTCGCTATGCTAGGGGCATGTGACAGATGAACGGAGAGCATATTCCGATTCTTCTCGTCGATCTGAGCAACTTTCATGTATAAAACTTTTTCATCCGAGTTACGGATTATTTTCTATGATTTTCTAAAGTCTCAGCAATATTCGGAAATTATTAATAGTTAGAAAATAAATACTAACATGCTAGAGGCACCCAGCACAGAGTAAACAAAAGTGCACCCAGTGGCTGACAGGTGGGCCACGGGTCCCAGTTCACCAGTCAACGTTTGACTGGTTAATAAGGGGTAGGGCCCCCTGCATTGACTACGTCTAGTAGTTAACTAAATCAGTTTCAACTAATCCAGTTATTAGGCTAATTAATCCTGAGTTAATTAAGTTAATTAATTTATTAATTATTAGTTAATTATTATTTATTTTTCTATCTTCTTTTTTTCTACAAAAGCCAACGCGCGTGGGGCCCACTGGCAGGGGCACGCGACCAGCCCAGCGGGGAGGGTTATCAGGCGGAGACCCAGAGGTCGGGCGCAGGACCCGGGCAGGCGCTCGCCCAGCAGGGCCGGCGAGGTCATGCCCACGGCCGATGACGGCCAGCGGTGCTGCAGCAGCGCATAGCAGTGGCGAGGGCAGAGCGCGGCAGCCCCAGCTTGCAGGAGGCGGGGCTGCGTCGAGCAGGGACACGTCGACTGGTGCAAGCGGTAGCAGTGGCTTCAGCACGGTGAGCGGGCACGAGCACAAGATGGCGCGGGGCGGCGTGCTGCCGCAGGGCGACGAAGAGCAGCAAGGCAAGTGCAGCGGCGACGACGGAGCAGCAGGTCGTAGTGGGAGCAGCTAGGGGCGGCGTACCGAACGGCTGCGTGCGCGGGCGGCCGAGGAAGTAGGCGCGCGACAGGAGCAGAGAGCTCCCGTGTGGCCAAGGGCGAGCACGGGCGTGTGACGGTGGCCTACATCGCGGATTCGAGGGGGAAATACAGGGTGATTGGAGGAGGGGCTCACCGAGGAGCACAAGGAGGCTTGTTGTGAGGTTTAGGAGCTGTAGGGGAAGCCGGAAGGGGTCGGGGCGGAGTGGACTGACGGCGGCGAGCTCCGGGCACAGAGGTCGAAGACGAGGTCAGGACGGAGCTGCGGGGCAGTCCCGGCTTGATCCAGCGGGCTAGCTCGATGTGGACGACCGCAGTGGTTCCATTGGACCAGATGGGTGGGAACGTGGGCACCGATCACCGCGGTGGTGGGCAACGAACGACGTTGGAGGCGCTTGGGAAGACAAGATCTGGACGAGGGGGAGAGATGAGTGGGGCGTGGTGAATGAACGGAGGAAGAGAGAACAGAGGCGTCGGGGGGATCCTTATCCCCTCCCGGCATCGGCGCCGACGAGGTGGTTTGGCGGGAGCACGTCCCTGTTGCGGTCGATATCGAGGAACGGGAAGGGAGGGGGAGCAACCGGGAGGGCAAGGTGGGCCGGCTGGGTCGGTCTGTTGGGCTAGGCCCAATGGGAGTCACGGGAGGATTCCTTTTCTTTTGCTTCTTTTCTTCTTTCTTATTTTTCTTTTCTGTTTTGTGCTTTGCAAAACGTTTGGCCACAAGATTTCTCTTGGAAAATATGAAGTGGTGCCACATAATTACTTTACAATATTTAGTGTTGCCATAAAAAGTTTGGTACTCAATTAAAATAGTTCAATACTTTATAAATTAGAAAAGGCATTTATTTAATTGTTAAAGCCACTATTTTATTTATCTGAGTGCATTTAAATATTTTATAAAAGTGTGGTTTCTACATGACAATTATCCTGAGATTATTTCCCACACTTGGAACGTTTTAGTTTGCATGTTTGAGAAATTTGAATTTTGGGCTTTAATTTGAATTTGAGTTTGAACTAAAATTTGGATCAAGTGAGGATTAGTAACAGTAATGTGATGACATGGCACCGTTAGCACGGGATTACTGTACCTTAATTATCCGGGCGTCACAATTCTCCTCCACTACAAGAAATCTCGTCCCAAGATTTTAGAAGGTAGGAGGAAACAAAGCGGGCTATTCATCACAAAGACGATCCTCGCATTCCCAAGTGGCTTCATATTCAGAATGATTTGACCACTGAACTTTATGAAATTGATATCCCTCTGACGGGCGCAACGTTGAGCTTGAAAAAGAACGCGGATCGGATGCTCTCTATAAGTGAGATCATCTTGCAGGGGGTAAGCTTTAGAAGCCAAGTGGTTGTTGCAATAAGACTTGCAACCCAGGGCATCGTCCATGATAACAGCTTTGCCAACGGTATAAGAAATACCATAGTCATAGTCTGTAATTGTCTTTATACATCGCTGCTGATGAAGATCCACATCTAGCTGAGTAAACAATTACTTCAAACTTTGCTGATCGGTGAGATCTCGCAATGATTACTAGGAATATAATGCTGCCACAGCTTTAGTGCAAATAGAACTGCAGCAAGTTCGAGGTCATGGTCTGGGTAGTTCTTCTGAAAATATGTCTTCGAATCCACAAACGACTAGAACGTCTTCAATTCTCGCAAGAGGAGAAGCATTTAACGCATTCAAGGAATAAATCTGTGCTTCGGCATTTCGAACAAGATGAGCATGGTAGCATACTATCTCACTTGAAGGGTGTAGTAGATGGACAATTTTAGTGGTGCAAATTATAGAAGCGGTGTGTCTTTTCAACCATTCCGTTCCCAAAATGAGGTCGATATTGGAAGACTTCAAAACAATGGGGGAAACATGGAATTCCAGCCCTTCAATTTCAACGGGGACGTTGTGACTAACCAAGGTGGTTCGACATTGGCCCGCAGAATGTAGCTTGGAATTCCGGCCTAGTGATGGCGGTTCCAACGGGTAAGGAATTGAGCAGCGGGACCTTTCAGGTAGTAAGCCACGAAGGTGACATAGTTGGTAGGGGCTACATCAGCAGACTCCAACTTGAAAGTGATGTCACAGAGCCAATCATCAGCATCAATGGGCTGAGTTGAGCTGACGTAGATGACAGGATTAAGACGCTCAAAGTTTTGCAGCGTCACTGGGGGCTGGTTGTTGATTCATAAAGAGACGCGAAAACTGAGCCATGACTCCTTCCATGAACTAGCGATTCAGCTCAACTGATATATCATTCTGGTCATGTATTCGGATGGTGGTGAATTGGCGCCACCACGGCCACGACCAGCGGTTCGAACCATCCTGCTAATATATAACATGGTGTACTTTAGCAAGGGGTGGAGCAAGTGTATGGAGTAATCCATGATGTAACCTAAACAGTGAGCAAAGGCGCAGTATATACAAAGTTGTAGTCATTGAAGACATACAGATACATATATGGGACCAATTACATGTTGTTCGTATGAGTTGACAAGAGAAACATCATAGACATACTAGGCAGCACGCATGCACGCGATGGAGGGATATATCAACGAGACATAGAGAAGGCTACATCAATGTCGGGGAAAACCTATGTAGCGAGGGTTTAGCAAGTGACGACGCAGGGTGCCTCGGTAAAAGAATCCTGCGGTCAGTGAACATTATGAAGTAGACCTTGGCCCTCAATTCGAGAAAAGGATAATACAAATCTCTGGGTGGATGTGATCACGATATCCTAAGGTTAGAGTTTAGCAAAATCATTTAACCCGAATAGAAGAGAGAACAGAGTCCCAGAGTATAGATGGGGAGTAAAAGATCCTAATACCACCCAATGGCGATGTGGGCCCGTAAGCCACACAGCCAGATTAGTAAATCAATTTTTCAATGACTATACTCATATTCGGCCAGGGAGTTGGAAAGAGGGGTTCCTACACGCAGTCGGCTCTGATACCAACTTATGATGCCCCCGATTCGATCGTACACTAACCATGCACGCAAATGTGTACGATCAAGATCAAGGACTCACGGGAAGATATCACAACAAAACTCTATACGCAAATTAAAATAATACAAGCATTATATTACAAGCCAGGGGCCTCGAGGGCTCGAATACATAGCTTGATACACAAGCGTCAGTGGAAGCAACAATATCTGGGTACAGACATAAGTTAAAAAAGGATGCCATAAGAAGGCTACCACAAAAGCAACACGATCGAAGCGGCAAGGCCTCCTGCCTGGGACCTCCTAACTACTCCTCGTCGGCGACGGTCTTCAAGTAGCAGTATCCGTCAGCGGTGGCATCCAGCTCCAGGGATCCACCATCTGGTTGCAACTACCAGAAAGAAGAAAGAAGGGGGGAATGGGGAGCAATGCAACCGTGAGTACTCATCCAAAGTATTCGCAAGCATCATATCTATACTAAGTATCCATTGGTATCAAATGGAAGGGCTGTATCTATGGACTGAACTGCAGAATGCCAGAATAGAGTGGAAGGCCCAGCCTATCAAAGACTAGCATCTTCAAGCAGCTCCTAGTGTCTTAAAGCATGTGGAAGAGTAAAGAATAGAAGTTTATCATTAACAAGCATGTTGTGGAATTAATGCCCAGAGATCCTTCCTCAACTCCCTGCGAGAAAGCAATCCCGGAGCCACATACCCATCACATATCAAGTATCCATTTCTAGTTCTATAAGATCACGATACAAGTCTGAACGTCCATTACCGTGGACACGGTACTCGAATATATATCTTCCCTGCAGGGGTGCACCACATTTTCCAACATGGTTGATTACTCTAGCTGGACACACTTTCCTGGGTCATGCCCAGCCTCGGAAGATCAACACATCGTAGCCCTACCTAGGCTCAGCAGAGAGGTCCCCGCCGGTCTACATCCTAAGCATTCCGGGGTCTGGGCCCATCGTCCGTTGCACTCCGGGTTGTTGTGCGCATGGGGATACTAGCACCACCTCTGCCTGGATGGCACGATCCGGCCCGGCCAGAATGCTGAACTGGACGTCTGACAAAGCTTCGGCTGATAATGCAACGTCGAGGCCCATAACTATTCTCGCATGATGGTTAATGCGTAAAAGCCAGAGGCCAACTTAGAACAAATACCCAAACCTGTTAGTACATTATTAAAAGAAGTGACGGCTGGCGAGACAAGTCCGGAACTATCACCCCCTCCTGGGTGATACCGCTAAATAGTCAGCCGCCACCGCAACTCCTCGGGTCCTCTCTGGGCCCGCCCGGCTTTCACCAATATCTCAAGTAAAGTCAAGGTAACTGTGTGCCCAAACATCAAGGGGAAAACCCAAGGAATCACCCCCGGTGGATTCCACTCGATGTAATCATCAAGGTGAACGTTAGAGGAACCACCCTCGAGGTTCACACTTGAGTTGTTGCACGACAGAGCCGTATCAGGAATGGTGAAGGAGGAACCACCCTCAATGATCATGACCGAATAGCTATACACTACGGAGATCTCATTAGGAGTGATGTATGAGGTTTCAACCTCGACACTCGATGGTAACTCTGTAGAGTCGAGCAACAAAAAGGGGTGTGATGTGATGTGAGGTATTGGGCTCTAGCCGTCGATCACGTTGATCGACTCGTCGATGATGAAGCTGGGGCAACAAGGACAAGGTGGGGGTCACTGATGGATCACTATCCAATCTATAATAAGCAGTTTAGGATAAGCAGGTAGGTAACAATAGCAGGTACAGAAGCAGGCTATGCATCCGAATAGGAGCAATCAATTAAAGTAGCAAAACATAATGCAAGCATGAGAGAATGGAATGGGCGATATCAGGATGATCAAAGGGGGGGCTTGCCTCGAAGCTCCACTAAAAGGGAAGAAGGTTTGTCGTCGACGTAGTCGATCACAGGGGCATCATCAGCGGTCTCGGGGTCTACCGGAGAGAAGAGGGGGAAGAAACAATAAATATAGAGCAAACAATTGCAATACTATGCATGACAAGACAATAAGCAGTGCTAGGGGTGTTCTAACGCAGTGTTACTCGATACCAACAAAGGGGGATAACATCTGGGAAAGTTTTCCAGGTGTTGGGCATTTTTGGACAGACGAACCGGAGGGGAAAAGTTCGATGTTCTCTATGCTAGGGGCATGTGACAGATGAACGGAGAGCATATTCCGATTCGTCTCGTAGATGTAAGCAACTTTCACGTATAAAACTTTGTAATCCGAGTTACGGATTATTTTTTATGATTTTCTATAGTCTTAGCAATATTCAGAAATTATTAATAATTAGAAAATAAATGCTAAAATGCTAGAGGCACCCAGCACAGGGTACACAAAAGTGCACCTAGTGGCTGACAGGTGGGCCATGGGGTCCCAGTTGACCAGTCAACATTTGACTGGTCAACAGGGGGTAGGGCCCCCCTACATTGACTGTGTCTAGTAGTTAACTAATTCAGTTTCAGCTAATCCAGTTATTAGGCTAATTAATCCCGAGTTAATTAAGTTAATTAATTAACTAATTAATTAGCTAATTAATTTATTTTTATTTATTTTTGATCTTCTTTTTTTTACAAAAGCCAGGGCGTGTGGGGCCCGCTGGCAGTGGCACGCAGCCAGCCCAACAGGGAGGGTTATCGGGCGGAGACCCGAGGGTCGGTCGATGGACCCGGGCGGGCACTCGCCCAGCAGGCCCGGCGAGGCCATGACCACGGTCGGTGGCGGCCATCGACGCTGGAGGCGAGGGTGGAGCGCGGCAGCAGCAACTTGTAGGAGGCGGGCGCGAGGCGATGGGTGGCTGCGGCGCAGGGGAAGCGGGGCCGCAAGCGCCGACGAACGGGAGCTGCAGCCAGCGTGGGGCGCAGGCGAGCAGTAGGCTCGAGCGGAGTGTGCGGGGCTTCGGCTAGCACGGACACGGCGACAGGTGCAGGCGGTAGTAGCGGCTTCAGCACGGTGAGCGGGCGCGGGGACGAGACGGCGCGGGGCGGCATGCTGCCGCACGGCGACGAACAGCAGCAGGGCAAGTGCAGCGGCGAGGACGGAGCAGCAGGTCATGGTGGGAGCAGCTGGCGGCTTCGCACCGAATGGCTGCCTGCGTGGGCGACCAATAGTAGAGAGCTCCCGCATGGCCAAGGGCGAGCACGGGCGAGTGACGGCGGCCTACATCGCGGGTTCGAGGGGGAAATACAGGGGGATTGGAGGAGGGGCTCACCGAGGAGCACAATGAGGCTCGTTGTGAGGTTTAGGAGCTGCAGGGGAAGCCGGAAGGGGTCGGGGCGGAGTGGACCGACGGCGGCGAGCTCCGGGCACCGAGGTCGAAGACGAGGTCGGGACGGAGCTGCGGGGCAGTCCCGGCTTGATCCAGCGGGCTAGCTCGATGTGGACGACCGCAGTGGTTCCATTGGACCAGATGGGTGGGAACGTGGGCACCGATCACCGCGGTGGTGGGCAACGGACGGCGTTGGAGGCGCTCGGGAAGACAAGATCTGGACGAGGGGGAGAGATGAGTGGGGCGCAGGCGAGCAGTAGGCTCAAGCGGAGTGTGCGGGGCTTCGGCTAGCACGGACACGGCGACAGGTGCAGGCGGTAACAGCGGCTTCAGCACGGTGAGCGGGCGCGGGGACGAGACGGCGCGGGGCGGCGTGCTGCCGCACGGCGACGAACAGCAGCAGGGCAAGTGCAGCGGCGAGGACGGAGCAGCAGGTCGTGGTGGGAGCAGCTGGGGGCTTCACACCGAATGGCTGCCTGCGCGGGCGACCAATAGTAGAAAGCTCCCGCGTGGCCAAGGGCGAGCACGGGCGAGTGACGGCGGCCTACATCGCGGGTTCGAGGGGGAAATACAGGGGGGATTGGAGGAGGGGCTCACCGAGGAGCACAAGGAGGCTCGTTGTGAGGTTTAGGAGCTGTAGGGGAAGCTGGAAGGGGTCGGGCGGAGTGGACCGACGACGGCGAGCTCCGGGCACCGAGGTCGAAGACGAGGCCGGGACGGAGCTGCGAGGCAGTCCCGGCTTGATCCAGCAGGCTAGCTCCACGTGGACGACCGCAGTGGATGAGGGGGAGAGAGAAGGAGCGGGGTGTGGTGAATCAGCAGAGGATCAGAGGAGGGAACCGAGGCGTCGGAGGGATACTTATCCCCTCCCGGCGTCGGCACCGACGGGGTGGTTGAGCGGGAGCACGTCCCTGTTGCGGTCGAGACAGAGGAACAGGAAGGGAGGGCGAGCGACCGGGAGGGCAACTTTGGCCGGCTGGGTCGGTCTGTTGGGCTAGGCCCAGTGGGATTCAGGGGAGGATTCTTTTTCTTTTGCTTGTTTTTTTTTCTTTTTTTTTTCTTTTGTATTTTGTGCTTGGCAAAATGTTTTTCCACAAGATTTCTCTTGGAAAATATGAAGTGGTGCCACATAATTACTTTACAATATTTAGTGCTGCCATAAAAAGTTTGGTACTCAATTAAAATAGTTCAATACTTTATAAATTAGAAAAGGCATTTATTTAATTGTTAAAGCCAGTATTTTATTTATTTGAGTGCATTTCAATATTTTACTAGGAAATATGCCCGTGCGTTGCAACGGGAGGAAAATAATATCTCAGCATTCCCCATATCCCCGCACACACTCTTCCACATCCTCTGTTTTAATACAACGCCCGATCTATATTGTCGCTTAGTCTGCTTTCTGCCATCGTTGGCCCGCGAGATCTTGATAGTGGTGGGGTTGGTCGGTGTGGTGGCGACCACCCAACTGATGCCCTTTTCTCCTCCGGGTCCACCTCCGTCTCGAAGTTGTGGTTGCATTCTCATTTGGTTGCTACACGTCGACCTTCGAGGCACGGTTGCTTCGACTATTCTCTCCTACGATGATGTAACCGGAGGATTACTAATTGCAGCGGATAAATTTTGTTTGATTGGCATAATTAACGCATAACCAGGCATAAATGTCCCTTCATTATTAGGGTTTACTATCCTTGACTATTTTTGCGCTCATGTGCCCACCTTTTTTATTAGTTAGAGCAAAACCAGCATATTCTCTTTTATCAGCACATGCCACAATTTTTTTAATTATAGGCTATAGCCAACCAGCATATTATCTTTTATTGGCATGTGCAAGTTACCTCCGGCAATAATTTGTGGAGTACCACGTTCTGCGCATGATTCTCGAGACAACTTCCTTATTGTCACACAACCTTCTTATTTTCACACAACTTAGGCACATATAAAAACGGGTGTGATTTAGTATAAAATTCCGAGGTAAGACTGTTCCTATCATAATTGCAAGTTATCTGAGTTTTGGCTTTGTCCGTCGACACAATATGGAAGATTCATACTTCAATCCCCTCGCGCCCTTAATATTTTGCTGCTTATCAGTGTGACAGAAAAAATAAATTTATAGTAGGCCCAGTTGGGGATAAGCGAAAAAATGGGGAACTACGTGTTTACTGGACGGAACAAAATCAATACATATTTTTTTGCTTTTCGTGGGGCAGCTGTATGGGAGCTACTATATGACGCTAGTTGCACCAAATAGCGCCTAGAACGCACAACCAATCCCGTCTGGGCCAGCTACTGGCAGCCACCAAAATAACATGTGTTTGCAGGGCACGACTAATAATCCAAAAAACGACAGGTTGAACGACCGAAAAGATGACCTTAAAGACTCGACTACGTGCTGCTAGCCATGGCAACAAACACCTACAGCTAACGAATGGCCAACGCGGATATTTAAGAACATACTACAACATCATATTTATTTATTTTTGAATTTAAAAAAAATGAATTGCCGAATATTGTTGGAAAATTGGACATTTTTTGAAATTACGAACCATGTTTTTAATATTCTATCCAATTTGAAAAAAACATGAACAAAATCTGAAACCGCATCATTTTTTGAAGACACGAACCTTTTATGAAAACACAAACTTTTTTTGAAGTTGTGACCGAGTTTTAAAAATGGAACATGTTTTGAACATTCCAAACAATTTTATCAAATTCATTTTTAAACGCAGACATTATTTTGAATTTGTGAACATTTTAGTAAAACAAGAATATTTTTTGAATTTGAAATATTTTTAAAATGCATTTTTTCGAAAATACCAATTTTTTTGAATATGTCCTTAATTTCGAAAAAAATAGGAATGAGATTTTGTTCCAAACATTTTAAGAAACGGGGACACAATATTGTAATTCTGAACATTTCTCAAAAATTTGAAATTAAAACAATATTCTGAACTTTTTACTCCCATTGCAGCAGATAGTCAAAATAAATAAATGGAAGGAAAAAGGAAACGGGCCGGCACGGTTTTGTGCGCCCCGTGCGAACGTTTAACTATCTGCCGCACAGGGCGTCAAATAATGTTTTCGCAGCTTCCTGAGCAGGCATATAAGTGGGCTGGCTATGCTGGGCCACAGCGTGTGCAGCCCCAATACGAAAAATCTGGATTGCTAAAATAAAAAACAGACGGACGCACAAATATTTAGTACCACCTCGGATAGAACAATAAATTTCGACCGTGAACGGATGAAAAAATTGTAGAAACGCATCTTCCTTTATTAGTAGGTATAGATAAAAGTGTGATTTCTTCATGACAATTATCCTGAGATTATTTGCCACACTTTGAACATTTTAGTTTGCATGTTTGAGAAATTTGAATTTGAGTTTGAACTAAGATTTGGATCAAGTGAGAATTAGTAACAGTAATGTGATGACATGGCACCGTTAGCAGGGGATTACTGTAGCTTAATTATCCGGGCGTCACAACCAGTTAACACTTTCAAGTTTCAGATTTGTTATTGACCTGATATTTGCTCTAACAGGATGCATCACTCATGTTAACTAAATTTCTTTGTGATATAGTACGATGCTACCATCCACTAGAGGTAACTCTTGCTGCACCATTTTGTTGGTATGATTGCATTAATTTGCAGACTGTATTGGCCATCGCTAAATAAGAGATCTAAAGAAATTCCCTACAAAAAAGGCACAATTCTCTTCCAATCATTCTCAAATTTTAATCATGCGAGTTACTTCAGCATATACGCGCACACGAGATTGTTGACAAGTATAGACCTGAACAGTTGAAGTAAGATGATACAAAAATAGTTGAAGGAAGGTCAACCTATTTTTCCATCCATTCCCATTAGTCATTCATCAACCAAAAAATAGTACTATGAAACTAGATGCATATTGTTTAAGTTGCCAAAATTACGGTGGATAAGCATCAGGACTCATCACTCATTTTGCTTGCTAACCTCTCTCTTCAATATTTTCCCTTGTGAGTTTTTATTTGTTATCTACGATGGAACTTTGGTGGCTGTGCTCTCAACTGTTAATTTCCCTATCTATAGTAGTAAGAATATACCCTCCTTTAGTTATCCTTATAGATTGTGTTATTCTTTGATTCCTATAGAATTATTTCAGTTCTACATCTTTAGTATAATATATTCGGATTTGCGGAATCAGTAAGATTTACTTCACTGTTCTCTCTTCATTGGCATAGCTGTTAGGTTTACGCACATGTCGTTGTTTTGGAACAGGCACTAGTAGAAAAAGGGTCAAATGTGAAGCACATTAGTGCCGGTTTGTAAAAAAACCGGCACTAATGTGATCAATAGTACTGGTTCGTGGCGGCGATCAATAGTGCCAGTTCGTGGCGAACCTTTAGTACCGGTTCATGCCACGAACGGGTACTAAAGAGGCTGTGGCAGTCTGCGGTCAGGCTATGGCCCCACTATCACCATTTAGTGCTGGTTCGTACCATGAACCGGTAATAATGAGGTTATGGCAAGCTGTTTTTAGTCCCACCTCGCTCCCCTAACAAGGCTTTTACCACCTTAAATATGTTACTTCTCAAACTATCACAAGCACTTGGTCTTCATTCAACTCTATGTGTAGAATTTGTGGCCGCAATATGAGTCTTCACCGGTTTATAAATCGTTGAGGACTCATATTGACAATTCAGATTGTACACAAAAAGATCATTGATGATCAAAGTATTTTCGATGTATAAGATCATATTGACAATTCAGACTGTAAAAAAATATAAGATCATGATCTAAATGATATTATATTTTTTGCGTTCAGTATGCACCATTCAAAGCGACACCATCAACTTTCAACCATTTCTGCCTTCATTTGCTATTTTTTATGCATTTAATGATTTGTTTTGAGAACTAAATGACCTGGAAATTGAAAAGCACTATAAATGAACTCTGAAAAAGTTGAAACTTGGCATGGTATCATCATTTCACCCACATAGCATGTTCAAAAAAGTAGAGAGGGTTACGGCAAAAACTGGATGCACTTCGTTTACAAACTGGACAATCTCTTTCGAAGTATTCGGGTTTCTGATGAAATTAAACTCATCTGTTACAAAGGCATTTCATTTTTTAAACTTATTACAACTTCAGACTTTTTGTGCATTCAGTATTCACCATTCAAAGCGACGCCATCAACTTTCAACCATTTCTGCCTTCATTTGCTATTTTTCATGTATTTAATGATTTGTTTTGATCTAAATGACCCTGAAATTGAAAAGCACTACAAAATGAGATACATTAGTCCCGGTTTGAATTTGAGCCAGCACTAATGTGTCAACTAGTGCCGGTTCCAACTGCTAGGCGGGAGGAGCTCTTTAGTACCGGTTCGTGGCGAACCTTTAGCACCGGTTCGCGCCACGAACTGGTACTAATGAGGTTGTGTCAGGTAAGGCTGGGGCCCCACGAGTACCTTTAGTATCGGTTCATGGCATGAACCAGTACTACAGTTTCTTAGTAAGCTGTTTTTTAGTCCGGCCTCGCGAAGAGAGAGGGACTAGGAGCGCTTTATAAGCCCTGAGTGCAGAGACGATGAAGAAGAGGCTCAATGCTCACGTTACTTAGCTTCAAGCCTTGAGGAATATGGTAGACTGCACGGAGCTATGTGCACTGCAGATTACACTATTCCGAAAGGCTTGAAGCTAATTAACGGGCATTGCACCTCTTTTTTATTTTTAATAACTTATTACAACTCCGGACTTCTTCTGTTATGGCAAAAACTAGATGCACTTCGTGTACAAACTGGACAATCTCTTTCAAAGTATAAGGGCCGGTTTCAGATGAAAACTCATCTGTTACACCGGCATTTCATTTTTTTAAACTTATTATAACTCCAGACTTTGAACCATCAAGTTTTAACCATCAACTTGGCATGGTATATAAAAATAAATGAATAGAAGAAAATAAATAAAGCAGAAAAGAAGAAACTATAGCAGAAAAGAAAAAGACTATATAAAAAACTACTCAGAAATAAATAGAAGAAAATAAATATAGCAGAAAACAAAAAAAACTACTCATAAATAAATAGAAGAAAAAATAAAGCAGAAAAAAAACTATATAAGAAATTTGGGGCGCTGCCCTGTGGGCCTGCTAGACCACGAGCATGCAATTTCAGGCCCACAAGGCCCAGCAGACTCACAGGGCAGCGCGCCGTAGTTAGGCCTAGAAGCCTGCTTTATAGAGGAGTTCGAAAGGACAGCCGCGGCTGGGTTTATAAACTAGTGCGGCTGCCCTTCGGCCGCAGAGGTGGGACTAAACTTTGTGCAGGCAGCGCACCACCTTTAGTACCGGTTGGTGGCTCCAACCGGTACTAAAGGGTGACCATTAGTACCGGTTGGAGCCACCAACCGGTACTAAAGGCCTGCTCTTCCCGCCTCTTGGCCTGACCAAAGTTGGCCTTTAGTACCGGTTGGTGACTCCTTTAGTACCGGTTGGTGACTCCAACCGGTACTAAAGGCATCTCCTATATATACAACACTTATGAAAAATTTTAGTTAGTTCCTCTGTTCCGTCTGCGTCGCCGCGCGCCCCGTTCCCGGCGTCGCGCGTGCCCCGGCCGGCCCCGCCCTCGTCATCGCGCGTGCCCGGCCGTCCCCGTCCCCGTCGTCGTGCGCAGCGCCCCGGCCGTCCCCGCCCCCGTTGCGCCGTCCCCGTCATCGCCCCCGTCGCACCGCCGCCCATACGCCGCCGCCCCTGTGGCGCCGTCCCCGTCGTCGCCGTCACGCGCCGTCGGCCGCCCGTACGCCGCTGCCCCCACTCGTACACACACACACACACAATTTGTTTACTTATTTTCTGTTTTCTGTTTTTTAGATTAATGCATGTCAAATTGTTAATTAGATGAATGTCAAATGTTATATATGAATTAGATAGAAAAGTTAAATATTAATTAGGTATATGAGATTTGAACTAGTTGAATTAATATAACTAGTTTATTTTTAGTAAATGCTTAGTTGAATTAATTAGTTGGATTAATTAATAGAACCTGTTGAATTAATAGAACTAGTTGAATTAGTTGAAATAATATAACTAGTAATGTTTCACCTATATATAGAACTTAACTAGTTTTTTTTCTTCTGTTTTTTTAATTTTTTATATATATTTTTAGTTTATATAAATGTTAGATTAATGTCAAATGTTAGATGAATTAGATAGAAATATATGTTAGATATTAATATCAAATGTTAGATGAATATTAGAATTAGTTAGATATTAACTAATGTTAGATAGTAAGTGTTTAATGTTTCACCTATATGAACATGGGAAATATCGTCTGACGATGAAAAATATTTCATTATGTGCGAACATTGTGAAGACCAACGCAGCCTGTGCGACAGAAATTTCCTTATTGATAATAGGCGCTTCAGTATCAAGCTGGATAAGACATTCGAAGTGGATACAGTAAATCACAGCGGCAAGTATTTTTTCGTAATAAAGCATGACTTATGCTTCATTTGCTTGAACTTATAATTTTAAATTTTCACTATTCTACTAGCGCATCCCCTGCCATGCTCGAATTTTTGTCTTGGATAAGATATGTTTCAGTGCGATGAATGATATGGAGGTAAAGAGAGTTTACTTGAAGACAGAGCATGGGTATACTTTCAACGTCAAATTATACAATGCAGACACATACACCCATTTTGAATGCAAAACTTGGCAAGCACTGTGCAAGGCTTATGCATTTGAGCCTGATATGGTTATCACCTTTGATATTCGTTCAGAAGATGATATTGAAGGTAATAGAAACATCTGGGTCGATGTGCAGACGCCTCCAGTTCTACCATTATGTGAGTTTTTCTCAACCATGTTTATGTCTTTGATATTGTTTATTCGAAAATAGTTGACAACTAATTTCTATTGTCAGCTTATTTTGGTTCAAGCAAACATGTCCGGCGCTTGGTAGACAGGACCTACTACTGTCCCGGGGATGAACTAAACTATGAGGAGATAAGTCATTATGTTTCATGGCTTGAGGATCTTCATACTATCAAGACAAATTTTCTTCCTGCACTTAGAAATGTTAGTACTCAAAACGTGCGACCAATAGTGATCATATTGAACTACGGTCACATCTATAATGAAAAGATGGTAAGATTTTTACTATTTGTCCTTAGTGCATCTTTTGCATACATTATTTTTGAAGCTAAACTTTCATTGCTAATTATATTAATTATGATACGATGTTCTTCAACAGGGACTCCCGATGACAGTTGTACCTCAGTGGATCGAGACAAAAGGTCGCATGTCAATGGTTACCTTACGACCAAGATATCCTACATTGCACATGAGTGCATTCAGGATTTATGAAAGCGGTGAATGCTTAATAGTGAAAGATTGAAGCATAATTGTTAACAATCACAGAGAAGTACTAGGGGGCAGCAAGGAGAAGCGCAACCCACAATTAGGAGACAGATTCATCTGCATGCTCCAGTATGATGAATCAGGAGAGCTATACATGTTCTATGCTATTTTACTTGAGAGGGAGCAGCAGGAGTGATTTAGCTAGTTCACGCCCTTAGTACTTGTCCTCTCATGTCCGTATTCTCGTCCTGAACTTAATTAATCTCAAATAGTGATTTGCTTGTGAACGCTTATAATATCATGACCATGTTGAACTCGATGATATCTTTGCTTCTGTTACAAGTGAATGTTTTCTCTTTAAGCTAGTGTTGGTGGTGATTAGATAGCGGTAATGACTATGATGATTAAAATAATGGTAATGTGACGACTACGATGATTTTTAGCTAACTAGTATATATATATATATATATATATATATAGGGAAAATAGATACTACCACCTAGTGGTAGTTACCTCCTACCTTGCTACCGTTAGATCCATCAAGATTCGTGCATGCTTAACGGGTATGTGGGAGAAAAAAATAATTAGGTTTTGTTACATTTTGCCCGTTTGGATCTTAACTATATGCCCTATGTTTCAGGTCGCACCAAACTGGAGGATAAACCATCCTCTCCCTCTAACGTGCTGCCAAAATAAATTTAGTTATTTGCGACCAAAAGGAATGCTGCCGGCCATCCACTGAACTGCGACGAAAAAGGTCTACGAGTTTCATTGTTCATCATTGTAGTCTAGAGCAGCGAAGCCATCAACGTCCTGCCCATATGCTTCAAATTATGGCGAACAATACTCCACTGGTGCATTAGAAGATGCGTGTGTATGTCTAGCTGATCTAATCTCTTGCTATAGTTGCATCACATGCAGTTCTTACTTTTGAGATTGAAATCTATTTTTTCTTCCTGCAAGCTGCATAAAGTCTCGGAACTTCCATAATCAGCTATCTGTTTTCCGCTCCTTGTGGCCGCCGTCTCTAGTGACCAATTAGCCGTGCCCCCCCTAATTGGCGATCTGTTCTGCAAGTTTCAGGACCAGCGTAAACAGATCATGTGGACTACGGCAAGAATTTGCAAGGAGCTTCATACTCTCCGTCACGGTGGCGGAAACAACGATGTACAACTACTCATGAAGGCTAGGTAACTGGTTGACAGTCTTGGCGCCGTGACAATGACATGCAGCAGCACACAACGGAGGGCGACTACTTTGGCGGCGGCGGCGGCGTACGGTTGCAAAAGATGTGTTGTCACAACAATTTCCGTAGTGAGCCAACATGAGCCACATGCAACGATCGAGAAAGATAATAGTGTATATAAGTGCTTATTCAGTATAAGGTCGAGAATTCCATGCATGGACGAGCCAGTTGTACCGTGAAATATACTATTACTTGATACTACCTTTTTTGTTGTACTACATACTGTCATTCTTTAGTATACTCCATACTACCTTCTTTATACTCTCCCTCGTCAGATGAATATACTCCTCTCATGAATAAACTCACTCCCGTGCATAGTGGTACGTCATGGACACATACACCATCCTTGATTATGCTCTCTTTCAATTTCATTGACACACTCCTCTTCATACTCCAAACCCCAGTTAAAGCACATACTCCATACCCCAGCAAAATAGTATATATCCTATATAATATAAGGCCTCTATCCACTCCAAGACATACTTCACACTCTCCTAGTCTATACGGCTAGTGAATGGAAATATAGCATATAATATAAATTATTCTGGAGTATAGAGTATGGAGTATGTATAATAATGGGGATCAAAATAGATATACTACATACTATAAATTATTTTGGAGTATAGAGTATGTATACTAAGACTTTTAAGGGAGAACATAATATATAGTGTGATTCCCATCGAAAAGAAAATAGAATATATAATATGAATTTTTTAAACTATATTGTATAGATACATAAAGGCGTATGTATACCCAGATTTTTGGGGGCAGTACGTCAAAGCTAGCTAGCCTTATCCATACAATGGGATTGGGATGCGATGCATGTGGCCATGATATTAGTGGTTTGTTGAACTAACCGTGCCCAAATTTAGTGCTTAATTGTTTAAATTATTAATTACAGTGGAATGCTTGTGAATCTTTCCATTCACTAGCCCGTTTAGCATTGGCGTACAGGAGGACAGATGGCAGCCAGGCAACATGGAGGTAACTACCACTGCTTGTAGATAATATATATATATATATATATATATATATATATATATATATATATATATACTGTTGTTGGTGATGATATGATGCAAGAGTTTATTTATGGGTTAATTATCCTTTTGCCCTTAGTGGTGTCCATGTGTTCAGTTTTGCCCTCAGATGCGAATTGTTCTTAGTTTTGCCCCTAGTCCAAGCACAACAACTATGACGAGGCCAAACGACCATATTTGAGTCCATTCCGTCCGCCGGCGTTAGTGGTTGTGGGTCCGGAGCTTACACGTGGGACCGCGTGGACGTGGGTCCGGAGCTGACATGTCGGCCCGTGCAACTAAATCCCCAAATCATTCTAGCTCACACCCATCCGCCCGGTCGGCTGTCCTGCGCCGCCGCCGCCGCCACCTGTGCCGCGGCCAGCACCTGCCCCGCCACCAGCTGCACGGCCTGCTCCGCCGCTACCTCCCTGCGCCTATGCTCCACGGCTACCTGTGATGCCCACCACCTTCCCGCGATGCCACGGGTGGGGCGCCCGCCACCTGCTCGATCCGCGGCGCGGCCTCCTTCCGTGCGCCCGGCCGGAGCGCTCAAAGGTGGGGGGCTGCTGGAGCTATTTAAACTAGGAGGAAGAACCCTAGGGCGAAATGGTGAGCAGCGGCGACCCCGGAGTATTTGGCGAGGCAGGCATCGGGCTGGAGATCCTCCGTGTCCATGACTGGGTTCCCGAGGGGTAAGTCTCGCCTCTTGTTTAGATTGAGCTTAGTTGTGCATTTGAACACTCGATTCGAGTAGGTTTGCCCAATTAGTGTGCTGATTGCGTCTCTGTTTTTCGCTGGTTAGGATGGAGTTGCGGTTTGCTTTCATGGTGCACATTAGAAGGGACCGATACATGTTCGATGCAAAGGATAAGAAGAATTACCAAGGAGGTTTTGATTATCGGTTGCCAATGGCTAGTAATTGGAGTTTCAGACAATTTGGGGACGTAATTTGTAGCCAATATCCTTGGGGTTTGCTTGATGAAGTGGTATACAAATACTATGATGGGGAAAAGAATTGGGTGGCAGTTAGTAATGATGAAGAGCTAGCTACCATGTTTGTTAGGCATAAAGAGAAAGATAATTTTCATGTGAGGCTGCAAGTTCAGGTGCTTGAGCAGGCATTTGGACCTAGGATGGCGGGTGCAACATCTCGGGGAGAACCAAGTCATCGTAACGGCATCTCTAGCCAGAACAGTTCAGTTGGTGCACGGCGACGTGGTGGCTCGACAAGTGTGGGCAACAGCAGTAGGGTCCCCCTTGAAGTGGAGCCTGATGGCTACAATTCTGGGGTTGATGAAGAGAAGCTATATTCTGATGTTATTTGGAATTTACGACGGGCACCTCGGACTGAAAATCAAGATGAGGCTCACAATGTAGTCCGTGTGGATGATGACGCGATGGGTGAGGACGAAGACCCTGCAGCTGTTGAATGGGACCCTTTGAACCCTCATATGGAAGAAGGTACAGTTTTTGCATCCATGAATGAGCGTACAAATGCACTTGTGTCATACTGCATCAAGGTAGAACGTACTTTCAAAGTTGACAAGAGTGATCAAGTACGTTACAGAGTGCACTGTCCGACTGAAGGTTGTCCATGGAGGCTGCTTGCATCTAAAATGCGGAATAGCACTAATGTTCAGGTCAAAGTGAACCCTTTCAGCACACATGCCAGGAATCAACCCTTAGGAAGGATACAATCAGTAGAGCCAAGTCAAGATGGGTGGCAGAAGAAGTAAAGAAGTGGGTGAAAGAAAACCAGCAAGTGGGTCCAAAGGAATTGCAGAAGAACATCAAAGATAAGTTCAAGATAGATTTACCATACATGAGGTTGTTCAATGGTAAACAACATGCTGTGGATTCTATTTATGGTAACTGGCAGGAAAGTTTTCAATTGTTGTATTCATTCAAAGGTGAAGTGGACAGGACAAGCCCAGGTAGTATTGTAGATATTGATCACCACACCATGGAGTACACATTCAGGGGAGTGACAAAGACCAAGGAATGCTTTAGGAGGGTTTTGCTTTGAGGCTTGTCGCCGGGGTTTTTTGGCAGGCTGCAGGCCTTATTTGGCTATTGATGCCACTTTTCTCACAGGGAGGTTTAAAGGACAGTTAGTAGCAGCTTGTGCAGTTGATGCACATAGTTTTGTATTTCCAGTTGCCTATGGTGTGCTGGAGACAGAGTCTGAGGAGAGCTGGACTTGGTTTTTGCATAATCTCCGCCGGGCTATTGCACATCCCAATGGGTTGGTCATTCATACAGATGCCTGCAAAGGTTTAGAAGTGGCCGTGGATAATGTGTTCCCTGGAGTAGAGCATAGGGAATGCATGCGTCACCTTGCTGCAAATTTCATGAAGAAATTCAAAGGAAAGGTGTATACCGACAATTTATGGCCATCATCTTTGACATGTAGTGTGAAGAAGCACAACTACCACTTGAGGCAGTTATACATGAATCCCAAAGTGAAAGAATACTTGGAAACACACCACTCCAAGTTATGGGCCAAAAGCCAATTCAGTGAAGTGAGCAAAGTTGACTATGTGCACAATAATCTAGCAGAGTCTTTCAACTCAACGGTACGGAAACTAAAGGGTCATTATGTGGTGGATTTGCTTGACAGGATAAGGATAGAATACATGCAGAAATTTCATTATCGTGCACGAATAGCCGAGGCAAAATTCATGGGCCACATTATCATCCCTGCCATGATGAATGAACTGAAGCAGAAGACAACAGGCTTGGAAATGAACATGACTCTTTGCTCGGGTACCACAGCAGAGATATCATATTTGGATAAAGAGAAGAGGGAATGGAGATATCCAGTGGATTTAGAAGCTAGAACTTGCAGTTGTAGGCAATGGCAGATAACTGGGTTGCCATGCATTCATGCCTTGTTTTTCATCACTTCTCTCCCAGGTCCAGCAGGGAACATACAACAGTATGTGCATGATTACTACTCTGTTGCAAGGTTCAAAGCCACATATGCTTATGCCTTGCCTGCTATGGAGGGAAAACAAGAATGGGACATGGTGGACCATGGATTCAAGCTTTGCGCTCCAATTCTGAAGAGAGCAGCAGGTAGACCAAGGAAGAGTCGAATCAGACCTCGCAGCGAAGGAGCTGGACTTGGAGCGAGGAAGCGTAAGTGCACAAGGTGTGGTGGGTCTGGTCATTTTGGTAAGTATTGTGATAACACAGTAGATCCAACGTTCGGAGAGAGTTTCGATGAAGGCTTCGATGAAAATGTTGGTCAGCAGCCGGTTGCCTCAACAGATGATGAAAATGATGGTCAATAGCCGGTTGCATCAGATGAGGATTTTTACAAGGTTCCAAATGATGATGGTCAACAACCGCATGATTTTGACGATGATCCAAAATATCCTCCAAATAATGATTCAAGTGAGGCTCCAAATGGTGATCCAAGTGAGGCTCTAAATGGTGATCATGGTGATCCAAGTGAGGCTCCAAATGATGATCCAAGTGAGGCTCCAAATGGTGACCAACCTTCTGTTGTTGTGAGCTCTGCTAGGTATGTAAATCTTGCAAGGGTCAAATACTACTGTACATCTATCACTTGACATGATCTCATTGCCGTTTATGTTTTGCACAGCTCTATGGTAGGTTTGAAGAAGACGCGCAAGGTACCGACAACCAAGAGAAGAAGAGAAGAAACAAGGGTGAGCACAAGGTGCACGAGGAGTAAAGTGATGGCAAGAAGCTCAAGGAATAGACAGAAGCCCCAACGCTATCTATGAATAATTATGAAACATTATGAATAAGGGATGATGTTGCATTATGAAACATTTATCACTTGACATGTTGTATTTCTGTTGGATGATGTTGTATTTCTGTTGAAATATTTATGTTAGAAGTATGTTTGACATGATGTTTAAATATCTGTTGGATGATGTTTGAATGAGCACATGGTTTTTCCTTTTTTGATTTTTTTGAATTTTGTTTTGCTCATTTAAATTCTGGTCAAACCTAACTTTGACCAAGATTTAAACAAGTGTAAAACATAAAAATGAAAAACTAGGCCTGGATACTTCTTAGTCAATCCAAAATGAAGTTGTGGTGAGCTTTTTGAAATTTTCATGAAAAATGTGCTAAAAAGAGCGGTCCAAAGGTAGGGTAAACGGCCTCATTTCTAAGCAAGAAAAAATTCGACCTTGTCTAAATCAGCCAAATAACTTTCCTACACATATATTCTATATGTACAGACTATGTGCGCTGGTTTTTCCATTTTTTGATTTTTTTTTTTAAATTTGTTTTGCTCATTTGAATTCTGGTCAAACTTAACTTTGACCAAGATTTAAACAAGTGTAAAACATCAAAATGAAAAACTAAGTCTGGATCCTTCTTAGTCACTCCAAAATGAAGTTGTGGTTAGTTTTTTGAAATTTTCATGTTCATTTCCCCAAAACACTTCTCTTCACTTCATACAAGAGAGTTTGAGATACTCGAGATATCATACAATACACATGAACTTATCATTTAAATGTATGTAAAGCTTGTTTATCAACTTAAATCATTAGTATATGACATAAGAATACTATGTGCGCATGTTTTTATTTTTCTGATTTTTATTTAATTTATTATGCTCATTTGAAATCTGGTCAAACATAGCTTTGCCTGCTCCAAACCCCTCCCAAACCCCGCTAACCCTAGCGCTGAACAAGGACCGTTCATCTAACCCTAGGGGCGATCAAGGGCCCTCGATCTAACCCTTCTAGAAGAAATCTGCGGGGAGGAGGGGGCGATCCGCGAGATGCAATCTGATTGGCTGGGAGATTGTTTTTTTTTAAAAAACAAATACCGGGCACGTTGGATGGACCGTTGGGTCGTCTCGTGCTCTGGGACTGAGACCACAGTAAATAGCCCGTCTTAGCCTTTCCAGGCCTTGCATGCATGGAGGCGGCGACGTGGGTTTGCATGCGCGGGAGGCAGCGACGTGCATGCATGCGAGCGAGGTGAGCGAGGCGCGCTAGGTGAGCTAGCCTAGCAAGGCGAGCTAGGTGGTTCAGTGCAGTGGTTCAGGGCAGCGATTCACATGCACCGCCCGGTCAAAGAGCTATGTGTTGGAAATATGCCCTAGAGGCAATAATAAAAGGATTATTATTATATTTCCTTGTTCATGATAATTGTCTTTTATTCATGCTATAATTGTGTTATCCGGAAATCGTAATACATGTGTGAATACATAGACACCAACATGTCCCTAGTAAGCCTCTAGTTGATTAGCTCGTTGATCAACAGATAGTCATGGTTTCCTGGCTATGGACATTGGATGTCATTGATAACGAGATCACATCATTAGGAGAATGATGTGATGGACAAGACCCAATCCTAAACATAGCACAAGATCGTATAGTTCGTTTGCTAGAGTTTTTCCAATGTCAAGTATCATTTCCTTAGACCATGAGATCGTGTAACTCCCGAATACCGTAGGAGTGCTTTGGGTGTACCAAACGTCACCGTAACTGGGTGACTATAAAGGTACACTACGGGTATCTCTGAAAGTGTCTGTTGGGTTGACACGGATCAAGACTGGGATTTGTCACTCCATATGACGGAGAGGTATCTCTGGGCCCACTCAGTAATGCATCATCATAATGAGCTCAAAGTGACCAAGTGTCTGGTCACGGGATCATGCATTACGGTACGAGTAAAGTGACTTGCCGGTAACGAGATTGAACGAGGTATTGGGATACCGACGATCGAATCTCGGGCAAGTAACGTACCGATTGACAAAGGGAATTGTATACGGGATTGATTGAATCCTCGACATCATGGTTCATCTGATGAGATCATCATGGAGCATGTGAGAGCCAACATGGGTATCCAGATCCCGCTGTTGGTTATTGGCCGGAGAGCCGTCTCGGTCATGTCTACATGTCTCCCGAACCCGTAGGGTCTACACACTTAAGGTTCGGTGACGCTAGGGTTGTAGAGATATGAGTATGCAGTAACCCGAAAGTTGTTCGGAGTCCCGGATGAGATCTCGGACGTCATGAGGAGTTCCAGAATGGTCCGGAGGTAAAGAATTATATATTGGAAGTTCAGTTTCGGCCATCGGGAAAGATTCGGGGGTCACCAGTATTGTACCGGGACCACCGGATGGGTCCCGGGGGTCCACCGGTTAGGGCCACCCATCCCGGAGGGCCCCATGGGCTGAAGTGGGGAGGGGAACCAGCCCATAGTGGGCTGGTGGGCCCCCCAAGGCCCACCCCTTGCGCCTAGGGTTGAAACCCTAGGGTGGGGGGGGGGGGGCTCCCCACTTGCCTTTGGAGGCCCTCCACCCCCTTGGCCGCCGCCCCCCCCCCCCTAGGAGATTGGATCTCCTAGGGCCGGCGCCCCCCTAGGCCCCCTATATATAGTGGGGGGAGGGAGGACTTCACACCCATGCCTTTGGTGCCTCCCTCTCCCTCTCCAACACCTCCTCCTCCTCCATAGAGCTTGGCGAAGCCCTGCCGGAGTACTGCTGCATCCACCACCACGCCGTCATGCTGCTGGATCTTCATCAACCTCTCCTTCCCCCTTGCTGTGTCAAGAAGAAGGAGACGTCACGCTGACCGTACGTGTGTTGAACGCAAAGGTGCCGTCCGTTCCGCGCTAGGATCTCCGGTGATTTGGATCACGTCGAGTACGACTCCCTCATCCCCGTTCTTTGAACGCTTCCACTCGCGATCTACAAAGGTATGTAGATGCATCCGATCACTCGTTGCTAGATGAACTCATAGATGGATCTTGGTGAAACCGTAGGAAATTTTTTGTTTTCTGCAACGTTCCCCAATAGTGGCATCATGAGCCAGGTTTATGCGTAGTTCTCTTTGCACGAGTAGAACACAATTTGTTGTGGGCGTAGATGTTGTCAACTTTCTTGCCGCTACTAGTCTTATTTTGCTTCAGCGGTATTATGGGATGAAGCGGCCCGGACCGACCTTACACGTATGCTTACGTGAGACTGGTTCCACCGACTGACATGCACTAGTTGCATAAGGTGGCTAGCGGGTGCCTGTCTCTCCCACTTTAGTTGGAGCGGATTCGATGAAAAGGGTCCTTATGAAGGGTAAATAGAAGTTGACAAATCACGTTGTGGCTTTTACGTAGGTAAGAAAACGTTCTTGCTAGAACCCTATTGCAGCCACGTAAAACTTGCAACAACAATTAGAGGACGTCTAACTTGTTTTTGCAGCAAGTGCTTTGTGATGTGATATGGCCAAAGTTGTGATGAATGATGAATGATATATATGTGATGTATGAGATCATGTTCTTGTAATAGGAATCACGACTTGCATGTCGATGAGTATGACAACCGGCAGGAGCCATAGGAGTTGTCTTTATTTTTTGTATGACCTGCGTGTCATTGAGAAACGCCATGTAAATTACTTTACTTTATTGCTAAACGTGTTAGCCATAGTAGTAGAAGTAATAGTTGGCGAGCAACTTCATGGAGACACGATGATGGAGATCATGGTGTCATGCCGGTGACAAGATGATCATGGAGCCCCAAGATGGAGATCAAAGGAGCTATGTGATATTGGCCATATCATGTCACTATTATTATTTGATTGCATGTGATGTTTATCATGTTTTTGCATCTTGTTTACTTAGAACAACGGTAGTAAATAAGATGATCCCTCATATCAATTTCAAGAAAGTGTTCCCCCCTAACTGTGCACTGTTGCGACAGTTCGTTGTTTCGAAGCTCCACATGATGATCGGGTGTGATAGATTCCAACGTTCACATACAATGGGTGTAAGACAGATTTACACATGCAATCACTTGGGTTGACTTGACAAGCTTAGCATGTACAAACATGGCCTCGGAACACAGAAGACCGAAAGGTCGAGCATGTGTCGTATAGAAGATACGATCAACATGAAGATGTTCACCGATGTTGACTAGTCCATCTCATGTGATGATCGGACACGGCCTAGTTAACTCGGATCATGTTATACTTAGATGAATGGAGGGATGTCTATCTGAGTGGGAGTTCATTATATAATTTGATTAGATGAACTTAATTATCATGAACTTAGTCTAAAATCTTTACAATATGTCTTGTAGATCAAATGGCCAATGTTGTCCTCAACTTCAGCACGTTCCTAGAGAAAACCAAACTGAAAGTGAAAGTGCGTTATATCGACTAGAGGGGGGGGGTAAATAGGCAATTTCTATGAAAGTCTTCAAAACATGGAAGTTTCGAAGACAAACGATAGAAATAAACCTATTACCATGCAGCGGAAGTTAGCCTACACTAGATAAACCATAGTCATGTATTCAATGAAGTGAAAGGACAATGACTAATAGTAGCTAGGTAGTAAGTATCAGGCAGGAAGATATTAAGAAGCCAAACGGATCACACAGTCACTCAGTGAAGACAAAAGATAGAGCAAACATACAATGACTTCACACAGAGTAACAGTAAGTAAAGAGAAGGGAAGGATGAAACCAGTGACTCGTTGAAGACAAAGATTTGTTGGACCAGTTCCAGTTGTTGTGACAACTGTACGTCTGGTTAGGGCGGCTAGGTATTTAAACCAAAGGGCACACAGTCCCGGACACCCAGTCCTCACCGTATTCCCCTTGAGCTAAGGTCACACAGACCTCGCCCAATCACTCTGGTAAGTCTTCAAGGTAGACTCCCAAACCTTCACAGACTTCGTTCACCGGCAATCCACAATGTCTCTTGGATGCTCAGAACACGACGCCTAACTGGCTGGAGGATACACAGTCCTCAAGTGTAATAAGTCTTCAGATCACTCAGACAAGAAGACTAAAGTGATGCAAAATTCTCTTTGGCTCTGGGTGGTTGGGGCTTTATCCTCGCAAGAATTCTCTCTCAAAGGCTTCGAGGTGGCTTGCTCTCAAACGACAAAAGCCGTACTCTGAATCTGAGCAGCCAACTGTTTATGGTTGTAGAGGGTGGGCTATTTATAGCCACTAGGCAACCTGACCTGATTTGTCCGAAATGACCCTGGGTCACTAAGGAACTGACACGTGTTCCAACGGTCAGATTTCAAACTCACACGGTAACTTTACTTGGTCTACAAGCAAAGCTGACTTGTCCGACTCTGGACAAGATTTGCTCTCATAGTCTTCACTCGAAGACATAGGTTTTTGTTTAAGCATCACTTCAGTCATTCTGACTAGTTCTCTTGGACCCCACTTAATAGTACGGTGGTTCCTATGACTCAACACAGAAGAAAAAGAACTACGAAGGATCTAAGTCTTCGAGCTCCATAAGCTTCATGCGGTGTCTTCTCTTGTCATAGTCTTCAATGTGAATATCTCATATACCACCTTTGACATCAATGTCTTCATACATTTTTAGGGGTCATCTCTGGTGGGAAAACCGAATCAATGAGGGACTTGTACCTATGTTATCCTGCAATTCTCACAAACACATTAGTCCCTCAACTAGGTTTGTCGTCAATGCTCCAAAACCAACTAGGGGTGGCACTAGATGCACTTACAATCTCCCCCTTTTTTGTGATTGATGACAAACTAGTTGAAGTTTTCAACGGGGAATATAATGTGTGAAATTGCAAAGGATAAGGAATTGTCTTCATAAGTTACAAGGGCTCCCCCTGAAGATGTGCATATAAGTAATTTGCTTTTGGAATGCAAATGCACATGGCAGGTTGTGCTTGTGGAGATCCACTTAAACTTATGATGACAATCCACTATGCATGTGAAAGTATGTGAAGATAATGACATGCATAATGGAAAATGGACGTCTACAGAATGATCTAAGTGCGGAATTTATCATCGCAACACAAGGTAGCAAATAGGTAGCAGACGACCATCAAGTTTAAGTGTTACAACTCAAAGAACCAAATGTTTCAAAATGAGAGTTGTAAGCACGAAGCAAAATATAAAACACCCGCCCATATGGACCCACTTGAAGACTATCAAGCTCATATGCTTCTCCCCCTTTTGTCAGTAAGGACCAAAAAGGTTTGAAGACATAGAGCCTCTACTCATTCCCATGAGGAGTAGGTGAAGCAGCAGGGTCGTTGATGGTGTTTGGCGATGCAGACGAGCTTGGAGCAGTGTCGACGTGTGCTGAAGGAGGCGGCGAAGAAGTAGCATCGTCTTCATCCTCGATCACTCTGGCATTCACGATTGCGGCAGAGGAAGAGAACTCAGAGTCTTCAAGTGATGGAGTTCATCGCAGCACAGCCCTGCGAGGAGGTGTGGAGTCAAACTTGAAGCGCTCAGTGAAGCCATCCTCTTGCAGATCATCTTCAGAACATAGCAGCGTCAGCCCTTTCCATGTGCGTCGAGATGTTTTATGAGCAACAAAGGCGTTCTTGGTGGCAAGATTGCGAATGCGATTAACATCCATCAAGAGGCTTTGCATTTGACACTTTAGCCAGTCATGATGCCTATCTTGTTTCTGATGAAGGGCCACCAGAAGCTCTCGGTCATTGAGGACACGAGTGCGCTTCTTGGGTCGTTGAGCAATGGTGCTATCAGTGGATTCAGTAAGAGCAGGATGTGGCGCACGTGTAGTGCCAGCCAAAGGATACACACGAGTTACTGCTTCAACGCCTTCAACATTCTGAGAGGAACTTTGATGCTCTGCATTCTGAAGACTTAGAGGTTCCTTGGCAGGCTCAGGATATATGGCTTCAATAGACATATCCACATCAGGCAAAAAGATCCGATGATTGTGGGCAGATGGCTGATATGAGATAGTAGAGTGGAGTTTGATCAGCCGCATCACCCAAGGGGCGTAGAACTTCAAACCAAACAGATCAGAGCCAGATGCAGCAAGTTGGCGAATGAAGAAATCCTGTGTATTGAAGCATTTTCCATGAAGAATATAGAAGACCAAAGTCTTCATTGTACCTTCCAGCTTGGCATGGGGAGAATGTCCTTTGATTGGCCAGAGAGTTCGCCTTATGATATGATAAATGGTCCTTGGTAGATACTCAAGGTCTTCAACAAAGAACTCCGTGGGATAAGCAGCGTCTTGGGGCAATGGCTTCATCATACTGAGCATCTAACTCATATTGGGTTTAGTCTTTTGAAAGATGCTCTCAACAGCTTCACTGTGAAGCTGACAGCCATGCTCATAGAGATCGCCAGGAGTGGGCAAGCCAGTGAGCTCAATGATGTCAAAGGCTTTGGCTTCGTGATGAACGTTTCCAGTCATCCACTCCAGGACCCAAGTCTTCGGATCTCTGTTATACCCGCGGATGTGAAGTGTGGCATAGAACTGGAGCAGCAGCTCTTCATTCTAGTGCTCTTTGTCAGTAACGAATGGCAGCAGTCCAACTTCCTTGAAGCAATCCAAAGCTTCTTCCAGACAGGGCAGACCAGCTATAGCTTCAATGTCAAGGCGCTTGTGTGGGAAGATGCGACCTTGGTTGTAAAGAATGCATGAGTAATAGCTTCGCTGCTGATAGCTCCAGAACCGATCAGATGATATTCTTTCCCTAGAGTAGGGGTTCCTGGAGCTATTAAAGAATGTGTTATCTTCTCTGAAGCCATTGATGTTGAAGGATCTAGGTGCTGATGCAGGACCTGGGAACCTGGGCAATCTTGGGATTGGCTTCTGGACCTGAGGCCTGTGCTCAACATGATAGTCGAATTGGGGACCGACAGAAGACGCTGGAACAGAAGCAGTAGGATCAGTGGCTTCGCTGACTTCTGGTGCTGTTGGGGGTGAGGGCTCCACATTAGCTTCAGTGGTGTTGGTGGTGGCAGCCTCAAGATTTTCAACCTCCACTTGACGAGCTGGAGGGTCGGGCACAATCACGTTCTCCTCAAGAACCGCTTCTTGGTGGGACAGGGGAGTAGTAGCTTGTGGAACTTCTTCTTCCGCGGCTGATGCAGCCGGATTGTCTTCAACAGAGACTTAAGGCCTTGGACCTTTGCGAAGCCTGCGCAACGCGGGCGTCGCCTATGGAGTTGGTGTTGGCTGGGCCTCAGAGTCTTCTTCCTCTTGTGGGCGATCAACCCATGAAGCATCCTGTGCAATTGGCGTCAGTGGACGACCAATGCTTATGCGTTTGCTATGCGTTAGCACAGGCGATGATACCTGTTGGTGCTCTAGCTGAGGAAGGACTGCATCATCTTGAACATGGTCATGGTGACCAATGTCTTCAACTTCATGAGCCTCTAAGAAAGCATTTCCTTAGACCATGAGATCGTGTAACTCCCGAATACCGTAGGAGTGCTTTGGGTGTACCAAACGTCACCGTAACTGGGTGACTATAAAGGTACACTACGGGTATCTCTGAAAGTGTCTGTTGGGTTGACACGGATCAAGACTGGGATTTGTCACTCCATATGACGGAGAGGTATCTCTGGGCCCACTCAGTAATGCATCATCATAATGAGCTCAAAGTGACCAAGTGTCTGGTCACGGGATCATGCATTACGGTACGAGTAAAGTGACTTGCCGGTAACGAGATTGAACGAGGTATTGGGATACCGACGATCGAATCTCGGGCAAGTAACGTACCGATTGACAAAGGGAATTGTATACGGGATTGATTGAATCCTCGACATCATGGTTCATCTGATGAGATCATCATGGAGCATGTGAGAGCCAACATGGGTATCCAGATCCCGCTGTTGGTTATTGGCCGGAGAGCCGTCTCGGTCATGTCTACGTGTCTCCCGAACCCGTAGGGTCTACACACTTAAGGTTCGGTGACGCTAGGGTTGTAGAGATATGAGTATGCAGTAACCCGAAAGTTGTTCGGAGTCCCGGATGAGATCTCGGACGTCATGAGGAGTTCCAGAATGGTCCGGAGGTAAAGAATTATATATTGGAAGTTCAGTTTCGGCCATCGGGAAAGATTCGGAGGTAAAGAATTATATTTTATGGTCATGCTCCTATGGTGAATGGTTTATTCTTTATGAATCTCGAACGTAATGCTACACATGTTCATAATGTGAGTACCAAAAGATGTAAAGTTGATAATGATAGTCCCACATACTTGTGGCACTGCCGCCTTGGTCACATAGGTGTCAAACGCATGAAGAAGCTCCATGCAGATGGACTTTTAGAGTCTCTTGATTATGAATCATTTGACACGTGCGAACCATGCCTCATGGGTAAAATGACCAAGACTCCGTTCTCAGGAACAATGGAGCGAGCAACCAACTTATTGGAAATCATACATACTGATGTGTGCAGTCCAATGAGTGTTGAGGCTCGCGGCGGCTATCGTTATGTTCTCACCCTCACTGATGACTTGAGTAGATATGGGTATATCTACTTAATGAAACACAAGTCTGAAATCTTTGAAAAGTTCAAGGAATTTCAGAGTGAGGTTGAGAATCAACGTGACAGGAAAATCAAGTTTCTACGATCAGATCGTGGAGGAGAATACTCGAGTCACGAATTTGGCACACACTTAAGAAAATGTGGAATAGTTTCACAACTCACGCCGCCTGGAACACCTCAGCGTAACGGTGTGTCCGAACGTCGTAATCGCACTCTATTAGATATGGTGCGATCTATGATGTCTCTTACCGATTTACCGCTATCTTTTTGGGGCTATGCTTTAGAGACTGCCGCATTCACTTTAAATAGGGCTCCGTCGAAATCCGTTGAGACGACACCGTATGAATTATGGTTTGGGAAGAAACCTAAGCTGTCGTTTCTAAAAGTTTGGGGATGCGATGCTTATGTCAAGAAACTTCAACCTGAAAAGCTCGAACCCAAGTCGGAAAAATGCGTCTTCATAGGATACCCAAAAGAAACTATTGGGTATACCTTCTACCTCAGATCCGAAGGCAAGGTCTTTGTTGCCAAGAATGGATCCTTTCTAGAGAAGGAGTTTCTCTCGAAAGAAGTAAGTGGGAGGAAAGTAGAACTTGATGAAGTATTACCTCTTGAACTGGAAAATGGCGCAACTCAAGAAAATGTTCCTGAGACCATGAGATCGTGTAACTCCCGAATACCGTAGGAGTGCTTTGGGTGTACCAAACGTCACCGTAACTGGGTGACTATAAAGGTACACTACGGGTATCTCTGAAAGTGTCTGTTGGGTTGACACGGATCAAGACTGGGATTTGTCACTCCATATGACGGAGAGGTATCTCTGGGCCCACTCAGTAATGCATCATCATAATGAGCTCAAAGTGACCAAGTGTCTGGTCACGGGATCATGCATTACGGTACGAGTAAAGTGACTTGCCGGTAACGAGATTGAACGAGGTATTGGGATACCGACGATCGAATCTCGGGCAAGTAACGTACCGATTGACAAAGGGAATTGTATACGGGATTGATTGAATCCTCGACATCATGGTTCATCTGATGAGATCATCATGGAGCATGTGAGAGCCAACATGGGTATCCAGATCCCGCTGTTGGTTATTGGCCGGAGAGCCGTCTCGGTCATGTCTACGTGTCTCCCGAACCCGTAGGGTCTACACACTTAAGGTTCGGTGACGCTAGGGTTGTAGAGATATGAGTATGCAGTAACCCGAAAGTTGTTCGGAGTCCCGGATGAGATCTCGGACGTCATGAGGAGTTCCAGAATGGTCCGGAGGTAAAGAATTATATATTGGAAGTTCAGTTTCGGCCATCGGGAAAGATTCGGGGGTCACCAGTATTGTACCGGGACCACCGGATGGGTCCCGGGGGTCCACCGGTTAGGGCCACCCATCCCGGAGGGCCCCATGGGCTGAAGTGGGGAGGGGAACCAGCCCATAGTGGGCTGGTGGGCCCCCCAAGGCCCACCCCTTGCGCCTAGGGTTGAAACCCTAGGGTGGGGGGGGGGGGCTCCCCACTTGCCTTTGGAGGCCCTCCACCCCCTTGGCCGCCGCCCCCCCCCCCCTAGGAGATTGGATCTCCTAGGGCCGGCGCCCCCCTAGGCCCCCTATATATAGTGGGGGGAGGGAGGACTTCACACCCATGCCTTTGGTGCCTCCCTCTCCCTCTCCAACACCTCCTCCTCCTCCATAGAGCTTGGCGAAGCCCTGCCGGAGTACTGCTGCATCCACCACCACGCCGTCATGCTGCTGGATCTTCATCAACCTCTCCTTCCCCCTTGCTGTGTCAAGAAGAAGGAGACGTCACGCTGACCGTACGTGTGTTGAACGCAAAGGTGCCGTCCGTTCCGCGCTAGGATCTCCGGTGATTTGGATCACGTCGAGTACGACTCCCTCATCCCCGTTCTTTGAACGCTTCCACTCGCGATCTACAAAGGTATGTAGATGCATCCGATCACTCGTTGCTAGATGAACTCATAGATGGATCTTGGTGAAACCGTAGGAAATTTTTTGTTTTCTGCAACGTTCCCCAATAGTGGCATCATGAGCCAGGTTTATGCGTAGTTCTCTTTGCACGAGTAGAACACAATTTGTTGTGGGCGTAGATGTTGTCAACTTTCTTGCCGCTACTAGTCTTATTTTGCTTCAGCGGTATTATGGGATGAAGCGGCCCGGACCGACCTTACACGTATGCTTACGTGAGACTGGTTCCACCGACTGACATGCACTAGTTGCATAAGGTGGCTAGCGGGTGCCTGTCTCTCCCACTTTAGTTGGAGCGGATTCGATGAAAAGGGTCCTTATGAAGGGTAAATAGAAGTTGACAAATCACGTTGTGGCTTTTACGTAGGTAAGAAAACGTTCTTGCTAGAACCCTATTGCAGCCACGTAAAACTTGCAACAACAATTAGAGGACGTCTAACTTGTTTTTGCAGCAAGTGCTTTGTGATGTGATATGGCCAAAGTTGTGATGAATGATGAATGATATATATGTGATGTATGAGATCATGTTCTTGTAATAGGAATCACGACTTGCATGTCGATGAGTATGACAACCGGCAGGAGCCATAGGAGTTGTCTTTATTTTTTGTATGACCTGCGTGTCATTGAGAAACGCCATGTAAATTACTTTACTTTATTGCTAAACGTGTTAGCCATAGTAGTAGAAGTAATAGTTGGCGAGCAACTTCATGGAGACACGATGATGGAGATCATGGTGTCATGCCGGTGACAAGATGATCATGGAGCCCCAAGATGGAGATCAAAGGAGCTATGTGATATTGGCCATATCATGTCACTATTATTATTTGATTGCATGTGATGTTTATCATGTTTTTGCATCTTGTTTACTTAGAACAACGGTAGTAAATAAGATGATCCCTCATATCAATTTCAAGAAAGTGTTCCCCCCTAACTGTGCACTGTTGCGACAGTTCGTTGTTTCGAAGCTCCACATGATGATCGGGTGTGATAGATTCCAACGTTCACATACAATGGGTGTAAGACAGATTTACACATGCAATCACTTGGGTTGACTTGACAAGCTTAGCATGTACAAACATGGCCTCGGAACACAGAAGACCGAAAGGTCGAGCATGTGTCGTATAGAAGATACGATCAACATGAAGATGTTCACCGATGTTGACTAGTCCATCTCATGTGATGATCGGACACGGCCTAGTTAACTCGGATCATGTTATACTTAGATGAATGGAGGGATGTCTATCTGAGTGGGAGTTCATTATATAATTTGATTAGATGAACTTAATTATCATGAACTTAGTCTAAAATCTTTACAATATGTCTTGTAGATCAAATGGCCAATGTTGTCCTCAACTTCAGCACGTTCCTAGAGAAAACCAAACTGAAAGTGAAAGTGCGTTATATCGACTAGAGGGGGGGGGTAAATAGGCAATTTCTATGAAAGTCTTCAAAACATGGAAGTTTCGAAGACAAACGATAGAAATAAACCTATTACCATGCAGCGGAAGTTAGCCTACACTAGATAAACCATAGTCATGTATTCAATGAAGTGAAAGGACAATGACTAATAGTAGCTAGGTAGTAAGTATCAGGCAGGAAGATATTAAGAAGCCAAACGGATCACACAGTCACTCAGTGAAGACAAAAGATAGAGCAAACATACAATGACTTCACACAGAGTAACAGTAAGTAAAGAGAAGGGAAGGATGAAACCAGTGACTCGTTGAAGACAAAGATTTGTTGGACCAGTTCCAGTTGTTGTGACAACTGTACGTCTGGTTAGGGCGGCTAGGTATTTAAACCAAAGGGCACACAGTCCCGGACACCCAGTCCTCACCGTATTCCCCTTGAGCTAAGGTCACACAGACCTCGCCCAATCACTCTGGTAAGTCTTCAAGGTAGACTCCCAAACCTTCACAGACTTCGTTCACCGGCAATCCACAATGTCTCTTGGATGCTCAGAACACGACGCCTAACTGGCTGGAGGATACACAGTCCTCAAGTGTAATAAGTCTTCAGATCACTCAGACAAGAAGACTAAAGTGATGCAAAATTCTCTTTGGCTCTGGGTGGTTGGGGCTTTATCCTCGCAAGAATTCTCTCTCAAAGGCTTCGAGGTGGCTTGCTCTCAAACGACAAAAGCCGTACTCTGAATCTGAGCAGCCAACTGTTTATGGTTGTAGAGGGTGGGCTATTTATAGCCACTAGGCAACCTGACCTGATTTGTCCGAAATGACCCTGGGTCACTAAGGAACTGACACGTGTTCCAACGGTCAGATTTCAAACTCACATGGTAACTTTACTTGGTCTACAAGCAAAGCTGACTTGTCCGACTCTGGACAAGATTTGCTCTCATAGTCTTCACTCGAAGACATAGGTTTTTGTTTAAGCATCACTTCAGTCATTCTGACTAGTTCTCTTGGACCCCACTTAATAGTACGGTGGTTCCTATGACTCAACACAGAAGAAAAAGAACTACGAAGGATCTAAGTCTTCGAGCTCCATAAGCTTCATGCGGTGTCTTCTCTTGTCATAGTCTTCAATGTGAATATCTCATATACCACCTTTGACATCAATGTCTTCATACATTTTTAGGGGTCATCTCTGGTGGGAAAACCGAATCAATGAGGGACTTGTACCTATGTTATCCTGCAATTCTCACAAACACATTAGTCCCTCAACTAGGTTTGTCGTCAATGCTCCAAAACCAACTAGGGGTGGCACTAGATGCACTTACAATCTCCCCCTTTTTTGTGATTGATGACAAACTAGTTGAAGTTTTCAACGGGGAATATAATGTGTGAAATTGCAAAGGATAAGGAATTGTCTTCATAAGTTACAAGGGCTCCCCCTGAAGATGTGCATATAAGTAATTTGCTTTTGGAATGCAAATGCACATGGCAGGTTGTGCTTGTGGAGATCCACTTAAACTTATGATGACAATCCACTATGCATGTGAAAGTATGTGAAGATAATGACATGCATAATGGAAAATGGACGTCTACAGAATGATCTAAGTGCGGAATTTATCATCGCAACACAAGGTAGCAAATAGGTAGCAGACGACCATCAAGTTTAAGTGTTACAACTCAAAGAACCAAATGTTTCAAAATGAGAGTTGTAAGCACGAAGCAAAATATAAAACACCCGCCCATATGGACCCACTTGAAGACTATCAAGCTCATATGCTTCTCCCCCTTTTGTCAGTAAGGACCAAAAAGGTTTGAAGACATAGAGCCTCTACTCATTCCCATGAGGAGTAGGTGAAGCAGCAGGGTCGTTGATGGTGTTTGGCGATGCAGACGAGCTTGGAGCAGTGTCGACGTGTGCTGAAGGAGGCGGCGAAGAAGTAGCATCGTCTTCATCCTCGATCACTCTGGCATTCACGATTGCGGCAGAGGAAGAGAACTCAGAGTCTTCAAGTGATGGAGTTCATCACAGCACAGCCCTGCGAGGAGGTGTGGAGTCAAACTTGAAGCGCTCAGTGAAGCCATCCTCTTGCAGATCATCTTCAGAACATAGCAGCGTCAGCCCTTTCCATGTGCGGCGAGATGTTTTATGAGCAACAAAGGCGTTCTTGGTGGCAAGATTGCGAATGCGATTAACATCCATCAAGAGGCTTTGCATTTGACACTTTAGCCAGTCATGATGCCTATCTTGTTTCTGATGAAGGGCCACCAGAAGCTCTCGGTCATTGAGGACACGAGTGCGCTTCTTGGGTCGTTGAGCAATGGTGCTATCAGTGGATTCAGTAAGAGCAGGATGTGGCGCACGTGTAGTGCCAGCCAAAGGATACACACGAGTTACTGCTTCAACGCCTTCAACATTCTGAGAGGAACTTTGATGCTCTGCATTCTGAAGACTTAGAGGTTCCTTGGCAGGCTCAGGATATATGGCTTCAATAGACATATCCACATCAGGCAAAAAGATCCGATGATTGTGGGCAGATGGCTGATATGAGATAGTAGAGTGGAGTTTGATCAGCCGCATCACCCAAGGGGCGTAGAACTTCAAACCAAACAGATCAGAGCCAGATGCAGCAAGTTGGCGAATGAAGAAATCCTGTGTATTGAAGCATTTTCCATGAAGAATATAGAAGACCAAAGTCTTCATTGTACCTTCCAGCTTGGCATGGGGAGAATGTCCTTTGATTGGCCAGAGAGTTCGCCTTATGATATGATAAATGGTCCTTGGTAGATACTCAAGGTCTTCAACAAAGAACTCCGTGGGATAAGCAGCGTCTTGGGGCAATGGCTTCATCATACTGAGCATCTAACTCATATTGGGTTTAGTCTTTTGAAAGATGCTCTCAACAGCTTCACTGTGAAGCTGACAGCCATGCTCATAGAGATCGCCAGGAGTGGGCAAGCCAGTGAGCTCAATGATGTCAAAGGCTTTGGCTTCGTGATGAACGTTTCCAGTCATCCACTCCAGGACCCAAGTCTTCGGATCTCTGTTATACCCGCGGATGTGAAGTGTGGCATAGAACTGGAGCAGCAGCTCTTCATTCTAGTGCTCTTTGTCAGTAACGAATGGCAGCAGTCCAACTTCCTTGAAGCAATCCAAAGCTTCTTCCAGACAGGGCAGACCAGCTATAGCTTCAATGTCAAGGCGCTTGTGTGGGAAGATGCGACCTTGGTTGTAAAGAATGCATGAGTAATAGCTTCGCTGCTGATAGCTCCAGAACCGATCAGATGATATTCTTTCCCTAGAGTAGGGGTTCCTGGAGCTATTAAAGAATGTGTTATCTTCTCTGAAGCCATTGATGTTGAAGGATCTAGGTGCTGATGCAGGACCTGGGAACCTGGGCAATCTTGGGATTGGCTTCTGGACCTGAGGCCTGTGCTCAACATGATAGTCGAATTGGGGACCGACAGAAGACGCTGGAACAGAAGCAGCAGGATCAGTGGCTTCGCTGACTTCTGGTGCTGTTGGGGGTGAGGGCTCCACATTAGCTTCAGTGGTGTTGGTGGTGGCAGCCTCAAGATTTTCAACCTCCACTTGACGAGCTGGAGGGTCGGGCACAATCACGTTCTCCTCAAGAACCGCTTCTTGGTGGGACAGGGGAGTAGTAGCTTGTGGAACTTCTTCTTCCGCGGCTGATGCAGCCGGATTGTCTTCAACAGAGACTTAAGGCCTTGGACCTTTGCGAAGCCTGCGCAACGCGGGCGTCGCCTATGGAGTTGGTGTTGGCTGGGCCTCAGAGTCTTCTTCCTCTTGTGGGCGATCAACCCATGAAGCATCCTGTGCAATTGGCGTCAGTGGACGACCAATGCTTATGCGTTTGCTATGCGTTAGCACAGGCGATGATACCTGTTGGTGCTCTAGCTGAGGAAGGACTGCATCATCTTGAACATGGTCATGGTGACCAATGTCTTCAACTTCATGAGCCTCTAAGAAAGCAGGCTCATGGACAGTCAGTTGACGGTCTTGTGGATCAGCGTCGGGGTGAACCATGGAAATGGGTTCAACAATCAAGGGTTCTGTGGGAGCAGCCCGTTCCTTCTTAGTTTTTCTTTTCTTCTTGGCGGGGGCAGTAGCAGAGGCTTCAGGATGTTTTCTCTTCCTGGCTTCAGCCTCAGCAGTCCTTGTCTTCTTGGGCTCTGAAGCGTTTGGCCGGCTTTTTGGCTTCGAGCCAGTCAGTCTAGTTGGGAAGACAATCGGAACTGCTTCCCGCCTTGGTGCGTTGGGTTCAGCCATAGCAGGCTTCTTCTTCTTCTTTGCGGCCATCCTGGGGTCAATGCCAGGACGCCCAAGGGCCTTGCGCTTCTCAGCCTCATTGTAGGCTTGCACACATCTGTCAGCTAGAGCCTTCATGCACTCACGCGAACCCTGAGCTTCTGCACGTTTCTTCAGAAAGGCTTCCTTGAGCTCGTGCATCATGATCTTGAAGTTCTTCACTTCTTGCACACTGAGCTTGGCCATATGCTTCTTGAACTGAGCCTTTTCATAGTCAATTTTCTGCTTCAGTTCAACAACGTGCTGGGCGATGGCTAGCTCTGAAGCAATGGCGCCTTGGAAGGCGACACCGAGGCCAATGGGTAGCTGCAGATCATCAAAGCTGATGTTTGGCGTGTCAAACCACTCGTCAATGAAGTTGTGGATGATGGTTACATCAAATAGAGGCAGATCATTGAAGATTTCGGCTTCTTCTTTGCTCTTGATGAGTTGCTCAAGAGCGTCATCTGCAAGATCTTCATCACTTGATAGATCAATGTCATCATTGCGTAGAATGGCAGCAGCTGTTAGCTCTTGGCCGGTGTGTGGCAGAGGCATCTTGGCCTTCTGGGCTTGGAAATGCGTGATAAATCTTCGGACTGCACACTGTCTTCAGGAGGTGCAGTTGCCAGTGGCTTCGCCCTTGAGATTTTTGGTGAAGGGGCAGACTTTGAAGCTGTGGGCTTTTTCAACTTCTTTGGCGTTGGCGCTGCAGGCGCTTCATCTGATTCAGCGTCAGCTGCAGGCTCATTCACGGCTGTCCCTTGAACCAAGATATGGGTGATGAGTCCTGCAAAGGTTGTAGAATGGACCGACGACATTGGGTTCTGCATCGCGTGTGCGGTCAGCCCTTGGAGCAGAAGGACCAGGGTTGAAGTCTAATCCAAAAGACTTCTTGTTCTGCTTCGCTGAGTTCTGGGCAAACTGGAAGTTGTGCTTGAACAGAATGTCTTCACGACACCATAGTAGTGACGAGGGGTGTGCATCAGCAGGGTGTGGCCCATGGACCATGCAGGGATAGAAACCTTGTTCAATGGCTTCTTCTCTGGTCCTGGGTTGAAGATTCTTGTGTGGAATGTCTCCCCACGGTCTCTTGATGGCACATTTCCCAGCATATTCCTGGGTCACAAACCGGTATTTGAACCATTGTTCTGCCCAATATCTTCGAATCCACTGGATTCGAGTCTTGCGCTGATTATAATCCTCTTCAGGATCTGTCTTGTAAAGTTCTGAGAGGTCATCAGGCAGATCTCTTGATGTTCCGCCACGACGCTGTCTGCCACCCTTCCTTGCTGATTTCTCTGAAGAAATAAACTTTAACTTGAAAGGCTTCAACACGTTCAAAGGCTTCAAAGGTTTTCGCTTGCTGGACCAACAAGAACTGGCTTCGGGAGAATTTATGTGAAACTATAAGAATTCTGCAAATGAATGCAGACTATGAGAACCAAGGGATTCTCCCACGGACATGTACCTGTGACAGCATTAAGGTGCGAGGGAAGGGGAAAAGGTCATATGCATTCTCAGAAGATTTTGAAGATAAATCAGTTTAGAAGACATTGACCTCATCGTGCGAAGACATTCACTCATAACTAAGGAGTTGGTTCCAGATTTGTACGAATCCAGAGATCAGTACAAGTGAGGAATCTAACAACTTGTGAAGCATAAGTGAATATACTTGGCATGTTATGAGATGCAGTAGGAAAGAGATCCAACTTGTGTGAATAGAAACTTCTTATGGTAGAAAGTGACAAAGCCATAGGATCAAAAGGGGCCGGAAAAAGAAGTTTTATTTACCACACTGGGAACTGCTAGACGGAGTGGAAGAGGAGGCCGAGCAGTTCGATCTTCCGTGCCCTAACTTGGCGACGGAGGACACCTACGGCGACGGCGGAGAGGATGATGTCCGTGGTCGGCGTGAAGATGGCGTCGGAGAGGTTGCGGTAGTGAAGCGCTTCGTCGCCGGTGTCGTCGAGGGCTAGCGGTGGAGCTAGGGTTCGTGCGAGAGTGGAAGAAGAGATAATGACCACTGTGAAGGGTGTATTTATAGGTACAGGGGCGGCACTGCGTTATTACACAGGTGCCCCTGGGGATTCACATCTGAGGAACACGTGGCCATCATGCAGTATATTGGGGTTTGTTCCACGTCCCACGCACGCCTGGATTGTCGGGTGGTCGTTCCTACTTCTCCGGGTTTCATGTGGAGGAATGATCATTGAAAACAGACTTAATGTTTGTCTCTGTATCTTCTGCTGACAAGGACGCGGAGAAGACATTTGACAGTTTCAATAGAATGCATATGATTTGGAGAGATAGAGTTTGAGATAGAGAGCACAGAGAGGTTAGGGTCCGATCACATTCACTTAGATCAAAAGATTCAACAAGAAGACATAGCTATAAGTGAATGCTGTAGAGGACAGAACACTAGTATATATATATAATCAACATAGTGAAGATAATCATGAAAACATGTTGAGATTGAAACCAAACCAAATGTGAAGACATAGCAAGGTAACGCCATGAGTGAAACACTTCAAATAGAACATTTGGTGGTGGCGTTACCCACCGTATAGGAAGTATTAGACCCAGACACGGCGCACAATTATCGTGGCGCTCCGAAGTCAAATTCCATATTAATGTATTCACACTTAGAATGTATGTCTTCATTGATTGAAGATATACTTTACTTCGTGTGTTGCACATCTAAGTGATCAATATGCATAAGGGTTAGGATGTGTGCCTAATCACAGGACATTTGAGGATTCCAGGATATTTAGCTCACACCGTAACTTGCAAAATCTCTTCTCATCCAAGGGCTTGGTGAAGATATCTGCCAATTGCTCTTCAGTGTTGACGTGTATGATATCAATATCTTCCTTCACAACATGATCTCTAAGAAAGTGAGGACGAATTTCAATGTGCTTTGTCTTCGAGTGCTAAACAGGTTTGTTGGCAATCTTGATGGCGCTTTCGTTGTCACAGTAGAGTGGCACTTGCTTCAGATGAATGCCATAGTCCTTGAGGGTTTGCTTCATCCACAGAAGCTGAGCGCAGCAAGATCCAGTAGCAATGTATTCAGATTCAGCAGTGGAGAGAGATACACAGTTCTGCTTCTTTGAAGACCAACATACAAGTGATCGTCCCAGAAAATGACATGTGCCTGATGTAGACTTGCAATCCACCTTGTCACCAGCATAATCAGCATCCGAGAATCCAACCAAATCAAACTCTGAGCCCTTTGGATACCATAATCCTAGAGTTGGGGTGTGAGTCAAATATCGAAGAATTCGCTTCACAGCTAAGTGATGCGACTCCTTTGGTGCCGCTTGAAATCGAGCACACATGCAAACACTAAGCATAATATCTTCACCAAGCCCTTAGATGCTTGGAGCGGTATACCTTTTGATCGAACTCTTTACCATTGTTGTCAGGACCCAGATGATGCTTGGCTGGCATAGGCGTTGTGAACCCTTTGCAGTCTTGCATACTGAACTTCTTAAGGCAATATTTGAGATACTTCTCTTGAGATAGGAAGATGCTGTTGCGTTGCTGTCGTATTTGAAGACTGAGGGAAAACTTCAGCTCTCCCATCATGGACATCTGATATTGATCTTGCATCATATATCCAAACTCTTCACTGTACTTCTGATTGGTGCAGCCGAAGATAATGTCATCCACATATATTTGGCACACAAACAGTTCACCATCATATGTCTTCGTGAAGAGAGTGGGGTCGAGGGAACCAGGTATGAAGCCTTTGCTCTTCAGGAAGTATTTGAGTGTGTCATACCAGGCCCGAGGGGCTTGTTTGAGGCCATACAGTGCCTTGTTGAGCTTGTATACCATATCAGGATGTTTTGGATCTTCAAAGCCAGGTGGTTGTGCAACATACACTTCTTCTTCAATCTTTCCATTGAGAAAGGCGCTCTTCACATCCATTTGATAAAGAAGTATGTTGTGATGATTTGCATAGGCCAGCAGTATGTGTATGGCTTCAAGTCTAGCCACAAGAGCAAATGTTTCATCGAAGTCGATGCCTTCCACTTGAGTATATCCTGGAGCAACTAGACGAGCTTTGTTTCTGACAACTTGACCATGCTCATCTTGCTTGTTGCGGTATATCCATTTTGTGCCTATTATGTTGTGCTTCCGAGGATCAGGACGCTTAACCAGTTCCCATACATTATTCAGCTCAAACTGTTGAAGCTCTTCTTGCATTGCTTGAATCCATTCAGGTTCCATGAAGGCTTCTTCCACTTTCTTGGGTTCTGTTATTGACATGAATGCGAAGTGCCCACAGAAATTTGCCAGCTGGGTTGCCCTTGATCGAGTGAGCGGACCAGGTGCATTGATGTTGTCAATTATTCTCTCAATCTGCACTTCATTGACAACACGAGGATGTACACAGCGAAGACTTTTCTCTTGCTGATCATGGTCATTGTTGGAGGGATTGTCTTCAGGTTGCGCATTGTCTTCAGGTTGATCTGGTGCGGAGATGATGAGTTCCTCTTCAGGATGAGCTTCAGAAGGTATGATTTCTCCAGTTCCCATTAGCTTGATTGATTCACTGGATGGAACTTCATCTAGCACATTTGGCAGGTGCTCTCTTTGTGAACCTTTAGTCTCATCGAACCGCACATCCACGGTTTCAACCACTTTATAATGAAAGAGGTTGAAGACTCTGTAGGAGTGCGAATCCTTTCCATATCCAAGCATAAAACCCTCATGTGCTTTTGGGGCAAACTTTGAAGTGTGATGTGGGTCCTTGATCCAGCACCTTGCGCCAAATACTCTGAAGTAACTGACATTTGGCTTCTTGCCAGTGAGGAGCTCATACGATGTCTTGTTCAGAAGCTTGTGAAGATAAACACGATTGATTGTATGGCATGCAGTATCAATGGCTTTAGGCCAGAATTTTCTTGGAGTCTTGTATTCATCTAGCATTGTTCTGGCCATCTCAATGAGTGTTCTGTTCTTGCGTTCGACGACGCCATTCTGCTGTGGCGTGTACGGGGCTGAGAATTCATGTGTGATGCCCAAGGTATCAAGATATGTATCAAGGCCAGTGTTCTTGAATTCAGTGCCATTGTCACTTCTGATGTGCTTTATCTTGGCGCCATAGTTGTTCATTGCTCGATTGGCGAAGCGTCTGAAGACATCCTGCACTTCAGTCTTGTAAAGGATTATATGCACCCAAGTGTATCTAGAATAATCATCAACAATGACGAAGCCATAGAGACAAGCAGTAGTAGTAAGAGTTGGGTAATGAGTGGGACCGAAAAGATCCATGTGAAGCAGCTCGAAGGGTCGAGTAGTAGTCATGATTGTCTTCGAGGGATGCTTGGCCCTCGTCATCTTTCTTGCTTCACAGGCACCGCATAAGTGATATTTCTTGAATTTGACGCCCTCGATGCCTATGACATGCTTCTTCTTTGCAAGGGTGTGGAGGTTCCTCATGCCAGCATGCCCAAGCCTCCGATGTCAGAGCCAGCATTCTGAAGCTTTTGCTAGAAGACATACGGCAAGCTGTGGTCCTGCTGAGAAATCTACCACGTACAGATCGTCTTTCCGATACCCTTCAAACACTAGAGACTTGTCGGATTCCATTAGAACAAGGCAACGATATTTTCCAAATATTACGATCATGTTCAAATCGCATAGCATTGAGATAGACATTAAGTTGAAGCCAAGGGATTCAACAAGCATGACTTTATCCATGTGTTGATCCTTTGAGATTGCAACTCTACCTAGACCCAATACCTTACTTTTACCAGTGTCAGCAAATGTGATGTGGCTCTTGTCGGAAGGACGTATGGTTGAGTCCATCAGAAGGCTTCTTTTGGCAGTCATGTGATTTGTACACCCACTATCAATAATCCATTCTATAGACACTGGTGTTGTACCCTACAGTGCAGTTAGGGGATAGGCTTCACGAAGAGAGTTGTGAAGCAAAAACATTTGATGAACCAGTGGGTTATGAAAGCTTAGATCCAGATTAGGACTGATAGGGAGAGTAGCAAGCGATTCAGGAACGAAGTACATAGTAATGCCATTCGGGCATTTGATCTTGCGCCCTACAAGATGTTTAAGGTCCCCAGCAATAGCGTCAGACGATTTTGGTTTTCTGCTGGAGACCTTTCCCTGCAAAAGAGAGTTAAGCTTTCTTAGCCACCCACATCTTCAAGGGTGGCTTAGAAGCAATAAGTCTAAGTGCAGCATCTGAGAACTTTGGCTTTGGAGCCCTAGCAAACAGTGTTGCAGGCGGACAATAATACTCATAAGGATAAGCAGAATAGTTCTTGGTCTTATGAACATGGCGGTTTGAGCGCTCATATTCATAGGCCCGAGTATGGTTTCCCTGCAAAACATTTGCGTTAGTGCGACTCAGGTGAGTCCTCTGTCTGTATGAAGCCTTTGGGCCGTATGAAGCCTGTGGTCTGGGGTTAGTCTTCTTCATCTGTGGTGTCATGACAACATTCACAGGAAGATTTTCCAAACACCTTTTGGGCACCCAGATCTTCTTCATAGGCGGTCCATACCTGCAGTTAGTACCAATGTACCTGGCAAACACTTCACCATTCTGATTCTTAAAACATTTATAGTTTACATCAAAGATTCATCAATGATAATGGGGTTAGCACAAGTGAAGCCAGATAGATTGGATGGGTCTGCTGAAGGTTCCTTTGCAGCAACCCATGTGGTTTTGGGGTACTGCTCAGGTTTCCAGTAAGAGCCATTAGCATTCATTTTCCTTACGAACCCAACACCCTCTTTCCTCAGGTTTCGGTTCAGAATCTGCTTTTTGAGGACATCACATAGTGTCTGATGCCCTTTAAGACTTTTGTACATCCCTGTTTCAAGCAATGTCTTCAACCTAGCATTCTCATCAGCAATAGCAGTGGTATCCTCAGCAGAGGGGTTAGTTACCACATCAACAGTTGAAGATATTGCAACAGTAGCAGCAGTAGAACATTCAGCAACAGAAGCAGCATTATCACACTCAATGCATTTAAGACATGGTGGTTCAAATCCTTCCTGAGCGGAACTGATCTGTTCAGCGCGAAGTGACTCGTTTTCCTTTTGAAGATCTTCATGAGCCGCTCTCAATTTCTCAAGATCTTACTTCCTTTGAAGATAATCATAGGAAAGCTTTTCATGAGTTGTTGAGAGCGTTTCAGGACGACTTTCAAGTTCCTCATACTTAACGTGAAGATTTTTTATGTCTTCAATTAAGGATTCAGATCGAGTCATTTCAGCGCCCAACAGATCATCGCTTTTGTCTAACAGTTTTTGACTATGTTCCATGGCTTTCTGTTGTTCATTTGCAATTTTAGCAAGTGTTTTGTAGCTGGGTCTTGAATCACAATCAGATTCATCGTCACTAGATGTTTGATAGTGAGTAGTGCGTGTGTTTACCTTGGCACCGCGTGCCATGAAGCAGTAGGTAGGAGCATAGTCTTCCTTGTCATTTGCATCGGCGTCGGTGGTGAAGTCATTGTCGTAAGTGTTGAGGATGGACTTGGCAACGTATGCTGTAGCCACACTTGCAACACCAGAATCGGACTCCTCCTCAGATTCCACCTACGCCTCCTCAGATGCGGACTCCTCCTCTGAATCCATTTCCTTGTCAACAAACGCACGTGCCTTGCCAGATGAGCTCTTCTTGTGTGATGAAGACTTTGAGGAAGACTTGGAAGGAGACTTTGAGTATTTCTTCTTCTTCTTGTCGTCAGAGTCATATTCCTTGCTCTTCTTCTTCTTTCTGTTCTCATTGTCCCACTGCGAACACTCAGAGATGAAGTGGCCAGTTTTCTTGCACTTGTGACATGTTTTCTTCTTGTAGTCATGAGCAGAAGCTTCATCATTCCTTGAACTTGATCATGAAGACTTTATGAAGCCTATCTTCTTGGTGAATCTTTGGAACTTCTTTACAAGCATAGCAAGTTCCTTTCCAATGTCTTCAGGATCGTCAGAACTGCTGTCAGATTCTTCTTCAGATGAGGAGACAACTTTTGCCTTCAGGGCACGAGTTCGCCCATAGTTTGGACCGTAGATATCTCTTTTCTCAAAAAACTAAAACTCATGTGTGTTGAGCCTCTCAAGTATGTCAGACGGATCGAGTGTCTTGAAATCAGGTCGTTCTTGAATCATCAGGGCTAGGGTGTCAAACGAACTGTCAAGTGATCTCAGTAGTGTCTTGACGACTTCATGCTTGGTGATCTCAGTGGCGCCGAGGGCTTGAAGCTCATTTGTGATGTTAGTGAGTCGGTCAAATGTGAGCTGGACATTCTCATTGTCATTTCGCTTGAAGCGGTTGAAGAGGTTGCGAAGAACGTTAATTCTCTGATCTCTCTGGGTTGAGACGCCTTCGTTGACCTTGGAGAGCCAGTCCCAGACCATCTTAGATGTTTCCAAAGCGCTCACACGGCCATACTGTCCTTTGGTCAGATGACCACAGATAATGTTCTTGGCAGTAGAGTCCAGTTGAACGAACTTCTTGACATCAGCAGCAGTGACACCTTCTCCAGCCTTGGGAACGCCGTTCTTGACGACATACCAAAGGTCGACGTCAATGGCTTCAAGATGCATGCGCATCTTATTCTTCCAGTAGGGATATTCAGTTCCATCGAAGACGGGGCACGCAGCGGAGACTTTAATTATCCCTGCAGTCGACATAGCTAAAACTCCAGGTGGTTAAACCAAATCACACAGAACAAGGGAGCACCTTGCTCTGATACCAATTGAAAGTGCGTTATATCGATTAGAGGGGGGGGGGTGAATAGGCGATTTTTATGAAAGTCTTCAAAACATGGAAGTTTTGAAGACAAACGATAGAAATAAACCTATTACCATGCAGCGGAAGTTAGACTACACTAGATAAACCATAGTCATGTATTCAATGAAGTGAAAGGACAATGACTAATAGTAGCTAGGTAGTAAGGATCAGGCAGGAAGATATTAAGAAGCCAAACGGATCACACAGTCCCTCAGTGAAGACAAAAGATAGAGCAAACATACAATGACTTCACACAGAGTAACAGTAAGTAAAGAGAAGGGAAGGATGAAACCAGTGACTCATTGAAGACAAAGATTGGTTGGACTAGTTCCAGTTGCTGTGACAACTGTACGTCTGGTTAGGGCGGCTAGGTATTTAAACCAAAGGACACAGAGTCCCGGACACCCAGTCCTGAACATGCAGCTCAGGACACCCAGTCCTCACCGTATTCCCCTTGAGCTAAGGTCACACAGACCTCACCCAATCACTCTGGTAAGTCTTCAAGGTAGACTCCCAAACCTTCACAGACTTCGTTCACCGGCAATCCACAATGTCTCTTGGATGCTCAAAACGCGACGCCTAACCGGCTGGAGGATACACAGTCCTCAAGTGTAATAAGTCGTCAGATCACTCAGACAAGAAGACTTAAGTGATGCCTAATTCTCTTTGGCTCTGGGTGGTTAGGGCTTTATCCTCGCAAGGAATTCTCTCTCAAAGGCTTCGAGGTGGGTTGCTCTCAAACGACAAAAGCCGTACTCTGAATCTGAGCAGCCAACCGTTTATAGTTGTAGAGGGTGGGCTATTTATAGCCACTAGGCAACCCGACCTAATTTGTCTGAAATGACCCTGGGTCACTAAGGAACTGACACGTGTTCCAAAGGTCAGATTTCAAACTCACATGGCAACTTTACTTGGGCTACAAGCAAACCTGACTTGTCCGACTCTGGACAAGATTTGCTCTCATAGTCTTCACTCGAAGACATAGGTTTTTTTTAAGCATCACTTCAGTCATTCTGACTGGTTCTCTTAGACCCCACTTAATAGTACGGTGGTTCCTATGACTCAACACAGAAGAAAAAGAACTACGAAGGATCTAAGTCTTCGAGCTCCATAAGCTTCATGCGGTGTCTTCTCTTGTCATAGTCTTCAATGTGAATATCTTCATATACCACCTTTGACATCAATGTCTTCATACATTTTTAGGGGTCATCTCTGGTGGGAAAACCGAATCAATGAGGGACTTCTACCTGTGTTATCCTGCAATTCTCACAAACACATTAGTCCCTCAACTAGGTTTGTCGTCAATGCTCCAAAACCAACTAGGGGTGGCACTAGATGCACTTACAGAAAGACGATGGCAACAATTATACGGACTGGGTCCGGAACCTGAGGATCATCCTCATAGCTGCAAAGAAAGATTTTGTCGTAGAAGCACAGCTAGGTGACGCACCCATCCCACAGAACCAAGACGTTATGAACGCTTGGCAGACACGTGCTGATGACTACTCCCTCATTCAGTGCGGCATACTTTACAGCTTAGAACCGGGGCTCCAAAAGCTTTTGAGAGACACGGAGCATATGAGATGTTCGAAGAGTTGAAAATGGTTTTTCAAGCTCATGCCCGGGTCGAGAGATATGAAGTCTCCGACAAGTTCTTCAACTGTAAGATGGAGGAAAATGGTTCTGTCAGTGAGCACATACTCACTATGTCTGGATTACATAACCGCTTAACTCAGCTGGGAGTTAATCTCCCGAATGACGCGGTCATTGACAGAATCCTTCAGTCGCTTCCACCGAGCTACAAGAGCTTTGTGATGAACTTCAATATGCAGGGGGTGGAAAAGACCATTCCTGAGGTATTTTCAATGCTGAAATCAGCAGAGGTAGAAGTCAAAAAGGAACATCAAGTATTGATGGTCAATAAAACCACTAAGTTCAAGAAAGGCAAGGGTAAAAAGAACTTTAAGAAGGACGGCAAGGGAGTTGCCGCACCCGGTAAGCAAGCTGCCGGGAAGAAGCCAAAGAATGGACCCAAGCCTGAGACTGAGTGCTTTTATTGCAAGGGAAGTGGTCACTTGAAGCGGAACTGCCCCAAATACTTAGCGGACAAGAAGGCCGGCAACACAAAAGGTATATGTGATATACATGTAATTGATGTGTACCTTACCAGTATTCGTAGTAGCTCCTGGGTATTTGATACCGGTGCGGTTGCTCACATTTGTAACTCAAAACAGGAGCTGCGGAATAAGCGGAGACTGGCGAAGGACGAGGTGACGATGCGCGTCGGGAATGGTTCCAATGTCGATGTGATCGCCGTCGGCACGCTACCTCTACATTTACCTACGGGATTAGTTTTGAACCTCAATAATTGTTATTAAGTGCCAAGTTTGAGCATGAACATTGTATCAGGATCTCGTTTAATTTGAGATGGCTACTCATTTAAATCCGAGAATAATGGTTGTTCTATTTATATGAGATATGTTTTATGGTCATGCTCCTATGGTGAATGGTTTATTCTTAATGAATCTCGAGCGTAATGCTACACATATTCATAGTGTGAATACCAAAAGATGTAAGGTTGATAGTGATAGTCCCACATACTTTTGGCACTGCCGCCTTGGTCACATAGGTGTCAAACGCATGAAGAAGCTCCATACAGATGGACTTTTAGAGTCTCTTGATTACGAATCATTTGACACGTGCGAACCATGCCTCATGGGTAAAATGACCAAGACTCTTTTCTCAGGAACAATGGAGCGAGCAACCAACTTATTGGAAATCATACATACTGATGTGTGCGGTCCAATGAGTGTTGAGGCTCGCGGTGGTTATCGTTATGTTCTCACCCTCACTGATGACTTGAGTAGATATGGGTATGTATACTTAATGAAACACAAGTCTGAAACCTTTGAAAAGTTCAAGGAATTTCAGAGTGAGGTTGAGAATCAACGTGACAGAAAAATTAAGTTTTTGCGATCAGATCGTGGAGGAGAATACTTGACTCACGCATTTGGCACACACTTAAGAAAATGTGGAATAGTTTCACAACTCACGCCGCCTGGAACACCTCAGCGCAATGGTGTGTCCAAACGTCGTAATTGCCCTCTATTGGATATGGTGCGATCTATGATGTCTCTTACCGATTACCACTGTCATTTTGGGGCTATGCTTTAGAGACTGCCGCATTCACTTTAAATAGGGCTCCGTCAAAATCCGTTGAGACGACACCGTATGAATTATGGTTTGGGAAGAAACCTAAGCTGTCGTTTCTAAAAGTTTGGGGATGCGATGCTTATGTCAAGAAACTTCAACCTCTATTGCACTTGCCAAGGAGCCCAGGTTTCACAAGAAGACAAGGCACATCAAGCGTCGCTTCAACTCCATTCGTGAAAATGTTCAAGATGGAGACATAGAGATTTGTAAAGTACATACGGACCTGAATGTAGCAGATCCGTTGACTAAACCTCTCCCTAGGGCAAAACACGATCAACACCAGAATTCCATGGGTGTTCGATTCATCACAATGTAACTAGATTATTGACTCTAGTGCAAGTGGGAGACTGTTGGAAATATGCCCTAGAGGCAATAATAAAAGCATTATTATTATATTTCCTTGTTCATGATAATTGTCTTTATTCATGCTATAATTGTGTTATCCGGAAATCGTAATACATGTGTGAATAACAGACACCAACATGTCCCTAGTAAGCCTCTAGTTGACTAGCTCGTTGATCAACAGATAGTCATGGTTTCCTAATGATGTGATCTCGTTATCAATGACATCCAATGTCCATAGCCAGGAAACCATGACTATCTGTTGATCAACGAGCTAGTCAACTGTACATCATTCTCCTAATGATGTGATCTCGTTATCAATGACATCCAATGTCCATAGCCAGGAAACCATGACTATCTGTTGATCAACGAGCTAGTCAACTAGAGGCTTACTAGGGACATGTTGTTGTCTATTATTCACACATGTGATGGACAAGACCCAATCCTAAACATAGCATATAGATCGTATAGTTAGTTTGCTAGAGTTTTTCCAATGTCAAGTATCTTTTCCTTAGACCATGAGATCGTGTAACTCCCGGATACCGTAGGAGTGCTTTGGGTATACCAAATGTCACAACGTAACTGGGTGACTATAAAGGTATACTACGGGTATCTCCGAAAGTGTCTGTTGGGTTGACACGGATCAAGACTGGGATTTGTCACTCCGTATGACGGAGAGGTATCACTGGGCCCACTCGGTAATGCATCATCATAATGAGCTCAAAGTGACCAAGTGTCTGGTCACGGGATCATGCATTACGGTACGAGTAAAGTGACTTGCCGGTAACGAGATTGAACGAGGTATTGGGATACCGACGATCGAATCTCGGGCAAGTAACATATCAATTGACAAAGGGAATTGCATACGGGGTTGATTGAATCCTCGACATCGTGGTTCATCCGATGAGATCATCGTGGAACATGTGGGAGCCAACATGGGTATCCAGATCCCGTTGTTGGTTATTGACCAGAGAGTCGTCTCGGTCATGTCTGCTTGTCTCCCGAACCCGTAGGGTCTACACACTTAAGGTTCGGTGACGCTAGGGTTGTGAAGATATGTATATGCAGTAACCCGAATGTTGTTAGGAGTCCCGGATGAGATCCGGACGTCACGAGGAGTTCCGGAATGGTCCGGAGGTAAAGAATTATATATATGAAGTGCTGTTTCGGCTATTGGGACAAGTTTCGGGGTCACCGGTATTATATCGGGACCACCGGAAGGGTCCCGGGGGTCCACCGGGTGGGGCAACCTATCCCGGGGTGCCCCATGGGCTAAAGTGGGACGAAAACCAGCCCAAAGTGGGCTGGGGCGCCACTCCCCTAGGGCCCATGCGGCTAGGGTTGGGGGGGGGAAACCCTAAAGGGGGCGCCCCCTTGCTTGGGGGGCAAGCCCCCACCCCTTGGCCGCCGCCCCCCCTAGGAGATACCATCTCCTAGGGCCGGCGCCCGCCCCTAGCACCCCTATATATAGTGGGGGGAAGAGGAGGTACTCGATGCACTAGCCCTTGGCGCCTCCCTCTCTCCCCATTACATCTCTCTCTCGTAGTATAGGCGGAGCCCTGCTACTGTGACGCCCTGCATCCACCACCACACCGTCGTGCTGCTGGATCTTCATCAACCTCTCCTTCCCCCTTGCTGGATCAAGAAGGAGGAGACGTCATCCGCTCCGTACGTGTGTTGAACGCGGAGGTGCCGTCCGTTCGGCGCTTGGTCATCGGTGATTTGGATCACGTCGTGTTCGACTACTTCATCCCCGTTCTTTGAACGCTTCCGCTCGCAATCTACAAAGATATGTAGATGCATCCGATGACTCGTTGCTAGATGAACTCATAGATGGATCTTGGTGAAACCGTAGGAATTTTTTTTCTGCAACATTCCCCAACAGTGGCATCATGAGCTAGGTCTATGCGTAGTTCTTCTTGCGCGAGTAGAACACAATTTGTTGTGGGCGTAGATTTGTCAACTTTCTTGCCGCTACTAGTCTTATCTTGCTTCAGCGTTATTGTGGGATGAAGCGGCCCGGACCAACCTTACACGTACGCTTACGTGAGACCGGTTCCACCGACTAACATGCACTAGTTGCATAAGGTGGCTGGCGGGTGTCTGTCTCTCCCACTTTAGTTGGAGCGGATTCGATGAACAAGGTCCTTATGAAGGGTAAATAGAAGTTGACAAATCACGTTGTGGCTTTCACGTAGGTAAGAAGACGTTCTTGCTAGAACCCTAATTCAGCCACGTAAAACTTGCAACCACAATTAGAGGACGTCTAACTTGTTTTTGCAGCAAGTGCTTTGTGATATGATATGGCCAAAGTTGTGATGAATGATGAATGATCTATATGTGATGTATGAGATGTTCATGCTATTGTAATAGGAATCACGACTTGCATGTCGATGAGTATGACAACCGGCAAGAGCCATAGGAGTTGTCTTTATTTTTTGTATGACCTGCGTGTCATTGAGAAACGCCATGTAAATTACTTTACTTTATTGCTAAACGCGTTAGCCATAGTAGTAGAAGTAATAGTTGGCGAGCAACTTCATGGAGACACGATGATGGAGATCATGATGATGAAGATCATGGTGTCAAGCCGGTGACAAGATAATCATGGAGCCCCAAGATGGAGATCAAAGGAGCTATGTGATATTGGCCATATCATGTCACGTTTATTTTTTGATTGCATGTGATGTTTATCATGTTTTGCATCTTGTTTACTTAGAACAACGGTAGTAAATAAGATGATACCTCATAATAATTTCAAGAAGTGTTCCCCCTAACTGTGCTCCGTTGCGACAGTTCGTTGATTCAAAGCACCACGTGATGATCGGGTGTTTGATTCAGATGTTCACATACAACGGGTGTAAGACAGATTTACACATGCAAACACTTAGGTTCACTTGACGAGCCTAGCATGTACAGACATGGCCTCGGAACACAGAAGACCGAAAGGTCGAGCATGAGTCGTATAGAAGATACGATCAACATGAAGATGTTCATCGACGTTGACTAGTCCGTCTCACGTGATGATCGGACACGGCCTAGTTGACTCGGATCATGTTATACTTAGATGACTAGAAGAGGGATGTCTATCTAAGTGGGAGTTCATTGAATAATTTGATTAGATGAACTTAATTATCATGAACTTAGTCTAAATTCTTTACAATATGTCTTGTAGATCAAATGGCCAACGTAGTCCTCAACTTCAATGCGTTCCTAGAGAAAACCAAGCTGAAAGATGATGGCAGCAACTATACGGACTGGGTCCGGAACCTGAGGATCATCCTCATAGCTGCCAAGAAAGATTATGTCCTACAAGCACCGCTAGGTGAAGCTCCCGTCCCACAGAACCTAGACGTTATGAACGGTTGGCAGACACGTGTTGACGACTACTCCCTCGTTCAGTGCGGCATGCTTTACAGCTTAGAGCCGGGGCTCCAAAAGCGTTTTGAGAGACATGGAGCATATGAGATGTTCGAAGAGCTGAAAATGGTTTTTCAAGCTCATGCCCGGGTCGAGAGATATGAAGTCTCCGACAAATTCTTCAGCTGTAAGATGGAGGAAAATAGTTCTGTCAGTGAGCACATACTCACTATGTCTGGGTTGCATAACCGCTTGACTCAGCTGGGAGTTAATCTCCCTGATGATGCGGTCATTGAAAGAATCCTCCAGTCGCTTCCACCAAGCTACAAGAGCTTTGTGATGAACTTCAATATGCAGGGGATGGAAAAGACCATTCCTGAGTTATTTTCAATGCTGAAATCAGCGGAGGTAGAAGTCAAGAAGGAACATCAAGTGTTGATGGTGAATAAAACCACTAAGTTCAAGAAGGGCAAGGGTAAGAAGAACTTCTAGAAGGACGGCAAGGGAGTTGCCGCGCCCAGCAAGCAAGCTGCCGGGAAGAAGCCAAAGAATGGACCCAAGCCCGAGACTGAGTGCTTTTATTGCAAGGGAAGCGGTCACTGGAAGCGGAACTGCCCCAAATACTTAGCAGACAAGAAGGCCGACAAAACAAATGGTATATGTGATATACATATAATTGATGTGTACCTTACTAGTGTCCGTAGTAGCTCCTGGGTATTTGATACCGGTGCAGTTGCTCACATTTGTAACTCAAAGCAGGGGCTGCGGAATAAGCGGAAACTGGCAAAGGACGAGGTGACGATGCGCGTCGGGAATGGTTCCAAGGTCAATGTGATCGCCGTCGGCACGCTACCTCTATATTTACCTTCGGGATTAGTTTTAAACCTTAATAATTGTTATTTAGTGCCAGCTTTGAGCATGAACATTGTATCGGCATCTCATTTAATTCGAGATGGCTACTCATTTAAATCCGAGAATAATGGTTGTTCTATTTTATGGTCATGCTCCTATGGTGAATGGTTTATTCTTTATGAATCTCGAACGTAATGCTACACATGTTCATAATGTGAGTACCAAAAGATGTAAAGTTGATAATGATAGTCCCACATACTTGTGGCACTGCCGCCTTGGTCACATAGGTGTCAAACGCATGAAGAAGCTCCATGCAGATGGACTTTTAGAGTCTCTTGATTATGAATCATTTGACACGTGCGAACCATGCCTCATGGGTAAAATGACCAAGACTCCGTTCTCAGGAACAATGGAGCGAGCAACCAACTTATTGGAAATCATACATACTGATGTGTGCGGTCCAATGAGTGTTGAGGCTCGCGGCGGCTATCGTTATGTTCTCACCCTCACTGATGACTTGAGTAGATATGGGCATATCTACTTAATGAAACACAAGTCTGAAACCTTTGAGAAGTTCAAGGAATTTCAGAGTGAGGTTGAGAATCAACGTGACAGGAAAATCAAGTTTCTACGATCAGATCGTGGAGGAGAATACTCGAGTCACGAATTTGGCACACACTTAAGAAAATGTGGAATAGTTTCACAACTCACGCCGCCTGGAACACCTCAGCATAACGGTGTGTCCGAATGTCGTAATCGCACTCCTTTAGATATGGTGCGATCTATGATGTCTCTTACCGATTTACCGCTATCTTTTCGGGGCTATGCTTTAGAGACTGCCGCATTCACTTTAAATAGGGCTCCGTCGAAATCCGTTGAGATGACACCGTATGAATTATGGTTTGGGAAGAAACCTAAGCTGTCGTTTCTAAAAGTTTGGAGATGCGATGCTTATGTTAAGAAACTTCAACCTGAAAAGCTCGAACCCAAGTCGGAAAAATGCGTCTTCATAGGATACCCAAAAGAAACTATTGGGTATACCTTCTACCTCAGATCTGAAGGCAAGGTCTTTGTTGCCAAGAATGGATCCTTTCTAGAGAAGGATTTTCTCTCGAAAGAAGTAAGTGGGAGGAAAGTAGAACTTGATGAAGTATTACCTCTTGAACCGGAAAATGGCGCAACTCAAGAAAATGTTCCTGAGGTGCCAGCACCGACTAGAGAGGAAGTTAATGATAATGATCAAGATACTTCTGATCAAGCTCCTATTGAAATTCAAAGGTCCACAAGGACACGTTCCGCACTGGAATGGTACGGCAACCCTGTCTGGGAAATCATGTTGTTAGACAACGGTGAACCTTCGAACTATGAAGAAGCGATGGCGGGCCCGGATTCCGACAAATGGCTAGAAGCCATGAAATCCGAGATAGGATCCATGTATGAAAACAAAGTATGGACTTTGACTGACTTGCCCGTTGAATGGCGAGCCATAGAAAATAAATGGATCATTAAGAAGAAGACAGACGCGGATGGTAATGTGACCATCTATAAATCTCGGCTTGTCGCTAAGGGTTATCGACAAGTTCAAGGGGTTGACTACGATGAGACTTTCTCACCGGTAGCGAAGCTGAAGTCCGTCCGAATCATGTTAGCAATTGCCGCATTCTACGATGATGAGATATGGCAAATGGACGTCAAAATGGCATTCCTTAATGGTTTCCTTAAGGAAGAACTGTATATGTTGCAGCCGGAGGGTTTTGTCGATCCTAAGAATGCTGAGAAGGTGTGCAAGCTCCAACGCTCGATTTATGGACTGGTGCAAGCATCTCGGAGTTGGAACATTCGCTTTGATGAGATGATCAAAGCATTTGGGTTTACGCAGACTTATGGAGAAGCCTGCGTTTACAAGAAAGTGAGTGGGAGCTCTATAGCATTTCTCATACTATATGTAGATGACATACTCTTGATGGGAAATGATATAGAACTCTTGGACAGCATCAAGGCCTACTTGAATAAGAGTTTTTCAATGGATGACCTTGGAGAAGCTGCTTATATATTAGGCATCAAGATCTATAGAGATAGATCAAGACGCCTCATAGGTCTTTCACAAAGCACATACCTTGAGAAGATATTGAAGAAGTTCAATATGGATCAATCTAAGAAGGGGTTCTTGCCTGTGTTACAAGGTATGAAATTGAGCTCGGCTCAAAGTCCGACCAAGGCAGAAGAAATAGAAGAGATGAGTGTCATCCCCTATGCCTCAGCCATAGGTTCTATTATGTATGCCATGCTGTGTACCAGACCTGATGTAAACCTTGCCGTAAGTTTGGTAGGAAGGTACCAAAGTAATCCCGGCAAGGAACACTGGATAGTGGTCAAGAATATCCTGAAGTACCTGAAAAGGACTAAGGAAATGTTTCTCGTTTACGGAGGTGACGAAGAGCTCGTCGTAAAGGGTTACGTCGACACTAGCTTCGACACAGGTCTGGATGACTCTAAGTCACAAACCGGATACATGTATATTTTGAATGGTGGGGCAGTAAGCTGGTGCAGTTGCAAGCAGAGCGTTGTGGCGGGATCTACATGTGAAGCGGAGTACATGGCAGCCTCGGAGGCAGCACATGAAGCAATTTGGGTGAAGGAGTTCATCACCGACCTCGGAGTCATACCCAATGCGTCGGGGCCGATCAAGCTCTTCTGTGACAACACTGGAGCTATTGCACTTGCCAAGGAGCCCAGGTTTCACAAGAAGACAAGGCACATCAAGCGTCGCTTCAACTCCATTCGTGGAAATGTTCAAGATGGAGACATAGAGATTTGTAAAGTACATACGGACCTGAATGTAGCAGATCCGTTGACTAAACCTCTCCCTAGGGCAAAACATGATCAACACCAGAATTCCATGGGTGTTCGATTCATCACAATGTAACTAGATTATTGTCTCTAGTGCAAGTGGGAGACTGTTGGAAATAAGCCCTAGAGGCAATAATAAAAGCATTATTAATATATTTCCTTGTTCATGATAATTGTCTTTATTCATGCTATAATTGTGTTATCCGGAAATCGTAATACATGTGTGAATAACAGACACCAACATGTCCCTAGTAAGCCTCTAGTTGACTAGCTCGTTGATCAACAGCTAGTCATGGTTTCCTGGCTATGGACATTGCATGTCATTGATAACGAGATCACATCATTAGGAGAATGATGTGATGGACAAGACCCAATCCTAAACATAGCATATAGATCATATAGTTCGTTTGCTAGAGTTTTTCCAATGTCAAGTATCTTTTCCTTAGACCATGAGATCGTGTAACTCCCGGATACCGTAGGAGTGCTTTGGGTATACCAAACGTCACAACGTAACTGGGTGACTATAAAGGTATACTACGGGTATCTCCGAAAGTGTCTGTTGGGTTGACACGGATCAAGACTGGGATTTGTCACTCCGTATGACGGAGAGGTATCACTGGGCCCACTCGGTAATGCATCATCATAATGAGCTCAAAGTGACCAAGTGTCTGGTCACGGGATTATGCATTACGGTACGAGTAAAGTGACTTGCCGGTAACGAGATTGAACGAGGTATTGGCATACCGACGATCGAATCTCGGGCAAGTAACATATCGATTGACAAAGGGAATTGCATACAGGGTTGATTGAATCCTCGACATCGTGGTTCATCCGATGAGATCATTGTGGAACATGTGGGAGCCAACATGGGTATCCAGATCCCGCTGTTGGTTATTGACCGGAGAGTCGTCTCGGTCATGTCTGCTTGTCTCCCGAACCCGTAGGGTCTACACACTTAAGGTTCGGTGACGCTAGGGTTGTGAAGATATGTATATGCAGTAACCCGAATGTTGTTAGGAGTCCCGGATGAGATCCGGACATCACGAGGAGTTCCGGAATGGTCCGGAGGTAAAGAATTATATATAGGAAGTGCTGTTTCGGCTATCGGGACAAGTTTCGGGGTCACCGGTATTATATCGGGACCACCGGAAGGGAACCGGGGGTCCACCGGGTGGGGCCACCTATCCCGGGGGGCCCCATGGGCTAAAGTGGGACGAAACCCAGCCCAAAGTGGGTTGGGGCGCCACTCCCCTAGGGCCCATGCGGCTAGGGTTGGGGGGGAAACCCTAAAGGGGGCTTCCCCTTGCTTGGGGGGCAAGCCCCCACCCCTTGGCCGCCGCCCCCCCTAGGAGATCCCATCTCCTAGGGCCGGCGCCCGCCCCTAGCACCCCTATATATAGTGGGGGGAAGAGGAGGGACTTGATACACCAGCCCTTGGCACCTCCCTCTCTCCCCATTACATCTCTCTCTCGTAGTATAGGCGGAGCCCTGCTACTGTGATGCCCTGCATCCACCACCACGCCGTCGTGCTGCTGGATCGTCATCAACCTCTCCTTCCCCCTTGCTGGATCAAGAAGGAGGAGACGTCATCCGCTCCGTACGTGTGTTGAACGCGGAGGTGCCGTCCGTTCGGCGCTTGGTCATCGGTGATTTGGATCACGTCGTGTTCGACTACTTCATCCCCATTCTTTGAATGCTTCTGCTCGCGATCTACAAAGATATGTAGATGCATCTGATGACTCGTTGCTAGATGAACTCATAGATGGATCTTGGTGAAACCGTAGGAATTTTTTTTTCTGCAACGTTCCCCAACAGTGGCATCATGAGCTAGGTCTATGCGTAGTTCTTCTTGCGCGAGTAGAACACAATTTGTTGTGGGCGTAGATTCGTCAACTTTCTTGCCGCTACTAGTCTTATCTTGCTTCAGCGTTATTGTGGGATGAAGCGGCCCGGACCAACCTTACACGTACGCTTACGTGAGACCGGTTCCACCGACTAACATGCACTAGTTGCATAAGGTCGCTGGCGGGTGTCTGTCTCTCCCACTTTAGTTGGAGCGGATTCGATGAACAGGGTCCTTATGAAGGGTAAATAGAAGTTGACAAATCACGTTGTGGCTTTCACGTAGGTAAGAAGACGTTCTTGCTAGAACCCTAATTCAGCCACGTAAAACATGCAACAACAATTAGAGGACGTCTAACTTGTTTTTGCAGCAAGTGCTTTGTGATATCATATGGCCAAAGTTGTGATGAATGATGAATGATCTATATGTGATGTATGAGATGTTCATGCTATTGTAATAGGAATCACGACTTGCATGTCGATGAGTATGACAACCGGCAGGAGCCATAGGACTTGTCTTTATTTTTTGTATGACCTGCGTGTCATTGAGAAACGCCATGTAAATTACTTTACTTTATTGCTAAACACGTTAGCCATAGTAGTAGAAGTAATAGTTGGCGAGCAACTTCATGGAGACACGATGATGGAGATCATGATGATGAAGATCATGGTGTCAAGCCGGTGACAAGATAATCATGGAGCCCCAAGATGGAGATCAAAGGAGCTATGTGATATTGGCCATATCATGTCACGTTTATTATTTGATTGCATGTGATGTTTATCATGTTTTGCATCTTGTTTACTTAGAACGACGGTAGTAAATAAGATGATCCCTCATAATAATTTCAAGAAGTGTTCCCCCTAACTGTGCTCCGTTGCGACAGTTCGTTGATTCAAAGCACCACGTGATGATCGGGTGTTTGATTCAGATGTTCACATACAACGGGTGTAAGACAGATTTACACATGCAAACACTTAGGTTGACTTGACGAGCCTAGCATGTACAGACATGGCCTCGAAACACAGAAGACCGAAAGGTCGAGCATGAGTCGTATAGAAGATACGATCAACATGAAGATGTTCACCGACGTTGACTAGTCCGTCTCACGTGATGATCGGACACGGCCTAGTTGACTCGGATCATGTTATACTTAGATGACTAGAAGAGGGATGTCTATCTAAGTGGGAGTTCATTGAATAATTTGATTAGAGGAACTTAATTATCATGAACTTAGTCTAAATTCTTTACAATATGTCTTGTAGATCAAATGGCCAACGTAGTCCTCAACTTCAACGCGTTCCTAGAGAAAACCAAGCTGAAAGATGATGGAAGCAACTATACGGACTGGGTCCAGAACCCGAGGATCATCCTCATAGCTGCCAAGAAAGATTATGTCCTACAAGCACCGCTAGGTGAAGCTCCCGTCCCACAAAACCAAGACGTTATGATCGCTTGGCAGACACATGTTGACGACTACTCCCTCGTTCAGTGCGGCATGCTTTAGAGCTTAGAGCCGGGGCTCCAAAAGCGTTTTGAGAGACATGGAGCATATGAGATGTTCGAAGAGCTGAAAATGGTTTTTCAAGCTCATGCCCGGGTCGAGAGATATGAAGTCTCCGACAAATTCTTCAGCTGTAAGATGGAGGAAAATAGTTCTGTCAGTGAGCACATACTCACTATGTCTGGGTTGCATAACCGCTTGACTCAGCTGGGAGTTAATCTCCCGGATGATTGGTCATTGAAAGAATCCTCCAGTCACTTCCACCAAGCTACAAGAGCTTTGTGATGAACTTCAATATGCAGGGGATGGAAAAGACCATTCCTGAGTTATTTTCAATGCTGAAATCAGCGGAGGTAGAAGTCAAGAAGGAACATCAAGTGTTGATGGTGAATAAAACCACTAAGTTCAAGAAGGGCAAGGGTAAGAAGAACTTCTAGAAGGACGGCAAGGGAGTTGCCGCGCCCAGCCAGCAAGCTACCGGGAAGAAGCCAAAGAATGGACCCAAGCCCGAGACTGAGTGCTTTTATTGCAAGGGAAGCGGTCACTGGAAGTGGAACTGCCCCAAATACTTAGCAGACAAGAAGGCCGGCAAAACAAAAGGTATATGTGATATACATATAATTGATGTGTACCTTACTAGTGTCCGTAGTATCTCCTGGGTATTTGATACCGGTGCAGTTGCTCACATTTGTAACTCAAAGCAGGGGCTGCGGAATAAGCGGAAACTGGCAAAGGACGAGGTGACGATGCGCGTCGGGAATAGTTCCAAGGTCAATGTGATCGCCGTCGGCACGCTACCTCTATATTTACCTTCGGGATTAGTTTTAAACCTTAATAATTGTTATTTAGTGCCAGCTTTGAGCATGAACATTGTATCGGGATCTCGTTTAATTCGAGATGGCTACTCATTTAAATCCGAGAATAATGGTTGTTCTATTTTATGGTCATGCTCCTATGGTGAATGGTTTATTCTTTATGAATCTCGAACGTAATGCTACACATGTTCATAATGTGAGTACCAAAAGATGTAAAGTTGATAATGATAGTCCCACATACTTGTGGCACTGCCGCCTTGGTCACATAGGTGTCAAACGCATGAAGAAGCTCCATGCAGATGGACTTTTAGAGTCTCTTGATTATGAATCATTTGACACGTGCGAACCATGCCTCATGGGTAAAATGACAAAGACTCCGTTCTCAGGAACAATGGAGCGAGCAACCAACTTATTGGAAATCATACATACTGATGTGTGCAGTCCAATGAGTGTTGAGGCTCGCGGCGGCTATCGTTATGTTCTCACCCTCACTGATGACTTGAGTAGATATGGGTATATCTACTTAATGAAACACAAGTCTGAAATCTTTGAAAAGTTCAAGGAATTTCAGAGTGAGGTTGAGAATCAACGTGACAGGAAAATCAAGTTTCTACGATCAGATCGTGGAGGAGAATACTCGAGTCACGAATTTGGCACACACTTAAGAAAATGTGGAATAGTTTCACAACTCACGCCGCCTGGAACACCTCAGCGTAACGGTGTGTCCGAACGTCGTAATCGCACTCTATTAGATATGGTGCGATCTATGATGTCTCTTACCGATTTACCGCTATCTTTTTGGGGCTATGCTTTAGAGACTGCCGCATTCACTTTAAATAGGGCTCCGTCGAAATCCGTTGAGACGACACCGTATGAATTATGGTTTGGGAAGAAACCTAAGCTGTCGTTTCTAAAAGTTTGGGGATGCGATGCTTATGTCAAGAAACTTCAACCTGAAAAGCTCGAACCCAAGTCGGAAAAATGCGTCTTCATAGGATACCCAAAAGAAACTATTGGGTATACCTTCTACCTCAGATCCGAAGGCAAGGTCTTTGTTGCCAAGAATGGATCCTTTCTAGAGAAGGAGTTTCTCTCGAAAGAAGTAAGTGGGAGGAAAGTAGAACTTGATGAAGTATTACCTCTTGAACTGGAAAATGGCGCAACTCAAGAAAATGTTCCTGAGGTGCCAGCACCGACTAGAGAGGAAGTTAATGATAATGATCAAGATACTTCTAATCAAGCTCCTACTGAAATTCGAAGGTCCACAAGGACACGTTCCGCACCGGAATGGTACGGCAACCCTGTGTTGGAAATCATGTTGTTAGACAACGGTGAACCTTCGAACTATGAAGAAGCGATGGCGGGCCCGGATTCCGACAAATGGCTAGAAGCCATGAAATCCGAGATAGGATCCATGTATGAAAACGAAGTATGGACTTTGACTGACTTGCCTGTTGAACGGTGAGCCATAGAAAATAAATGGATTTTTAAGAAGAAGACAGACGCGGATGGTAATGTGACCATCTATGAAGCTCGGCTTGTCGCTAAGGGTTATCGACAAGTTCAAGGGGTTGACTACGATGAGACTTTCTCACCGGTAGCGAAGCTGAAGTCCGTCCGAATCATGTTAGCAATTGCCGCATTCTGCGATGATGAGATATGGCAAATGGACGTCAAAACGGCATTCCTTAATGGTTTCCTTAAGGAAGAACTGTATATGATGCAGCCAGAGGGTTTTGTCGATCCTAAGAATGCTGACAAGGTGTGGAAGCTCCAACGCGCGATTTATGGACTGGTGCAAGCATCTCGGAGTTGGAACATTCGCTTTGATGAGATGATCAAAGCGTTTGGGTTTACGCAGACTTATGGAGAAGCCTGCATTTACAAGAAAGTGAGTGGGAGCTCTATAGCATTTCTCATACTATATGTAGATGACATACTCTTGATGGGAAATGATATAGAACTCTTGGACAGCATCAAGGCCTACTTGAATAAGAGTTTTTCAATGAAGGACCTTGGAGAAGCTGCTTATATATTAGGCATCAAGATCTATAGAGATAGATCAAGACGCCTCATGGGTCTTTCACAAAGCACATACCTTGAGAAGATATTGAAGAAGTTCAATATGGATCAATCTAAGAAGGGGTTCTTTCCTGTGTTACAAGGTATGAAATTGAGCTCGGCTCAAAGTCTGACCACGGCAGAAGAAATAGAAGAGATGAGTGTCATCCCCTATGCCTCAGCCATAGGTTCTATTATGTATGCCATGCTGTGTACCAGACCTGATGTAAACCTTGCCGTAAGTTTGGTAGGAAGGTACCAAAGTAATCCCGGCAAGGAACACTGGACAGCGGTCAAGAATATCCTGAAGTACCTGAAAAGGACTAAGGAAATGTTTCTCGTTTATGGAGGTGACGAAGAGCTCGTCGTAAAGGGTTACGTCGACGCTAGCTTCGACACAGATCTGGATGACTCTAAGTCACAAACCGGATACGTGTATATTTTGAATGGTGGGGCAGTAAGCTGGTGCAGTTGCAAGCAGAGCGTCGTGGCGGGATCTACATGTGAAGCAGAGTACATGGCAGCCTCGGAGGCAGCACATGAAGCAATTTGGGTGAAGGAGTTCATCACCGACCTCGGAGTCATACCCAATGCGTCGGGGCCGATCAAGCTCTTCTGTGACAACACTGGAGCTATTGCACTTGCCAAGGAGCCCAGCTTTCAAAAGAAGACAAGGCACATCAAGCATCGCTTCAACTCCATTCGTGAAAATGTTCAAGATGGAGACATAGAGATTTGTAAAGTACATACGGACCTGAATGTAGCAGATCCGTTGACTAAACCTCTCCCTAGGGCAAACCATGATCAACACCAGAATTCCATGGGTGTTCGATTCAACACAATGTAACTAGATTATTGACTCTAGTGCAAGTGGGAGACTGTTGGAAATATGCCTTAGAGGCAATAATAAAAGCATTATTATTATATTTCCTTGTTCATGATAATTGTCTTTATTCATGCTATAATTGTGTTATCCGGAAATCGTAATACATGTGTGAATAACAGAAACCAACATGTCCCTAGTAAGCCTCTAGTTGACTAGCTCGTTAATCAACAAATAGTCATGGTTTCCTGGCTATGGACATTGGATGTCATTGATAACGAGATCACATCATTAGGAGAATGATGTGATGGACAAGACCCAATCCTAAACATAGCATATAGATCGTATAGTTTGTTTGCTAGAGTTTTTCCAATGTCAAGTATCTTTTCCTTAGACCATGAGATCGTGTAACTCCCGGATACCGTAGGAGTGCTTTGGGTATACCAAACTTCACAACGTAACTGGGTGACTATAAAGGTATACTACGGGTATCTCCGAAAGTGTCTGTTGGGTTGGCACGGATCAAGACTGGGATTTGTCACTCCGTATGACGGAGAGGTATCACTGGGCCCACTCGGTAATGCATCATCATAATGAGATCAAAGTGACCAAGTGTCTGGTCACGAGATCATACATTACGGTACGAGTAAAGTGACTTGCCGGTAACGGGATTGAACGAGGTATTGGGATACCGACGATCGAATCTCGGGCAAGTAACATATCGATTGACAAAGGGAATTGCATACGGGGTTGATTGAATCCTTGACATCGTGGTTCATCCGATGAGATCATCGTGGAACATGTGGGAGCCAACATGGGTATCCAGATCCCGCTGTTGGTTATTGACCGGAGAGTCGTCTCGGTCATGTCTGCTTGTCTCCCGAACTCGTAGGGTCTACACACTTAAGGTTCGGTGACGCTAGGGTTGTGAAGATATGTATATGCAGTAACCCAAATGTTGGTCGGAGACCCGTATGAGATCCCGGACGTCACGAGGAGTTCCGGAATGGTCCGGAGGTAAAGAATTATATATAGGAAGTGCTGTTTCGGCTATCGGGACAAGTTTCGGGGTCACCGGTATTATACAGGGACCACCGGAAGGGTCCCGGGGGTCCACCGGGTGGGGCCACCTATCCTGGGGGGCCCCATGGGCTAAAGTGGGACGAAACCAAGCCCAAAGTGGGCTGGGGCGCCACTCCCCTAGGGCCCATTCGGCTAGGGTTGGGGGGGGGGAAACCCTAAAGGGGGCGCCCCCTTGCTTGGGGGGCAAGCCCCCACCCCTTGGCCACCGCCCCCCCCCCCCGCCCCTAGGAGATCCCATCTCCTAGGGCCGGTGCCCCCCTAGCACTCCTATATATAGTGGGGGGAAGAGGAGGGAATTGATACACCAGCCCTTGGCGCCTCTCTCTCTCCCCGTTACATCTCTCTCTCGTAGTATAGGCGGAGCCCTGCTACTGTGACGCCCTGCATCCACCACCACGCCGTCGTGCTGCTGGATCTTCATCAACCTCTCCTTCCCCCTTGCTGGATCAAGAAGGAGGAGACGTCATCCGCTCCGTACGTGTGTTGAACGCGGAGGTGCCGTCCGTTCGGCGCTTGGTGATCGGTGATTTGGATCACGTCGTGTTCGACTACTGCATCCCCGTTCTTTGAACGCTTCCGCTCGCGATCTACAAAGATATGTAGATGCATCCGATGACTCGTTGCTAGATGAACTCATAGATGGATCTTGGTGAAACCGTAGGAAAATTTTTGTTTTCTGCAACGTTCCCCAACAATACCTTCTACCTCAGATCCGAAGGCAAGATCTTTGTCGCCAAGAATGGATCCTTTCTAGAGAAAGAGTTTCTCTCGAAAGAAGTAAGTGGAAGGAAAGTAGAACTTGATCAAGTATTACCTCTTGAACCGGTAAGTAGCGCAGCTCAAGAAAATGTTCCTGAGGTGCCTGCACCGACTAGAGAGGAAGTTAATGATGATGATCATGAAACTTCAGATCAAGTTGCTACCGAACTTCGTAGGTCCACTAGGACACGTTCCGCACCAGAGTGGTACGGCAACCCTGTCTTAGAAATCATGTTGTTGGACAACGGTGAACCTTCGAACTATGAAGAAGCGATGGCGGGCCCGGATTCTGACAAATGGCTGGAAGCCATGAAATCCAAGATAGGATCCATGTATGAAAACGAAGTATGGACTTTGACTGACTTGCCCGATGATCGGCGAGCCATAGAAAATAAATGGATCTTTAAGAAGAAGACAGACGCCGATGGTAATGTGACCATCTATAAAGCTAGGCTTGTCGCTAAGGGTTATCGACAAGTTCAAGGGGTTGACTACGATTAGACTATCTCTCCCGTAGCAAATCTGAAGTCCGTCCGAATCATGTTAGCAATTGCCGCATACTATGATTATGAGATATGGCAAATGGACGTCAAAACGGCATTCCTTAATGGTTATCTTAAGGAAGAACTGTATATGATGCAGTCGGAAGGTTTTGTCGACCCTAAGAATGCTAACAAGGTATGCAAGCTCCAGCGATCCATTTATGGGCTGGTGCAAGCATCTCGGAGTTGGAACATTCGCTTTGATGAGATGATCAAACCGTTTGGGTTTATGCAGACTTATGGAGAAGCCTGCGTTTACAAAAAAGTGAGTGGGAGCTCTGTAGCATTTCTCATATTATATGTAGATGACATACTTTTGATGGGGAATGATATAGAACTTTTGGACAACATTAAGGCCTACATGAATAAGAGTTTTTCAATGAAGGACCTTGGAGAAGCTGCTTATATATTAGGCATCAAAATCTATAGAGATAGATCAAGACGCCTCATAGGTCTTTCACAAAGCACATACCTTGATAAGATATTGAAAAAGTTTAATATGGATCAGTCTAAGAAGGGGTTCTTGCCTGTGTTGCAAGGTGTGAAATTGAGCTCAGCCCAATGTCCAACCACGGCTGAAGATATAGAAGAGATGAGTGTAATCCCCTATGCCTCAGCCATAGGGTCTATTATGTATGCCATGCTGTGTACCAGACCTGATGTAAACCTTGCCGTAAGTTTAGTAGGAAGATACCAAAGTAATCCCGGCATGGAACACTGGACAGTGGTCAAGAATATCCTGAAGTACCTGAAAAGGACTAAGGACATGTTTCTCGTTTATGGAGGTGACGAAGAACTCGTCATAAAGGGTTACGTCGACGCTAGCTTTGACACAAATCTAGATGACTCTAAGTCACAGACCGGATACGTGTATATGTTGAATGGTGGAGCAGTAAGCTAGTGCAGCTGCAAGCAGAGCGTCGTGGCGGGATCTACATGTGAAGCGGAGTACATGGCAGCCTCGGAGGCAGCACATGAAGCAATTTGGGTGAAGGAGTTCATCAGCGACCTAGGAGTCATACCCAATGCGTCGGGGCCGATCAAACTCTTCTGTGACAACACTGGAGCTATTGCACTTGCCAAGGAGCCCAGATTTCACAAGAAGACCAGGCACATCAAGCGTCGCTTCAACTCCATTCGTGAAAATGTTCACGATGGAGACATAGATATTTGTAAAGTACATACGGATCTGAATGTCGCAGATCCATTGACTAAACCTCTCCCTAGGGCAAAACATGATCAGCACCAGTACTCTATGGGTGTTCGATTCATCACAATGTAACTAGATTATTGACTCTAGTGCAAGTGGGAGACTGTTGGAAATATGCCCTAGAGGTAATAATAAAAAGATTATTATTATATTTCCTTGTTCATGATAATTGTGTTTTATTCATGCTATAATTGTGTTATCCGGAAATTGTAATACATGTGTGAATACATAGACACCAACATGTCCCTAGTAAGCCTCTAGTTGACTAGCTCGTTGATCAACATATAGTCATGGTTTCCTGGCTATGGACATTGGATGTCATTGATAACGAGATCACATCATTAGGAGAATGATGTGATGGACAAGACCCAATCCTAAACATAGCACACTATCGTATAGTTCGTTTGCTAGAGTTTTTCCAATGTCAAGTATCTTTTCCTTAGACCATGAGATCGTGTAACTCCCGGATACCGTAGGAGTGCTTTGGGTGTACCAAACGTCACAACGTAACTGGGTGACTATAAAGGTATACTACAGGTATCTCCGAAAGTGTCTGTTGGGTTGACACGGATCAAGACTGGGATGTGTCACTCCGTATGACGGAGAGGTATCTCTGGGCCCACTCGGTAATGCATCATCATAATGAACTCAAAGTGACCAAGTGTCTGGTCAGGGGATCATGCATTACAGTACGAGTAAAGTGACTTGCCGGTAACGAGATTGAACGAGGTATTGGGATACCGACGATCGAATCTCGGGCAAGTAACGTACCGATTGACAAAGGGAATTGTATACGGGATTGATTGAATCCTCGACATCGTGGTTCGTCCGATAAGATCATCGTGGAGCATGTGGGAGCCAACATGGGTATCCAGATCCCGCTGTTGGTTATTGGCCGGAGAGCCGTCTCGGTCATGTCTACGTGTCTCCCGAACCCGTAGGGTCTACACACTTAAGGTTCGGTGACACTAGGGTTGTAGAGATATGAGTATGCAGTAACCCGAAAGTTGTTCGGAGTCCCGGATGAGATCTCAGACGTCACGAGGAGTTCCGGAATGGTCTGGAGGTAAAGAGTTATATATAGGAAGTCCAGTTTCGGCCATCGGGAAAGATTCGGGGGTCACCGGTATTGTACCGGGACCACCGGATGGGTCCCGGGGGTGCACCGGGTGGGGCCACCCAACCCGGAGGGCCCCATGGGCAGAAGTGTGGAGGGGAACCAGCCCATAGTGGGCTAGTGTGCCCCCCCAAGGCCCACCCCTTGCGCCTAGGGTTGAAACCCTAGGGTGGGGGGGGGGGCTCCCCACTTGCCTTGGGGGCACTCCACCCGCTTGGCCGCCGCCCCCCCCCCTAGGAGATTGGATCTCCTAGGGCTGGCGCCCCCCTAGGCCCCCTATATATAGTGGGGGGAGGGAGGACTTCACACCCATGCCTTTGGTGCCTCCCTCTCCCTCTCCAACACCTCCTCCTCCTCCATAGAGCTTGGCGAAGCCCTGCCCGAGTACTGCTGCATCCACCACCACACCGTTGTGCTGCTGGATCTTCATCAACCTCTCCTTCCCCCTTGCTGGATCAAGAAGAAGGAGACGTCACGCTGACCGTACGTGTGTTGAACGCGGAGGTGCCGTCCGTTCGGCGCTTGGATCTCCGGTGATTTGGATCACGTCGAGTACGACTCCCTCATCCCCGTTCTTTCAACGCTTCCGCTCGCGATCTACAAAGGTATGTAGATGCATCCGATCACTCGTTGCTAGATGAACTCATAGATGGATCTTGGTGAAACCGTAGGAAATTTTTTGTTTTCTGCAACGTTCCCCAACACTATGCAGTTATTCAGATGCACGCACACGCCCCATGCATCGTTTTTGTGCAAAAATTTAAGTGTGCAAAACGTAACGGATACACACACGCGTCCGGATTCACACACGCACCGTTCTCGTCCTTTCTCTCTTCCTCTCCCACGCACAGGCCTATAAATGGGGTGCCTCTCTTCCTCTCCCACCCACAAACCAGGTCCGATCCTCTCCAACTTCAAACACCCAAGCGACCGAGCCCTCCCCAAGCGAGACCAAGTGAAGATGCAGTTCAACGGGCCGACCTTCAACCGTCCGCCTGTCGTGTCGGAGCTGCGCTACCCACCGGGCGTGCTCGTGGAGAGGGAGCTCCGTGTGTGGGCTATTTCAAGGTGGAGGGGTTCCGTCGAACTCACCCGCGCCTTCCTCAGAGCCGGCTATGCCCACCTCCCACGGGGCTCGCCGAGGATGTTCACCCTCAACGAGGTTCGTGACCGCGGCGGCATCCTCCTACTACTCACGGTCACCTTCACCAACCCGTTTGACGTGCGCGAGCTCCTCGGCCAAGTCTTTTGGTGCGGCTGCGAGGCCATCTTCTTCACCGTCTACAACATCTACACCAACTACGAGCGCATCTTCCCCGCTCCAGGCCAGATGCACTCCCTTCCCTACGAGGAGGAGGAGGAGGTGTGAAGATGAAGACGGTGTTGAAGGGGCGCGCGCGGCCAAGGTGGAAGAAGAAGGTCAAGATGAAGATGTTCAGGCCCGGAGTCAAGCTCGTCATGTTTTGTTTTTTATTTTGTTGCTTTTCTATGTCGTGTCGTGTTGTGTCATGTTTCGTCATGTGTCTGTAAACTGTCCGTGAACTTATCTAAGTTATTGCAATGGTACGGTGTGTTCCATCTTATCTAAGTTATTAGGGTTTATTATGTGTGTTAAAAAATGTCCGTGCCCAAACATATCATTTCTTCCCTAAACAAGTCATGAAGTTCGAGAACTTGTGGTTTTCATTAATGAAAATCGGAGGGGGTGAGAAGCCCTCTGTTTCATTCAAACAAAAAGTCATGAACTAACATGCAAATTTATTCCCTTTAAATCTTAAACCAAGTGCCACTCTAACCCTAAACCAAGTGCCACTCTGACCAAAATCATGTGGTAGTGCAACATACATTTTCAACCTTCCAACCCTCCAAAATTTAAGTGCAAAACAATGGAAAACCACTCTCACGCATGTGCAAACATTCACGGTCTCACTATTTAAAAAAAAAATCACAATCTCACTATGTATACCTTCCTTCCCTATCCATGTCAATGTCTTGCCATCTGTCCTAGCGGTTACTAGCGCAGCCCTAAACAATACAAACCCATGCGGTCCTGGGTTCGAGTCCCCAGCCGCACCAATTTTTTGTGCATTTTCCACCCTTCATTTTTTAGACCAATTATGTTTTTCTCAATGTAATGCCCTTAAAAGTTGTTCATTTATTTTGGCACCTGGCGTAAACCTCTACCAGAGCTGAGGCACATTTTCCATGATATTTTGATCTTTGATTTAAATCACGGTGTATTTGAATTGGATTAATTAACAGCTCCAAAAAATTTCTAACCTTAATTGTTTGGCTCCGGAATAATTCAATTAGCTTCCACAAAAAGTTTCAGCATTATGATTTACTGCCTAAATTAAATCAGAATAGAAAACAGAAAAATATGCAAGAGAACCCCCGAATGGGCCTAATTGGATGCAGTTGGCCCATTAGTCTAGCCTGCACTTGGCTCTACGCTCTGAATTTGGCCCAAGAGCAACCTTTTTTTTTGGACAGAAAGGCAGAGCAGAGAGCTGCATTTCATTGATCAAAAGTTTCTGAATTCCTAATTTCTTCTCTTTTTTCCAACATATTTAAATTTTGGTCACTTCTTCTCTTTTTGTTTCAACATTTAAACAACTTTAACCAACATTTAAACTAGGTGGATTTCTCAAACAATTTCAAGATTACAAATTCCTCCATAATTCATGCCTTTCCATACATTTTCAACATTACAACTAGTGCGATTACCATACCTACAAATGCCTAAAAGTATTTGCAAATGGGTATTGGTAGTGCTTGATCTTCAAGATTCCTAACCTTCTTCTTCAACATCCTAAGCTCAACAGCTAGCTCTCTGTCAGTGCGTGCTTCGCCCTCCATCCCTTCTTCCGGAGCTCGTGGTGCAGCCACTGCCGTTCGTGGCAGCATGCACAACCATTCTTCATGCTCTTCTTGCAGTTCATTCATCAGAGTCTTGGCCAGAGCATCGACCCAAAGAAAGAAGCATGTCACCTGCATGAACACCAAACAGATCAACCCATTGCTCAAAGATCCCGACCACGAAAATGGTGCAATTGCCCCGATTCTTACCCCATTCTCGCTGCACACGTAGAACGGACGATTCTGGTTCCTCGGTGTCTGAGAAACCCTCCGATCAACGCCCGCCCGGCACCGCGGATAGACGAAGACAGGCATGTCCACACGCGCCCGGCTCTGCATCCGCAAGGTGGCGCGGGAGCTTGAGGAAGACATGGAGCTCGGAGCCGAAGGGATCTCAACGCCGCCGCGCCCTCCACTGCTAGCTTCCCACCGCCGCGCCCTCCACAGCTAGCTTCCCGCCACCGTGCTCTCTCTCTCTCGCCGTGGTCACTGCCGTGCTCTCTGTCGCCGTGGTCACTGCCGCTATCGCCCGCTTATATAGCACACCCGCCAACGGCTCTCTGCTCAACGGCTCTCTGCTGCGTCCCACAAGCCACGCGTGCAACGGTCTGAATAAAATTGGCCGTTTCTGTCGCCTGGTCCCACCTGTAAGAGCCGAGTCAAAAGGTTGACCTGACGGAGATGGCAGAGTTCACGGAACGAGTCGGTGCGCATGGACTAGGGGCAAAACTGAGCACAATTCGCATCTGAGGGCAAAACTGAGTACATGCACACCATTGAGGGCAAAAGGATAATTAACCCTTTATTTATATATTAATATGTGATGATGATGATGATGAGTTATTATATATATCATTTATGAAAGAAACCGCAAATTAGTTTGAACTGGATGGATCCTAGCTAAGTAATCAAGTATATATATATATAGGCCATATCCATATCCATATCAAGTATAACAACTCATTATAACGTAAAACAATCCTAAATTAAATTGATAACACAAATTTAAACGAAAATAAAAAATAAAACATAAACCCACAAACATTTAGTACCGGTTGGTTTCACTAACCGGTACTAAAGGGCTCCCTGCCCCCGTGGCCTGGCTCGTGCCACATGGTTGCCCTTTAGCACCGGTTCATGCTGAACCGGTACTAAAGGGGGGGGGGGCTTTAGTGCCCACCCTTTAGTGCCGGTTACCGAACCGGCACTAAAGGCCTTTACGAACCGGTGCTATTGCTCGGTTCTGCACTAGTGAGGCTATCCTGACTTCCCAGATCATTACTATTACAGACTTCCAATTTCAATTGGAACAAAACAGATAGAATGCATAATATGCTTATGGATTGCCATGTTTAATTATTGACCCAAAGTTCATCACCATGCTAAGTTTAAAAGCATTCTCCCTTGACTGGTCTTGCATTATTAAGTCAAAATTGTATCACCATTTTCTTTCAATATGAAACTTATTTTTCACGCTAAATGTTTTGTAATATTGCCTTAACTAAATGTAGTAGAGGTTGATTTTGTGTGTGTGCAGAACTTATGGTGCAAACTGAATTGGTAATTCTTGCTCTCAGCTCATGAACTCTTCTTGCACACCATTCCTTTTCCACTTTTCAAGTGTCACCGTTCCATTCCTATTAATATAGAAGATTGTTTGTTGTCTTTGCCAGATGAAATAATCAGTGAGCTATGATGCAAGCAACTAAGAATCATTACCACCTCGCAAGAAAATCATTAATGCCTATTTGATTTGTGGTTTATTTATTTGTTCTTTGCGGGCGAGATGTTTCTGGTGCACGAATGCTTGGGGGGGGGGGGTCACTATATTTTGTCAATGGGAACTGAAACCACTAATGTTCATATGTTTTTTAAAGGATATGTTATGTATATTGTTCAATCTCATGAAACAATTATATTATAGATAAGAGACGACATGCTTATCAAGAGTATTTCATTTGTGGATTTGCCTCATATACCCCTTTTTCTCGCTACAGTCCTGCAACAACATGTGGGGTATCATCTAGTTATAGATAAGGGGGCATGACACATATGAGGCATCTATCGCATTTGTCACCTGCCTACTGAAAATTACTCCAAAACCAATCTGGAGGTGTAGTTGATTGACATGAAGATCCAACCATCATCCGGCAAGGTGCCGGAGGCCGGAATGACTGCACAACTACGTGTATTTGCTCATCGACAACGACTTGATGGCGTCTCCAAATGCAGGTTTAATCTATGCTCCAAGTTCCACATTAGTTCAAACTTTGTATTCACGTGATTAGAGAAGATCTAGTTATTCATTCACAATTCTAGCTAAATCAGCCAAGGATAGTTTCATGGGGTGAACTCATCGGTAGTGACACCATACTAAATGAGTTGGCTCAAGCATTACGTAGGTCTGGTTGGCCTGAAAGGACCTATGAGGAGGTATGTAAAGAACTTCTTAGGTTGCATGGAAGGTGGAAGAAGATAGTGCAGACAAAGAGTGAAAATTTCATAAGGACTGCAACAAAGCAATATATTTATGGACTGCCGACCGCGAAGACGAAGACGATATCTTCATGCCGAGCACCAAAGCCAAGAGTACCGCACCGTTGAAGGGCAAGAGTACCGCATCGTCGAAGGGCAATAGTGTTGCGTCGACGGAGGGCAAGAGTACCACATCGTCGAAGGGCAAGAGTGCTGCATCGACGGAGGATGACGATGATGCCTTCATGTCGTATGTAAGCTGCATTTCTTAAGTTCATCCCTACTGTTTAATTCAAATGTACCTGTATCTTAATTATCGGTTGCAGTCTCTTTGAAAATGTAACTCGAATAACAATGCAGATTAGTAGTAATATGTCTCTCACATACATAAAACAATATATGTCTCCTGATCAAATTCATAAGTCAAAATTAACAAAAAAAACATTTCGGCCTAACATAAGCCGAAGAGCGCAGCCATGCAGCTTCGGCCTCCTGTTCACGTGAAAAGGTGGGCCCTAGAGACTTTTCGGCCTACTGCTGACCAAAGAGTACTTTTCAGCCGACCAAAAAGGTCTTTTCGGTCCAACTACAGATCTCTTCGGCCAATGTGTGACTGAAGAGTCCTTTTTAGCCAACCGCCGACCTAAAACACCCTCTTCGGCCCATACGATGCTGACGGGGTCATAGTTTTGAATTATTATTTTTTTGCATTAGATGCTATAGTTTCCGAATTTGCTATAAAAACGTGATAGTTTCGGAAAAAATCCATGTGTCAGCCTATTACAAAGACATTGCTTCTACTGAAACTGTATCTAAACCCGGAGCTAGAAACTGAAACTGAAACTGAAAAAATCTGACAGAAAACAACTAAGTTTATTTTAACCGTGATTAGAGGGCGAATCCATGCAGGATTGCCGAGAGATCCCACAAGCCTCGATCGGAAACAATTGACGCAAAGAGAGTTACCTGCAAGATGGGAGAAATGAGAGGGTTGGGGCAGTCCAAGACGTCCATCCACCTGGTGCAATCCTGCTTCTTGCTCTTGACGACGATGCCCTCCCCCTCATGCCGATCATCTCCTTGACCACCTTGGTCACGCCGTTGCTGTTTCCCTCCATCTCCATCGCAGTCAGTTCCTCCTGTAACACTGCAGATTAGAGAACCTCACTGCTCAATTCGAACAGTTTAATTTACAGTACTGCAGATTTATGGGGGGTTTATAATTTATATGGTGGCGATCTACGACGAACAATTAACAATGCGATTTCGTGGAAACCAAACCGCACATATATAGAAAATGGGGCTGGGGAATATCACAGCCAACGATGGCGAAGGCGCAAAAGTAAAAGATGAACGATGCGTCGGCCAGGCGCTGGAAGAAACCGATCCGAAACCGCGAAAGCGGAGCTCGACTCACCAGGTTGGGAGGCAGGGACTGCGGCGCTGCGGGTTTGCTCGTGCTGCTCCGTGTCTGTCTGCCGGCGCTTGAGGAGACGAGGGCGGCGGTGACTCACTAACCGCCGGTGAGGTTGACAAGAATGCGACACTACCCTTGCTCCGGCTCGATCCAGAGGCCCGAAAGCCCAAGCCGCTCTGGCCCAACCGCTACCCAGAAATAATGCAAAGCCTCGTCTCATCACAGCTCTTTTTTTTGCGAAGAAAGACGACGCCGAGACGCCATCGCTATCCGGTCCGGGGAACCAGACCTAGGGTTTCCCCTGAGCTCGAAAAGGGGCGTAGCTGAAGGCCTTGGCAGCGCCTCCAAGAAGGAAACGACACCCACGGGCACCATCATTGCCAGCACCGGCAAAGCCGAGCAGGGATCTCTCCCTGGCCTGAAGCTGAGCAATCCCCTAGCCGCCGAGTCTGGATTCGAAGAAGAGGAAGCCAACGTTGGCCGGAACAACCATTCGGGAAGGGGTTGGCGGGGCGGGGTGCCCTATTTCTCGCCTCACACGAGGCGACCATCCAACTCGCTCAAGGGAGCGGGGAATGTATCTAGTGCACCGGGGGAATTGGTGCTACCGGTGCACCGGCCCCATGTTGCACACTCAAAAATGTTCGAAAAAATCTGTAAAAAATTTAGTGCATTGACACAACATCAATGTACGTTGTAACAAAAATTCAAATCAAAATTTGAAACATTGCTCGAGATACAAAAATGACAAATTTGACACTGAATAGTACATAACACAAGTTGGGCTATAGTTTTGGCCCATTAGCACATTGATGTAAAATTTGTCATTTTTGTATCTCGTGCAATGTTTCGAATTTTGATTTGAATTTTCATGACAAGTTACACTGATGTTGTGTTAATGCACTAAATTTTTGTCCGGATTTTTTCAAACATTTTTTGAGTGTGCAATGGAGTCCGGTGCACCGGTAGCATCAATTGCCCCGGTGCACCAGATACATTCTCCAAGGGAGCGAGCCAGATGGGCCGGCCCACGCGAGCGCGAGGCTGCAACCTGTATTCTCTGAGTTTTTTTTTGTTTTCTATTTGGCTTTTTGCTTATGTTTATACTTTTTTTGAAAATTTAAAATATTCTATATATACATATATATGATAAAAAAATTTGATGAAAACATTTGGAAATGTTGAACAAGTATTTCGAAAAATGTTAATCAAGCATTCGGAAAATGTTGAATACGTATTTAAAAAAGGTTGAACAAGTATTTGAAAAAAAACTGTTGATCATGTATTTGCAAAAATGTTGAACAAGAATTTGAAGAATGTTGAACACATGTTTGAAAAATGTTAATCAAGCATTCAGAAAAAGTTGAATAAGTATTTTAAAAATATTGAACAGGTATTTGAAAAAATGTTGAACATGTATTTGCAGAAATGTTGAACAAGTATTTGACAAATGTTCAATAAGTATTAAAATTTGTTGAACTAGTATTTAATAAATGTTAAACAAGTACTTCCAAATGTTGAATAAAAAATAAAAAATGTTGAATAAGTATTAAAAATGTTGAACAAGTATATGAAAATGTTGAATAAGTATTAATAAATGTCAGACAACTATTTGAAAAATGTTGAACTATTATTTGAAAATGTCAAATAAGTACTAAAAATGCAAATAAATATTAAAAATGTTTAACAGGTATTTTAAAATGTTGAACAAGTATTAAAAAATGTTGAACGACTATTTCAAAACTGTTGAACTTGTATTTGAAAAATGTTGAATAAGTATTAAAATGGTGAAAAGGTATTTTAAAAATCTTGAATATGCGTTTGGACAATGTGGAACGTGTATACAAAAAATGTTGACCACTTAGTAATTCTTTTTGATATATACGAGAATGTAGAGTTAAATGGAAAACAAACATAAAATGACAAAAGAAAAAGAAAAAAATGAAGAAGGAATGTTAGACGTGTATTTGAGAAATATTGTTGACATATACAAACAATGTAGAATAATGACTAAAAGAACAAGAAAACAGAGAAAAGAAAAAAATAAAGAAAAGAAAAAATGCAAAAAAAGAAGGAAAACGGAAAAGGAAAAGGAAAAAAATAAAAAGAAACAAAGAAAGTTGGCTCAAACCTTATGTAGGGCGCGGCGCTATTACCAACCGCGCACGGAGCCTATTGGAGTGGTTAGGCGCATGTAGTTTCTCTCCGGATACTGGTTATCGATTCCCACACCTCGCATTTCTTCTAGTATTTTTTCGCATTGTGCGCCTGTGAATGGGCCAGCCCAATACCCCCGCAACCGGCCTCAGGTCCCACACCACACCCATGCCCGGCAGCAGCACCAGCAGAGGCTGGGTTGCGCCTTTGTGGGGGGTGGGGATGGATGTAGGGGAGTGTCCATGGCAACGACCAGGAGCTTCGGGACCTCCGCTCGCTGGCAAGCATGTGCAACAGTTGGTGGAGGGCGCGCCGGGTGGGGTCGCTGGCAGAGGCGGGAGGCGCGCTAGGGGGGGGTGGCGCTCGTGGCGGCTGAGGATAGGCGGGGGGGGGGGGTGCCGCTGGCCGGATCGGAAGGCCGTCGGGGAGGACAGGATCCGGCGTCGTCGGACCAGCAGGGGCAGCCACCGCAGGTGTGGGGGCGTGGTGCGGAGCGGAGGAGTGGGGGGCGAGCTTGGTGGTGCGAGGAGGCAGATCCGCCCCGCCGCCGCCTTCTTGGGGCAGGGCGGCGGATAGGTCTGCTAGTGGCGGCGGCCAGGGTTCCCCCGGGTCGCCAGAGGAGGGCGACGCGGGGGTCAGGAATTCCTCCCACCTCTGTTTTACAGCTCATTATTTTGCTTCAGTTCTAGGAGGTGACTCTTGGCTATCTCTCCATGTATGTTTGTTGTTCGCTGGATGAGTTGCAGATGTAGTCTTAAATCCGCTCCACGCACCCGGAAAAATAACCCAAGTACAGTCTGCAATCAAAGAAACAAAATAACAAAGGTAGTGACGGCAATAACCATAAATAAACTAAATTGAAGGCACAACTTAAATTAGGTACTAATCACAGTCAGATTCTCTTTGGTGTTTCTCGAACTACATGTCAAATTTTTATTTCTTTTTTATGGAATTGTAAATACAACTTTGCATATAAATTTCAGAAACCTCTAGAATGTTCAAATGTCCGGCGTGCACCGGATAAATCCTCGGGGATGATCTCTCCATTCATAGGACAAAACCATAACGAGTCACAAAAGGTTCCAACAAAGCATTGGTCGCACCAAAAATAAAAATATATACGGAAACGAAGAAATGTAGTACAATTGAGCAAACGATCAGATAATTTAATACATCATATTAGAAATTCATACTAGATGTAGGCTACTTTCTTTCATTTTGGAGAAGCTATGTGCCAGCCAGGTTTCTTTGCGAAAACACAGCATGCTCAAACCCCAGAAGGCCACAACCCACTCTTTCTCTCATCGGCAGTTAAGATACATGATGCGTAAGCTTCATCCAAAAGATACATGATGCTCTTCCTGATACATGCACTCTTATTAAATTCAATGCCAAAATACAACCATATATATATTGCACCAAAAAAACAAATTTGTTTTTTTTTCAACATTAGTAGTGAATGTATGCAACTTAGAGGTGCAAAAATTGTATTTTTCGTCAACAGAATTAAATCCATTTCCTCTGCCACCTAGCTATATTCAAGCTTGCTTACTCGTGTCAGTTTTGAGCCGTGTCTATTTTGCAAGGAGTTTACGAATATTAGGGCTATACTACTAAAAATCAAGAAAACATTATACAAAGATCAAAACAATCGTTGATGATCCGGCTGCTATCTCAGGGGATCCAGCACCGCTTTTCATAGTGTCCATCAGGATCATGTAATCTGAATGAGCCAGGCTACCAACAACCTGCGAGATACCCAACAGGCCACGTTTCAAAGCCATGGCCTCCAGTATTGCTATAATATGATAGGAAGGAAAATGTTTTTTTTATGAAAGTGGCTATCACCTCTATTACAAGATTATTGAAAACTTCCTTTCATATCTTTGAAAAGAAATGTGTTGTTTGTAATGTTTTCATGAGATAGAAATTTTAGTTTCCATACTATTGTTACTGGACAGAGCAACTGATTCTCAGAGTAATCATATCCTGAAGATTGTAGCATACGGACTGAAGATATGCTGATTGAATTGGTGCGCTGAAATACTAATTCGAACACTCATCTATACTTCTACTGCTACCCTTACTCCAGTTCAGTTTCATGAAAGTAAAACAGAACCTACTTCATCGATTGTAGAGTCTCAACTCTCAACACATGCTGCAACAAAGTGCGATAAGAAGCACCAAAATAAACCGAAATCTTCCGCATCCTACCAGGAGACGATCCATCAATCAGCCCCTACTAGTCACCGCCGACCTCCTCCTCATAGCTGTCATCATCGTCGTCGTCATCATCAGTCATTTCCTCCTCCAGCTCATCATCGTCGTCATCATCAGTCATTTCCTCCTCCAGCTCATCATCGTTGTCATCACACATCAGCTTGGTATCTATGGTGATTGTGAGCACGACAGATGACTTGGGCACAACCGCACAAAGCTGAAAAAACTGCTCTTAGACACTGAAGAATGCCCCTTCCAGCACGAGAAACCAATAGAACATCCGAACCTGGACAACTCCAAGACATTGAAGAATTAGGGTGGCCTTCTGAAGAATTGAAGCTTCAAGAATAGTGATTCTTTGTTAGTTTGTATTATTCTTTTAATAGTATGGAAAATCGTACTATTAACGGGGTCAGAGTGAAGCAAGAGAGTGTGTGCTCAATCAAACCTATCTACACTTGTGAGTGAAGACATGGAAATCCTCTTCCAGGAAGTCTTCGAGCTCTTAAGTTGAAGGTGATTCTTCGAAACACTTGAGGTTAGAATTCTTCGTTGAAGAGTTAGAAAATTGTCGGTCAGGCTGTCCAAGTTCCGAAGAAGCTCAAATATTTGAGAGTTTGAATTTATGACTGCTATGACAGTTGACAACATAATGTTGGTGGATGCGTCCCCTACCCAGGTCATTTCGACACCTAGCTATGGATCACCTCTATAAATAAACCCCTACCCACGTAGTGGTGGTTGCTTGAGAGAAATTCTTCCAAGTGTTGCGCAGTGAGCATCCCTCCTCACACTGATTTTAAGACATCCTATGTGAGAGGAAACCAAGCCGAGCCTAAGGGCATGTACAATGGTGCTATTTCAAAAGTGCCACGTAGGATAAATGATGAGGTGGAAGAGAGAGAACTCATAAGAGAAGACTTGTTTTCTCTTATTTAAGATAAGACAAGAGATGATCTCTTAGCACAATATGTCTCACCACATTTTTAGAAATTGCTAGTTATTGAAGATAGGCTAAGAGATGACCCATTGTAGAAATTTTTCTTTGTCATCTCTACATTACATGCAAAAACTTAAGATAAGACTATCTTATCAACCATTGTACATGCCCTAACAAACAAAGTAATTGAGCATCTCCGAAGAATCTGATCGAGCCTAACTGTTTCTGAAAAATATTTATTTGCTTGCTAGTTTAGCCTACTTACTTCTCTACTATGTTTTCTTCATATCTAGCTTGCTACTGTTATTTAACTGGCGCTTTGTCATACATGCCTCTAACTTTGATGCTATTTAGTTTTGGTATCTTCGTAACTATCATGTTTTTAGTTTAGTGTCTTTGTTTTCTTTGAAGATGATGATTTTTTTAAAAATGTTTAATCTCTCATTAACCCCCGTCCCTCTCGCCGCATCTACCCTGATTTAAAAAAAATGTTGATGTGGCATCTAAGGGGATAGTCATAGTCACCCTACTCCCTCTTTCCTATAATCCCATAATGCAAGACGTTTTTTTGACGCTAGTACATTATGCGACGGAGGGAGTAGAAGTGAACGGAAATAGTGAGGTTTGTTTTTCCTTTTGAGATGTTTTCCCTGCGATATCAAAATCATTTGAATTCAATTAGCTTGCAAAATGTTTTTGTTTTCTGCTTGCGTTTAAAACATGGAACAATCTAATCATTAGTGTTATGGGCAGCCGTTTGGAGTGGGCTGGGTTTGCACAAGAACAAGAGAGTGGTATGAAGGATGTGAAGCATACTTTTGGTGTGCTCCAATCTTAATTGGCTATTGCAGGGCACCCTGCTACAATAGGGAGCCCGCACGTGATGTGGGAGGTGATGATTGTTTGTGTGATCATGCAACTTTTTTTTTGAACCCCTCACAGTTTTGTTTTTTTTTTACTTTTTCAGGGTTTCTCTTTATAACTATGAGATAAGAGAATGTGATTTATCTAAAAATGTGAAATGCATTTTTCTGGATGAAGTACCTAAGTGGTTAACTATTTTTATCCTTTTTCAGGGGTCGTAAGATCTTTTAGACTAGGCTATACAAGTTTGATATATTTCTCTGAAAACCATTTATGATATTTGTTTAATGGATTTATTTTGTCCCCGAGAATGGATAATGTCGGTAGTTGCAAGAATTTACAATATTTTCTAGTGGATTTATTTTGTATGCTTTTACGATGTTGACTTTGCCAATTGCGTACTTTTGACCTATGCATGTTGTCGTTACTGCGTGGAGCTGATAGCCTGCAGTAAACCGCATGTCGCGTTAGAAAAAGCTACAAGTTATAATTTAATAAGATTTTTTAAGGACCTGCCCAAAAAAATAATCATGAACATAAAAAATGAAATTATAATTAAGATTCTCTCTTTTTTTTAATTTTCTTTAACAGTTCTTGTTCAAAATATAATCGTACAATCCATGCTTACACATACAAATCACCATACATATGGGCACACTCGAAAGCTATGGCTCACATTCTTAATAAGGACATCTCCAACGGTGACCCGCAAATTCTCTCCCGCATCTGTTTGTGGATAAGGAGGAACCAGTCCACGGACACGCATGCGGAAGCCGGCCATCCAAGGCTACCCGCATACATTTGGTCCCATTTATTTTAACTACTCATGCTCAATTAGCCGCGCAGGCTCCTCCTCACGTCCTCTCGCCCCTCCGCCATTGCTAGTCGATGTCGCCGGGCAAAGCCCCGGCGGCTGAGGGTGGCGACGGGCCATCCTCCCTCCCTTCCTATGTACTCCAAGGTCCTCAATGGACAATCCTTCTTACGCTGCGCTTCGGCCTGCCCATCCTCCATCATGGCTAAGTTCCCAGGAAAGATGCGGCCGGCATGTAGCAAATCACTGGGAATCGCCGATGTGCACAGATCCACTCCATGGAAGGGCGGCGACGCAAGGCCCTATACAAGGGCGGTGGCTGGCGACCCTACTATGGTGATGGGCACGTCAGATGCTGATGAGCTTCCGGTGGCGGCATGATGGCGTGGTTGAGGCGTGACAGTGGACGTGCTCTTAGGCTAACGGACCTGGACAGAGCTTCTCCGACGAGGTGGTAGTCAGACAGTGGTGTGCTCCATCGTTGGTGATGGTCATTAGCGACCACTCCGGCCTACGGCGATGGCCTCGCTGCGGACTATGGTGGCCACCGAAAGATCATTGAAAGGGTTTCTCTCTTCAGATCAGATGGTTGACTTCGGCGAAAATGCAAACTATCGACGACAACTTGATGCAGAGGAATGGTTGTGCAGCCACGGTGTTCACATCGCATAGCTACTGGGATCGTGAAAAGTGGTGGCGACAACACATTAGTGACTGATGGCGGTGCTACTCGAGTACCCAGTCTCAAGCTCCGAGGTGAAAGCCTAGGTCTGACATGAATTGGTTATACCTGGCAATGGCGATGTTTATCGTTGTTATGTTGTTGAAGGCATTGCTCGGATATGCTCGGACTTGATCTTCAAGGTGAAAACTTTGATTCTGATCTTTGGTGATTGGATCCGGCGACGACGACGCTTGATCGTTGCTCCCTTCCTGAAGGCGTTGTTGTTGAAGAATCTCATCGTCCATGTGGTGTCATGAGATGAATGGTGCAGATATGGTCATTGTTGTCGTTTGTTGACCGCAGATTTGTTCGCTTTGGAGTTTTTTTTTCCTCGCCTATGCATAGCTTTGGTCGTATATGACTTTGCTATTTGCCGGCGTCTTTTGTGTGCGTGTGTTTGTGTTGGCTGTGCGCATCATATCTATGCAGAGGCCGGGTGTGTGCTCGTTGTGTTTGTATCCTCTTGATGCTCCATATTGAGCCAATAAAATCCACCCTTTGTCGAATTAGCCGCATATATATTATAAAATAGCTCAAATGCAGTTCTAATTTAAAAAAGTTTAAATAGTACACTCCAACATTGTTGTCCCTTTTAACCGTTCACAGATGCTCAATGATCAGATCCTCCTTCAGTTGCTTGTGAGTTGCTCGATGCCAAATTTAGCTCGGGAAATTCACCGAACGGTTGCCGGGCATGGTGAGGATCCTAGGAGTAGATGATACCTGCACGCAAGGTTGTCAGAATCACGATTCTGTTATACGATTTTACGATTTTACCATCCAAACTAACCACTATGATTCTACGATTCTAGTTCTAGAATATACGTTTTTATGATCCTGATAGTGAAGATTCTATGATTTGCGATCCTACCATCAAAGCTACAATCCGATTTAAAATCGCGATTCTAACAACCTTGCCTGCGCGGCGGTCGAAGGAGAAGTGTGGAACGGCGGCGGAGGAGAAGCGGCGTGGAGCCCGGTTGTATCGTTGGAGGTGATGGACACGTTGACTTCCAGCAGGGTTGTGACATGGGGGCCGGGCTGGTCGAGCAGCGGCGAAGACAAGAGAGAAAACACTAAAGTGGAGAAAATGGGAGGATGGAGGAGCGGGGCTGGGCCAGGGGCATTGGAGTCCTACTTGGCCGGGGTGCTCGGTGGGTGAAGCCACAGCACTGGTCGTGCCGGCACCACTTCTCGTGGTAGGCAATCGTGGCGGCGCAGCCGTGCGTGGCGTAGGAGCACGGCACCACGATCACTATGGAGTCAATGACACGCTCCATGCGGCGGCAGCTTTCCGAGACCGTCCTGGAGCACCCAGCAGGGCCTTGTTCCTTCCGGGCGGTAATGGCGAGTCTATGTATGATGCATGGGCCGAAGTTGTCCGTCTCCTAGTAGCATACGTGTAGTCTCTGTTCGAGTCAGATAGGGTTAGTTCATGTTCGATTTTTATTTTTAAAATCATGGGTTAGTGTATGTTCTAGTAATAGTCGTATGATGTTTGAGTGTGACTCGTGTAGGAGGCCGACAAGGTCGTTTCCGGCTCAACGAGAACCCAGCGTAGAACGATCGCCCACGACTCGTTATATGTTGACGAGGATACTGAATCCGACTCCGATTGACTTTTATTTGCTCCATCTCATCAATCTATAATACGTTCAAGGCCTGACACAAATCATCAAAGGAAAATCAGCTGCTCACGTACGATCGTGGCACGTATCTGGCCAGGCAAGTTGCCACAGATCCATCTATCTGGTCGGCATGAACGGCGACACAGCCGCGCCGCACATGCCCTCCGAGCTTGTGCTGGAGATCATGGCCTGGCTGCCCGTCAAGTCGCTGCTCCGGTTCAGGTGCATCTCCGACGATGCAGCTTTTCCACCGCGCCCACCTCCGTGCTCAGCCTCCATGCTTGCTCATCTCGACCAGCATGAAGGAGGACCGGATGAACAAGGTCACCACCATCGGCTTGTACGTATCGGATGTTGGAGTTGTGTCGAATATAGTGTACAAGGTAGGTTACAGTTGGACTTGTAGTTGTATTGTGTTTAGATAGGATATGAAATCGTGTCCTAGTAGGACACTTGTATCCTAGACCTCTCATATATAGCGGGGCTAGACACACGATGTAACCTATGCCAAAATAATAGCACCGGAACGCAGGGGAAGCCGGCGGCATGTGCCGGTGTCCAGGGCGACCGGGTGCGGTATTATAGCGGTGTCACGGGGAGGAGCGCCCGTAGTCAAGCCCCGGGGATGTAGCCATATCGGTGAACCTCGTTAACAAATCTCGGTGTCGTGCTCGTGTGATTGCTTAGTCCTCGGATGATCAACGGTATGCCTCGGATTTATTCTAACAAGTGGTATCATGAGCAAGGTTCGAAGAGGCTATGGATCGGTGATCTAGAGGAAGATTTGATGTTTCGATCGATATCGTGATGAGCACGGTTGAGATTTGATCAGAAGACGTCAAGGCGATAGGTCATCACGGCGACTCGCGCAGATCGGATCGAACATGCAAGCGCTAGACGTGCGGCGAAAGATCTGGGATAGATCGATCGGGCGAGCGTACTAGCCACGGAAGGTGCAGCAGGCTCAACATAATCGGATCACAGGAGCGTTGGACTAAGCGGACGCCCATCAGGGGTGTAGCGTGATGGGGCATGGCACTTGAGGGCAGGCCTTGGAATGATGGTCTGGTGCCTAGTCAGGCTGTTTGTGCTGGAGGCTTAAAGCGCACTGTGTTGGGCTGCCAAGGCCGATGTTGGGCTGTTGCACGCACGCGTGTCTGTGGAAGGCTGCGGAGCGTATGGATGTTGTGGCAGTATGAGATTTGTTTGAAGAAAAAAAAGGAGGACCGAGTCCTTGTGAACGTGGCGAGGGGCAGATCAAATCGAGCGAAGGAAATATTGATTGATACATCCATTAGAAATTAGCAAGAGAGGCATTGACAAGGCAATTGCTAGTATTGGAGTTGTGCCTGAAGTAGTTACACGTGAAGGCCAATTTTTTTTTGATTTGATTGCTAGTAGCACACAGAGGTTTTGCTGGTGTACTTCGGCGTCAGATAATTTTTTGCAAGGTCAGCTATACAAAGAACCATGGCGTCAATGGGTGCCAGGTTTGAAGTGGAGAAGTTCATCGGAACTGGAAATTTTGGGTTATGGCAGACAAGGGTGAAAATTTGTTGGCATGACAGGGATGCTTGAAGGCGTTGCAGGAAGTCAATTCAGCTAGGATGGAGTTGTGATGTGATGGATGGAAATTCGTGAAAGACGATTTGGGAGGCTTGAGCGTGTCGTTGCAGTCGGACGAGTTTCGACTGGGTCGGATTAGGCAGTCTGCGGATCGACGCAAGTCGGTTGGTACAGAAGACGGTGCGGGATCGGCGGCGGCGACATAGGAGCATGATGCTGATGATGACCGACTTCTGGGGCGTAGAAACACGTGGCACAAGCCCGAGGCTTGTGTGACTTCGACAAGACTATGGTGCGGGGTTGATTCAAGATGGTGCACATGAGAGCTTTGAGTCGACGGGGCGCGGGGTGGCACGTACAACCACCATGGAGTCATGTTGAAGGTGGAGCTGGATTGAGGGGCTATGATGTAAGGATCCAGAGAATCAAAGCCTATTCAGCAAGGAAAAAAAACGAGGGACACGTAGTTCGGACTGGAGCCCAGTGGTCTGATAGAAGCGTGAAACTCGTCATCGGTCGGTGATGATCGGTGGTACTCTGCAGTGGGGGTTGAGTGGTGTGGTTTCGGGACCCTTGAGACTCGACCGGGACAGCGGAGGCTCGACGCGGTAATAGCGGCGAGGCGTGCGGTATGCACGGGACATGGAGACGGGCCAGGGCTCTGGTGGTCATACATGTGGTGAGACAACTGCGAATTTGACTTGGGATGACTACAAGCAATGGTGAAATTTCTTCAAGTTTCAGACAGGCTGTCAAGAAAGGAGCGGTGATGTTGAGTTCAGATAACTCTTATGTGTGACATCCAATATGTGAGTTGTTCACTTTCACGCAGGTCAGTGATCAATGTGTGATGTCGTTGGACGAATACTCTCGAAGTTGGGAGTGCAAACTAGAGTAATGTGAAACTTAATTTCGTTCGAGTGTTGACTATGGTCAAGAAAAAGAAGGGACTACAAGTTACAGGTGGAGTCATATGGAGTCTTTGGAGTAGCAGCGATACTCATGGGATAAGCTCAAGTCCAATATACATGGAAGTTTGACGCATGGACAAATTCAGGGTGGTGGAGTATATTCGCCAAGGTGGAGTTTGTTGGAGTTGTGTCGAATATAGTGTACAAGGTAGGTTACAGTTGGACTTGTAGTTGTATTGTGTTTAGATAGGATATGGAATCGTGTCCTAGTAGGACACTTGTATCCTAGACCTCTCATATATAGCGGGGCTAGACACATGATGTAACCTGTGCCAAAATAATAACACCGGAACGCAGGGGAAGCCGGCGGCATGTGCCGGTGTTCAAGGCGACCGGGTGCGGTATTATAGCGGTGTCACGGGTAGGAGCGCCCGTAGTCAAACCCCGGGGATGTAGCCATATCGGTGAGCGCTGCCCTCGCAGACACCATAGACTTGCCTGAAGACCATACGTATTACTTGTCGCAGTGCAACGGGCTGGTGGTGATGCCGACGAACACCGTGGTCCGCGTGCTCAACCCTGCCACACGGCGCCTACTTCCACTGCCTTGGAGCCCCAACGGTGTATCACTAGCACCAACCGAGGGCTTGTACAGCGTTCTCCACCAATTGTTTGGCATCGGGTACGACCCTCGCAGCGACACCTACAAGGTTGCCCGCTTCTTCTTCCGTCCTAAAGAACCCGTCCCGACGGGCGGCTACCACCACAGCTTTGGCATGGAGGTTTACACCATCGGGGTAGACGAGCATTGGCGTGAGACGGTGGAGAAGCCACCCTACGCCGTTGACATTACAGGAACCTCGGCTTTCTCGAGGGGCTCATTGTTTTGGACCATCGAGGGGCTCATTGTTTTGGACCATCGACCATACCGAACCTGTGGGTGGAGAATCCCCATCAGGGTTTCTCCGCTTCAGGCTAGAGGACGAATCGTTCAGTGTCACGCCGCCGCCTCCTTGTTGCGAAGGGCTCGTATACGTCCTGGGCCCAACTGTGAGTCGATTGAGATTTGGACGTGCAACGATGGGGACACCAACCCACCACAATGGACGCTGCGTTACATCTTCAACAACTATTGTCCCCAGCCGGCTGAAGGGCTCGACATCGCCATGTACGATCTATGCAAAGATATGTTTATCCTACAAGTTCTCAAGGATATAGTTGGACTAGATCGCTTGATATATCACACCCCCATGAATCGGTGATGCCCTACATTCCATCCCTAGTTCCAGTCTAGTTGAAAAGCCGGCTGGCTTAATATGTACTGCATGTGTGGGAGATATCTTCAGTATACCCATCCAAATCAGATCCCGGTTGTAATGTGCAAGAAAAATGTATTCCTATTTTTCGTTCATATAAGGATTATTAAGGCCACACAACTCTGTGTTCAACATGGATGTTGAAAGTGCAATATAGCACTGTCACAGAGCGGGTTGATTCCACCTTCGGTCTGCTTGTCGGCTTTGGCATTTGGTTGGCTTACCAAGTTCAGTCAATCATCAAGGTGTACATACAGAAATCATATGACATGCATGTAAACGCACCAGTTCAAGCAACCAAGCTCCTACAGCTCACGCAATAAATTAAAATCTACGAAAACTGAAACTTTGCCGACGATCACGTCCTTTGTCCAGTCCATCATCTTCCGAGCTTTAGTCGTCGCCCGCGGCATAGCTTATGCTCTGCTTCACTTCTGGGAGGTGGATTTGGCTATCTTATCTTCTAAGTTGCAGTATTGCATGGTTTATAGGTTTACAACTTTGGATCAAGAGCACCCCCAGTTTGCACGCAGGAAGTCCTAGTCGGGTTTTTGGCGGCCAAATCCATGCATAGATCATACTACGTAAAGATGGTTTGACACAAGTTGAAGTACTAAGCAAAGAAAACATGGCTTGCTTCAGTGAGGTTTTGCTTCCGTCATCGATTTGAAGCAAAACTTTACAAACAGTGCTCCACAATCGGATGAAATATCTGATCTAGACCAAATCAACACTAGTGCCTCCACCAGAAGCTAAGAGATTCCTTAAAAAAAACTGAGAGGTTCGGAAGTACTCACTTGTCAAACCCAATCATACAAAGGCACCCTATCACTTGCTCATGAGGCCTATTGTTGCGTGACGGTCACACCGACCATGGCTGTGGCGCTTGTACCAGCTCCTCGGAGCAACACCTTCGGCACAACGAACTGGAAGCAATCTTTGGGAAACCCATCATATAGATTAGTGCTCCTCATTAAGAACTCCATAGACTGAGAAAAGATCGGTTCAGTGCACGACAATGTTAGCTTGCACCTGAAGCTGGATCCAGTAATGTGAGGCTGGACGGAGCAAACTGAGATGACACCACCGCGGGACTCCATTGTCATGTTGACCAGGAAGAGGTTCCCATCCTCGCCCACCAGAACGGTTGATCCCTCATGGATGCGGATACGGAACGCCTTGTTGTAGGTAACTTTCGGGCAGTGCCACTTGTGCTTGCCTGAAAAATGCTCCAGGAGAATTGTGGTAGGTCCGCTGAAGCTGCATCCGGTTTCGGGGCAGAAACATGGTGCATGTGGACAACCTTTCTCATGCTCTTCTTTCTGGTAGTAGGATACCCTTGCAGTGCAGCCGTGATTGCAATTGGAGCAAGCAACTTTGATGGATTCAACGAGATGTTCTACGATGTGGCAACGGTTGTAGACTGTGGGAAGGGAGCAGAAGTGGCACTTCTCTGGGAGCTTGTCATGGCAAGATGAGCTTATGGTATGCCCCACAGTGCACTGAGGAACAGAAACAACAAATCAGTATGTATGCTAATGAGTTTAGCTGAATTAAAACCATAATGATGAATAGCACAGGAATTGTAAGTATGTAGATTGTGGTGGCCAACTACACGCTAGAATAACAATGATATGGTTTTGAGTTAACAAAATAGCAATAAAGTTGTAAAAAGGGAGCAGATAAGCCTATCCTGCATGGAATTAAGCTCAGCTATCATTCCCATTTCAATACCTTAAAATCACTAGATGCAACTGTTAACTTATTTTGTTTTGTTTTTTACCTGGAAGAGTGGGGGAGGCCCATGTGTCAGACCTCTTCGCCAGCAGACAAGAAGCTAAGAAAAGTGGTGATGATTCGCTATATTTTCTATTTGTAAGGTGGAGATAATTACAATGAAGTGTACAAATGGGGTAGGCCCTAGTTAGTCTGTGGGAGTCCTTAACCCTATGTGAAACAAAGACTAGCTCTGACTTAAGCACTTTCCAACTAGGGAAGGAACGTTTCAGCTGCTAAAAAATGGTTCCTAACCTTCCAAATATTCTGATGAACAGATAACACACACACACTTCCCAGAAGCACGACCCAACAAATATTTCATTAGCAGCAATTACCTGAGTTACAACTGTTGACACGCAGATTGTACATTTCAACGACATGGCTTGGGCTTGTGTAAGGAGGTGTTTGTTTCGCAAAGAAATCCCAGTTACCTGTTTACGGTGTAAACTCAAAACGTTACGCCTGTTTGGTATACGTAGGCCGTAACGGGCTGCCTCCGTAAACGATTGCATGCCAGGTCTCAATCAATAACACCCCCTCCCCGGTAAACGGTTGTGTTACCGCACGCACCTCCTCTTCCCACGACCCCTACTCCTCGAGCAGCGCCGCCGCCACCGCGACCCCCTTCTAGTCTAGTGTCACTGCCTCCCCGAGCCTCTTCGAGCCTCCCTCTGCTTCCCCTGTATCCTCTCCTCTAGATCTGCACCACGCCAGCCACAGGCACGACCTGCGTTTCCTGGTTGCTATCGCCACCGCCCCTGGTCGCCGCCGCAACTTGATAACCCACAAGTATAGGGGATCGCAACAGTTTTTGAGGGTAGAGTATTCAATCCAAATTTATTGATTCGACACAAGGGGAGTCAAAGAATATTCTCAAGTATTAGCAGCTGAGTTGGCAATTCAACCACACCTGTAAACTTAATATCTGCAGCAAAGTGTTTAGTAGCAAAATAATATGATAGTAGTGGTAACGGTAGCAAAAGTAATATTTTTGGTTTTATAGTGATTGTAACAATAGCAATGAAAAAGTAAATAAGCGAAGAACAATATATGAAAATCTCGTAGCAATGGATCAATGATGGATAATTATGTCGGATGCGATCAATCATGCAACAATTATAACATAGGGTGACACAGAACTAGCTCCAGTTCATCAATGTAATGTAGACATGTATTCTGAATATAGCCATACGTGCTTATGGAAAAGAACTTGCATGACATCTTTTGTCCTACCTTCTCGTGGCACATCGTCGAAGGGCAAGAGTGCTGCATCGACATGTATTCTGAATATAGCCATACGTGCTTATGGAAAAGAACTTGCATGACATCTTTTGTCCTACCTTCTCGTGGCACATCGTCGAAGGGCAAGAGTGCTGCATCGACGGAGGATGACGATGATGCCTTCATGTCGTATGTAAGCTGCATTTCTTAAGTTCATCCCTACTGTTTAATTCAAATGTACCTGTATCTGAATTATCGATTGCAGTCTCTTTGGAAATGTAACTCGAATAACAATGCAGATTAGTAGTAATATGTCTCTCACATACATAAAACAATATATGTCTCCTGATCAAATTCATAAGTCAAAATTAACAAAAAAAAACATTTCGGCCTAACATAAGCCGAAAAGTGCAGCCATGTAGCTTCGGCCTCCTGTTCACGCGAAAAGGTGGGCCCTAGAGACTTTTCGGCCTACTGCTGATCAAAGAGTACTTTTCAGCCGATCAAAAAGGTCTTTTCGGCCCAGCTACAGATCTCTTCGGCCAATGCGTGACTGAAGAGTCCTTTTCAGCCAACCGCCGACCGAAAACACCCTCTTCGGCCCATACGATGCTGACGGGGTCATAGTTTTGAATTTTTTTTTGCATTAGATGCTATAGTTTCCGAATTTGCTATAAAAAACGTGATAGTTTCCGAAAAAAATCCATTTGTCAGCCTATTACAAAGACATTGCTGCTACTGAAACTGTATCTAAACCCGGAGCTAGAAACTGAAACTGAAACTGAAAAAATCTGACAGAAAACAACTAAGTTCATTTTAACCGTGATCAGAGGGCGAATCCATGCAGGATTGCCGAGAGATCCCACAAGCCTCGATCGGAAACAATTGACGCAAAGAGAGTTACCTGCAAGATGGGAGAAATGAGAGGGTTGGGGCAGTCCAAGACGTCCATCCACCTGGTGCAATCCTGCTTCTTGCTCTTGACGACGATGCCCTCCCCCTCATGCCGATCATCTCCTTGACCACCTTGGTCACGCCGTTGCTGTTTCCCTCCATCTCCATCGCAGTCAGTTCCTCCTGTAACACTGCAGATTAGAGAACCTCACTGCTCAATTCGAACAGTTTAATTTACAGTACTGCAGATTTATGGGGGGTTTATAATTTATATGGCGGCGATCTACGACGAACAATTAACAATGCGATTTCGTGGAAACCAAACCGCACATATATAGAAAATGGGGCTGGGGAATATCACAGCCAACGATGGCGAAGGCGCAAAAGTAAAAGATGAACGATGCGTCGGCCAGGCGCTGGAAGAAACCGATCCGAAACCGCGAAAGCGGAGCTCGACTCACCAGGTTGGGAGGCAGGGACTGCGGCGCTGGGGGTTTGCTCGTGCTGCTCCGTGTCTGTCTGCCGGCGCTTGAGGAGACGAGGGCGGCGGTGAGGTTGACGTGAATGCGACACTACCCTTGCTCCGGCTCGATCCAGAGGCCCGAAAGCCCAAGCCGCTCTGGCCCAACCGCTACCCAGAAATCAAAGGCCAATCAAATCGCATTCGAAAGACTTTCAAGCCTTGGAGAAGAGATGTGACTAATAATGCAAAGCCTCGTCTCATCACAGCTCTTTTTTTTTGCGAAGGAAGACGACGCCGAGACGCCATATCGCTATCCGGTCCGGGGAACCAGACCTAGGGTTTCCCCTGAGCTTGAAAAGGGGCGTAACTGAAGGCCTTGGCAGCGCCTCCAAGAAGGAAACGACACCCACGGGCGCCGTCATTGCCAGCACCGGCAAAGCCGAGCAGGGATCTCTCCCTGGCCTGAAGCTGAGCAATCCCCTAGCCGCCGAGTCTGGATTCGAAAAAGAGGAAGCCAACATTGGCCGGAACAACCATTCGGGAAGGGGTTGGCGGGGCGGGGTGCCCTATTTCTCGCCTCACACGAGGCGACCATCCAACTCGCTCAAGGGAGCGGGGAATGTATCTAGTGCACCGGGGCAATTGGTGCTACCGATGCACCGGCCCCATGTTGCACACTAAAAAATGTTCGAAAAAATCTGTAAAAAAATTAGTGCATTGACACAACATCAATGTACGTTGTAACAAAAATTCAAATCAAAATTTGAAACATTGCTCGAGATACAAAAATGACAAATTTGACACTGAATAGTACATAACACAAGTTGGGCTATAGTTTTGGCCCATTAGCACATTGATGTAAAATTTGTCATTTTTGTATCTCGAGCAATGTTTCGAATTTTGATTTGAATTTTCATGACAACTTACACTGATGTTGTGTTAATGCACTAAATTTTTGTCCGGATTTTTTCAAACATTTTTTGAGTGTGCAATGGAGTCTGATGCACCGGTAGCATGAATTGCCCCGGTGCACCAGATACATTCTCCAAGGGAGCGAGCCAGATGGGCCGGCCCACGCGAGCGCGAGGCTGCAACCTGTATTCTCTGAGTTTTTTTGTTTTCTATTTGGCTTTTTGCTTATGTTTATACTATTTTTGAAAATTTAAAATATTCTATATATACATATATATGATAAAAAAAAGTTGATGAAAACATTTCGAAATGTTGAACAAGTATTTCGAAAAATGTTAATCAAGCATTCGGAAAATGTTGAATACGTATTTAAAAAAGGTTGAACAATTATTTGAAAAAAAAATGTTGATCATGTATTTGCAAAAATGTTGAACAAGAATTTGAACAATGTTGAACACATGTTTGAAAAATGTTAATCAAGCATTGAGAAAAAGTTGAATAAGTATTTGAAAAAATGTTGAACATGTATTTGCAGAAATGTTAAACAAGTATTTGACAAATGTTCAATAAGTATTAAAATTTGTTGAACTAGTATTTAAGAAATGTTAGACAAGTATTTCCAAATGTTGAATAAAAAATAAAAAATGTTGAATAAGTATTAAAAATGTTGAACAAGTATATGAAAATGTTGAATAAGTATTAATAAATGTCAAACAACTATTTGAAAAATGTTGAACCTTTATTTCAAAATGTTAAATAAGTACTAAAAATGCAAATAAATATTAAAAATGTTTAACAGGTATTTTAAAATGTTGAACAAGTATTAAAAAATGTTGAACGAGTATTTCAAAACTGTTGAACTTGTATTTGAAAAATGTTGAATAAGTATTAAAATGGTGGAAAGGTATTTTAAAAATCTTGAATATGCGTTCGGACAATGTGGAACGTGTATACAAAAAATGTTGACCACTTAGTAATTTTTTTTGATATATACGAGAATGTAGAGTTAAATGGAAAACAAACATAAAATGACAAAAGAAAAAGAAAAAAATGAAGAAGGAATGTTAGACGTGTATTTGAGAAATATTGTTGACATATACAAACAATGTAGAATAATGACTAAAAGAACAAAAAAACAGAGAAAAGAAAAAAATAAAGAAAAGAAAAAATGCAAAAAAAGAAGGAAAACGGAAAAGGAAAAGGAAAAAAATAAAAAGAAACAAAGAAAGTCGGCTCACAAACCTTATGTAGGGCGCGTCGCTATTACCAACCGCGCACGGAGCCTATTGGAGTGGTTAGGCGCATGTAGTTTCTCTCCGGATACTGGTTATCGATTCCCACACCTCGCATCTCTTCTAGTATTTTTTCGCATTGTGCGCCTGTGAATGGGCCGGCCCAATACCCCCGCAACTGGCCTCAGGTCCCACACCACACCCATGCCCGGCAGCAGCACCAGCAGAGGCTGGGTTGCGCCTTTGTGGGGGTGGGGATGGATGTAGGGGAGTGTCCATGGCAATGACCAGGAGCTTCGGGACCTCCGCTGGCTGGCAAGCATGTGCAACAGTTGGTGGAGGGCGCGCCGGGTGGGGTCGCTGGCAGAGGCGGGAGGCGCGCAAGGGGGGAGGGGTGGCGCTCGTGGCGGATGAGGATAGGCGGGGGGGGGGGGGGGTGCCGCTGCGCGGATCCACGCGGAAGGCCGTCGGGGAGGACAGGATCCGGCGTCGTCGGACCAGCAGGGGCAGCCACCGCAGGTGTGGGGGCGTGGTGCGGAGCGGAGGAGTGGGGGGCGAGCTTGGTGGTGCGAGGAGGCAGATCCACCCCGCCGCCGCCTTCTTGGGGCAGGGCGGCGGATAGGTCTGCTGGTGGCGGCGGCCAGGGTTCCCCCGGGTCGCCAGAGGAGGGCGACGCGGGGGTCAGGAATTCCTCCCACCTCTGTTTTACAGCTCATTATTTTGCTTCAGTTCTAGGAGGTGACTCTTGGCTATCTCTCCATGTATGTTTGTTGTTTGCTGGATGAGTTGCAGATGTAGTCTTAAATCCGCTGCACGCACCCGGAAAAATAACCCAAGTACAGTCTGCAATCAAAGAAACAAAATAACAAAGGTAGTGACGGCAATAACCATAAATAAACTAAATTGAAGGCACAACTTAAATTAGGTACTAATCACAGTCAGATTCTCTTTGGTGTTTCTCGAACTACATGTCAAATTTTTATTTCTTTTTTACGGAATTGTAAATACAACTTTGCATATAAATTTCAGAAACCTCTAGAATGTTCAAATGTCCGGCGTGCACCGGATAAATCCTCGGGGATGATCTCTCCATTCATAGGACAAAACCATAACGAGTCACAAAAGGTTCCAACAAAGCATTGGTGGCACCAAAAATAAAAATATATACGGAAACGAAGAAATGTAGTACAATTGAGCAAACGATCAGATAATTTAATACATCATATTAGAAATTCATACTAGATGTAGGCTACTTTCTTTCATTTTGGAGAAGCTATGTGCGAGCCAGGTTTCTTTGCGAAAACACAGCATGCTCAAACCCCAGAAGGCCACAACCCACTCTTTCTCTCATCGGCAGTCATTTTAACAATTCGTAAACTTCATCCAAAAGATACATGATGCTCTTCCTGATACATGCACTCTTATTAAATTCAATGCCAAAATACAACCATATATATATTGCACCAATAAAACAAATTTGTTTTTTTTCCAACTTTAGTAGTGAATGTATGCAACTTAGAGGTGCAAAAATTGTATTTTTCGTCAACAGAATTAAATCCATTTCCTCTGCCACCTAGCTATATTCAAGCTTGCTTACTCGTGTCAGTTTTGAGCCGTGTCTATTTTGCAAGGAGTTTACGAATATTAGGGCTATACTACTAAAAATCAAGAAAACATTATACGAAGATCAAAACAATCGTTGATGATCCGGCTGCTATCTCAGGGGATCCAGCACCGCTTTTCATAGTGTCCATCAGGATCATGTAATCTGAATGAGCCAGGCTACCAACAACCTGCGAGATACCCAACAGGCCACGTTTCAAAGCCATGGCCTCCGGTATTGCTATAATATGATAGGAAGGAAAATGTTTTTTTATGAAAGTGGCTATCACCTCTATTACAAGATTATTGAAAACTTCCTTTCATATCTTTGAAAAGAAATGTGTTGTTTGTAATGTTTTCATGAGATAGCAATTTTAGTTTCCATACTATTGTTACTGGACAGAGCAACTGATTCTCAGAGTAATCATATCCTGAAGATTGTAGCATACGGACTGAAGATATGCTGATTGAATTGGTGCGCTGAAATACTAATTCGAACACTCATCTATACTTCTACTGCTACCCTTACTCCAGTTCAGTTTCATGAAAGTAAAACAGAACCTACTTCATCGATTGTAGAGTCTCAACTCTCAACACATGCTGCAACAAAGTGCGATAAGAAGCACCAAAATAAACCGAAATCTTCCGCATCCTACCAGGAGACGATCCATCAATCAGCCCCTACTGGTCACCGCCGACCTCCTCCTCATAGCTGTCATCATCGTCGTCGTCATCATCAGTCATTTCCTCCTCCAGCTCATCATCGTCGTCATCATCAGTCATTTCCTCCTCCAGCTCATCATCGTTGTCATCACACATCAGCTTGGTATCTATGGTGATTGTGAGCACGACAGATGACTTGGGCACAACCGCACAAAGCTGAAAAAACTGCTCTTAGGCAGCCCATCTCACAGCGAGGAGTTTGTGATGGAGTCCAATGACGAGAGCTGGTAATGCCCCTTCCAGCACGAGAAACCAATAGAACATCTGAACCTGGACAACTCCGAGACATTGAAGAATTAGGGTGGCCTTCTGAAGAATTGAAGCTTCAAGAATAGTGATTCTTTGTTAGTTTGTATTATTCTTTTAATAGTAAACCGTACTATTAACGGGGTCAGAGTGAAGCAAGAGAGTGTGTGCTCAATCAAACCTATCTACACTTGTGAGTGAAGACATGGAAATCCTCTTCCAGGAAGTCTTCGAGCTCTTAAGTTGAAGGTGATTCTTCGAAACACTTGAGGTTAGAATTCTTCGTTGAAGAGTTAGAAAATTGTCGGTCAGCCTGTCCAAGTTCCGAAGAAGCTCAAATATTTGAGAGTTTGAATTTATGACTGCTATGACAGTTGACAACATAATGTTGGTGGATGCGTCCCCTACCCAGGTCATTTCGACACCTAGCTATGGATCACCTCTATAAATAAACCCCTACCCAGGTAGTGGTGGTTGCTTGAGAGAAATTCTTCCAAGTGTTGCGCAGTGAGCATCCCTCCTCACACTGATTTTAAGACATCCTATGTGAGAGGAAACCAAGCCGGGCCTAAGGGCATGTACAATGGTGCTATTTCAAAAGTGCCACGTAGGATAAATGATGAGGTGGAAGAGAGAGAACTCATAAGAGAAGACTTGTTTTCTCTTATTTAAGATAAGACAAGAGATGATCTCTTAGCACAATATGTCTCACTACATTTTTAGAAATTGCTAGTTATTGAAGATAGGCTAAGAGATGACCCATTGTAGACATTTTTCTTTGTCATCTCTACATTACATGCAAAAACTTAAGATAAGACTATCTTATCATCCATTGTACATGCCCTAACAAACAAAGTAATTGAGCATCTCCGAAGAATCTGATCGAGCCTAACTTTTTCTGAAAAATATTTATTTGCTTGCTAGTTTAGCCTACTTACTTCTCTACTATGTTTTCTTCATATCTAGCTTGCTACTGTTATTTAACTGGCGCTTTGTCATACATGCCTCTAACTTTGATGCTATTTAGTTTTGGTATCTTCGTAACTATCATGTTTTTAGTTTAGTGTCTTTGTTTTCTTTGAAGATGATGATTTTTTAAAAAATGTTTAATCTCTCATTAACCCCCGTCCCTCTCGCCGCATCTACCCTGATTTAACAAAAATGTTGATGTGGCATCTAAGGGGATAGTCATAGTCACCCTACTCCCTCTTTCCTATAATCCCATAATGCAAGACGTTTTTTTGACGCTAGTACATTATGCGACGGAGGGAGTAGAAGTGAACGGAAATAGTGAGGTTTGTTTTTCCTTTTGAGATGTTTTCCCTGCGATATCAAAATCTTTTGAATTCAATTAGCTTGCAAAATGTTTTTGTTTTCTGCTTGCGTTTAAAACATGGAACAATCTAATCATTAGTGTTATGGGCAGCCGTTTGGAGTGGGCTGGGTTTGCACAAGAACAAGAGAGTGGTATGAAGGATGTGAAGCATACTTTTGGTGTGCTCCAATCTTAATTGGCTATTGCAGGGCACCCTGCTACAATAGGGAGCCCGCACGTGATGTGGGAGGTGATGATTGTTTGTGTGATCATGCAACTTTTTTTTGAACCCCTCACAGTTTTGTTTTTTTTTTACTTTTTCGGGGTTTCTCTTTATAACTATGAGATAAGAGAATGTGATTTATCTAAAAATGTGAAATGCATTTTTCTGGATGAAGTACCTAAATGGTTAACTATTTTTATCCTTTTTCAGGGGTCGTAAGATCTTTTAGACTAGGCTATACAAGTTTGATATATTTCTCTGAAAACCATTTATGATATTTGTTTAATGGATTTATTTTGTCCCCGAGAATGGATAATGTCGGTAGTTGCAAGAATTTACAATATTTTCTAGTGGATTTATTTTGTATGCTTTTACGATGTTGACTTTGCCAATTGCGTACTTTTGACCTATGCATGTTGTCGTTACTGCGTGGAGCTGATAGCCTGCAGTAAACCGCATGTCGCGTTAGAAAAAGCTACAAGTTATAATTTAATAAGATTTTTTTAAGGACCTGCCCAAAAAAATAATCATGAACATAAAAAATGAAATTATAATTAAGATTCTCTCTCTTTTTTTAATTTTCTTTAACAGTTCTTGTTCAAAATATAATCGTACAATCCATGCTTACACATACAAATCACCATACATATGGGCACACTCGAAAGCTATGGCTCACATTCTTAATAAGGACATCTCCAACGGTGACCCGCAAATTCTCTCCCGCATCTGTTTGTGGATAAGGAGGAACCAGTCCACGGACACGCATGCGGAAGCCGGCCATCCAAGGCTACCCGCATACATTTGGTCCCATTTATTTTAACTACTCATGCTCAATTAGCCGCGCAGGCTCCTCCTCACGTCCTCTCGCCCCTCCGCCATTGCTAGTCGATGTCGCCGGGCAAAGCCCCGGCGGCTGAGGGTGGCGACGGGCCATCCTCCCTCCCTTCCTATGTACTCCAAGGTCCTCAATGGACAATCCTTCTTACGCTGTGCTTCGGCCTGCCCATCCTCCATCATGGCTAAGTTCCCAGGAAAGATGCGGCCGGCATGTAGCAAATCACTGGGAATCGCCGATGTGCACAGATCCACTCCATGGAAGGGCGGCGACGCAAGGCCCTATACAAGGGCGGTGGCTGGCGACCCTACTATGGTGATGGGCACGTCAGATGCTGATGAGCTTCCGGTGGCGGCATGATGGCGTGGTTGAGGCGTGACAGTGGACGTGCTCTTAGGCTAACGGACCTGGACAGAGCTTCTCCGACGAGGTGGTAGTCAGACAGTGGTGTGCTCCATCGTTGGTGATGGTCATTAGCGACCACTCCGGCCTACGGCGATGGCCTCGCTGCGGACTATGGTGGCCACCGAAAGATCATTGAAAGGGTTTCTCTCTTCAGATCAGATGGTTGACTTCGGCGAAAATGCAAACTATCGACGACAAGTTGATGCAGAGGAATGGTTGTGCAGCCACGGTGTTCACATCGCATAGCTACTGGGATCGTGAAAAGTGGTGGCGACAACACATTAGTGACTGATGGCGGTGCTACTCGAGTACCCAGTCTCAAGCTCCGAGGTGAAAGCCTAGGTCTGACATGAATTGGTTATACCTGGCAATGGCGATGTTTATCGTCGTTATGTTGTTGAAGGCATTGCTCGGATATGCTCGGACTTGATCTTCAAGGTGAAAACTTTGATTCTGATCTTTGGTGATTGGATCCGGCAACGACGACGCTTGATCGTTGCTCCCTTCCTGAAGGCGTTGTTGTTGAAGAATCTCATCGTCCATGTGGTGTCATGAGATGAATGGTGCAGATATGGTCATTGTTGTCGTTTGTTGACCGCAGATTTGTTCGCTTTGGAGTTTTTTTTTCCTCGCCTATGCATAGCTTTGGTCGTATATGACTTTGCTATTTGCCGGCGTCTTTTGTGTGCGTGTGTTTGTGTTGGCTGTGCGCATCATATCTATGCAGAGGCCGGGTGTGTGCTCGTTGTGTTTGTATCCTCTTGATGCTCCATATTGAGCCAATAAAATCCACCCTTTGTCGAATTAGCCGCATATATATTCTAAAATAGCTCAAATGCAGTTCTAATTTAAAAAAGTTTAAATAGTACACTCCAACATTGTTGTCCCTTTTAACCGTTCACAGATGCTCAATGATCAGATCCTCCTTCAGTTGCTTGTGAGTTGCTCGATGCCAAATTTAGCTCGGGAAATTCACCGAACGGTTGCCGGGCATGGTGAGCATCCTAGGAGTAGATGATACCTGCACGCAAGGTTGTCAGAATCACGATTCTGTTATACGATTTTACGATTTTACCATCCAAACTAACCACTATGATTCTACGATTCTAGTTCTAGAATATACGTTTTTATGATCCTGATAGTGAAGATTCTATGATTTGCGATCCTACCATCAAAGCTACAATCCGATTTAAAATCGCGATTCTAACAACCTTGCCTGCGCGGCGGTCGAAGGAGAAGTGTGGAACGGCGGCGGAGGAGAAGCGGCGTGGAGCCCGGTTGTATCGTTGGAGGTGATGGACACGTTGACTTCCAGCAGGGTTGTGACATGGGGGCCGGGGTGGTCGAGCAGCGGCGAAGACAAGAGAGAAAACACTAAAGTGGAGAAAATGGGAGGATGGAGGAGCGGGGCTGGGCCAGGGGCATTGGAGTCCTACTTGGCCGGGGTGCTCGGTGGGTGAAGCCACAGCACTGGTCGTGCCGGCACCACTTCTCGTGGTAGGCAATCGTGGCGGCGCAGCCGTGCGTGGCGTAGGAGCACGGCACCACGATCACTATGGAGTCAATGACACGCTCCATGCGGCGGCAGCTTTCCGAGACCGTCCTGGAGCACCCAGCAGGGCCTTGTTCCTTCCGGGCGGTAATGGCGAGTCTATGTATGATGCATGGGCCGAAGTTGTCCGTCTCCTAGTAGCATACGTGTAGTCTCTGTTCGAGTCAGATAGGGTTAGTTCATGTTCGATTTTTATTTTTAAAATCATGGGTTAGTGTATGTTCTAGTAATAGTCGTATGATGTTTGAGTGTGACTCGTGTAGGAGGCCGACAAGGTCGTTTCCGGCTCAACGAGAACCCAGCGTAGAACGATCGCCCACGACTCGTTATATGTTGACGAGGATACTGAATCCGACTCCGATTGACTTTTATTTGCTCCATCTCATCAATCTATAATACGTTCAAGGCCTGACACAAATCATCAAAGGAAAATCAGCTGCTCACGTACGAGCATGGCACGTATCTGGCCAGGCAAGTTGCCACAGATCCATCTATCTGGTCGGCATGAACGGCGACACAGCCGCGCCGCACATGCCCTCCGAGCTCGTGCTGGAGATCATGGCCTGGCTGCCCGTCAAGTCGCTGCTCCGGTTCAGGTGCATCTCCGACGATGCAGCTTTTCCACCGCGCCCACCTCCGTGCTCAGCCTCCATGCTTGCTCATCTCGACCAGCATGAAGGAGGACCGGATGAACAAGGTCACCACCATCGGCTTGTACGTATCGGATGTTGGAGTTGTGTCGAATATAGTGTACAAGGTAGGTTACAGTTGGACTTGTAGTTGTATTGTGTTTAGATAGGATATGGAATCGTGTCCTAGTAGGACACTTGTATCCTAGACCTCTCATATATAGCGGGGCTAGACACACGATGTAACCTATGCCAAAATAATAGCACCGGAACGCAGGGGAAGCCGGCGGCATGTGCCGGTGTCCAGGGCGACCGGGTGCGGTATTATAGCGGTGTCACGGGGAGGAGCGCCCGTAGTCAAGCCCCGGGGATGTAGCCATATCGGTGAACCTCGTTAACAAATCTCGGTGTCGTGCTCGTGTGATTGCTTAGTCCTCGGAAGATCAACGGTATGCCTCGGATTTATTCTAACAAGTGGTATAATGAGCAAGGTTCGAAGAGGCTATGGATCGGTGATCTAGAGGAAGATTTGATGTTTCGATCGATATCGTGATGAGCACGGTTGAGATTTGATCAGAAGACGTCAAGGCGATAGGTCATCACGGCGACTCGCGCAGATCGGATCGAACATGCAAGCGCTAGACGTGCGGCGAAAGATCTGGGATAGATCGATCGGGCGAGCGTACTAGCCACGGAAGGTGCAGCAGGCTCAACATAATCGGATCACAGGAGCGTTGGACTAAGCGGACGCCCATCAGGGGTGTAGCGTGATGGGGCATGGCACTTGAGGGCAGGCCTTGGCATGATGGTCTGGTGCCTAGTCAGGCTGTTTGTGCTGGAGGCTTAAAGCGCACTGTGTTGGGCTGCCAAGGCCGATGTTGGGCTGTTGCACGCACGCGTGTCTGTGGAAGGCTGCGGAGCGTATGGATGTTGTGGCAGTATGAGATTTGTTTGAAGAAAAAAAAGGAGGACCGAGTCCTTGTGAACGTGGCGAGAGGCAGATCAAATCGAGCGAAGGAAATATTGATTGATACATCCATTAGAAATTAGCAAGAGAGGCATTGACAAGGCAATTGCTAGTATTGGAGTTGTGCGTGAAGTAGTTACACGTGAAGGCCAATTTTTTTTTGATTTGATTGCTAGTAGCACACAGAGGTTTTGCTGGTGTACTTCGGCGTCAGATAATTTTTTGCAAGGTCAGCTATACAAAGAACCATGGCGTCAATGGGTGCCAGGTTTGAAGTGGAGAAGTTCATCGGAACTGGAAATTTTGGGTTATGGCAGACAAGGGTGAAAATTTGTTGGCATGACAGGGATGCTTGAAGGCATTGTAGGAAGTCAATTCAGCTAGGATGGAGTTGTGATGTGATGGATGGAAATTCGTGAAAGACGATTTGGGAGGCTTGAGCGTGTCGTTGCAGTCGGACGAGTTTCGACTGGGTCGGATTAGGCAGTCTGCGGATCGACGCATGTCGGTTGGTACAGAAGACGGTGCGGGATCGGCGGCGGCGACATAGGAGCATGATGCTGATGATGACCGACTTCTGGGGCGTAGAAACACGTGGCACAAGCCCGAGGCTTGTGTGACTTCGACAAGACTATGGTGCGGGGTTGATTCAAGATGGTGCACATGAGAGCTTTGAGTCGACGGGGCGCGGGGTGGCACGTACAACCACCATGGAATCATGTTGAAGGTGGAGCTGGATTGAGGGGCTATGATGTAAGGATCCAGAGAATCAAAGCCTATTCAGCAAGGAAAAAAAACGAGGGACACGTAGTTCGGACTGGAGCCCAGTGGTCTGATGGAAGCGTGAAACTCGTCATCGGTCTGTGATGATCGGTGGTACTCTGCAGTGGGGGTTGAGTGGTGTGGTTTCGGGACCCTTGAGACTCGACCGGGACAGCGGAGGCTCGACGCGGTAATAGCGGCGAGGCGTGCGGTATGCACGGGACATGGAGACGGGCCAGGGCTCTGGTGGTCATACAATTGGTGAGACAACTGCGAATTTGACTTGGGATGACTACAAGCAATGGTGAAATTTCTTCAAGTTTCAGACAGGCTGTCAAGAAAGGAGCGGTGATGTTGAGTTGAGATAACTCTTATGTGTGACATCCAATATGTGAGTTGTTCACTTTCACGCAGGTCAGTGATCAATGTGTGATGTCGTTGGACGAATACTCTGGAAGTTGGCAGTGCAAACTAGAGTAATGTGAAACTTAATTTCGTTCGAGTGTTGACTCTGGTCAAGAAAAAGAAGGGACTACAAGTTACAGGTGGAGTCATATGGAGTCTTTGGAGTAGCAGCGATACTCATGGGATAAGCTCAAGTCCAATATACATGGAAGTTTGACGCATGGACAAATTTAGGATGGTGGAGTATATTCGCCAAGGTGGAGTTTGTTGGAGTTGTGTCGAATATAGTGTACAAGGTAGGTTACAGTTGGACTTGTAGTTGTATTGTGTTTAGATAGGATATGGAATCGTGTCCTAGTAGGACACTTGTATCCTAGACCTCTCATATATAGCGGGGCTAGACACATGATGTAACCTGTGCCAAAATAATAACACCGGAACGCAGGGGAAGCCGGCGGCATGTGCCGGTGTTCAAGGCGACCGGGTGCGGTATTATAGCGGTGTCACGGGTAGGAGCGCCCGTAGTCAAACCCCGGGGATGTAGCCATATCGGTGAGCGCTGCCCTCGCAGACACCATAGACTTGCCTGAAGACCATACGTATTACTTGTCGCAGTGCAACGGGCTGGTGGTGATGCCGACGAACGTCGTGGTCCGCGTGCTCAACCCTGCCACACGGCGCCTACTTCCACTGCCTTGGAGCCCCAACGGTGTATCACTAGCACCAACCGAGGGCTTGTACAGCGTTCTCCACCAATTGTTTGGCATCGGGTACGACCCTCGCAGCGACACCTACAAGGTTGCCCGCTTCTTCTTCCGTCCTAGAGAACCCGTCCCGACGGGCGGCTACCACCACAGCTTTGGCATGGAGGTTTACACCATCGGGGTAGACGAGCATTGGCGTGAGACGGTGGAGAAGCCACCCTACGCCGTTGACATTACAGGAACCTCGGCTTTCTCGAGGGGCTCATTGTTTTGGACCATCGAGGGGCTCATTGTTTTGGACCATCGACCATACCGAACCTGTGGGTGGAGAATCCCCATCAGGGTTTCTCCGCTTCAGGCTAGAGGACGAATCGTTCAGTGTCACGCCGCCGCCTCCTTGTTGCGAAGGGCTCGTATACGTCCTGGGCCCAACTGTGAGTCGATTGAGATTTGGACGTGCAACGATGGGGACACCAACCCACCACAATGGACGCTGCGTTACATCTTCAACAACTATTGTCCCCAGCCGGCGGAAGGGCTCGACATCGCCATGTACGATCTATGCAAAGATATGTTTATCCTACAAGTTCTCAAGGATATAGTTGGACTAGATCGCTTGATATATCACACCCCCATGACTCGGTGATGCCCTACATTCCATCCCTAGTTCCAGTCTAGTTGAAAAGCCGGCTGGCTTAATATGTACTGCATGTGTGGGAGATATCTTCAGTATACCCATCCAAATCAGATCCCGGTTGTAATGTGCAAGAAAAATGTATTCCTATTTTTCGTTCATATAAGGATTATTAAGGCCACACAACTCTGTGTTCAACATGGATGTTGAAAGTGCAATATAGCACTGTCACAGAGCGGGTTGATTCCACCTTCGGTCTGCTTGTCGGCTTTGGCATTTGGTTGGCTTACCAAGTTCAGTCAATCATCAAGGTGTACATACAGAAATCATATGACATGCATGTAAACGCACCAGTTCAAGCAACCAAGCTCCTACAGCTCACGCAATAAATTAAAATCTACGAAAACTGAAACTTTGCCGACGATCACGTCCTTTGTCCAGTCCATCATCTTCCGAGCTTTAGTCGTCGCCCGCGGCATAGCTCATGCTCTGCTTCACTTCTGGGAGGTGGATTTGGCTATCTTATCTTCTAAGTTGCAGTATTGCATGGTTTATAGGTTTACAACTTTGGATCAAGAGCACCCCCAGTTTGCACGCAGGAAGTCCTAGTCGGGTTTTTGGCGGCCAAATCCATGCATAGATCATACTACGTAAAGATGGTTTGACACAAGTTGAAGTACTAAGCAAAGAAAACATGGCTTGCTTCAGTGAGGTTTTGCTTCCGTCATCGATTTGAAGCAAAACTTTACAAACAGTGCTCCACAATCGGATGAAATATCTGATCTAGACCAAATCAACACTAGTGCCTCCACCAGAAGCTAAGAGATTCCTTAAAAAAAACTGAGAGGTTCGGAAGTACTCACTTGTCAAACCCAATCATACAAAGGCACCCTATCACTTGCTCATGAGGCCTATTGTTGCGTGACGGTCACACCGACCATGGCTGTGGCGCTTGTACCAGCTCCTCGGAGCAACACCTTCGGCACAACGAACTGGAAGCAATCTTTGGGAAACCCATCATACAGATTAGTGCTCCTCATTAAGAACTCCATAGACTGAGAAAAGATCGGTTCAGTGCACGACAATGTTAGCTTGCACCTAAAGCTGGATCCAGTTATGTGAGGCTGGACGGAGCAAACTGAGATGACACCACCGCGGGGCTCCATTGTCATGTTGACCAGGAAGAGGTTCCCATCCTCGCCCACCAGAACGGTTGATCCCTCATGGATGCGGATACGGAACGCCTTGTTGTAGGTAACTTTCGGGCAGTGCCACTTGTGCTTGCCTGAAAAATGCTCCAGGAGAATTGTGGTAGGTCCGCTGAAGCTGCATCCGGTTTCGGGGCAGAAACATGGTGCATGTGGACAACCTTTCTCATGCTCTTCTTTCTGGTAGTAGGATACCCTTGCAGTGCAGCCGTGATTGCAATTGGAGCAAGCAACTTTGATGGATTCAACGAGATGTTCTACGATGTGGCAACGGTTGTAGACTGTTGGAAGGGAGCAGAAGTGGCACTTCTCTGGGAGCTTCTCATGGCAAGATGAGCATATGGTATGCCCCACAGTGCACTGAGGAACAGAAACAACAAATCAGTATGTATGCTAATGAGTTTAGCTGAATTAAAACCATAATGATGAATAGCACAGGAATTGTAAGTATGTAGATTGTGGTGGCCAACTACACGCTAGAATAACAATGATATGGTTTTGAGTTAACAAAATAGCAATAAAGTTGTAAAAAGGGAGCAGATAAGCCTATCCTGCATGGAATTAAGCTCAGCTATCATTCCCATTTCAATACCTTAAAATCACCAGATGCAACTGTTAACTTATTTTGTTTTGTTTTTTACCTGGAAGAGTGGGGGAGGCCCATGTGTCAGACCTCTTCGCCAGCAGACAAGAAGCTAAGAAAAGTGGTGATGATTCGCTATATTTTCTATTTATAAGGTGGAGATAATTACAATGAAGTGTACAAATGGGGTAGGCCCTAGTTAGTCTGTGGGAGTCCTTAACCCTATGTGAAACAAAGACTAGCTCTGACTTAAGCACTTTCCAACTAGGGAAGGAACGTTTCAGCTGCTAAAAAATGGTTCCTAACCTTCCAAATATTCTGATGAACAGATAACACACACACACTTCCCAGAAGCACGACCCAACAAATATTTCATTAGCAGCAATTACCTGAGTTACAACTGTTGACACGCAGATTGTACATTTCAACGACATGGCTTGGGCTTGTGTAAGGAGGTGTTTGTTTCGCAAAGAAATCCCAGTTACCTGTTTACGGTGTAAACTCAAAACGTTACGCCTGTTTGGTATACGTAGGCCGTAACGGGCTGCCTCCGTAAACGATTGCATGCCAGGTCTCAATCAATAACACCCCCTCCCCGGTAAACGGTTGTGTTACCGCACGCACCTCCTCTTCCCACGACCCCTACTCCTCGAGCAGCGCCGCCGCCACCGCGACCCCCTTCTAGTCTAGTGTCACTGCCTCCCCGAGCCTCTTCGAGCCTCCCTCTGCTTCCCCTGTATCCTCTCCTCTAGATCTGCACCACGCTAGCCACAGGCACGACATGCGTTTCCTGGTTGCTATCGCCACCGCCCCTGGTCGCCGCCGCAACTTGATAACCCACAAGTATAGGGGATCGCAACAGTTTTTGAGGGTAGAGTATTCAATCCAAATTTATTGATTCGACACAAGGGGAGTCAAAGAATATTCTCAAGTATTAGCAGCTGAGTTGGCAATTCAACCACACCTGTAAACTTAATATCTGCAGCAAAGTGTTTAGTAGCAAAATAATATGATAGTAGTGGTAACGGTAGCAAAAGTAATATTTTTGGTTTTATAGTGATTGTAACAATAGCAATGAAAAAGTAAATAAGCGAAGAACAATATATGAAAATCTCGTAGCAATGGATCAACGATGGATAATTATGTCGGATGCGATCAATCATGCAACAATTATAACATAGGGTGACACAGAACTAGCTCCAGTTCATCAATGTAATGTAGACATGTATTCTGAATATAGTCATACGTGCTTATGGAAAAGAACTTGCATGACATCTTTTGTCCTACCTTCTCGTGGCACATCGTCGAAGGGCAAGAGTGCTGCATCGACGGAGGATGACGATGATGCCTTCATGTCGTATGTAAGCTGCATTTTTTAAGTTCATCCCTACTGTTTAATTCAAATGTACCTGTATCTTAATTATCGGTTGCAGTCTCTTTGGAAATGTAACTCGAATAACAATGCAGATTAGTAGTAATATGTCTCTCACATACATAAAACAATATATGTCTCCTGATCAAATTCATAAGTCAAAATTAACAAAAAAAACATTTCGGCCTAACATAAGCCGAAAAGTGCAGCCATGTAGCTTCGGCCTCCTGTTCACGCGAAAAGGTGGGCCCTAGAGACTTTTCGGCCTACTGCTGATCAAAGAGTACTTTTCAGCCGATCAAAAAGGTCTTTTCGGCCCAGCTACAGATCTCTTCGGCCAATGCGTGACTGAAGAGTCCTTTTCAGCCAACCGCCGACCGAAAACACCCTCTTCGGCCCATACGATGCTGACGGGGTCATAGTTTTGAATTTTTTTTTTGCATTAGATGCTATAGTTTCCGAATTTGCTATAAAAAACGTGATAGTTTCCGAAAAAAATCCATTTGTCAGCCTATTACAAAGACATTGCTGCTACTGAAACTGTATCTAAACCCGGAGCTAGAAACTGAAACTGAAACTGAAAAAATCTGACAGAAAACAACTAAGTTTATTTTAACCGTGATCAGAGGGCGAATCCATGCAGGATTGCCGAGAGATCCCACAAGCCTCGATCGGAAACAATTGACGCAAAGAGAGTTACCTGCAAGATGGGAGAAATGAGAGGGTTGGGGCAGTCCAAGACGTCCATCCACCTGGTGCAATCCTGCTTCTTGCTCTTGACGACGATGCCCTCCCCCTCATGCCGATCATCTCCTTGACCACCTTGGTCACGCCGTTGCTGTTTCCCTCCATCTCCATCGCAGTCAGTTCCTCCTGTAACACTGCAGATTAGAGAACCTCACTGCTCAATTCGAACAGTTTAATTTACAGTACTGCAGATTTATGGGGGGTTTATAATTTATATGGCGGCGATCTACGACGAACAATTAACAATGCGATTTCGTGGAAACCAAACCGCACATATATAGAAAATGGGGCTGGGGAATATCAAAGCCAACGATGGCGAAGGCGCAAAAGTAAAAGATGAACGATGCGTCGGCCAGGCGCTGGAAGAAACCGATCCGAAACCGCGAAAGCGGAGCTCGACTCACTAGGTTGGGAGGCAGGGACTGCGGCGCTGGGGGTTTGCTCGTGCTGCTCCGTGTCTGTCTGCCGGCGCTTGAGGAGACGAGGGCGGCGGTGAGGTTGACGTGAATGCGACACTACCCTTGCTCCGGCTCGATCCAGAGGCCCGAAAGCCCAAGCCGCTACCCAGAAATCAAAGGCCAATCAAATCGCATTCGAAAGACTTTCAAGCCTTGGAGAAGAGATGTGACTAATAATGCAAAGCCTCGTCTCATCACAACTCTTTTTTTTTTGCGAAGGAAGACGACGCCGAGACGCCATATCGCTATCCGGTCCGGGGAACCAGACCTAGGGTTTCCCCTGAGCTTGAAAAGGGGCGTAACTGAAGGCCTTGGCAGCGCCTCCAAGAAGGAAACGACACCCACGGGCGCCGTCATTGCCAGCACCGGCAAAGCCGAGCAGGGATCTCTCCCTGGCCTGAAGCTGAGCAATCCCCTAGCCGCCGAGTCTGGATTCGAAGAAGAGGAAGCCAACATTGGCCGGAACAACCATTCGGGAAGGGGTTGGCGGGGCGGGGTGCCCTATTTCTCGCCTCACACGAGGCGACCACCCAACTCGCTCAAGGGAGCGGGGAATGTATCTAGTGCACCGGGGCAATTGGTGCTACCGGTGCACCGGCCCCATGTTGCACACTAAAAAATGTTCGAAAAAATCTGTAAAAAAATTAGTGCATTGACACAACATCAATGTACGTTGTAACAAAAATTCAAATCAAAATTTGAAACATTGCTCGAGATACAAAAATGACAAATTTGACACTGAATAGTACATAACACAAGTTGGGCTATAGTTTTGGCCCATTAGCACATTGATGTAAAATTTGTCATTTTTGTATCTCGAGCAATGTTTCGAATTTTGATTTGAATTTTCATGACAACTTACACTGATGTTGTGTTAATGCACTAAATTTTTGTCCGGAATTTTTCAAACATTTTTTGAGTGTGCAATGGAGTCCGATGCACCGGTAGCATCAATTGCCCCGGTGCACCAGATACATTCTCCAAGGGAGCGAGCCAGATGGGCCGGCCCACGCGAGCACGAGGCTGCAACCTGTATTCTCTGAGTTTTTTTTGTTTTCTATTTGGCTTTTTGCTTATGTTTATACTATTTTTGAAAATTTAAAATATTCTATATATACATATATATGATAAAAAAAAGTTGATGAAAACATTTCGAAATGTTGAACAAGTATTTCGAAAAATGTTAATCAAGCATTCGGAAAATGTTGAATACGTATTTAAAAAAGGTTGAACAATTATTTGAAAAAAAATGTTGATCATGTATTTGCAAAAATGTTGAACAAGAATTTGAAGAATGTTGAACACATGTTTGAAAAATGTTAATCAAGCATTCAGAAAAAGTTGAATAAGTATTTGAAAAAATGTTGAACATGTATTTGCAGAAATGTTAAACAAGTATTTGACAAATGTTCAATAAGTATTAAAATTTGTTGAACTAGTATTTAAGAAATGTTAGACAAGTATTTCCAAATGTTGAATAAAAAATAAAAAATGTTGAATAAGTATTAAAAATGTTGAACAAGTATATGAAAATGTTGAATAAGTATTAATAAATGTCAAACAACTATTTGAAAAATGTTGAACCTTTATTTCAAAATGTTAAATAAGTACTAAAAATGCAAATAAATATTAAAAATGTTTAACAGGTATTTTAAAATGTTGAACAAGTATTAAAAAATGTTGAACGAGTATTTCAAAACTGTTGAACTTGTATTTGAAAAATGTTGAATAAGTATTAAAATGGTGGAAAGGTATTTTAAAAATCTTGAATATGCGTTCGGACAATGTGGAACGTGTATACAAAAAATGATGACCACTTAGTAATTTTTTTTGATATATACGAGAATGTAGAGTTAAATGGAAAACAAACATAAAATGACAAAAGAAAAAGAAAAAAATGAAGAAGGAATGTTAGACGTGTATTTGAGAAATATTGTTGACATATACAAACAATGTAGAATAATGACTAAAAGAACAAAAAAACAGAGAAAAGAAAAAAATAAAGAAAAGAAAAAATGCAAAAAAAAGAAGGAAAACGGAAAAGGAAAAGGAAAAAAATAAAAAGAAACAAAGAAAGTCGGCTCACAAACCTTATGTAGGGCGCGTCGCTATTACCAACCGCGCACGGAGCCTATTGGAGTGGTTAGGCGCATGTAGTTTCTCTCCGGATACTGGTTATCGATTCCCACACCTCGCATCTCTTCTAGTATTTTTTTCGCATTGTGCGCCTGTGAATGGGCCGGCCCAATACCCCCGCAACTGGCCTCAGGTCCCACACCACACCCATGCCCGGCAGCAGCACCAGCAGAGGCTGGGTTGCGCCTTTGTGGGGGTGGGGATGGATGTAGGGGAGTGTCCATGGCAACGACCAGGAGCTTCGGGACCTCCGCTGGCTGGCAAGCATGTGCAACAGTTGGTGGAGGGCGCGCCGGGTGGGGTCGCTGGCAGAGGCGGGAGGCGCGCAAGGGGGGAGGGGTGGCGCTCGTGGCGGATGAGGATAGGCGGGGGGGGGGGGGGGGGGTGCCGCTGGGCGGATCCACGCGGAAGGCCGTCGGGGAGGACAGGATCCGGCGTCGTCGGACCAGCAGGGGCAGCCACCGCAGGTGTGGGGGCGTGGTGCGGAGCGGAGGAGTGGGGGACGAGCTTGGTTGTGCGAGGAGGCAGATCCACCCCGCCGCCGCCTTCTTGGGGCAGGGCGGCGGATAGGTCTGCTGGTGGCGGCGGCCAGGGTTCCCCCAGGTCGCCAGAGGAGGGCGATGCGGGGGTCAGGAATTCCTCCCACCTCTGTTTTACAGCTCATTATTTTGCTTCAGTTCTAGGAGGTGACTCTTGGCTATCTCTCCATGTATGTTTGTTGTTTGCTGGATGAGTTGCAGATGTAGTCTTAAATCCGCTGCACGCACCCGGAAAAATAACCCAAGTACAGTCTGCAATCAAAGAAACAAAATAACAAAGGTAGTGACGGCAATAACCATAAATAAACTAAATTGAAGGCACAACTTAAATTAGGTACTAATCACAGTCAGATTCTCTTTGGTGTTTCTCGAACTACATGTCAAATTTTTATTTCTTTTTTACGGAATTGTAAATACAACTTTGCATATAAATTTCAGAAACCTCTAGAATGTTCAAATGTCCGGCGTGCACCGGATAAATCCTCGGGGATGATCTCTCCATTCATAGGACAAAACCATAACGAGTCACAAAAGGTTCCAACAAAGCATTGGTGGCACCAAAAATAAAAATATATACGGAAACGAAGAAATGTAGTACAATTGAGCAAACGATCAGATAATTTAATACATCATATTAGAAATTCATACTAGATGTAGGCTACTTTCTTTCATTTTGGAGAAGCTATGTGCGAGCCAGGTTTCTTTGCGAAAACACAGCATGCTCAAACCCCAGAAGGCCACAACCCACTCTTTCTCTCATCGGCAGTCATTTTAACAATTCGTAAACTTCATCCAAAAGATACATGATGCTCTTCCTGATACATGCACTCTTATTAAATTCAATGCCAAAATACAACCATATATATATTGCACCAAAAAAACAAATTTGTTTTTTTTTCAACTTTAGTAGTGAATGTATGCAACTTAGAGGTGCAAAAATTGTATTTTTCGTCAACAGAATTAAATCCATTTCCTCTGCCACCTAGCTATATTCAAGCTTGCTTACTCGTGTCAGTTTTGAGCCGTGTCTATTTTGCAAGGAGTTTACGAATATTAGGGCTATACTACTAAAAATCAAGAAAACATTATACAAAGATCAAAACAATCGTTGATGATCCGGCTGCTATCTCAGGGGATCCAGCACCGCTTTTCATAGTGTCCATCAGGATCATGTAATCTGAATGAGCCAGGCTACCAACAACCTGCGAGATACCCAACATGCCACGTTTCAAAGCCATGGCCTCCAGTATTGCTATAATATGATAGGAAGGAAAATGTTTTTTTTATGAAAGTGGCTATCACCTCTATTACAAGATTATTGAAAACTTCCTTTCATATCTTTGAAAAGAAATGTGTTGTTTGTAATGTTTTCATGAGATAGAAATTTTAGTTTCCATACTATTGTTACTGGACAGAGCAACTGATTCTCAGAGTAATCATATCCTGAAGATTGTAGCATACGGACTGAAGATATGCTGATTGAATTGGTGCGCTGAAATACTAATTCGAACACTCATCTATACTTCTACTGCTACCCTTACTCCAGTTCAGTTTCATGAAAGTAAAACAGAACCTACTTCATCGATTGTAGAGTCTCAACTCTCAACACATGCTGCAACAAAGTGCGATAAAAAGCACCAAAATAAACCGAAATCTTCCGCATCCTACCAGGAGACGATCCATCAATCAGCCCCTACTGGTCACCGCCGACCTCCTCCTCATAGCTGTCATCATCGTCGTCGTCATCATCAGTCATTTCCTCCTCCAGCTCATCATCGTCGTCATCATCAGTCATTTCCTCCTCCAGCTCATCATCGTTGTCATCACACATCAGCTTGGTATCTATGGTGATTGTGAGCACGACAGATGACTTGGGCACAACCGCACAAAGCTGAAAAAACTGCTCTTAGACACTGAAGAATGCCCCTTCCAGCACGAGAAACCAATAGAACATCCGAACCTGGACAACTCCAAGACATTGAAGAATTAGGGTGGCCTTCTGAAGAATTGAAGCTTCAAGAATAGTGATTCTTTGTTAGTTTGTATTATTCTTTTAATAGTATGGAAAACCGTACTATTAACGGGGTCAGAGTGAAGCAAGAGAGTGTGTGCTCAATCAAACCTATCTACACTTGTGAGTGAAGACATGGAAATCCTCTTCCAGGAAGTCTTCGAGCTCTTAAGTTGAAGGTGATTCTTCGAAACACTTGAGGTTAGAATTCTTCGTTGAAGAGTTAGAAAATTGTCGGTCAGGCTGTCCAAGTTCCGAAGAAGCTCAAATATTTGAGAGTTTGAATTTATGACTGCTATGACAGTTGACAACATAATGTTGGTGGATGCGTCCCCTACCCAGGTCATTTCGACACCTAGCTATGGATCACCTCTATAAATAAACCCCTACCCATGTAGTGGTGGTTGCTTGAGAGAAATTCTTCCAAGTGTTGCGCAGTGAGCATCCCTCCTCACACTGATTTTAAGGCATCCTATGTGAGAGGAAACCAAGCCGAGCCTAAGGGCATGTACAATGGTGCTATTTCAAAAGTGCCACGTAGGATAAATGATGAGGTGGAAGAGAGAGAACTCATAAGAGAAGACTTGTTTTCTCTTATTTAAGATAAGACAAGAGATGATCTCTTAGCACAATATGTCTCACCATATTTTTAGAAATTGCTAGTTATTGAAGATAGGCTAAGAGATGACCCATTGTAGACATTTTTCTTTGTCATCTCTACATTACATGCAAAAACTTAAGATAAGACTATCTTATCAACCATTGTACATGCCCTAACAAACAAAGTAATTGAGCATCTCCGAAGAATCTGATCGAGCCTAACTGTTTCTGAAAAATATTTATTTGCTTGCTAGTTTAGCCTACTTACTTCTCTACTATGTTTTCTTCATATCTAGCTTGCTACTGTTATTTAACTGGCGCTTTGTCATACATGCCTCTAACTTTGATGCTATTTAGTTTTGGTATCTTCGTAACTATCATGTTTTTAGTTTAGTGTCTTTGTTTTCTTTGAAGATGATGATTTTTTTAAAAATGTTTAATCTCTCATTAACCCCCGTCCCTCTCGCCGCATCTACCCTGATTTAAAAAAAATGTTGATGTGGCATCTAAGGGGATAGTCATAGTCACCCTACTCCCTCTTTCCTATAATCCCATAATGCAAGACGTTTTTTTGACGCTAGTACATTATGCGACGGAGGGAGTAGAAGTGAACGGAAATAGTGAGGTTTGTTTTTCCTTTTGAGATGTTTTCCCTGCGATATCAAAATCTTTTGAATTCAATTAGCTTGCAAAATGTTTTTGTTTTCTGCTTGCGTTTAAAACATGGAACAATCTAATCATTAGTGTTATGGGCAGCCGTTTGGAGTGGGCTGGGTTTGCACAAGAACAAGAGAGTGGTATGAAGGATGTGAAGCATACTTTTGGTGTGCTCCAATCTTAATTGGCTATTGCAGGGCACCCTCCTACAATAGGGAGCCCGCACGTGATGTGGGAGGTGATGATTGTTTGTGTGATCATGCAACTTTTTTTTTGAACCCCTCACAGTTTTGTTTTTTTTTACTTTTTCAGGGTTTCTCTTTATAACTATGAGATAAGAGAATGTGATTTATCTAAAAATGTGAAATGCATTTTTCTGGATGAAGTACCTAAATGGTTAACTATTTTTATCCTTTTTCAGGGGTCGTAAGATCTTTTAGACTAGGCTATACAAGTTTGATATATTTCTCTGAAAACCATTTATGATATTTGTTTAATGGATTTATTTTGTCCCCGAGAATGGATAATGTCGGTAGTTGCAAGAATTTACAATATTTTCTAGTGGATTTATTTTGTATGCTTTTACGATGTTGACTTTGCCAATTGCGTACTTTTGACCTATGCATGTTGTCGTTACTGCGTGGAGCTGATAGCCTGCAGTAAACCGCATGTCGCGTTAGAAAAAGCTACAAGTTATAATTTAATAAGATTTTTTTAAGGACCTGCCCAAAAAAATAATCATGAACATAAAAAATGAAATTATAATTAAGATTCTCTCTCTTTTTTAATTTTCTTTAACAGTTCTTGTTCAAAATATAATCGTACAATCCATGCTTACACATACAAATCACCATACATATGGGCACACTCGAAAGCTATGGCTCACATTCTTAATAAGGACATCTCCAACGGTGACCCGCAAATTCTCTCCCGCATCTGTTTGTGGATAAGGAGGAACCAGTCCATGGACACGCATGCGGAAGCCGGCCATCCAAGGCTACCCGCATACATTTGGTCCCATTTAATTTAACTACTCATGCTCAATTAGCCGCGCAGGCTCCTCCTCACGTCCTCTCGCCCCTCCGCCATTGCTAGTCGATGTCGCCGGGCAAAGCCCCGGCGGCTGAGGGTGGCGACGGGCCATCCTCCCTCCCTTCCTATGTACTCCAAGGTCCTCAATGGACAATCCTTCTTACGCTGCGCTTCGGCCTGCCCATCCTCCATCATGGCTAAGTTCCCAGGAAAGATGCGGCCGGCATGTAGCAAATCACTGGGAATCGCCGATGTGCACAGATCCACTCCATGGAAGGGCGGCGACGCAAGGCCCTATACAAGGGCGGTGGCTGGCGACCCTACTATGGTCATGGGCACGTCAAATGCTGATGAGCTTCCGGTGGCGGCATGATGGCGTGGTTGAGGCGTGACAGTGGACGTGCTCTTAGGCTAACGGACCTGGACAGAGCTTCTCCGACGAGGTGGTAGTCAGACAGTGGTGTGCTCCATCGTTGGTGATGGTCATTAGCGACCACTCCGGCCTACGGCGATGGCCTCGCTGCGGACTATGGTGGCCACCGAAAGATCATTGAAAGGGTTTCTCTCTTCAGATCAGATGGTTGACTTCGGCGAAAATGCAAACTATCGACGACAACTTGATGCAGAGGAATGGTTGTGCAGCCACGGTGTTCACATCGCATAGCTACTGGGATCGTGAAAAGTGGTGGCGACAACACATTAGTGACTGATGGCGGTGCTACTCGAGTACCCAGTCTCAAGCTCCGAGGTGAAAGCCTAGGTCTGACATGAATTGGTTATACCTGGCAATGGCGATGTTTATCGTCGTTATGTTGTTGAAGGCATTGCTCGGATATGCTCGGACTTGATCTTCAAGGTGAAAACTTTGATTCTGATCTTTGGTGATTGGATCCGGCGACGACGACGCTTGATCGTTGCTCCCTTCCTGAAGGCGTTGTTGTTGAAGAATCTCATCGTCCATGTGGTGTCATGAGATGAATGGTGCAGATATGGTCATTGTTGTCGTTTGTTGACCGCAGATTTGTTCGCTTTGGAGTTTTTTTTTCCTCGCCTATGCATAGCTTTGGTCGTATATGACTTTGCTATTTGCCGGCGTCTTTTGTGTGCGTGTGTTTGTGTTGGCTGTGCGCATCATATCTATGCAGAGGCCGGGTGTGTGCTCGTTGTGTTTGTATCCTCTTGATGCTCCATATTGAGCCAATAAAATCCACCCTTTGTCGAATTAGCCGCATATATATTCTAAAATAGCTCAAATGCAGTTCTAATTTAAAAAAGTTTAAATAGTACACTCCAACATTGTTGTCCCTTTTAACCGTTCACAGATGCTCAATGATCAGATCCTCCTTCAGTTGCTTGTGAGTTGCTCGATGCCAAATTTAGCTCGGGAAATTCACCAAACGGTTGGCGGGCATGGTGAGCATCCTAGGAGTAGATGATACCTGCACGCAAGGTTGTCAGAATCACGATTCTGTTATACGATTTTACGATTTTACCATCCAAACTAACCACTATGATTCTACGATTCTAGTTCTAGAATATACGTTTTTATGATCCTGATAGTGAAGATTCTATGATTTGCGATCCTACCATCAAAGCTACAGTCCGATTTAAAATCGCGATTCTAACAACCTTGCCTGCGCGGCGGTCGAAGGAGAAGTGTGGAACGGCGGCGGAGGAGAAGCGGCGTGGAGCCCGGTTGTATCGTTGGAGGTGATGGACACGTTGACTTCCAGCAGGGTTGTGACATGGGGGCCGGGGTGGTCGAGCAGCGGCGAAGACAAGAGAGAAAACACTAAAGTGGAGAAAATGGGAGGATGGAGGAGCGGGGCTGGGTCAGGGGCATTGGAGTCCTACTTGGCCGGGGTGCTCGGTGGGTGAAGCCACAGCACTGGTCGTGCCGGCACCACTTCTCGTGGTAGGCAATCGTGGCGGTGCAGCCGTGCGTGGCGTAGGAGCACGGCACCACGATCACTATGGAGTCAATGACACGCTCCATGCGGCGGCAGCTTTCCGAGACCGTCCTGGAGCACCCAGCAGGGCCTTGTTCCTTCCGGGCGGTAATGGCGAGTCTATGTATGATGCATGGGCCGAAGTTGTCCGTCTCCTAGTAGCATACGTGTAGTCTCTGTTCGAGTCAGATAGGGTTAGTTCATGTTCGATTTTTATTTTTAAAATCATGGGTTAGTGTATGTTCTAGTAATAGTCGTATGATGTTTGAGTGTGACTCGTGTAGGAGGCCGACAAGGTCGTTTCCGGCTCAACGAGAACCCAGCGTAGAACGATCGCCCACGACTCGTTATATGTTGACGAGGATACTGAATCCGACTCCGATTGACTTTTATTTGCTCCATCTCATCAATCTATAATACGTTCAAGGCCTGACACAAATCATCAAAGGAAAATCAGCTGCTCACGTACGATCGTGGCACGTATCTGGCCAGGCAAGTTGCCACAGATCCATCTATCTGGTCGGCATGAACGGCGACACAGCCGCGCCGCACATGCCCTCCGAGCTCGTGCTGGAGATCATGGCCTGGCTGCCCGTCAAGTCGCTGCTCCGGTTCAGGTGCATCTCCGACGATGCAGCTTTTCCACCGCGCCCACCTCCGTGCTCAGCCTCCATGCTTGCTCATCTCGACCAGCATGAAGGAGGACCGGATGAACAAGGTCACCACCATCGGCTTGTACGTATCGGATGTTGGAGTTGTGTCGAATATAGTGTACAAGGTAGGTTACAGTTGGACTTGTTGTTGTATTGTGTTTAGATAGGATATGGAATCGTGTCCTAGTAGGACACTTGTATCCTAGACCTCTCATATATAGCGGGGCTAGACACACGATGTAACCTATGCCAAAATAATAGCACCGGAACGCAGGGGAAGCCGGCGGCATGTGCCGGTGTCCAGGGCGACCGGGTGCGGTATTATAGCGGTGTCACGGGGAGGAGCGCCCGTAGTCAAGCACCGGGGATATAGCCATATCGGTGAACCTCGTTAACAAATCTCGGTGTCGTGCTCGTGTGATTGCTTAGTCCTCGGAAGATCAACGGTATGCCTCGGATTTATTCTAACAAGTGGTATCATGAGCAAGGTTCGAAGAGGCTATGGATCGGTGATCTAGAGGAAGATTTGATGTTTCGATCGATATCGTGATGAGCACGGTTGAGATTTGATCAGAAGACGTCAAGGCGATAGGTCATCACGGCGACTCGCGCAGATCGGATCGAACATGCAAGCGCTAGACGTGCGGCGAAAGATCTGGGATAGATCGATCGGGCGAGCGTACTAGCCACGGAAGGTGCAGCAGGCTCAACATAATCGGATCACAGGAGCGTTGGACTAAGCGGACGCCCATCAGGGGTGTAGCGTGATGGGGCATGGCACTTGAGGGCAGGCCTTGGCATGATGGTCTGGTGCCTAGTCAGACTGTTTGTGCTGGAGGCTTAAAGCGCACTGTGTTGGGCTGCCAAGGCCGATGTTGGGCTGTTGCACGCACGCGTGTCTGTGGAAGGCTGCGGAGCGTATGGATGTTGTGGCAGTATGAGATTTGTTTGAAGAAAAAAAAGGAGGACCGAGTCCTTGTGAACGTGGCGAGAGGCAGATCAAATCGAGCGAAGGAAATATTGATTGATACATCCATTAGAAATTAGCAAGAGAGGCATTGACAAGGCAATTGCTAGTATTGGAGTTGTGCCTGAAGTAGTTACACGTGAAGGCCAATTTTTTTTTTGATTTGATTGCTAGTAGCACACAGAGGTTTTGCTGGTGTACTTCGGCGTCAGATAATTTTTTGCAAGGTCAGCTATACAAAGAACCATGGCGTCAATGGGTGCCAGGTTTGAAGTGGGGAAGTTCATCGGAACTGGAAATTTTGGGTTATGGCAGACAAGGGTGAAAATTTGTTGGCATGACAGGGATGCTTGAAGGCGTTGCAGGAAGTCAATTCAGCTAGGATGGAGTTGTGATGTGATGGATGGAAATTCGTGAAAGACGATTTGGGAGGCTTGAGCGTGTCGTTGCAGTCGGACGAGTTTCGACTGGGTCGGATTAGGCAGTCTGCGGATCGACGCAAGTCGGTTGGTACAGAAGACGGTGCGGGATCGGCGGCGGCGACATAGGAGCATGATGCTGATGATGACCGACTTCTGGGGCGTAGAAACACGTGGCACAAGCCCGAGGCTTGTGTGACTTCGACAAGACTATGGTGCGGGGTTGATTCAAGATGGTGCACATGAGAGCTTTGAGTCGACGGGGTGCGGGGTGGCACGTACAACCACCATGGAGTCATGTTGAAGGTGGAGCTGGATTGAGGGGCTATGATGTAAGGATCCAGAGAATCAAAGCCTATTCAGCAAGGAAAAAAAACGAGGGACACGTAGTTCGGACTGGAGCCCAGTGGTCTGATGGAAGCGTGAAACTCGTCATCGGTCGGTGATGATCGGTGGTACTCTGCAGTGGGGGTTGAGTGGTGTGGTTTCGGGACCCTTGAGACTCGACCGGGACAGCGGAGGCTCGACGCGGTAATAGCGGCGAGGCGTGCGGTATGCACGGGACATGGAGACGGGCCAGGGCTCTGGTGGTCATACATGTGGTGAGACAACTGCGAATTTGACTTGGGATGACTACAAGCAATGGTGAAATTTCTTCAAGTTTCAGACAGGCTGTCAAGAAAGGAGCGGTGATGTTGAGTTCAGATAACTCTTATGTGTGACATCCAATATGTGAGTTGTTCACTTTCACGCAGGTCAGTGATCAATGCGTGATGTCGTTGGACGAATACTCTGGAAGTTGGGAGTGCAAACTAGAGTAATGTGAAACTTAATTTCGTTCGAGTGTTGACTCTGGTCAAGAAAAAGAAGGGACTACAAGTTACAGGTGGAGTCATATGGAGTCTTTGGAGTAGCAGCGATACTCATGGGATAAGCTCAAGTCCAATATACATGGAAGTTTGACGCATGGACAAATTCAGGGTGGTGGAGTATATTCGCCAAGGTGGAGTTTGTTGGAGTTGTGTCGAATATAGTGTACAAGGTAGGTTACAGTTGGACTTGTAGTTGTATTGTGTTTAGATAGGATATGGAATCGTGTCCTAGTAGGACACTTGTATCCTAGACCTCTCATATATAGCGGGGCTAGACACATGATGTAACCTGTGCCAAAATAATAACACCGGAACGCAGGGGAAGCCGGCGGCATGTGCCGGTGTTCAAGGCGACCGGGTGCGGTATTATAGCGGTGTCACGGGTAGGAGCGCCCGTAGTCAAACCCCGGGGATGTAGCCATATCGGTGAGCGCTGCCCTCGCAGACACCATAGACTTGCCTGAAGACCATACGTATTACTTGTCGCAGTGCAACGGGCTGGTGGTGATGCCGACGAACGCCGTGGTCCGCGTGCTCAACCCTGCCACACGGCGCCTACTTCCACTGCCTTGGAGCCCCAACGGTGTATCACTAGCACCAACCGAGGGCTTGTACAGCGTTCGGCATCGGGTACGACCCTCGCAGCGACACCTACAAGGTTGCCCGCTTCTTCTTCCGTCCTAAAGAACCCGTCCCGACGGGCGGCTACCACCACAGCTTTGGCATGGAGGTTTACACCATCGGGGTAGACGAGCATTGGCGTGAGACGGTGGAGAAGCCACCCTACGCCGTTGACATTACAGGAACCTCGGCTTTCTCGAGGGGCTCATTGTTTTGGACCATCGAGGGGCTCATTGTTTTGGACCATCGACCATACCGAACCTGTGGGTGGAGAATCCCCATCAGGGTTTCTCCGCTTCAGGCTAGAGGACGAATCGTTCAGTGTCACGCCGCCGCCTCCTTGTTGCGAAGGGCTCGTATACGTCCTGGGCCCAACTGTGAGTCGATTGAGATTTGGACGTGCAACGATGGGGACACCAACCCACCACAATGGACGCTGCGTTACATCTTCAACAACTATTGTCCCCAGCCGGCTGAAGGGCTCGACATCGCCATGTACGATCTATGCAAAGATATGTTTATCCTACAAGTTCTCAAGGATATAGTTGGACTAGATCGCTTGATATATCACACCCCCATGACTCGGTGATGCCCTACATTCCATCCCTAGTTCCAGTCTAGTTGAAAAGCCGGCTGGCTTAATATGTACTGCATGTGTGGGAGATATCTTCAGTATACCCATCCAAATCAGATCCCGGTTGTAATGTGCAAGAAAAATGTATTCCTATTTTTCGTTCATATAAGGATTATTAAGGCCACACAACTCTGTGTTCAACATGGATGTTGAAAGTGCAATATAGCACTGTCACAGAGCGGGTTGATTCCACCTTCGGTCTGCTTGTCGGCTTTGGCATTTGGTTGGCTTACCAAGTTCAGTCAATCATCAAGGTGTACATACAGAAATCATATGACATGCATGTAAACGCACCAGTTCAAGCAACCAAGCTCCTACAGCTCACGCAATAAATTAAAATCTACGAAAACTGAAACTTTGCCGACGATCACGTCCTTTGTCCAGTCCATCATCTTCCGAGCTTTAGTCGTCGCCCGCGGCATAGCTCATGCTCTGCTTCACTTCTGGGAGGTGGATTTGGCTATCTTATCTTCTAAGTTGCAGTATTGCATGGTTTATAGGTTTACAACTTTGGATCAAGAGCACCCCCAGTTTGCACGCAGGAAGTCCTAGTCGGGTTTTTGGCGGCCAAATCCATGCATAGATCATACTACGTAAAGATGGTTTGACACAAGTTGAAGTACTAAGCAAAGAAAACATGGCTTGCTTCAGTGAGGTTTTGCTTCCGTCATCGATTTGAAGCAAAACTTTACAAACAGTGCTCCACAATCGGATGAAATATCTGATCTAGACCAAATCAACACTAGTGCCTCCACCAGAAGCTAAGAGATTCCTTAAAAAAAACTGAGAGGTTCGGAAGTACTCACTTGTCAAACCCAATCATACAAAGGCACCCTATCACTTGCTCATGAGGCCTATTGTTGCGTGACGGTCACACCGACCATGGCTGTGGCGCTTGTACCAGCTCCTCGGAGCAACACCTTCGGCACAACGAACTGGAAGCAATCTTTGGGAAACCCATCATACAGATTAGTGCTCCTCATTAAGAACTCCATAGACTGAGAAAAGATCGGTTCAGTGCACGACAATGTTAGCTTGCACCTGAAGCTGGATCCAGTAATGTGAGGCTGGACGGAGCAAACTGAGATGACACCACCGCGGGACTCCATTGTCATGTTGACCAGGAAGAGGTTCCCATCCTCGCCCACCAGAACGGTTGATCCCTCATGGATGCGGATACGGAACGCCTTGTTGTAGGTAACTTTCGGGCAGTGCCACTTGTGCTTGCCTGAAAAATGCTCCAGGAGAATTGTGGTAGGTCCGCTGAAGCTGCATCCGGTTTCGGGGCAGAAACATGGTGCATGTGGACAACCTTTCTCATGCTCTTCTTTCTGGTAGTAGGATACCCTTGCAGTGCAGCCGTGATTGCAATTGGAGCAAGCAACTTTGATGGATTCAACGAGATGTTCTACGATGTGGCAACGGTTGTAGACTGTGGGAAGGGAGCAGAAGTGGCACTTCTCTGGGAGCTTGTCATGGCAAGATGAGCATATGGTATGCCCCACAGTGCACTGAGGAACAGAAACAACAAATCAGTATGTATGCTAATGAGTTTAGCTGAATTAAAACCATAATGATGAATAGCACAGGAATTGTAAGTATGTAGATTGTGGTGGCCAACTACACGCTAGAATAACAATGATATGGTTTTGAGTTAACAAAATAGCAATAAAGTTGTAAAAAGGGAGCAGATAAGCCTATCCTGCATGGAATTAAGCTCAGCTATCATTCCCATTTCAATACCTTAAAATCACTAGATGCAACTGTTAACTTATTTTGTTTTGTTTTTTACCTGGAAGAGTGGGGGAGGCCCATGTGTCAGACCTCTTCGCCAGCAGACAAGAAGCTAAGAAAAGTGGTGATGATTCGCTATATTTTCTATTTATAAGGTGGAGATAATTACAATGAAGTGTACAAATGGGGTAGGCCCTAGTTAGTCTGTGGGAGTCCTTAACCCTATGTGAAACAAAGACTAGCTCTGACTTAAGCACTTTCCAACTAGGGAAGGAACGTTTCAGCTGCTAAAAAATGGTTCCTAACCTTCCAAATATTCTGATGAACAGATAACACACACACACTTCCCAGAAGCACGACCCAACAAATATTTCATTAGCAGCAATTACCTGAGTTACAACTGTTGACACGCAGATTGTACATTTCAACGACATGGCTTGGGCTTGTGTAAGGAGGTGTTTGTTTCGCAAAGAAATCCCAGTTACCTGTTTACGGTGTAAACTCAAAACGTTACGCCTGTTTGGTATACGTAGGCCGTAACGGGCTGCCTCCGTAAACGATTGCATGCCAGGTCTCAATCAATAACACCCCCTCCCCGGTAAACGGTTGTGTTACCGCACGCACCTCCTCTTCCCACGACCCCTACTCCTCGAGCAGCGCCGCCGCCACCGCGACCCCCTTCTAGTCTAGTGTCACTGCCTCCCCGAGCCTCTTCGAGCCTCCCTCTGCTTCCCCTGTATCCTCTCCTCTAGATCTGCACCACGCCAGCCACAGGCACGACCTGCGTTTCCTGGTTGCTATCGCCACCGCCCCTGGTCGCCACCGCAACTTGATAACCCACAAGTATAGGGGATCGCAACAGTTTTTGAGGGTAGAGCATTCAATCCAAATTTATTGATTCGACACAAGGGGAGTCAAAGAATATTCTCAAGTATTAGCAGCTGAGTTGGCAATTCAACCACACCTGTAAACTTAATATCTGCAGCAAAGTGTTTAGTAGCAAAATAATATGATAGTAGTGGTAACGGTAGCAAAAGTAATATTTTTGGTTTTATAGTGATTGTAACAATAGCAATGAAAAAGTAAATAAGCGAAGAACAATATATGAAAATCTCGTAGCAATGGATCAATGATGGATAATTATGTCGGATGCGATCAATCATGCAACAATTATAACATAGGGTGACACAGAACTAGCTCCAGTTCATCAATGTAATGTAGACATGTATTCTGAATATAGTCATACGTGCTTATGGAAAAGAACTTGCATGACATCTTTTGTCCTACCTTCTCGTGGCACATCGTCGAAGGGCAAGAGTGCTGCATCGACGGAGGATGACGATGATGCCTTCATGTCGTATGTAAGCTGCATTTCTTAAGTTCATCCCTACTGTTTAATTCAAATGTACCTGTATCTTAATTATCGGTTGCAGTCTCTTTGGAAATGTAACTCGAATAACAATGCAGATTAGTAGTAATATGTCTCTCACATACATAAAACAATATATATCTCCTGATCAAATTCATAAGTCAAAATTAACAAAAAAAACATTTCGGCCTAACATAAGCCGAAAAGTGCAGCCATGTAGCTTCGGCCTCCTGTTCACGCGAAAAGGTGGGCCCTAGAGACTTTTCGGCCTACTCCTGATCAAAGAGTACTTTTCAGCCGATCAAAAAGGTCTTTTCGGCCCAGCTACAGATCTCTTCGGCCAATGCGTGACTGAAGAGTCCTTTTCAGCCAACCGCCGACCGAAAACACCCTCTTCGGCCCATACGATGCTGACGGGGTCATAGTTTTGAATTTTTTTTTTGCATTAGATGCTATAGTTTCCGAATTTGCTATAAAAAACGTGATAGTTTCCGAAAAAAATCCATTTGTCAGCCTATTACAAAGACATTGCTGCTACTGAAACTATATCTAAACCCGGAGCTAGAAACTGAAACTGAAACTGAAAAAATCTGACAGAAAACAACTAAGTTTATTTTAACCGTGATCAGAGGGCGAATCCATGCAGGATTGCCGAGAGATCCCACAAGCCTCGATCGGAAACAATTGACGCAAAGAGAGTTACCTGCAAGATGGGAGAAATGAGAGGGTTGGGGCAGTCCAAGACGTCCATCCACCTGGTGCAATCCTGCTTCTTGCTCTTGACGACGATGCCCTCCCCCTCATGCCGATCATCTCCTTGACCACCTTGGTCACGCCGTTGCTGTTTCCCTCCATCTCCATCGCAGTCAGTTCCTCCTGTAACACTGCAGATTAGAGAACCTCACTGCTCAATTCGAACAGTTTAATTTACAGTACTGCAGATTTATGGGGGGTTTATAATTTATATGGCGGCGATCTACGACGAACAATTAACAATGCGATTTCGTGGAAACCAAACCGCACATATATAGAAAATGGGGCTGGGGAATATCACAGCCAACGATGCCGAAGGCGCAAAAGTAAAAGATGAACGATGCGTCGGCCAGGCGCTGGAAGAAACCGATCCGAAACCGCGAAAGCGGAGCTCGACTCACCAGGTTGGGAGGCAGGGACTGCGGCGCTGGGGGTTTGCTCGTGCTGCTCCGTGTCTGTCTGCCGGCGCTTGAGGAGACGAGGGCGGCAGTGAGGTTGACGTGAATGCGACACTACCCTTGCTCCGGCTCGATCCAGAGGCCCGAAAGCCCAAGCCGCTCTGGCCCAACCGCTACCCAGAAATCAAAGGCCAATCAAATCGCATTCGAAAGACTTTCAAGCCTTGGAGAAGAGATGTGACTAATAATGCAAAGCCTCGTCTCATCACAGCTCTTTTTTTTTGCGAAGGAAGACGACGCCGAGACGCCATATCGCTATCCGGTCCGGGGAACCAGACCTAGGGTTTCCCCTGAGCTTGAAAAGGGGCGTAACTGAAGGCCTTGGCAGCGCCTCCAAGAAGGAAACGACACCCACGGGCGCCGTCATTGCCAGCACCGGCAAAGCCGAGCAGGGATCTCTCCCTGGCCTGAAGCTGAGCAATCCCCTAGCCGCCGAGTCTGGATTCGAAAAAGAGGAAGCCAACATTGGCCGGAACAACCATTCGGGAAGGGGTTGGCGGGGCCGGGTGCCCTATTTCTCGCCTCACACGAGGCGACCATCCAACTCGCTCAAGGGAGCGGGGAATGTATCTAGTGCACCGGGGCAATTGGTGCTACCGGTGCACCGGCCCCATGTTGCACACTAAAAAATGTTCGAAAAAATCTGTAAAAAAATTAGTGCATTGACACAACATCAATGTACGTTGTAACAAAAATTCAAATCAAAATTTGAAACATTGCTCGAGATACAAAAATGACAAATTTGACACTGAATAGTACATAACACAAGTTGGGCTATAGTTTTGGCCCATTAGCACATTGATGTAAAATTTGTCATTTTTGTATCTCGAGCAATGTTTCGAATTTTGATTTGAATTTTCATGACAACTTACACTGATGTTGTGTTAATGCACTAAATTTTTGTCCGGATTTTTCAAACATTTTTTGAGTGTGCAATGGAGTCCGATGCACCGGTAGCATCAATTGCCCCGGTGCACCAGATACATTCTCCAAGGGAGCGAGCCAGATGGGCCGGCCCACGCGAGCGCGAGGCTGCAACCTGTATTCTCTGAGTTTTTTTTGTTTTCTATTTGGCTTTTTGCTTATGTTTATACTATTTTTGAAAATTTAAAATATTCTATATATACATATATATGATAAAAAAAGTTGATGAAAACATTTCGAAATGTTGAACAAGTATTTCGAAAAATGTTAATCAAGCATTCGGAAAATGTTGAATACGTATTTAAAAAAGGTTGAACAATTATTTGAAAAAAAATGTTGATCATGTATTTGCAAAAATGTTGAACAAGAATTTGAACAATGTTGAACACATGTTTGAAAAATGTTAATCAAGCATTCAGAAAAAGTTGAATAAGTATTTGAAAAAATGTTGAACATGTATTTGCAGAAATGTTAAACAAGTATTTGACAAATGTTCAATAAGTATTAAAATTTGTTGAACTAGTATTTAAGAAATGTTAGACAAGTATTTCCAAATGTTGAATAAAAAATAAAAAATGTTGAATAAGTATTAAAAATGTTGAACAAGTATATGAAAATGTTGAATAAGTATTAATAAATGTCAAACAACTATTTGAAAAATGTTGAACCTTTATTTCAAAATGTTAAATAAGTACTAAAAATGCAAATAAATATTAAAAATGTTTAACAGGTATTTTAAAATGTTGAACAAGTATTAAAAAATGTTGAACGAGTATTTCAAAACTGTTGAACTTGTATTTGAAAAATGTTGAATAAGTATTAAAATGGTGGAAAGGTATTTTAAAAATCTTGAATATGCGTTCGGACAATGTGGAACGTGTATACAAAAAATGATGACCACTTAGTAATTTTTTTTGATATATACGAGAATGTAGAGTTAAATGGAAAACAAACATAAAATGACAAAAGAAAAAGAAGAAAATGAAGAAGGAATGTTAGACGTGTATTTGAGAAATATTGTTGACATATACAAACAATGTAGAATAATGACTAAAAGAACAAAAAAACAGAGAAAAGAAAAAAATAAAGAAAAGAAAAAATGCAAAAAAAAGAAGGAAAACGGAAAAGGAAAAGGAAAAAAATAAAAAGAAACAAAGAAAGTCGGCTCACAAACCTTATGTAGGGCGCGTCGCTATTACCAACCGCGCACGGAGCCTATTGGAGTGGTTAGGCGCATGTAGTTTCTCTCCGGATACTGGTTATCGATTCCCACACCTCGCATCTCTTCTAGTATTTTTTCGCATTGTGCGCCTGTGAATGGGCCGGCCCAATACCCCCGCAACTGGCCTCAGGTCCCACACCACACCCATGCCCGGCAGCAGCACCAGCAGAGGCTGGGTTGCGCCTTTGTGGGGGTGGGGATGGATGTAGGGGAGTGTCCATGGCAACGACCAGGAGCTTCGGGACCTCCGCTGGCTGGCAAGCATGTGCAACAGTTGGTGGAGGGCGTGCCGGGTGGGGTCGCTGGCAGAGGCGGGAGGCGCGCAAGGGGGGAGGGGTGGCGCTCGTGGCGGATGAGGATAGGCGGGGGGGGGGGGTGCCGCTGGGCGGATCCACGCGGAAGGCCGTCGGGGAGGACAGGATCCGGCGTCGTCGGACCAGCAGGGGCAGCCACCGCAGGTGTGGGGGCGTGGTGCGGAGCGGAGGAGTGGGGGGCGAGCTTGGTGGTGCGAGGAGGCAGATCCACCCCGCCGCCGCCTTCTTGGGGCAGGGCGGCGGATAGGTCTGCTGGTGGCGGCGGCCAGGGTTCCCCCGGGTCGCCAGAGGAGGGCGACGCGGGGCTCAGGAATTCCTCCCACCTCTGTTTTACAGCTCATTATTTTGCTTCAGTTCTAGGAGGTGACTCTTGGCTATCTCTCCATGTATGTTTGTTGTTTGCTGGATGAGTTGCAGATGTAGTCTTAAATCCGCTGCACGCACCCGGAAAAATAACCCAAGTACAGTCTGCAATCAAAGAAACAAAATAACAAAGGTAGTGACGGCAATAACCATAAATAAACTAAATTGAAGGCACAACTTAAATTAGGTACTAATCACAGTCAGATTCTCTTTGGTGTTTCTCGAACTACATGTCAAATTTTTATTTCTTTTTTACGGAATTGTAAATACAACTTTGCATATAAATTTCAGAAACCTCTAGAATGTTCAAATGTCCGGCGTGCACCAGATAAATCCTCGGGGATGATCTCTCCATTCATAGGACAAAACCATAACGAGTCACAAAAGGTTCCAACAAAGCATTGGTGGCACCAAAAATAAAAATATATACGGAAACGAAGAAATGTAGTACAATTGAGCAAACGATCAGATAATTTAATACATCATATTAGAAATTCATACTAGATGTAGGCTACTTTCTTTCATTTTGGAGAAGCTATGTGCGAGCCAGGTTTCTTTGCGAAAACACAGCATGCTCAAACCCCAGAAGGCCACAACCCACTCTTTCTCTCATCGGCAGTCATTTTAACAATTCGTAAACTTCATCCAAAAGATACATGATGCTCTTCCTGATACATGCACTCTTATTAAATTCAATGCCAAAATACAACCATATATATATTGCACCAAAAAAACAAATTTGTTTTTTTTCCAACTTTAGTAGTGAATGTATGCAACTTAGAGGTGCAAAAATTGTATTTTTTGTCAACAGAATTAAATCCATTTCCTCTGCCACCTAGCTATATTCAAGCTTGCTTACTCGTGTCAGTTTTGAGCTGTGTCTATTTTGCAAGGAGTTTACGAATATTAGGGCTATACTACTAAAAATCAAGAAAACATTATACGAAGATCAAAACAATCGTTGATGATCCGGCTGCTATCTCAGGGGATCCAGCACCGCTTTTCATAGTGTCCATCAGGATCATGTAATCTGAATGAGCCAGGCTACCAACAACCTGCGAGATACCCAACAGGCCACGTTTCAAAGCCATGGCCTCCAGTATTGCTATAATATGATAGGAAGGAAAATGTTTTTTTATGAAAGTGGCTATCACCTCTATTACAAGATTATTGAAAACTTCCTTTCATATCTTTGAAAAGAAATGTGTTGTTTGTAATGTTTTCATGAGATAGCAATTTTAGTTTCCATACTATTGTTACTGGACAGAGCAACTGATTCTCAGAGTAATCATATCCTGAAGATTGTAGCATACGGACTGAAGATATGCTTATTGAATTGGTGCGCTGAAATACTAATTCGAACACTCATCTATACTTCTACTGCTACCCTTACTCCAGTTCAGTTTCATGAAAGTAAAACAGAACCTACTTCATCGATTGTAGAGTCTCAACTCTCAACACATGCTGCAACAAAGTGCGATAAGAAGCACCAAAATAAACCGAAATCTTCCGCATCCTACCAGGAGACGATCCATCAATCAGCCCCTACTGGTCACCGCCGACCTCCTCCTCATAGCTGTCATCATCGTCGTCGTCATCATCAGTCATTTCCTCCTCCAGCTCATCATCGTCGTCATCATCAGTCATTTCCTCCTCCAGCTCATCATCGTTGTCATCACAAATCAGCTTGGTATCTATGGTGATTGTGAGCACGACAGATGACTTGGGCACAACCGCACAAAGCTGAAAAAACTGCTCTTAGGCAGCCCATCTCACAGCGAGGAGTTTGTGATGGAGTCCAATGACGAGAGCTGGTAATGCCCCTTCCAGCACGAGAAACCAATAGAACATCTGAACCTGGACAACTCCGAGACATTGAAGAATTAGGGTGGCCTTCTGAAGAATTGAAGCTTCAAGAATAGTGATTCTTTGTTAGTTTGTATTATTCTTTTAATAGTAAACCGTACTATTAACGGGGTCAGAGTGAAGCAAGAGAGTGTGTGCTCAATCAAACCTATCTACACTTGTGAGTGAAGACATGGAAATCCTCTTCCAGGAAGTCTTCGAGCTCTTAAGTTGAAGGTGATTCTTCGAAACACTTGAGGTTAGAATTCTTCGTTGAAGAGTTAGAAAATTGTCGGTCAGGCTGTCCAAGTTCCGAAGAAGCTCAAATATTTGAGAGTTTGAATTTATGACTGCTATGACAGTTGACAACATAATGTTGGTGGATGCGTCCCCTACCCAGGTCATTTCGACACCTAGCTATGGATCACCTCTATAAATAAACCCCTACCCAGGTAGTGGTGGTTGCTTGAGAGAAATTCTTCCAAGTGTTGTGCAGTGAGCATCCCTCCTCACACTGATTTTAAGACATCCTATGTGAGAGGAAACCAAGCCGAGCCTAAGGGAATGTACAATGGTGCTATTTCAAAAGTGCCACGTAGGATAAATGATGAGGTGGAAGAGAGAGAACTCATAAGAGAAGACTTGTTTTCTCTTATTTAAGATAAGACAAGAGATGATCTCTTAGCACAATATGTCTCACTACATTTTTAGAAATTGCTAGTTATTGAAGATAGGCTAAGAGATGACCCATTGTAGACATTTTTCTTTGTCATCTCTACATTACATGCAAAAACTTAAGATAAGACTATCTTATCATCCATTGTACATGCCCTAACAAACAAAGTAATTGAGCATCTCCGAAGAATCTGATCGAGCCTAACTGTTTCTGAAAAATATTTATTTGCTTGCTAGTTTAGCCTACTTACTTCTCTACTATGTTTTCTTCATATCTAGCTTGCTACTGTTATTTAACTGGCGCTTTGTCATACATGCCTCTAACTTTGATGCTATTTAGTTTTGGTATCTTCGTAACTATCATGTTTTTAGTTTAGTGTCTTTGTTTTCTTTGAAGATGATGATTTTTTTAAAAATGTTTAATCTCTCATTAACCCCCGTCCCTCTCGCCGCATCTACCCTGATTTAAAAAAAATGTTGATGTGGCATCTAAGGGGATAGTCATAGTCACCCTACTCCCTCTTTCCTATAATCCCATAATGCAAGACGTTTTTTTGACGCTAGTACATTATGCGACGGAGGGAGTAGAAGTGAACGGAAATAGTGAGGTTTGTTTTTCCTTTTGAGATGTTTTCCCTGCGATATCAAAATCTTTTGAATTCAATTAGCTTGCAAAATGTTTTTGTTTTCTGCTTGCGTTTAAAACATGGAACAATCTAATCATTAGTGTTATGGGCAGCCGTTTGGAGTGGGCTGGGTTTGCACAAGAACAAGAGAGTGGTATGAAGGATGTGAAGCATACTTTTGGTGTGCTCCAATCTTAATTGGCTATTGCAGGGCACCCTGCTACAATAGGGAGCCCGCACGTGATGTGGGAGGTGATGATTGTTTGTGTGATCATGCAACTTTTTTTTTGAACCCCTCACAGTTTTGTTTTTTTTTACTTTTTCGGGGTTTCTCTTTATAACTATGAGATAAGAGAATGTGATTTATCTAAAAATGTGAAATGCATTTTTCTGGATGAAGTACCTAAATGGTTAACTATTTTTATCCTTTTTCAGGGGTCGTAAGATCTTTTAGACTAGGCTATACAAGTTTGATATATTTCTCTGAAAACCATTTATGATATTTGTTTAATGGATTTATTTTGTCCCCGAGAATGGATAATGTCGGTAGTTGCAAGAATTTACAATATTTTCTAGTGGATTTATTTTGTATGCTTTTACGATGTTGACTTTGCCAATTGCGTACTTTTGACCTATGCATGTTGTCGTTACTGCGTGGAGCTGATAGCCTGCAGTAAACCGCATGTCGCGTTAGAAAAAGCTACAAGTTATAATTTAATAAGATTTTTTTAAGGACCTGCCCAAAAAAATAATCATGAACATAAAAAATGAAATTATAATTAAGATTCTCTCTTTTTTTTAATTTTCTTTAACAGTTCTTGTTCAAAATATAATCGTACAATCCATGCTTACACATACAAATCACCATACATATGGGCACACTCGAAAGCTATGGCTCACATTCTTAATAAGGACATCTCCAACGGTGACCCGCAAATTGTCTCCCGCATCTGTTTGTGGATAAGGAGGAACCAGTCCACGGACACGCATGCGGAAGCCGGCCATCCAAGGCTACCCGCATACATTTGGTCCCATTTATTTTAACTACTCATGCTCAATTAGCCGCGCAGGCTCCTCCTCACGTCCTCTCGCCCCTCCGCCATTGCTAGTCGATGTCGCCGGGCAAAGCCCCGGCGGCTGAGGGTGGCGACGGGCCATCCTCCCTCCCTTCCTATGTACTCCAAGGTCCTCAATGGACAATCCTTCTTACGCTGCGCTTCGGCCTGCCCATCCTCCATCATGGCTAAGTTCCCAGGAGAGATGCGGCCGGCATGTAGCAAATCACTGGGAATCGCCGATGTGCACAGATCCACTCCATGGAAGGGCGGCGACGCAAGGCCCTATACAAGGGCGGTGGCTGGCGACCCTACTATGGTCATGGGCACGTCAGATGCTGATGAGCTTCCGGTGGCGGCATGATGGCGTGGTTGAGGCGTGACAGTGGATGTGCTCTTAGGCTAACGGACCTGGACAGAGCTTCTCCGACGAGGTGGTAGTCAGACAGTGGTATGCTCCATCGTTGGTGATGGTCATTAGCGAACACTCCGGCCTACGGCGATGGCCTCGCTGCGGACTATGGTGGCCACCGAAAGATCATTGAAAGGGTTTCTCTCTTCAGATCAGATGGTTGACTTCGGCGAAAATGCAAACTATCGACGACAACTTGATGCAGAGGAATGGTTGTGCAGCCACGGTGTTCACATCGCATAGCTACTGGGATCGTGAAAAGTGGTGGCGACAACACATTAGTGACTGATGGCGGTGCTACTCGAGTACCCAGTCTCAAGCTCCGAGGTGAAAGCCTAGGTCTGACATGAATTGGTTATACCTGGCAATGGCGATGTTTATCGTCGTTATGTTGTTGAAGGCATTGCTCGGATATGCTCGGACTTGATCTTCAAGGTGAAAACTTTGATTCTGATCTTTGGTGATTGGATCCGGCGACGACGACGCTTGATCGTTGCTCCCTTCCTGAAGGCGTTGTTGTTGAAGAATCTCATCGTCCATGTGGTGTCATGAGATGAATGGTGCAGATATGGTCATTGTTGTCGTTTGTTGACCGCAGATTTGTTCGCTTTGGAGTTTTTTTTCCTCGCCTATGCATAGCTTTGGTCGTATATGACTTTGCTATTTGCCGGCGTCTTTTGTGTGCGTGTGTTTGTGTTGGCTGTGCGCATCATATCTATGCAGAGGCCGGGTGTGTGCTCGTTGTGTTTGTATCCTCTTGATGCTCCATATTGAGCCAATAAAATCCACCCTTTGTCGAATTAGCCGCATATATATTCTAAAATAGCTCAAATGCAGTTCTAATTTAAAAAAGTTTAAATAGTACACTCCAACATTGTTGTCCCTTTTAACCGTTCACAGATGCTCAATGATCAGATCCTCCTTCAGTTGCTTGTGAGTTGCTCGATGCCAAATTTAGCTCGGGAAATTCACCGAACGGTTGCCGGGCATGGTGAGCATCCTAGGAGTAGATGATACCTGCACGCAAGGTTGTCAGAATCACGATTCTGTTATACGATTTTACGATTTTACCATCCAAACTAACCACTATGATTCTACGATTCTAGTTCTAGAATATACGTTTTTATGATCCTGATAGTGAAGATTCTATGATTTGCGATCCTACCATCAAAGCTACAATCCGATTTAAAATCGCGATTCTAACAACCTTGCCTGCGTGGCGGTCGAAGGAGAAGTGTGGAACGGCGGCGGAGGAGAAGCGGCGTGGAGCCCGGTTGTATCGTTGGAGGTGATGGACACGTTGACTTCCAGCAGGGTTGTGACATGGGGGCCGGGGTGGTCGAGCAGCGGCGAAGACAAGAGAGAAAACACTAAAGTGGAGAAAATGGGAGGATGGAGGAGCGGGGCTGGGCCAGGGGCATTGGAGTCCTACTTGGCCGGGGTGCTCGGTGGGTGAAGCCACAGCACTGGTCGTGCCGGCACCACTTCTCGTGGTAGGCAATCGTGGCGGCGCAGCCGTGCGTGGCGTAGGAGCACGGCACCACGATCACTATGGAGTCAATGACACGCTCCATGCGGCGGCAGCTTTCCGAGACCGTCCTGGAGCACCCAGCAGGGCCTTGTTCCTTCCGGGCGGTAATGGCGAGTGTATGTATGATGCATGGGCCGAAGTTGTCCGTCTCCTAGTAGCATACGTGTAGTCTCTGTTCGAGTCAGATAGGGTTAGTTCATGTTCGATTTTTATTTTTAAAATCATGGGTTAGTGTATGTTCTAGTAATAGTCGTATGATGTTTGAGTGTGACTCGTGTAGGAGGCTGACAAGGTCGTTTCCGGCTCAACGAGAACCCAGCGTAGAACGATCGCCCACGACTCGTTATATGTTGACGAGGATACTGAATCCGACTCCGATTGACTTTTATTTGCTCCATCTCATCAATCTATAATACGTTCAAGGCCTGACACAAATCATCAAAGGAAAATCAGCTGCTCACGTACGATCGTGGCACGTATCTGGCCAGGCAAGTTGCCACAGATCCATCTATCTGGTCGGCATGAACGGCGACACAGCCGCGCCGCACATGCCCTCCGAGCTCGTGCTGGAGATCATGGCCTGGCTGCCCGTCAAGTCGCTGCTCCGGTTCAGGTGCATCTCCGACGATGCAGCTTTTCCACCGCGCCCACCTCCGTGCTCAGCCTCCATGCTTGCTCATCTCGACCAGCATGAAGGAGGACCGGATGAACAAGGTCACCACCATCGGCTTGTACGTATCGGATGTTGGAGTTGTGTCGAATATAGTGTACAAGGTAGGTTACAGTTGGACTTGTAGTTGTATTGTGTTTAGATAGGATATGGAATCGTGTCCTAGTAGGACACTTGTATCCTAGACCTCTCATATATAGCGGGGCTAGACACACGATGTAACCTATGCCAAAATAATAGCACCGGAACGCAGGGGAAGCCGGCGGCATGTGCCGGTGTCCAGGGCGACCGGGTGCGGTATTATAGCGGTGTCACGGGGAGGAGCGCCCGTAGTCAAGCCCCGGGGATATAGCCATATCGGTGAACCTCGTTAACAAATCTCGGTGTCGTGCTCGTGTGATTGCTTAGTCCTCGGATGATCAACGGTATGCCTCGGATTTATTCTAACAAGTGGTATCATGAGCAAGGTTCGAAGAGGCTATGGATCGGTGATCTAGAGGAAGATTTTATGTTTCGATCGATATCGTGATGAGCACGGTTGAGATTTGATCAGAAGACGTCAAGGCGATAGGTCATCACGGCGACTCGCGCAGATCGGATCGAACATGCAAGCGCTAGACGTGCGGTGAAAGATCTGGGATAGATCGATCGGGCGAGCGTACTAGCCACGGAAGGTGCAGCAGGCTCAACATAATCGGATCACAGGAGCGTTGGACTAAGCGGACGCCCATCAGGGGTGTAGCGTGATGGGGCATGGCACTTGAGGGCAGGCCTTGGCATGATGGTCTGGTGCCTAGTCAGACTGTTTGTGCTGGAGGCTTAAAGCGCACTGTGTTGGGCTGCCAAGGCCGATGTTGGGCTGTTGCACGCACGCGTGTCTGTGGAAGGCTGCGGAGCGTATGGATGTTGTGGCAGTATGAGATTTGTTTGAAGAAAAAAAAGGAGGACCGTGTCCTTGTGAACGTGGCGAGAGGCAGATCAAATCGAGCGAAGGAAATATTGATTGATACATCCATTAGAAATTAGCAAGAGAGGCATTGACAAGGCAATTGCTAGTATTGGAGTTGTGCCTGAAGTAGTTACACGTGAAGGCCAATTTTTTTTTTTTGATTTGATTGCTAGTAGCACACAGAGGTTTTGCTGGTGTACTTCGGCGTCAGATAATTTTTTGCAAGGTCAGCTATACAAAGAACCATGGCGTCAATGGGTGCCAGGTTTGAAGTGGAGAAGTTCATCGGAACTGGAAATTTTGGGTTATGGCAGACAAGGGTGAAAATTTGTTGGCATGACAGGGATCCTTGAAGGCGTTGCAGGAAGTCAATTCAGCTAGGATGGAGTTGTGATGTGATGGATGGAAATTCGTGAAAGACGATTTGGGAGGCTTGAGCGTGTCGTTGCAGTCGGACGAGTTTCGACTGGGTCGGATTAGGCAGTCTGCGGATCGACGCAAGTCGGTTGGTACAGAAGACGGTGCGGGATCGGCGGCGGCGACATAGGAGCATGATGCTGATGATGACCGACTTCTGGGGCGTAGAAACACGTGGCACAAGCCCGAGGCTTGTGTGACTTCGACAAGACTATGGTGCGGGGTTGATTCAAGATGGTGCACATGAGAGCTTTGAGTCGACGGGGTGCGGGGTGGCACGTACAACCACCATGGAGTCATGTTGAAGGTGGAGCTGGATTGACCATACCGAACCTGTGGGTGGAGAATCCCCATCAGGGTTTCTCCGCTTCGGGCTAGAGGACGAATCGTTCAGTGTCATGCCGCCGCCTCCTTGTTGCGAAGGGCTCGTATACGTCCTGGGCCCAACTGTGAGTCGATTGAGATTTGGACGTGCAACGATGGGGACACCAACCCACCACAATGGACGCTGCGTTACATCTTCAACAACTATTGTCCCCAGCCGGCTGAAGGGCTCGACATCGCCATGTACGATCTATGCAAAGATATGTTTATCCTACAAGTTCTCAAGGATATAGTTGGACTAGATCGCTTGATATATCACACCCCCATGACTCGGTGATGCCCTACATTCCATCCCTAGTTCCAGTCTAGTTGAAAAGCCGGCTGGCTTAATATGTACTGCATGTGTGGGAGATATCTTCAGTATACCCATCCAAATCAGATCCCGGTTGTAATGTGCAAGAAAAATGTATTCCTATTTTTCGTTCATATAAGGATTATTAAGGCCACACAACTCTGTGTTCAACATGGATGTTGAAAGTGCAATATAGCACTGTCACAGAGCGGGTTGATTCCACCTTCGGTCTGCTTGTCGGCTTTGGCATTTGGTTGGCTTACCAAGTTCAGTCAATCATCAAGGTGTACATACAGAAATCATATGACATGCATGTAAACGCACCAGTTCAAGCAACCAAGCTCCTACAGCTCACGCAATAAATTAAAATCTACGAAAACTGAAACTTTGCCGACGATCACGTCCTTTGTCCAGTCCATCATCTTCCGAGCTTTAGTCGTCGCCCGCGGCATAGCTCATGCTCTGCTTCACTTCTGGGAGGTGGATTTGGCTATCTTATCTTCTAAGTTGCAGTATTGCATGGTTTATAGGTTTACAACTTTGGATCAAGAGCACCCCCAGTTTGCACGCAGGAAGTCCTAGTCGGGTTTTTGGCGGCCAAATCCATGCATAGATCATACTACGTAAAGATGGTTTGACACAAGTTGAAGTACTAAGCAAAGAAAACATGGCTTGCTTCAGTGAGGTTTTGCTTCCGTCATCGATTTGAAGCAAAACTTTACAAACAGTGCTCCACAATCGGATGAAATATCTAATCTAGACCAAATCAACACTAGTGCCTCCACCAGAAGCTAAGAGATTCCTTAAAAAAAACTGAGAGGTTCGGAAGTACTCACTTGTCAAACCCAATCATACAAAGGCACCCTATCACTTGCTCATGAGGCCTATTGTTGCGTGACGGTCACACCGACCATGGCTGTGGCGCTTGTACCAGCTCCTCGGAGCAACACCTTCGGCACAACGAACTGGAAGCAATCTTTGGGAAACCCATCATACAGATTAGTGCTCCTCATTAAGAACTCCATAGACTGAGAAAAGATCGGTTCAGTGCACGACAATGTTAGCTTGCACCTGAAGCTGGATCCAGTAATGTGAGGCTGGACGGAGCAAACTGAGATGACACCACCACGGGACTCCATTGTCATGTTGACCAGGAAGAGGTTCCCATCCTCGCCCACCAGAACGGTTGATCCCTCATGGATGCGGATACGGAACGCCTTGTTGTAGGTAACTTTCGGGCAGTGCCACTTGTGCTTGCCTGAAAAATGCTCCAGGAGAATTGTGGTAGGTCCGCTGAAGCTGCATCCGGTTTCGGGGCAGAAACATGGTGCATGTGGACAACCTTTCTCATGCTCTTCTTTCTGGTAGTAGGATACCCTTGCAGTGCAGCCGTGATTGCAATTGGAGCAAGCAACTTTGATGGATCCAACGAGATGTTCTACGATGTGGCAACGGTTGTAGACTGTGGGAAGGGAGCAGAAGTGGCACTTCTCTGGGAGCTTGTCATGGCAAGATGAGCATATGGTATGCCCCACAGTGCACTGAGGAACAGAAACAACAAATCAGTATGTATGCTAATGAGTTTAGCTGAATTAAAACCATAATGATGAATAGCACAGGAATTGTAAGTATGTAGATTGTGGTGGCCAACTACACGCTAGAATAACAATGATATGGTTTTGAGTTAACAAAATAGCAATAAAGTTGTAAAAAGGGAGCAGATAAGCCTATCCTGCATGGAATTAAGCTCAGCTATCATTCCCATTTCAATACCTTAAAATCACCAGATGCAACTGTTAACTTATTTTGTTTTGTTTTTTACCTGGAAGAGTGGGGGAGGCCCATGTGTCAGACCTCTTCGCCAGCAGACAAGAAGCTAAGAAAAGTGGTGATGATTCGCTATATTTTCTATTTATAAGGTGGAGATAATTACAATGAAGTGTACAAATGGGGTAGGCCCTAGTTAGTCTGTGGGAGTCCTTAACCCTATGTGAAACAAAGACTAGCTCTGACTTAAGCACTTTCCAACTAGGGAAGGAACGTTTCAGCTGCTAAAAAATGGTTCCTAACCTTCCAAATATTCTGATGAACAGATAACACACACACACTTCCCAGAAGCACGACCCAACAAATATTTCATTAGCAGCAATTACCTGAGTTACAACTGTTGACACGCAGATTGTACATTTCAACGACATGGCTTGGGCTTGTGTAAGGAGGTGTTTGTTTCGCAAAGAAATCCCAGTTACCTGTTTACGGTGTAAACTCAAAACGTTACGCCTGTTTGGTATACGTAGGCCGTAACGGGCTGCCTCCGTAAACGATTGCATGCCAGGTCTCAATCAATAACACCCCCTCCCCGGTAAACGGTTGTGTTACCGCACGCACCTCCTCTTCCCACGACCCCTACTCCTCGAGCAGCGCCGCCGCCACCGCGACCCCCTTCTAGTCTAGTGTCACTGCCTCCCCGAGCCTCTTCGAGCCTCCCTCTGCTTCCCCTGTATCCTCTCCTCTAGATCTGCACCACGCCAGCCACAGGCACGACCTGCGTTTCCTGGTTGCTATCGCCACCGCCCCTGGTCGCCGCCGCAACTTGATAACCCACAAGTATAGGGGATCGCAACAGTTTTTGAGGGTAGAGTATTCAATCCAAATTTATTGATTCGACACAAGGGGAGTCAAAGAATATTCTCAAGTATTAGCAGCTGAGTTGGCAATTCAACCACACCTGTAAACTTAATATCTGCAGCAAAGTGTTTAGTAGCAAAATAATATGATAGTAGTGGTAACGGTAGCAAAAGTAATATTTTTGGTTTTATAGTGATTGTAACAATAGCAATGAAAAAGTAAATAAGCGAAGAACAATATATGAAAATCTCGTAGCAATGGATCAATGATGGATAATTATGTCGGATGCGATCAATCATGCAACAATTATAACATAGGGTGACACAGAACTAGCTCCAGTTCATCAATGTAATGTAGACATGTATTCTGAATATAGTCATACGTGCTTATGGAAAAGAACTTGCATGACATCTTTTGTCCTACCTTCTCGTGGCACATCGTCGAAGGGCAAGAGTGCTGCATCGACGGAGGATGACGATGATGCCTTCATGTCGTATGTAAGCTGCATTTCTTAAGTTCATCCCTACTGTTTAATTCAAATGTACCTGTATCTTAATTATCAGTTGCAGTCTCTTTGGAAATGTAACTCGAATAACAATGCAGATTAGTAGTAATATGTCTCTCACATACATAAAACAATATATGTCTCCTGATCAAATTCATAAGTCAAAATTAACAAAAAAAACATTTCGGCCTAACATAAGCCGAAAAGTGCAGCCATGTAGCTTCGGCATCCTGTTCACGCGAAAAGGTGGGCCCTAGAGACTTTTCGGCCTACTGCTGATCAAAGAGTACTTTTTAGCCGATCAAAAAGGTCTTTTCGGCCCAGCTACAGATCTCTTCGGCCAATGCGTGACTGAAGAGTCCTTTTCAGCCAACCGCCGACCGAAAACACCCTCTTCGGCCCATACGATGCTGACGGGGTCATAGTTTTGAATTTTTTTTTTGCATTAGATGCTATAGTTTCCGAATTTGCTATAAAAAACGTGATAGTTTCCGAAAAAAATCCATTTGTCAGCCTATTACAAAGACATTGCTGCTACTGAAACTGTATCTAAACCCGGAGCTAGAAACTGAAACTGAAACTGAAAAAATCTGACAGAAAACAACTAAGTTTATTTTAACCGTGATCAGAGGGCGAATCCATGCAGGATTGCCGAGAGATCCCACAAGCCTCGATCGGAAACAATTGACGCAAAGAGAGTTACCTGCAAGATGGGAGAAATGAGAGGGTTGGGGCAGTCCAAGACGTCCATCCACCTGGTGCAATCCTGCTTCTTGCTCTTGACGACGATGCCCTCCCCCTCATGCCGATCATCTCCTTGACCACCTTGGTCACGCCGTTGCTGTTTCCCTCCATCTCCATCGCAGTCAGTTCCTCCTGTAACACTGCAGATTAGAGAACCTCACTGCTCAATTCGAACAGTTTAATTTACAGTACTGCAGATTTATGGGGGGTTTATAATTTATATGGCGGCGATCTACGACGAACAATTAACAATGCGATTTCGTGGAAACCAAACCGCACATATATAGAAAATGGGGCTGGGGAATATCACAGCCAACGATGGCGAAGGCGCAAAAGTAAAAGATGAACGATGCGTCGGCCAGGCGCTGGAAGAAACCGATCCGAAACCGCGAAAGCGGAGCTCGACTCACCAGGTTGGGAGGCAGGGACTGCGGCGCTGGGGGTTTGCTCGTGCTGCTCCGTGTCTGTCTGCCGGCGCTTGAGGAGACGAGGGCGGCAGTGAGGTTGACGTGAATGCGACACTACCCTTGCTCCGGCTCGATCCAGAGGCCCGAAAGTCCAAGCCGCTCTGGCCCAACCGCTACCCAGAAATCAAAGGCCAATCAAATCGCATTCGAAAGACTTTCAAGCCTTCGAGAAGAGATGTGACTAATAATGCAAAGCCTCGTCTCATCACAGCTCTTTTTTTTGCGAAGGAAGACGACGCCGAGACGCCATATCGCTATCCGGTCCGGGGAACCAGACCTAGGGTTTCCCCTGAGCTTGAAAAGGGGCGTAACTGAAGGCCTTGGCAGCGCCTCCAAGAAGGAAACGACACCCACGGGCGCCGTCATTGCCAGCACCGGCAAAGCCGAGCAGGGATCTCTCCCTGGCCTGAAGCTGAGCAATCCCCTAGCCGCCGAGTCTGGATTCGAAAAAGAGGAAGCCAACATTGGCCGGAACAACCATTCGGGAAGGGGTTGGCGGGGCGGGGTGCCCTATTTCTCGCCTCACACGAGGCGACCATCCAACTCGCTCAAGGGAGCGGGGAATGTATCTAGTGCACCGGGGCAATTGGTGCTACCGGTGCACCGGCCCCATGTTGCACACTAAAAAATGTTCGAAAAAATCTGTAAGAAAATTAGTGCATTGACACAACATCAATGTACGTTGTAACAAAAATTCAAATCAAAATTTGAAACATTGCTCGAGATACAAAAATGACAAATTTGACACTGAATAGTACATAACACAAGTTGGGCTATAGTTTTGGCCCATTAGCACATTGATGTAAAATTTGTCATTTTTGTATCTCGAGCAATGTTTCGAATTTTGATTTGAATTTTCATGACAACTTACACTGATGTTGTGTTAATGCACTAAATTTTTGTCCGGATTTTTTCAAACATTTTTTGAGTGTGCAATGGAGTCCGATGCACTGGTAGCATCAATTGCCCCGGTGCACCAGATACATTCTCCAAGGGAGCGAGCCAGATGGGCCGGCCCACGCGAGCGCGAGGCTGCAACCTGTATTCTCTGAGTTTTTTTTGTTTTCTATTTGGCTTTTTGCTTATGTTTATACTATTTTTGAAAATTTAAAATATTCTATATATACATATATATGATAAAAAAAGTTGATGAAAACATTTCGAAATGTTGAACAAGTATTTCGAAAAATGTTAATCAAGCATTCGGAAAATGTTGAATACGTATTTAAAAAAGGATGAACAATTATTTGAAAAAAAATGTTGATCATGTATTTGCAAAAATGTTGAACAAGAATTTGAACAATGTTGAACACATGTTTGAAAAATGTTAATCAAGCATTCAGAAAAAGTTGAATAAGTATTTGAAAAAATGTTGAACATGTATTTGCAGAAATGTTAAACAAGTATTTGACAAATGTTCAATAAGTATTAAAATTTGTTGAACTAGTATTTAAGAAATGTTAGACAAGTATTTCCAAATGTTGAATAAAAAATAAAAAATGTTGAATAAGTATTAAAAATGTTGAACAAGTATATGAAAATGTTGAATAAGTATTAATAAATGTCAAACAACTATTTGAAAAATGTTGAACCTTTATTTCAAAATGTTAAATAAGTACTAAAAATGCAAATAAATATTAAAAATGTTTAACAGGTATTTTAAAATGTTGAACAAGTATTAAAAAATGTTGAACGAGTATTTCAAAACTGTTGAACTTGTATTTGAAAAATGTTGAATAAGTATTAAAATGGTGGAAAGGTATTTTAAAAATCTTGAATATGCGTTCGGACAATGTGGAACGTGTATACAAAAAATGTTGACCACTTAGTAATTTTTTTTGATATATACGAGAATGTAGAGTTAAATGGAAAACAAACAAAAAATGACAAAAGAAAAAGAAAAAAATGAAGAAGGAATGTTAGACGTGTATTTGAGAAATATTGTTGACATATACAAACAATGTAGAATAATGACTAAAAGAACAAAAAAACAGAGAAAAGAAAAAAATAAAGAAAAGAAAATATGCAAAAAAAAGAAGGAAAACGGAAAAGGAAAAGGAAAAAAATAAAAAGAAACAAAGAAAGTCGGCTCACAAACCTTATGTAGGGCGCGTCGCTATTACCAACCGCGCACGGAGCCTATTGGAGTGGTTAGGCGCATGTAGTTTCTCTCCGGATACTGGTTATCGATTCCCACACCTCGCATCTCTTCTAGTATTTTTTCGCATTGTGCGCCTGTGAATGGGCCGGCCCAATACCCCCGCAACTGGCCTCAGGTCCCACACCACACCCATGCCCGGCAGCAGCACCAGCAGAGGCTGGGTTGCGCCTTTGTGGGGGTGGGGATGGATGTAGGGGAGTGTCCATGGCAACGACCAGGAGCTTCGGGACCTCCGCTGGCTGGCAAGCATGTGCAACAGTTGGTGGAGGGCGCGCCGGGTGGGGTCGCTGGCAGAGGCGGGAGGCGCGCAAGGGGGGAGGGGTGGCGCTCGTGGCGGATGAGGATAGGCGGGGGGGGGGGGGGGTGCCGCTGGGCGGATCCACGCGGAAGGCCGTCGGGGAGGACAGGATCCGGCGTCGTCGGACCAGCAGGGGCAGCCACCGCAGGTGTGGGGGCGTGGTGCGGAGCGGAGGAGTGGGGGGCGAGCTTGGTGGTGCGAGGAGGCAGATCCACCCCGCCGCCGCCTTGTTGGGGCAGGGCGGCGGATAGGTCTGCTGGTGGCGGCGGCCCGGGTTCCCCCGGGTCGCCAGAGGAGGGCGACGCGGGGGTCAGGAATTCCTCCCACCTCTGTTTTACAGCTCATTATTTTGCTTCAGTTCTAGGAGGTGACTCTTGGCTATCTCTCCATGTATGTTTGTTGTTTGCTGGATGAGTTGCAGATGTAGTCTTAAATCCGCTGCACGCACCCGGAAAAATAACCCAAGTACAGTCTGCAATCAAAGAAACAAAATAACAAAGGTAGTGACGGCAATAACCATAAATAAACTAAATTGAAGGCACAACTTAAATTAGGTACTAATCACAGTCAGATTCTCTTTGGTGTTTCTCGAACTACATGTCAAATTTTTATTTCTTTTTTACGGAATTGTAAATACAACTTTGCATATAAATTTCAGAAACCTCTAGAATGTTCAAATGTCCGGTGTGCACCGGATAAATCCTCGGGGATGATCTCTCCATTCATAGGACAAAACCATAACGAGTCACAAAAGGTTCCAACAAAGCATTGGTGGCACCAAAAATAAAAATATATACGGAAACGAAGAAATGTAGTACAATTGAGCAAACGATCAGATAATTTAATACATCATATTAGAAATTCATACTAGATGTAGGCTACTTTCTTTCATTTTGGAGAAGCTATGTGCGAGCCAGGTTTCTTTGCGAAAACACAGCATGCTCAAACCCCAGAAGGCCACAACCCACTCTTTCTCTCATCGGCAGTCATTTTAACAATTCGTAAACTTCATCCAAAAGATACATGATGCTCTTCCTGATACATGCACTCTTATTAAATTCAATGCCAAAATACAACCATATATATATTGCACCAAAAAAACAAATTTGTTTTTTTTCCAACTTTAGTAGTGAATGTATGCAACTTAGAGGTGCAAAAATTGTATTTTTCGTCAACAGAATTAAATCCATTTCCTCTGCCACCTAGCTATATTCAAGCTTGCTTACTCGTGTCAGTTTTGAGCCGTGTCTATTTTGCAAGGAGTTTACGAATATTAGGGCTATACTACTAAAAATCAAGAAAACATTATACGAAGATCAAAACAATCGTTGATGATCCGGCTGCTATCTCAGGGGATCCAGCACCGCTTTTCATAGTGTCCATCAGGATCATGTAATCTGAATGAGCCAGGCTACCAACAACCTGCGAGATACCCAACAGGCCACGTTTCAAAGCCATGGCCTCCAGTATTGCTATAATATGATAGGAAGGAAAATGTTTTTTTATGAAAGTGGCTACCACCTCTATTACAAGATTATTGAAAACTTCCTTTCATATCTTTGAAAAGAAATGTGTTGTTTGTAATGTTTTCATGAGATAGCAATTTTAGTTTCCATACTATTGTTACTGGACAGAGCAACTGATTCTCAGAGTAATCATATCCTGAAGATTGTAGCATACGGACTGAAGATATGCTGATTGAATTGGTGCGCTGAAATACTAATTCGAACACTCATCTATACTTCTACTGCTACCCTTACTCCAGTTCAGTTTCATGAAAGTAAAACAGAACCTACTTCATCGATTGTAGAGTCTCAACTCTCAACACATGCTGCAACAAAGTGCGATAAGAAGCACCAAAATAAACCGAAATCTTCCGCATCCTACCAGGAGACGATCCATCAATCAGCCCCTACTGGTCACCGCCGACCTCCTCCTCATAGCTGTCATCATCGTCGTCGTCATCATCAGTCATTTCCTCCTCCAGCTCATCATCGTCGTCATCATCAGTCATTTCCTCCTCCAGCTCATCATCGTTGTCATCACACATCAGCTTGGTATCTATGGTGATTGTGAGCACGACAGATGACTTGGGCACAACCGCACAAAGCTGAAAAAACTGCTCTTAGGCAGCCCATCTCACAGCGAGGAGTTTGTGATGGAGTCCAATGACGAGAGCTGGTAATGCCCCTTCCAGCACGAGAAACCAATAGAACATCTGAACCTGGACAACTCCGAGACATTGAAGAATTAGGGTGGCCTTCTGATGAATTGAAGCTTCAAGAATAGTGATTCTTTGTTAGTTTGTATTATTCTTTTAATAGTAAACCGTACTATTAACGGGGTCAGAGTGAAGCAAGAGAGTGTGTGCTCAATCAAACCTATCTACACTTGTGAGTGAAGACATGGAAATCCTCTTCCAGGAAGTCTTCGAGCTCTTAAGTTGAAGGTGATTCTTCGAAACACTTGAGGTTAGAATTCTTCGTTGAAGAGTTAGAAAATTGTCGGTCAGGCTGTCCAAGTTCCGAAGAAGCTCAAATATTTGAGAGTTTGAATTTATGACTGCTATGACAGTTGACAACATAATGTTGGTGGATGCGTCCCCTACCCAGGTCATTTCGACACCTAGCTATGGATCACCTCTATAAATAAACCCCTACCCAGGTAGTGGTGGTTGCTTGAGAGAAATTCTTCCAAGTGTTGCGCAGTGAGCATCCCTCCTCACACTGATTTTAAGACATCCTATGTGAGAGGAAACCAAGCCGAGCCTAAGGGCATGTACAATGGTGCTATTTCAAAAGTGCCACGTAGGATAAATGATGAGGTGGAAGAGAGAGAACTCATAAGAGAAGACTTGTTTTCTCTTATTTAAGATAAGACAAGAGATGATCTCTTAGCACAATATGTCTCACTACATTTTTAGAAATTGCTAGTTATTGAAGATAGGCTAAGAGATGACCCATTGTAGACATTTTTCTTTGTCATCTCTACATTATATGCAAAAACTTAAGATAAGACTATCTTATCATCCATTGTACATGCCCTAACAAACAAAGTAATTGAGCATCTCCGAAGAATCTGATCGAGCCTAGCTGTTTCTGAAAAATATTTATTTGCTTGCTAGTTTAGCCTACTTACTTCTCTACTATGTTTTCTTCATATCTAGCTTGCTACTGTTATTTAACTGGCGCTTTGTCATACATGCCTCTAACTTTGATGCTATTTAGTTTTGGTATCTTCGTAATTATCATGTTTTTAGTTTAGTGTCTTTGTTTTCTTTGAAGATGATGATTTTTTTAAAAATGTTTAATCTCTCATTAACCCCCGTCCCTCTCGCCGCATCTACCCTGATTTAAAAAAAATGTTGATGTGGCATCTAAGGGGATAGTCATAGTCACCCTACTCCCTCTTTCCTATAATCCCATAATGCAAGACGTTTTTTTGACGCTAGTACATTATGCGACGGAGGGAGTAGAAGTGAACGGAAATAGTGAGGTTTGTTTTTCCTTTTGAGATGTTCTCCCTGCGATATCAAAATCTTTTGAATTCAATTAGCTTGCAAAATGTTTTTGTTTTCTGCTTGCGTTTAAAACATGGAACAATCTAATCATTAGTGTTATGGGCAGCCGTTTGGAGTGGGCTGGGTTTGCACAAGAACAAGAGAGTGGTATGAAGGATGTGAAGCATAGTTTTGGTGTGCTCCAATCTTAATTGGCTATTGCAGGGCACCCTGCTACAATAGGGAGCCCGCACGTGATGTGGGAGGTGATGATTGTTTGTGTGATCATGCAACTTTTTTTTTGAACCCCTCACAGTTTTGTTTTTTTTTTTACTTTTTCGGGGTTTCTCTTTATAACTATGAGATAAGAGAATGTGATTTATCTAAAAATGTGAAATGCATTTTTCTGGATGAAGTACCTAAATGGTTAACTATTTTTATCCTTTTTCAGGGGTCGTAAGATCTTTTAGACTAGGCTATACAAGTTTGATATATTTCTTTGAAAACCATTTATGATATTTGTTTAATGGATTTATTTTGTCCCCGAGAATGGATAATGTCGGTAGTTGCAAGAATTTACAATATTTTCTAGTGGATTTATTTTGTATGCTTTTACGATGTTGACTTTGCCAATTGCGTACTTTTGACCTATGCATGTTGTCGTTACTGCGTGGAGCTGATAGCCTGCAGTAAACCGCATATCGCGTTAGAAAAAGCTACAAGTTATAATTTAATAAGATTTTTTAAGGACCTGCCCAAAAAAATAATCATGAACATAAAAAATGAAATTATAATTAAGATTCTCTCTTTTTTTTAATTTTCTTTAACAGTTCTTGTTCAAAATATAATCGTACAATCCATGCTTACACATACAAATCACCATACATATGGGCACACTCGAAAGCTATGGCTCACATTCTTAATAAGGACATCTCCAACGGTGACCCGCAAATTCTCTCCCGCATCTGTTTGTGGATAAGGAGGAACCAGTCCACGGACACGCATGCGGAAGCCGGCCATCCAAGGCTACCCGCATACATTTGGTCCCATTTATTTTAACTACTCATGCTCAATTAGCCGCGCAGGCTCCTCCTCACGTCCTCTCGCCCCTCCGCCATTGCTAGTCGATGTCGCCGGGCAAAGCCCCGGCGGCTGAGGGTGGCGACGGGCCATCCTCCCTCCCTTCCTATGTACTCCAAGGTCCTCAATGGACAATCCTTCTTACGCTGCGCTTCGGCCTGCCCATCCTCCATCATGGCTAAGTTCCCAGGAAAGATGCGGCCGGCATGTAGCAAATCACTGGGAATCGCCGATGTGCACAGATCCACTCCATGGAAGGGCGGCGACGCAAGGCCCTATACAAGGGCGGTGGCTGGCGACCCTACTATGGTCATGGGCACGTCAGATGCTGATGAGCTTCCGGTGGCGGCATGATGGCGTGGTTGAGGCGTGACAGTGGACGTGCTCTTAGGCTAACGGACCTGGACAGAGCTTCTCCGACGAGGTGGTAGTCAGACAGTGGTGTGCTCCATCGTTGGTGATGGTCATTAGCGACCACTCCGGCCTACGGCGATGGCCTCGCTGCGGACTATGGTGGCCACCGAAAGATCATTGAAAGGGTTTCTCTCTTCAGATCAGATGGTTGACTTCGGCGAAAATGCAAACTATCGACGACAACTTGATGCAGAGGAATGGTTGTGCAGCCACGGTGTTCACATCGCACAGCTACTGGGATCGTGAAAAGTGGTGGCGACAACACATTAGTGACTGATGGCGGTGCTACTCGAGTACCCAGTCTCAAGCTCCGAGGTGAAAGCCTAGGTCTGACATGAATTGGTTATACCTGGCAATGGCGATGTTTATCGTCGTTATGTTGTTGAAGGCATTGCTCGGATATGCTCGGACTTGATCTTCAAGGTGAAAACTTTGATTATGATCTTTGGTGATTGGATCCGGCGACGACGACGCTTGATCGTTGCTCCCTTCCTGAAGGTGTTGTTGTTGAAGAATCTCATCGTCCATGTGGTGTCATGAGATGAATGGTGCAGATATGGTCATTGTTGTCGTTTGTTGACCGCAGATTTGTTCGCTTTGGAGTTTTTTTTCCTCGCCTATGCATAGCTTTGGTCGTATATGACTTTGCTATTTGCCGGCGTCTTTTGCGTGCGTGTGTTTTTGTTGGCTGTGCGCATCATATCTATACAGAGGCCGAGTGTGTGCTCGTTGTGTTTGTATCCTCTTGATGCTCCATATTGAGCCAATAAAATCCACCCTTTGTCGAATTAGCCGCATATATATTCTAAAATAGCTCAAATGCAGTTCTAATTTAAAAAAGTTTAAATAGTACACTCCAACATTGTTGTCCCTTTTAACCGTTCACAGATGCTCAATGATCAAATCCTCCTTCAGTTGCTTGTGAGTTGCTCGATGCCAAATTTAGCTCGGGAAATTCACCGAACAGTTGCCGGGCATGGTGAGCATCCTAGGAGTAGATGATACCTGCACGCAAGGTTGTCAGAATCACGATTCTGTTATACGATTTTACGATTTTACCATCCAAACTAACCACTATGATTCTACGATTCTAGTTCTAGAATATACGTTTTTATGATCCTGATAGTGAAGATTCTATGATTTGTGATCCTACCATCAAAGCTACAATCCGATTTAAAATCGCGATTCTAACAACCTTGCCTGCGCGGCGGTCGAAGGAGAAGCGGCGTGGAGCCCGGTTGTATCGTTGGAGGTGATGGACACGTTGACTTCCAGCAGGGTTGTGACATGGGGGCCGGGTGGTCGATCAGCGGCGAAGACAAGAGAGAAAACACTAAAGTGGAGAAAATGGGAGGATGGAGGAGCGGGGCTGGGCCAGGGGCATTGGAGTCCTACTTGGCCGGGGTGCTCGGTGGGTGAAGCCACAGCACTGGTTGTGCCGGCACCACTTCTCGTGGTAGGCAATCGTGGCGGCGCAGCCGTGCGTGGCGTAGGAGCACGGCACCACGATCACTATGGAGTCAATGACACGCTCCATGCGGCGGCAGCTTTCCGAGACCGTCCTGGAGCACCCAGCAGGGCCTTGTTCCTTCCGGGCGGTAATGGCGAGTCTATGTATGATGCATGGGCCGAGGTTGTCCGTCTCCTAGTAGCATACGTGTAGTCTCTGTTCGAGTCAGATAGGTTTAGTTCATGTTCGATTTTTATTTTTAAAATCATGGGTTAGTGTATGTTCTAGTAATAGTCGTATGATGTTTGAGTGTGACTCGTGTAGGAGGCCGACAAGGTCGTTTCCGGCTCAACGAGAACCCAGCGTAGAACGATCGCCCACGACTCGTTATATGTTGACGAGGATACTGAATCCGACTCCGATTGACTTTTATTTGCTCCATCTCATCAATCTATAATACGTTCAAGGCCTGACACAAATCATCAAAGGAAAATCAGCTGCTCACGTACGATCGTGGCACGTATCTGGCCAGGCAAGTTGCCACAGATCCATCTATCTGGTCGGCATGAACGGCGACACAGATGCAGCTTTTCCACCGCGCCCACCTCCGTGCTCAGCCTCCATGCTTGCTCATCTCGACCAGCATGAAGGAGGACCGGATGAACAAGGTCACCACCATCGGCTTGTACGTATCGGATGTTGGAGTTGTGTCGAATATAGTGTACAAGGTAGGTTACAGTTGGACTTGTAGTTGTATTGTGTTTAGATAGGATATGGAATCGTGTCCTAGTAGGACACTTGTATCCTAGACCTTTCATATATAGCGGGGCTAGACACACGATGTAACCTATGCCAAAATAATAGCACCGGAACGCAGGGGAAGCCGGCGGCATGTGCCGGTGTCCAGGGCGACCGGGTGCGGTATTATAGCGGTGTCACGGGGAGGAGCGCCCGTAGTCAAGCCCCGGGGATGTAGCCATATCGGTGAACCTCGTTAACAAATCTCGGTGTCGTGCTCGTGTGATTGCTTAGTCCTCGGATGATCAACGGTATGCCTCGGATTTATTCTAACAAGTGGTATCATGAGCAAGGTTCGAAGAGGCTATGGATCGGTGATCTAGAGGAAGATTTGATGTTTCGATCGATATCGTGATGAGCACGGTTGAGATTTGATCAGAAGACGTCAAGGCGATAGGTCATCACGGCGACTCGCGCAGATCGGATCGAACATGCAAGCGCTAGACGTGCGGCGAAAGATCTGGGATAGATCGATCGGGCGAGCGTACTAGCCACGGAAGGTGCAGCAGGCTCAACATAATCGGATCACAGGAGCGTTGGACTAAGCGGACGCCCATCAGGGGTGTAGCGTGATGGGGCATGGCACTTGAGGGCAGGCCTTGGCATGATGGTCTGGTGCCTAGTCAGGCTGTTTGTGCTGGAGGCTTAAAGCGCACTGTGTTGGGCTGCCAAGGCCGATGTTGGGCTGTTGCACGCACGCGTGTCTGTGGAAGGCTGCGGAGCGTATGGATGTTGTGGCAATATGAGATTTGTTTGAAGAAAAAAAAGGAGGACCGAGTCCTTGTGAACGTGGCGAGAGGCAGATCAAATCGAGCGAAGGAAATATTGATTGATACATCCATTAGAAATTAGCAAGAGAGGCATTGACAAGGCAATTGCTAGTATTGGAGTTGTGCGTGAAGTAGTTACACGTGAAGGCCAATTTTTTTTTTGATTTGATTGCTAGTAGCACACAGAGGTTTTGCTGGTATACTTCGGCGTCAGATAATTTTTTGCAAGGTCAGCTATACAAAGAACCATGGCGTCAATGGGTGCCAGGTTTGAAGTGGAGAAGTTCATCGGAACTGGAAATTTTGGGTTATGGCAGACAAGGGTGAAAATTTGTTGGCATGACAGGGATGCTTGAAGGGGTTGTAGGAAGTCAATTCAGCTAGGATGGAGTTGTGATGTGATGGATGGAAATTCGTGAAAGACGATTTGGGAGGCTTGAGCGTGTCGTTGCAGTCGGACGAGTTTCGACTGGGTCGGATTAGGCAGTCTGCGGATCGATGCAAGTCGGTTGGTACAGAAGACGGTGCGGGATCGGCGGCGGCGACATAGGAGCATGATGCTGATGATGACCGACTTCTGGGGCGTAGAAACACGTGGCACAAGCCCGAGGCTTGTGTGACTTCGACAAGACTATGGTGCGGGGTTGATTCAAGATGGTGCACATGAGAGCTTTGAGTCGACGGGGCGCGGGGTGGCACGTACAACCACCATGGAGTCATGTTGAAGGTGGAGCTGGATTGAGGGGCTATGATGTAAGGATCCAGAGAATCAAAGCCTATTCAGCAAGGAAAAAAACGAGGGACACGTAGTTCGGACTGGAGCCCAGTGGTCTGATGGAAGCGTGAAACTCGTCATCGGTCGGTGATGATCGGTGGTACTCTGCAGTGGGCGTTGAGTGGTGTGGTTTCGGGACCCTTGAGACTCGACCGGGACAGCGGAGGCTCGACGCGGTAATAGCGGCGAGGCGTGCGGTATGCACGGGTCATGGAGACGGGCCGGGGCTCTGGTGGTCATACATGTGGTGAGACAACTGCGAATTTGACTTGGGATGACTACAAGCAATGGTGTAATTTCTTCAAGTTTCAGACAGGCTGTCAAGAAAGGAGCGGTGATGTTGAGTTCAGATAACTCTTATGTGTGACATCCAATATGTGAGTTGTTCACTTTCACGCAGGTCAGTGATCAATGTGTGATGTCGTTGGACGAATACTCTGGAAGTTGGGAGTGCAAACTAGAGTAATGTGAAACTTAATTTCGTTCGAGTGTTGACTCTGGTCAAGAAAAAGAAGGGACTACAAGTTACAGGTGGAGTCATATGGAGTCTTTGGAGTAGCAGCGATACTCATGGGATAAGCTCAAGTCCAATATACATGGAAGTTTGACGCATGGACAAATTCAGGGTGGTGGAGTATATTCGCCAAGGTGGAGTTTGTTGGAGTTGTGTCGAATATAGTGTACAAGGTAGGTTACAGTTGGACTTGTAGTTGTATTGTGTTTAGATAGGATATGGAATCGTGTCCTAGTAGGACACTTGTATCCTAGACCTCTCATATATAGCGGGGCTAGATACATGATGTAACCTGTGCCAAAATAATAACACCGGAACGCAGGGGAAGCCGGCGGCATGTGCCGGTGTTCAAGGCGACCGGGTGCGGTATTATAGCGGTGTCACGGGTAGGAGCGCCCGTAGTCAAACCCCGGGGATGTAGCCATATCGGTGAGCGCTGCCCTCGCAGACACCATAGACTTGCCTGAAGACCATACGTATTACTTGTCGCAGTGCAACGGGCTGGTGGTGATGCCGACGAACGCCGTGGTCCGCGTGCTCAACCCTGCCACACGGCGCCTACTTCCACTGCCTTGGAGCCCCAACGGTGTATCACTAGCACCAACCGAGGGCTTGTACAGCGTTCTCCACTAATTGTTTGGCATCGGGTACGACCCTCGCAGCGACACCTACAAGGTTGCCCGCTTCTTCTTCCGTCCTAAAGAACCCGTCCCGACGGGCGGCTACCACCACAGCTTTGGCATGGAGGTTTACACCATCGGGGTAGACGAGCATTGGCGTGAGACGGTGGAGAAGCCACCCTACGCCGTTGACATTACAGGAACCTCGGCTTTCTCGAGGGGCTCATTGTTTTGGACCATCGAGGGGCTCATTGTTTTGGACCATCGACCATACCGAACCTGTGGGTGGAGAATCCCCATCAGGGTTTCTCCGCTTCAGGCTAGAGGACGAATCGTTCAGTGTCACGCCGCCGCCTCCTTGTTGCGAAGGGCTCGTATACGTCCTGGGCCCAACTGTGAGTCGATTGAGATTTGGACGTGCAACGATGGGGACACCAACCCACCACAATGGACGCTGCGTTACATCTTCAACAACTATTGTCCCCAGCCGGCTGAAGGGCTCGACATCGCCATGTACGATCTATGCAAAGATATGTTTATCCTACAAGTTCTCAAGGATATAGTTGGACTAGATCGCTTGATATATCACACCCCCATGACTCGGTGATGCCCTACATTCCATCCCTAGTTCCAGTCTAGTTGAAAAGCCGGCTGGCTTAATATGTACTGCATGTGTGGGAGATATCTTCAGTATACCCATCCAAATCAGATCCCGGTTGTAATGTGCAAGAAAAATGTATTCCTATTTTTCGTTCATATAAGGATTATTAAGGCCACACAACTCTGTGTTCAACATGGATGTTGAAAGTGCAATATAGCACTGTCACAGAGCGGGTTGATTCCACCTTCGGTCTGCTTGTCGGCTTTGGCATTTGGTTGGCTTACCAAGTTCAGTCAATCATCAAGGTGTACATACAGAAATCATATGACATGCATGTAAACGCACCAGTTCAAGCAACCAAGCTCCTACAGCTCACGCAATAAATTAAAATCTACGAAAACTGAAACTTTGCCGACGATCACGTCCTTTGTCCAGTCCATCATCTTCCGAGCTTTAGTCGTCGCCCGCGGCATAGCTCATGCTCTGCTTCACTTCTGGGAGGTGGGTTTGGCTATCTTATCTTCTAAGTTGCAGTATTGCATGGTTTATAGGTTTACAACTTTGGATCAAGAGCACCCCCAGTTTGCACGCAGGAAGTCCTAGTCGGGTTTTTGGCGGCCAAATCCATGCATAGATCATACTACGTAAAGATGGTTTGACACAAGTTGAAGTACTAAGCAAAGAAAACATGGCTTGCTTCAGTGAGGTTTTGCTTCCGTCATCGATTTGAAGCAAAACTTTACAAACAGTGCTCCACAATCGGATGAAATATCTGATCTAGACCAAATCAACACTAGTGCCTCCACCAGAAGCTAAGAGATTCCTTAAAAAAAACTGAGAGGTTCGGAAGTACTCACTTGTCAAACCCAATCATACAAAGGCACCCTATCACTTGCTCATGAGGCCTATTGTTGCGTGACGGTCACACCGACCATGGCTGTGGCGCTTGTACCAGCTCCTCGGAGCAACACCTTCGGCACAACGAACTGGAAGCAATCTTTGGGAAACCCATCATACAGATTAGTGCTCCTCATTAAGAACTCCATAGACTGAGAAAAGATCGGTTCAGTGCACGACAATGTTAGCTTGCACCTGAAGCTGGATCCAGTAATGTGAGGCTGGACGGAGCAAACTGAGATGACACCACCGCGGGACTCCATTGTCATGTTGACCAGGAAGAGGTTCCCATCCTCGCCCACCAGAACGGTTGATCCCTCATGGATGCGGATACGGAACGCCTTGTTGTAGGTAACTTTCGGGCAGTGCCACTTGTGCTTGCCTGAAAAATGCTCCAGGAGAATTGTGGTAGGTCCGCTGAAGCTGCATCCGGTTTCGGGGCAGAAACATGGTGCATGTGGACAACCTTTCTCATGGTCTTCTTTCTGGTAGTAGGATACCCTTGCAGTGCAGCCGTGATTGCAATTGGAGCAAGCAACTTTGATGGATTCAACGAGATGTTCTACGATGTGGCAACGGTTGTAGACTGTGGGAAGGGAGCAGAAGTGGCACTTCTCTGGGAGCTTGTCATGGCAAGATGAGCATATGGTATGCCCCACAGTGCACTGAGGAACAGAAACAACAAATCAGTATGTATGCTAATGAGTTTAGCTGAATTAAAACCATAATGATGAATAGCACAGGAATTGTAAGTATGTAGATTGTGGTGGCCAACTACACGCTAGAATAACAATGATATGGTTTTGAGTTAACAAAATAGCAATAAAGTTGTAAAAAGGGAGCAGATAAGCCTATCCTGCATGGAATTAAGCTCAGCTATCATTCCCATTTCAATACCTTAAAATCACCAGATGCAACTGTTAACTTATTTTGTTTTGTTTTTTACCTGGAAGAGTGGGGGAGGCCCATGTGTCAGACCTCTTCGCCAGCAGACAAGAAGCTAAGAAAAGTGGTGATGATTCGCTATATTTTCTATTTATAAGGTGGAGATAATTACAATGAAGTGTACAAATGGGGTAGGCCCTAGTTAGTCTGTGGGAGTCCTTAACCCTATGTGAAACAAAGACTAGCTCTGACTTAAGCACTTTCCAACTAGGGAAGGAACGTTTCAGCTGCTAAAAAATGGTTCCTAACCTTCCAAATAATCTGATGAACAGATAACACACACACTTCCCAGAAGCACGACCCAACAAATATTTCATTAGCAGCAATTACCTGAGTTACAACTGTTGACACGCAGATTGTACATTTCAACGACATGGCTTGGGCTTGTGTAAGGAGGTGTTTGTTTCGCAAATAAATCCCAGTTACCTGTTTACGGTGTAAACTCAAAACGTTACGCCTGTTTGGTATACGTAGGCCGTAACGGGCTGCCTCCGTAAACGATTGCATGCCAGGTCTCAATCAATAACACCCCCTCCCCGGTAAACGGTTGTGTTACCGCACGCACCTCCTCTTCCCACGACCCCTACTCCTCGAGCAGCGCCGCCGCCACCGCGACCCCCTTCTAGTCTAGTGTCACTGCCTCCCCGAGCCTCTTCGAGCCTCCCTCTGCTTCCCCTGTATCCTCTCCTCTAGATCTGCACCACGCCAGCCACAGGCACGACCTGCGTTTCCTGGTTGCTATCGCCACCGCCCCTGGTCGCCGCCGCAACTTGATAACCCACAAGTATAGGGGATCGCAACAGTTTTTGAGGGTAGAGTATTCAATCCAAATTTATTGATTCGACACAAGGGGAGTCAAAGAATATTCTCAAGTATTAGCAGCTGAGTTGGCAATTCAACCACACCTGTAAACTTAATATCTGCAGCAAAGTGTTTAGTAGCAAAATAATATGATAGTAGTGGTAACGGTAGCAAAAGTAATATTTTTGGTTTTATAGTGATTGTAACAATAGCAATGAAAAAGTAAATAAGCGAAGAACAATATATGAAAATCTCGTAGCAATGGATCAATGATGGATAATTATGTCGGATGCGATCAATCATGCAACAATTATAACATAGGGTGACACAGAACTAGCTCCAGTTCATCAATGTAATGTAGACATGTATTCTGAATATAGTCATACGTGCTTATGGAAAAGAACTTGCATGACATCTTTTGTCCTACCTTCTCGTGGCACATCGTCGAAGGGCAAGAGTGCTGCATCGACGGAGGATGACGATGATGCCTTCATGTCGTATGTAAGCTGCATTTTTTAAGTTCATCCCTACTGTTTAATTCAAATGTACCTGTATCTTAATTATCGGTTGCAGTCTCTTTGGAAATGTAACTCGAATAACAATGCAGATTAGTAGTAATATGTCTCTCACATACATAAAACAATATATGTCTCCTGATCAAATTCATAAGTCAAAATTAACAAAAAAAACATTTCGGCCTAACATAAGCCGAAAAGTGCAGCCATGTAGCTTCGGCCTCCTGTTCACGCGAAAAGGTGGGCCCTAGAGACTTTTCGGCCTACTACTGATCAAAGAGTACTTTTCAGCCGATCAAAAAGGTCTTTTCGGCCCAGCTACAGATCTCTTCGGCCAATGCGTGACTGAAGAGTCCTTTTCAGCCAACCGCCGACCGAAAACACCCTCTTCGGCCCATACGATGCTGACGGGGTCATTGTTTTGAATTTTTTTTTTGCATTAGATGCTATAGTTTCTGAATTTGCTATAAAAAACGTGATAGTTTCCGAAAAAAATCCATTTGTCAGCCTATTACAAAGACATTGCTGCTACTGAAACTGTATCTAAACCCGGAGCTAGAAACTGAAACTGAAACTGAAAAAATCTGACAGAAAACAACTAAGTTTATTTTAACCGTGATCAGAGGGCGAATCCATGCAGGATTGCCGAGAGATCCCACAAGCCTCGATCGGAAACAATTGACGCAAAGAGAGTTACCTGCAAGATGGGAGAAATGAGAGGGTTGGGGCAGTCCAAGACGTCCATCCACCTGGTGCAATCCTGCTTCTTGCTCTTGACGACGATGCCCTCCCCCTCATGCCGATCATCTCCTTGACCACCTTGGTCACGCCGTTGCTGTTTCCCTCCATCTCCATCGCAGTCAGTTCCTCCTGTAACACTGCAGATTAGAGAACCTCACTGCTCAATTCGAACAGTTTAATTTACAGTACTGCAGATTTATGGGGGGTTTATAATTTATATGGCGGCGATCTACGACGAACAATTAACAATGCGATTTCGTGGAAACCAAACCGCACATATATAGAAAATGGGGCTAGGGAATATCACAGCCAACGATGGCGAAGGCGCAAAAGTAAAAGATGAACGATGCGTCGGCCAGGCGCTGGAAGAAACCGATCCGAAACCGCGAAAGCGGAGCTCGACTCACCAGGTTGGGAGGCAGGGACTGCGGCGCTGGGGGTTTGCTCGTGCTGCTCCGTGTCTGTCTGCCGGCGCTTGAGGAGACGAGGGCGGCGGTGAGGTTGACGTGAATGCGACACTACCCTTGCTCCGGCTCGATCCAGAGGCCCGAAAGCCCAAGCCGCTCTGGCCCAACCGCTACCCAGAAATCAAAGGCCAATCAAATCGCATTCGAAAGACTTTCAAGCCTTGGAGAAGAGATGTGACTAATAATGCAAAGCCTCGTCTCATCACAGCTCTTTTTTTTTGCGAAGGAAGACGACGCCGAGACGCCATATCGCTATCCGGTCCGGGGAACCAGACCTAGGGTTTCCCCTGAGCTTGAAAAGGGGCGTAACTGAAGGCCTTGGCAGCGCCTCCAAGAAGGAAACGACACCCACGGGCGCCGTCATTGCCAGCACCGGCAAAGCCGAGCAGGGATCTCTCCCTGGCCTGAAGCTGAGCAATCCCCTAGCCGCCGAGTCTGGATTCGAAGAAGAGGAAGCCAACATTGGCCGGAACAACCATTCGGGAAGGGGTTGGCGGGGCGGGGTGCCCTATTTCTCGCCTCACACGAGGCGACCATCCAACTCGCTCAAGGGAGCGGGGAATGTATCTAGTGCACCGGGCCAATTGGTGCTACCGGTGCACCGGCCCCATGTTGCACACTAAAAAATGTTCGAAAAAATCTGTAAAAAAATTAGTGCATTGACACAACATCAATGTACGTTGTAACAAAAATTCAAATCAAAATTTGAAACATTGCTCGAGATACAAAAATGACAAATTTGACACTGAATAGTACATAACACAAGTTGGGCTATAGTTTTGGCCCATTAGCACATTGATGTAAAATTTGTCATTTTTGTATCTCGAGCAATGTTTCGAATTTTGATTTGAATTTTCATGACAACTTACACTGATGTTGTGTTAATGCACTAAATTTTTGTCCGGATTTTTTCAAACATTTTTTGAGTGTGCAATGGAGTCCGATGCACCGGTAGCATCAATTGCCCCGGTGCACCAGATACGTTCTCCAAGGGAGCGAGCCAGATGGGCCGGCCCACGCGAGCGCGAGGCTGCAACCTGTATTCTCTGAGTTTTTTTTGTGTTCTATTTGGCTTTTTGCTTATGTTTATACTATTTTTGAAAATTTAAAATATTCTATATATACATATATATGATAAAAAAAGTTGATGAAAACATTTCGAAATGTTGAACAAGTATTTCGAAAAATGTTAATCAAGCATTCGGAAAATGTTGAATACGTATTTAAAAAAGGTTGAACAATTATTTGAAAAAAAAATGTTGATCATGTATTTGCAAAAATGTTGAACAAGAATTTGAAGAATGTTGAACACATGTTTGAAAAATGTTAATCAAGCATTCAGAAAAAGTTGAATAAGTATTTGAAAAAATGTTGAACATGTATTTGCAGAAATGTTAAACAAGTATTTGACAAATGTTCAATAAGTATTAAAATTTGTTGAACTAGTATTTAAGAAATGTTAGACAAGTATTTCCAAATGTTGAATAAAAATTAAAAAATGTTGAATAAGTATTAAAAATGTTGAACAAGTATATGAAAATGTTGAATAAGTACTAATAAATGTCAAACAACTATTTGAAAAATGCTGAACCTTTATTTCAAAATGTTAAATAAGTACTAAAAATGCAAATAAATATTAAAAATGTTTAACAGGTATTTTAAAATGTTGAACAAGTATTAAAAAATGTTGCACGAGTATTTCAAAACTGTTGAACTTGTATTTGAAAAATGTTGAATAAGTATTAAAATGGTGGAAAGGTATTTTAAAAATCTTGAATATGCGTTCGGACAATGTGGAACGTGTATACAAAAAACGTTGACCACTTAGTAATTTTTTTTGATATATACGAGAATGTAGAGTTAAATGGAAAACAAACATAAAATGACAAAAGAAAAAGAAAAAAATGAAGAAGGAATGTTAGACGTGTATTTGAGAAATATTGTTGACATATACAAACAATGTAGAATAATGACTAAAAGAACAAAAAAACAGAGAAAAGAAAAAAATAAAGAAAAGAAAAAATGCAAAAAAAAGAAGGAAAACAGAAAAGGAAAAGGAAAAAAATAAAAAGAAACAAAGAAAGTCGGCTCACAAACCTTATGTAGGGCGCGTCGCTATTACCAACCGCGCACGGAGCCTATTGGAGTGGTTAGGCGCATGTAGTTTCTCTCCGGATACTGGTTATCGATTCCCACACCTCGCATCTCTTCTAGTATTTTTTCGCATTGTGCGCCTGTGAATGGGCCGGCCCAATACCCCCGCAACTGGCCTCAGGTCCCACACCACACCCATGCCCGGCAGCAGCACCAGCAGAGGCTGGGTTGCGCCTTTGTGGGGGTGGGGATGGATGTAGGGGAGTGTCCATGGCAACGACCAGGAGCTTCGGGACCTCCGCTGGCTGGCAAGCATGTGCAACAGTTGGTGGAGGGCGCGCCGGGTGGGGTCGCTGGCAGAGGCGGGAGGCGCGCAAGGGGGGAGGGGTGGCGCTCGTGGCGGATGAGGATAGGCGGGGGGGGGGGGTGCCGCTGGGCGGATCCACGCGGAAGGCCGTCGGGGAGGACAGGATCCGGCGTCGTCGGACCAGCAGGGGCAGCCACCGCAGGTGTGGGGGCGTGGTGCGGAGCGGAGGAGTGGGGGGCGAGCTTGGTGGTGCGAGGAGGCAGATCCACCCCGCCGCCGCCTTCTTGGGGCAGGGCGGCGGATAGGTCTGCTGGTGGCGGCGGCCAGGGTTCCCCCGGGTCGCCAGAGGAGGGCGATGCGGGGGTCAGGAATTCCTCCCACCTCTGTTTTACAGCTCATTATTTTGCTTCAGTTCTAGGAGGTGACTCTTGGCTATCTCTCCATGTATGTTTGTTGTTTGCTGGATGAGTTGCAGATGTAGTCTTAAATCCGCTGCACGCACCCGGAAAAATAACCCAAGTACAGTCTGCAATCAAAGAAACAAAATAACAAAGGTAGTGACGGCAATAACCATAAATAAACTAAATTGAAGGCACAACTTAAATTAGGTACTAATCACAGTCAGATTCTCTTTGGTGTTTCTCGAACTACATGTCAAATTTTTATTTCTTTTTTACGGAATTGTAAATACAACTTTGCATATAAATTTCAGAAACCTCTAGAATGTTCAAATGTCCGGCGTGCACCGGATAAATCCTCGGGGATGATCTCTCCATTCATAGGACAAAACCATAACGAGTCACAAAAGGTTCCAACAAAGCATTGGTGGCACCAAAAATAAAAATATATACGGAAACGAAGAAATGTAGTACAATTGAGCAAACGATCAGATAATTTAATACATCATATTAGAAATTCATACTAGATGTAGGCTACTTTCTTTCATTTTGGAGAAGCTATGTGCGAGCCAGGTTTCTTTGCGAAAACACAGCATGCTCAAACCCCAGAAGGCCACAACCCACTCTTTCTCTCATCGGCAGTCATTTTAACAATTCGTAAACTTCATCCAAAAGATACATGATGCTCTTCCTGATACATGCACTCTTATTAAATTCAATGCCAAAATACAACCATATATATATATATTGCACCAAAAAAACAAATTTGTTTTTTTTCCAACTTTAGTAGTGAATGTATGCAACTTAGAGGTGCAAAAATTGTATTTTTCGTCAACAGAATTAAATCCATTTCCTCTGCCACCTAGCTATATTCAAGCTTGCTTACTCGTGTCAGTTTTGAGCCGTGTCTATTTTGCAAGGAGTTTACGAATATTAGGGCTATACTACTAAAAATCAAGAAAACATTATACGAAGATCAAAACAATCGTTGATGATCCGGCTGCTATCTCAGGGGATCCAGCACCGCTTTTCATAATGTCCATCAGGATCATGTAATCTGAATGAGCCAGGCTACCAACAACCTGCGAGATACCCAACAGGCCACGTTTCAAAGCCATGGCCTCCAGTATTGCTATAATATGATAGGAAGGAAAATGTTTTTTTATGAAAGTGGCTACCACCTCTATTACAAGATTATTGAAAACTTCCTTTCATATCTTTGAAAAGAAATGTGTTGTTTGTAATGTTTTCATGAGATAGCAATTTTAGTTTCCATACTATTGTTACTGGACAGAGCAACTGATTCTCAGAGTAATCATATCCTGAAGATTGTAGCATACGGACTGAAGATATGCTGATTGAATTGGTGCGCTGAAATACTAATTCGAACACTCATCTATACTTCTACTGCTACCCTTACTCCAGTTCAGTTTCATGAAAGTAAAACAGAACCTACTTCATCGATTGTAGAGTCTCAACTCTCAACACATGCTGCAACAAAGTGCGATAAGAAGCACCAAAATAAACCGAAATCTTCCGCATCCTACCAGGAGACGATCCATCAATCAGCCCCTACTGGTCACCGCCGACCTCCTCCTCATAGCTGTCATCATCGTCGTCGTCATCATCAGTCATTTCCTCCTCCAGCTCATCATCGTCGTCATCATCAGTCATTTCCTCCTCCAGCTCATCATCGTTGTCATCACACATCAGCTTGGTATCTATGGTGATTGTGAGCACGACAGATGACTTGGGCACAACCGCACAAAGCTGAAAAAACTGCTCTTAGGCAGCCCATCTCACAGCGAGGAGTTTGTGATGGAGTCCAATGACGAGAGCTGGTAATGCCCCTTCCAGCACGAGAAACCAATAGAACATCTGAACCTGGACAACTCCGAGACATTGAAGAATTAGGGTGGCCTTCTGATGAATTGAAGCTTCAAGAATAGTGATTCTTTGTTAGTTTGTATTATTCTTTTAATAGTAAACCGTACTATTAACGGGGTCAGAGTGAAGCAAGAGAGTGTGTGCTCAATCAAACCTATCTACACTTGTGAGTGAAGACATGGAAATCCTCTTCCAGGAAGTCTTCGAGCTCTTAAGTTGAAGGTGATTCTTCGAAACACTTGAGGTTAGAATTCTTCGTTGAAGAGTTAGAAAATTGTCGGTCAGGCTGTCCAAGTTCCGAAGAAGCTCAAATATTTGAGAGTTTGAATTTATGACTGCTATGACAGTTGACAACATAATGTTGGTGGATGCGTCCCCTACCCAGGTCATTTCGACACCTAGCTATGGATCACCTCTATAAATAAACCCCTACCCAGGTAGTGCTGGTTGCTTGAGAGAAATTCTTCCAAGTGTTGCGCAGTGAGCATCCCTCCTCACACTGATTTTAAGACATCCTATGTGAGAGGAAACCAAGCCGAGCCTAAGGGCATGTACAATGGTGCTATTTCAAAAGTGACACGTAGGATAAATGATGAGGTGGAAGAGAGAGAACTCATAAGAGAAGACTTGTTTTCTCTCATTTAAGATAAGACAAGAGATGATCTCTTAGCACAATATGTCTCACTACATTTTTAGAAATTGCTAGTTATTGAAGATAGGCTAAGAGATGACCCATTGTAGACATTTTTCTTTGTCATCTCTACATTACATGCAAAAACTTAAGATAAGACTATCTTATCATCCATTGTACATGCCCTAACAAACAAAGTAATTGAGCATCTCCGTAGAATCTGATCGAGCCTAACTGTTTCTGAAAAATATTTATTTGCTTGCTAGTTTAGCCTACTTACTTCTCTACTATGTTTTCTTCATATCTAGCTTGCTACTGTTATTTAACTGGCGCTTTGTCATACATGCCTCTAACTTTGATGCTATTTAGTTTTGGTATCTTCGTAACTATCATGTTTTTAGTTTAGTGTCTTTGTTTTCTTTGAAGATGATGATTTTTTTAAAAATGTTTAATCTCTCATTAACCCCCGTCCCTCTCGCCGCATCTACCCTGATTTAAAAAAAATGTTGATGTGGCATCTAAGGGGATAGTCATAGTCACCCTACTCCCTCTTTCCTATAATCCCATAATGCAAGACGTTTTTTTGACGCTAGTACATTATGCGACGGAGGGAGTAGAAGTGAACGGAAATAGTGAGGTTTGTTTTTCCTTTTGAGATGTTTTCCCTGCGATATCAAAATCTTTTGAATTCAATTAGCTTGCAAAATGTTTTTGTTTTCTGCTTGCGTTTAAAACATGGAACAATCTAATCATTAGTGTTATGGGCAGCCGTTTGGAGTGGGCTGGGTTTGCACAAGAACAAGAGAGTGGTATGAAGGATGTGAAGCATACTTTTGGTGTGCTCCAATCTTAATTGGCTATTGCAGGGCACCCTGCTACAATAGGGAGCCCGCACGTGATGTGGGAGGTGATGATTGTTTGTGTGATCATGCAACTTTTTTTTGAACCCCTCACAGTTTTGTTTTTTTTTTACTTTTTCGGGGTTTCTCTTTATAACTATGAGATAAGAGAATGTGATTTATCTAAAAATGTGAAATGCATTTTTCTGGATGAAGTACCTAAATGGTTAACTATTTTTATCCTTTTTCAGGGGTCGTAACATCTTTTAGACTAGGCTATACAAGTTTGATATATTTCTCTGAAAACCATTTATGATATTTGTTTAATGGATTTATTTTGTCCCCGAGAATGGATAATGTCGGTAGTTGCAAGAATTTACAATATTTTCTAGTGGATTTATTTTGTATGCTTTTACGATGTTGACTTTGCCAATTGCGTACTTTTGACCTATGCATGTTGTCGTTACTGCGTGGAGCTGATAGCCTGCAGTAAACCGCATGTCGCGTTAGAAAAAGCTACAAGTTATAATTTAATAAGATTTTTTTAAGGACCTGCCCAAAAAAATAATCATGAACATAAAAAATGAAATTATAATTAAGATTCTCTCTTTCTTTTAATTTTCTTTAACAGTTCTTGTTCAAAATATAATCGTACAATCCATGCTTACACATACAAATCACCATACATATGGGCACACTCGAAAGCTATGGCTCACATTCTTAATAAGGACATCTCCAACGGTGACCCGCAAATTCTCTCCCGCATCTGTTTGTGGATAAGGAGGAACCAGTCCACGGACACGCATGCGGAAGCCGGCCATCCAAGGCTACCCGCATACATTTGGTCCCATTTATTTTAACTACTCATGCTCAATTAGCCGCGCAGGCTCCTCCTCACGTCCTCTCGCCCCTCCGCCATTGCTAGTCGATGTCGCCGGGCAAAGCCCCGGCGGCTGAGGGTGGCGACGGGCCATCCTCCCTCCCTTCCTATGTACTCCAAGGTCCTCAATGGACAATCCTTCTTACGCTGCGCTTCGGCCTGCCCATCCTCCATCATGGCTAAGTTCCCAGGAAAGATGCGGCCGGCATGTAGCAAATCACTGGGAATCGCCGATGTGCACAGATCCACTCCATGGAAGGGCGGCGACGCAAGGCCCTATACAAGGGCGGTGGCTGGCGACCCTACTATGGTCATGGGCACGTCAGATGCTGATGAGCTTCCGGTGGCGGCATGATGGCGTGGTTGAGGCGTGACAGTGGACGTGCTCTTAGGCTAATGGACCTGGACAGAGCTTCTCCGACGAGGTGGTAGTCAGACAGTGGTGTGCTCCATCGTTGGTGATGGTCATTAGCGACCACTCCGGCCTACGGCGATGGCCTCGCTGCGGACTATGGTGGCCACCGAAAGATCATTGAAATGGTTTCTCTCTTCAGATCAGATGGTTGACTTCGGCGAAAATGCAAACTATCGACGACAACTTGATGCAGAGGAATGGTTGTGCAGCCACGGTGTTCACATCACATAGCTACTGGGATCGTGAAAAGTGGTGGCGACAACACATTAGTGACTGATGGCGGTGCTACTCGAGTACCCAGTCTCAAGCTCCGAGGTGAAAGCCTAGGTCTGACATGAATTGGTTATACCTGGCAATGGCGATGTTTATCATCGTTATGTTGTTGAAGGCATTGCTCGGATATGCTCGGACTTGATCTTCAAGGTGAAAACTTTGATTCTGATCTTTGGTGATTGGATCCGGCGACGACGACGCTTGATCGTTGCTCCCTTCCTGAAGGCGTTGTTGTTGAAGAATCTCATCGTCCATGTGGTGTCATGAGATGAATGGTGCAGATATGGTCATTGTTGTCGTTTGTTGACCGCAGATTTGTTCGCTTTGGAGTTTTTTTTCCTCGCCTATGCATAGCTTTGGTCGTATATGACTTTGCTATTTGCCGGCGTCTTTTGTGTGCGTGTGTTTGTGTTGGCTGTGCGCATCATATCTATGCAGAGGCCGGGTGTGTGCTCGTTGTGTTTGTATCCTCTTGATGCTCCATATTGAGCCAATAAAATCCACCCTTTGTCGAATTAGCCGCATATATATTCTAAAATAGCTCAAATGCAGTTCTAATTTAAAAAAGTTTAAATAGTACACTCCAACATTGTTGTCCCTTTTAACCGTTCACAGATGCTCAATGATCAGATCCTCCTTCAGTTGCTTGTGAGTTGCTCGATGCCAAATTTAGCTCGGGAAATTCACCGAACGGTTGCCGGGCATGGTGAGCATCCTAGGAGTAGATGATACCTGCACGCAAGGTTGTCAGAATCACGATTCTGTTATACGATTTTACGATTTTACCATCCAAACTAACCACTATGATTCTACGATTCTAGTTCTAGAATATACGTTTTTATGATCCTGATAGTGAAGATTCTATGATTTGCGATCCTACCATCAAAGCTACAATCCGATTTAAAATCGCGATTCTAACAACCTTGCCTGCGCGGCGGTCGAAGGAGAAGTGTGGAACGGCGGCGGAGGAGAAGCGGCGTGGAGCCCGGTTGTATCGTTGGAGGTGATGGACACGTTGACTTCCAGCAGGGTTGTGACATGGGGGCCGGGGTGGTCGAGCAGCGGCGAAGACAAGAGAGAAAACACTAAAGTGGAGAAAATGGGAGGATGGAGGAGCGGGGCTGGGCCAGGGGCATTGGAGTCCTACTTGGCGGGGGTGCTCGGTGGGTGAAGCCACAGCACTGGTCGTGCCGGCACCACTTCTCGTGGTAGGCAATCGTGGCGGCGCAGCCGTGCGTGGCGTAGGAGCACGGCACCACGATCACTATGGAGTCAATGACACGCTCCATGCGGCGGCAGCTTTCCGAGACCGTCCTGGAGCACCCAGCAGGGCCTTGTTCCTTCCGGGCGGTAATGGCGAGTCTATGTATGATGCATGGGCCGAAGTTGTCCGTCTCCTAGTAGCATACGTGTAGTCTCTGTTCGAGTCAGATAGGGTTAGTTCATGTTCGATTTTTATTTTTAAAATCATGGGTTAGTGTATGTTCTAGTAATAGTCGTATGATGTTTGAGTGTGACTCGTGTAGGAGGCCGACAAGGTCGTTTCCGGCTCAACGAGAACCCAGCGTAGAACGATCGCCCACGACTCGTTATATGTTGATGAGGATACTGAATCCGACTCCGATTGACTTTTATTTGCTCCATCTCATCAATCTATAATACGTTCAAGGCCTGACACAAATCATCAAAGGAAAATCAGCTGCTCACGTACGATCGTGGCACGTATCTGGCCAGGCAAGTTGCCACAGATCCATCTATCTGGTCGGCATGAACGGCGACACAGCCGCGCCGCACATGCCCTCCGAGCTCGTGCTGGAGATCATGGCCTGGCTGCCCGTCAAGTCGCTGCTCCGGTTCAGGTGCATCTCCGACGATGCAGCTTTTCCACCGCGCCCACCTCCGTGCTCAGCCTCCATGCTTGCTCATCTCGACCAGCATGAAGGAGGACCGGATGAACAAGGTCACCACCATCGGCTTGTACGTATCGGATGTTGGAGTTGTGTCGAATATAGTGTACAAGGTAGGTTACAGTTGGACTTGTAGTTGTATTGTGTTTAGATAGGATATGGAATCGTGTCCTAGTAGGACACTTGTATCCTAGACCTCTCATATATAGCGGGGCTAGACACACGATGTAACCTATGCCAAAATAATAGCACCGGAACGCAGGGGAAGCCGGCGGCATGTGCCGGTGTCCAGGGCGACCGGGTGCGGTATTATAGCGGTGTCACGGGGAGGAGCGCCCGTAGTCAAGCCCCGGGGATGTAGCCATATCGGTGAACCTCGTTAACAAATCTCGGTGTCGTGCTCGTGTGATTGCTTAGTCCTCGGATGATCAACGGTATGCCTCGGATTTATTCTAACAAGTGGTATCATGAGCAAGGTTCGAAGAGGCTATGGATCGGTGATCTAGAGGAAGATTTGATGTTTCGATCGATATCGTGATGAGCACGGTTGAGATTTGATCAGAAGACGTCAAGGCGATAGGTCATCACGGCGACTCGCGCAGATCGGATCGAACATGCAAGCGCTAGACGTGCGGCGAAAGATCTGGGATAGATCGATCGGGCGAGCGTACTAGCCACGGAAGGTGCAGCAGGCTCAACATAATCGGATCACAGGAGCGTTGGACTAAGCGGACGCCCATCAGGGGTGTAGCGTGATGGGGCATGGCACTTGAGGGCAGGCCTTGGCATGATGGTCTGGTGCCTAGTCAGGCTGTTTGTGCTGGAGGCTTAAAGCGCACTGTGTTGGGCTGCCAAGGCCGATGTTGGGCTGTTGCACGCACGCGTGTCTGTGGAAGGCTGCGGAGCGTATGGATGTTGTGGCAGTATGAGATTTGTTTGAAGAAAAAAAAGGAGGACCGAGTCCTTGTGAACGTGGCGAGAGGCAGATCAAATCGAGCGAAGGAAATATTGATTGATACATCCATTAGAAATTAGCAAGAGAGGCATTGACAAGGCAATTGCTAGTATTGGAGTTGTGCCTGAAGTAGTTACACGTGAAGGCCAATTTTTTTTTTTGATTTGATTGCTAGTAGCACACAGAGGTTTTGCTGGTGTACTTCGGCGTCAGATAATTTTTTGCAAGGTCAGCTATACAAAGAACCATGGCGTCAATGGGTGCCAGGTTTGAAGTGGAGAAGTTCATCGGAACTGGAAATTTTGGGTTATGGCAGACAAGGGTGAAAATTTGTTGGCATGACAGGGATGCTTGAAGGCGTTGCAGGAAGTCAATTCAGCTAGGATGGAGTTGTGATGTGATGGATGGAAATTCGTGAAAGACGATTTGGGAGGCTTGAGCGTGTCGTTGCAGTCGGACGAGTTTCGACTGGGTCGGATTAGGCAGTCTGCGGATCGACGCAAGTCGGTTGGTACAGAAGACGGTGCGGGATTGGCGGCGGCGACATAGGAGCATGATGCTGATGATGACCGACTTCTGAGGCGTAGAAACACGTGGCACAAGCCCGAGGCTTGTGTGACTTCGACAAGACTATGGTGCGGGGTTGATTCAAGATGGTGCACATGAGAGCTTTGAGTCGACGGGGCGCGGGGTGGCACGTACAACCACCATGGAGTCATGTTGAAGGTGGAGCTGGATTGAGGGGCTATGATGTAAGGATCCAGAGAATCAAAGCCTATTCAGCAAGGAAAAAAAACGAGGGACACGTAGTTCGGACTGGAGCCCAGTGGTCTGATGGAAGCGTGAAACTCGTCATCGGTCGGTGATGATCGGTGGTACTCTGCAGTGGGGGTTGAGTGGTGTGGTTTCGGGACCCTTGAGACTCGACCGGGACAGCGGAGGCTCGACGCGGTAATAGCGGCGAGGCGTGCGGTATGCACGGGACATGGAGACGGGCCAGGGCTCTGGTGGTCATACATGTGGTGAGACAACTGCGAATTTGACTTGGGATGACTACAAGCAATGGTGAAATTTCTTCAAGTTTCAGACAGACTGTCAAGAAAGGAGCGGTGATGTTGAGTTCAGATAACTCTTATGTGTGACATCCAATATGTGAGTTGTTCACTTTCACGCAGGTCAGTGATCAATGTGTGATGTCGTTGGACGAATACTCTGGAAGTTGGGAGTGCAAACTAGAGTAATGTGAAACTTAATTTCGTTCGAGTGTTGACTCTGGTCAAGAAAAAGAAGGGACTACAAGTTACAGGTGGAGTCATATGGAGTCTTTGGAGTAGCAGCGATACTCATGGGATAAGCTCAAGTCCAATATACATGGAAGTTTGACGCATGGACAAATTCAGGGTGGTGGAGTATATTCGCCAAGGTGGAGTTTGTTGGAGTTGTGTCGAATATAGTGTACAAGGTAGGTTACAGTTGGACTTGTAGTTGTATTGTGTTTAGATAGGATATGGAATCGTGTCCTAGTAGGACACTTGTATCCTAGACCTCTCATATATAGCGGGGCTAGACACATGATGTAACCTGTGCCAAAATAATAACACCGGAACGCAGGGGAAGCCGGCGGCATGTGCCGGTGTTCAAGGCGACCGGGTGCGGTATTATAGCGGTGTCACGGGTAGGAGCGCCCGTAGTCAAACCCCGGGGATGTAGCCATATCGGTGAGCGCTTCCCTCGCAGACACCATAGACTTGCCTGAAGACCATACGTATTACTTGTCGCAGTGCAACGGGCTGGTGGTGATGCCGACGAACGCCGTGGTCCGCGTGCTCAACCCTGCCACACGGCGCCTACTTCCACTGCCTTGGAGCCCCAACGGTGTATCACTAGCCTCACTTCCCAGAAGCACGACCCAACAAATATTTCATTAGCAGCAATTACCTGAGTTACAACTGTTGACACGCAGATTGTACATTTCAACGACATGGCTTGGGCTTGTGTAAGGAGGTGTTTGTTTCGCAAAGAAATCCCAGTTACCTGTTTACGGTGTAAACTCAAAACGTTACGCCTGTTTGGTATACGTAGGCCGTAACGGGCTGCCTCCGTAAACGATTGCATGCCAGGTCTCAATCAATAACACCCCCTCCCCGGTAAACGGTTGTGTTACCGCACGCACCTCCTCTTCCCACGACCCCTACTCCTCGAGCAGCGCCACCGCCACCGCGACCCCCTTCTAGTCTAGTGTCACTGCCTCCCCGAGCCTCTTCGAGCCTCCCTCTGCTTCCCCTGTATCCTCTCCTCTAGATCTGCACCACGCCAGCTACAGGCACGACCTGCGTTTCCTGGTTGCTATCGCCACCGCCCCTGGTCGCCGCCGCAACTTGATAACCCACAAGTATAGGGGATCGCAACAGTTTTTGAGTGTAGAGTATTCAATCCAAATTTATTGATTCGACACAAGGGGAGTCAAAGAATATTCTCAAGTATTAGCAGCTGAGTTGGCAATTCAACCACACCTGTAAACTTAATATCTGCAGCAAAGTGTTTAGTAGCAAAATAATATGATAGTAGTGGTAACGGTAGTAAAAGTAATATTTTTGGTTTTATAGTGATTGTAACAATAGAAATGAAAAAGTAAATAAGCGAAGAACAATATATGAAAATCTCGTAGCAATGGATCAATGATGGATAATTATGTCGGATGCGATCAATCATGCAACAATTATAACATAGGGTGACACAGAACTAGCTCCAGTTCATCAATGTAATGTAGACATGTATTCTAAATATAGTCATACGTGCTTATGGAAAAGAACTTGCATGACATCTTTTGTCCTACCTTCTCGTGGCAGCGGGGTCCTATTGAAAACTAAGGGGTATTAAGGCCTCCTTTTAATAGAGTACCGGATCAAAGCATTAACACATAGTGAATACATGAACTCCTCAAACTACGGTCATCACCGGTAAGTATCCCGATTATTGTCCCTTCGGGGTTAACGGATCATAACACATAATAGGTGACTATAGACTTGCAAGATAGGATCAAGAACTCACATATATTCATGAAAACATAATAGGTTCAGATCTGAAATCATGGCATTCGGGCCCTAGTGACAACCATTAAGCATAGCAAAGTCATAGATCAAACCCTAACAAAACTAACTCAATTACATGATAAATCTCATCCAACCCATCACCGTCCAGCAAGCCTACGATGAAATTACTCACGCACGGCGGTGAGCATCATGAAATTGGTGATGGAGGAAGGTTGATGATTTCAATGGCGATGGATTCCCCTCTCCAGAGCCCCAAACGGACTCCCGATCAGCCCTCCTGAGAGAGTTTAGGGCTTGGCGGCGGCTCCGTATCGTATAACACGATGAATCCTTCTCTCTGATTTTTTTCTCCCCGAACACGAATATATAGAGTTGGAGTTGAGGTCGGTGGAGCACCAGGGGGCCCACAAGGCAGGGCAGCGTGCCCAAGGGGGGTTGGCGCGCCCCCACCCTCGTGGACAGGGAGTGGGCCCCCTGGCCTTGATTTTTTCGCTAGTTTTTTATATATATTTCAAAAATAATCTCCGCTGATTTTCAGGTCATTCTGAGAACTTTTATTTCTGCACAAAAATAACACCATGGCAATTCTGATGAAAATAGCGTCAGTTCGGGTTAGTTCCATTCAAATCATGCAAGTTAGAGTCCAAAATAAGGGCAAAAGTGTTTGGAAAAGTAGATACGTTGGAGATGTATCAACTCCCCCAAGATTAAGCCTTTGCTTGTCCCCAAGCAATTCGGTTGACAAACTGGAGTGATAAAGAAAAACTTTTACAAACTCTGTTTGCTCTTGTTGTTGTAAACATGTAAAGTCAGCATTCAAGTTTTCAGCAAAGATTATGAACTAACCATATTCACAATAACATTCAGGTCTCATGTTTACTCATATCAATGGCATAATCAACTAGCGAGCAATAAAAATAAATCTGGGATGACAACACTTTCTCAAAACAATCATAATATGATATAACAAGATGGTATCTCGCTAGCCCTTTCTGAGACCGCAAAACATAAATGCAGAGAACCTTTAAAGATCAAGGACTGACTAGACATTCTAATTCATGGTAAAATAGATCCAGTCATAGTCATACTCAATATAAATTAATAGTAATGCATGCCAATGACAGTGGTGCTCCCCAACTGGTGCTTTTTAATAAGAGGATGATGACTCAACATAAAAGTAAATAGATAGGCCCTTCGCAGAGGGGAGTAGGGATTTGTAGAGCTGCCAGAGCTCGATTTTGAAATAGAGATGAATAGTATTTTGAGCGGTATACTTTCATTGTCAACATAACAACCGAGAAATCTCGATATCCATGCTACACACATTATGCAAGCATGAGTAGGATATAATTCACCATGAACATAAATATCGTAGAGGCTATGTTGATTTTGTTTCAACTACATGCGTGAGCATGTGCCAAGTCAAGCCACTCGAATCGTTCAAAGGAGGATACCACCCTATCATACCATATCACAACCATTTTAATAGCATGTTGGAATGCAAGATAAACCATTATAAACTCCTAGCAAATTAAGCATGGCATAAGCAACTATAATCTCTAATTATCGTTGCAAACATGTTTCATTCATAATAGGCTGAATCAGGAATTATGAACTAATCATATTTACAAAAACAAGAGAGGTCCAGTTCATACCAGCTTTTCTCATCTCAATCAGTTCATCATATATCGTCATTATTGAAGGAAATAGGCCCTAGAGGTAATAATAAAGTTATTATTTATTTCCTTATATCATGATAAATGTTTATTATTCATGCTAGAATTGTATTAACCGGAAACATAATACATGTGTGAATACATAGACAAACAGAGTGTCACTAGTATGCCTCTACTTGACTAGCTCGTTAATCAAAGATGGTTATGTTTCCTAACCATGGACAAAAGAGTTGTTATTTGATTAACGAGGTCACATCATTAGTTGAATGATCTGATTGACATGACCCATTCCATTAGCTTAGCACCCGATCGTTTAGTATGTTGCTATTGCTTTCTTCATGACTTATACATGTTCCTATAACTATGAGATTATGCAACTCCCGTTTACCGGAGGAACACTTTGGGTACTACCAAACGTCACAACGTAACTGGGTGATTATAAAGGAGTACTACAGGTGTCTCCAATGGTAGATGTTGGGTTGGCGTATTTCGAGATTAGGGTTTGTCACTCCGAGTGTCGGAGAGGTATCTCTGGGCCCTCTCGGTAATACACATCACATAAGCCTTGCAAGCATTATAACTAAGATGTTAGTTGTGAGATGATGTATTACGGAACGAGTAAAGAGACTTGCCAGTAACGAGATTGAACTAGGTATTGGATACCGACGATCGAATCTCGGACAAGTAACATACCGATGACAAAGGGAACAACGTATGTTGTTATGCGGTCTGACCGATAAAGATCTTCGTAGAATATGTAGGATCCAATATGGGCATCCAGGTCCCGCTATTGGATATTGACCGGAGACGTGTCTCGGTCATGTCTACATTGTTCTCGAACCGTAGGGTCCGCACGCTTAACGTTACGATGACAGTTATTATGAGTTTATGCATTTTGATGTACCAAAGGTTGTTCGGATTCCCGGATGTGATCACAGACATGACGAGGAGTCTCGAAATGGTCGAGACGTAAAGATTGATATATTGGAAGCCTATGTTTGGACATCGGAAGTGTTCCGGGTAAAATCGGGATTTTACCGGATTACCGGGAGGGTTACCGGAACCCCCCGGGAGCCAAATGGGCCAACATGGGCCTTAGTGGAAAGTTGAAAGGGCAGCCCAGATAGGGCTGTGCGCCTCCCCCTCTCTCTAGTCCTATTAGGACTAGGAGAAGGTGGCCGGCCCCCTCTCTCCCTTTCCCACTTGGGAATCCTAGTTGGACTAGGATTGGAGGGGGGAGTCCTACTCCCGGTAGGAGTAGGACTCCTCCTGCGCCTCCCTCCTTTGGCCGGCCAGATCCCCCCCATCCATCCTTTATATACGGGGGCAGGGGACACCCCAAGACACACAAGTTGATCCTTGAGATCGTTCCTTAGCCGTGTGCGGTGCCCCCTGTCACCAAATTCCACCTCGATCATACCGTTGTAGTGCTTAGGCGAAGCCCTGCGTCGGTAGTACATCAAGATCGTCACCACGCCGTCGTGCTGACGGAACTCTTCCTCGACGCTTTGCTGGATCGGAGCCCGAGGATCGTCATCGAGCTGAACGTGTGCTAAGAACTCGGAGGTGCCGGAGTAACGGTGCTTGGATCGGTCGGATCGGGAAGACGTACGACTACTTCCTCTACGTTGTGTGATCGCTTCCGCAGTCAGTCTGCGTTGGTACGTAGACAACACTCTCCCCTCTCGTTGCTATGCATCACCATGATCTTGCGTGTGCGTAGGAAATTTTTTGAAATTACTACGTTCCCCAACAGTGGCATCCGAGCCTAGGTTTTATGCTTTGATGTTATTTGCACGAGTAGAACACAAGTGAGTTGTGGGCGATACAAGTCATACTGCCTACCAGCATGTCATACTTTGGTTCGGCGGTATTGTTGGACGAGACGACCCGGACCAACCTTACGCGTACGCTTACGCGAGACCGGTTCCCTCGATGTGCTTTGCACATAGATGGCTTGCGGGCGACTGTCTCTCCAACTTTAGTTGAACCGAGTGTGGCTACGCCCGGTCCTTGCGAAGGTTAAAACGGAGTCTATTTGACAAACTATCGTTGTGGTTTTGATGCGTAGGTAAGATTGATTCTTGCTAAGCCCGTAGCAGCCACGTAAAACTTGCAACAACAAAGTAGAGGACGTCTAACTTGTTTTTGCAGGGCATGTTGTGATGTGATATGGTCAAGGCATGATGCTGATTTTATTGTATGAGTTGATCATGTTTTGTAACCAAGTTATCGGCAACTGGCAGGAGCCATATGGTTGTCGCTTTATTGTATGCAATGCAATCGCGATGTAATGCTTTACTTTATTACTAAGCGGTAGTGATAGTCGTGGAAGCATAAGATTGGCGAGACGACAACGATGCTACGATGGAGATCAAGGTGTCGCGCCGGTGACGATGGTGATCATGACGGTGCTTCGGAGATGGAGATCACAAGCACAAGATGATGATGGCCATATCATATCACTTATATTGATTGCATGTGATGTTTATCCTTTTATGCATCTTATCTTGCTTTGATTGACGGTAGCATTATAAGATGATCTCTCACTAAATTATCAAGAAGTGTTCTCCCTGAGTATGCACCGTTGCCAAAGTTCGTCGTGCCCAGACACCACGTGAGGATCGGGTGTGATAAGCTCTACGTTCAAATACAACGGGTGCAAAACAGTTGCACACGCGGAATACTCAGGTTAAACTTGACGAGCCTAGCATATGCAGATATGGCCTCGGAACACGGAGACCGAAAAGTCGAGCGTGAATCATATAGTAGATATGATCAACATAACGATGTTCACCATTGAAAACTACTCCATCTCACATGATGATCGGTTATGGTTTAGTTGATTTGGACCACGTGGTCACTTAGAGGATTAGAGGGATGTCTATCTAAGTGGGAGTTCTTAAGTAATATGATTAATTGAACTTTAATTTAATCATGAACTTAGTCCTGGTAGTATTTTGTAAATTATGTTGTAGATCAATAGCTCGCGTTGTTGCTTCCCTGTGTTTATTTTTGATATGTTCCTAGAGAAAATTGTGTTGAAAGATGTTAGTAGCAATGATGCGGATTGGATCCGTGATCTGAGGTTTATCCTCATTGCTGCACAGAAGAATTATGTCCTTGATGCACCGCTAGGTGACAGACCTATTGCAGGAGCAGATGCAGACGTTATGAATGTTTGGCTAGCTCAATATGATGACTACTTGATAGTTTAGTGCACCATGCTTAATGGCTTAGAATCGGGACTTCAAAGACGTTTTGAACGTCATGGACCATATGAGATGTTCCAGGAGTTGAAGTTAATATTTCAAGCAAATACCCGAGTTGAGAGATATGAAGTCTCCAACAAGTTCTATAGCTAAAAGATGGAGGAGAATCGCTCAACTAGTAAGCATGTGCTCAGATTGTCTGGGTACTACAATCGCTTGAATCAAGTGGGAGTTAATCTTCCAGATAAGATAGTGATTGACAGAATTCTCTAGTCACCATGACCAAGTTAGTAGAACTTCGTGATGAACTATAGTATGCAAGGGATGACAAAAACGACTCCCGCGTTTTTCATGATGATGAAATCGATGAAGGTAGAAATCAAGAAAAACATCAAGTGTTGATGGTTGACAAGACCACTAGTTTCAAGAAAAGGGCAAAGGGAAGAAGGGGAACTTCAAGAAGAACGGCAAGCAAGTTGCTGCTCAAGTGAAGAAGCCCAAGTCTGATCCTAAGCCTGAGACTAAGTGCTTCTACTGCAAAGGGACTGGTCGCTGGAAGCGGAACTACCCCAAGTGATTGGCGGATAAGAAGGATGGCAAAGTGAACATAAGTATATTTGATATACATGTTATTGATGTGTACTTTACTAGTGTTTATAGCAAACCCTCAGTATTTGATACTAGTTTAGTTGCTAAGATTAGTAACTCAAAACGGGAGTTGCAGAATAAACAGAGACTAGTTAAGGGTGAAGTGATGATGTGTGTTGGAAGTGGTTCCAAGATTGATATGATCATCATCGCACACTCCCTATAATTTCGGGATTAGTGTTGAACCTAAATAAGTGTTATTTGGTGTTTGCGTTGAACATGAATATGATTTGATCATGTTTATTGTAATACGGTTATTCATTTAAGTAAGAGAATAAATTGTTGTTCTGTTTACATGAATAAAACCTTATATGGTTACACACCCGATGAAAATAGTTCGTTAGATCTCGATCGTAGTGATACACATAATCATAATGTTGAAACCAAAAGATGCAAAGTTAATAATGATAGTGCAACTTATTTGTAGCACTGCCGTTTATGTCATATTGGTGTAAAGCGCATGAAGAAACTCCATGCTGATGGGCTTTTGGAATCACTTGATTATGAATCAGTTGATGCTTGCGAACCATGCCTCATGGGCAAGATGACTAAGACTCTGTTCTTCGGAACAATGGAGCGAGCAACAGATTTGTTGGAAATCATACATACTGATGTATGTGGTCCGATGAATATTGAGGCTCGCGATAGGTATCATTATTTTCTGATCTTCACAGATGATTTGAGCAGATATGAGTATATCTACTTGATGAAACATAAGTCTGAAACATTTGAAAAGTTCAAAGAATTTCAGAGTGAAGTGAAAAATCATCGTAACAAGAAAATAAAGTTTGATGATCTGATCGTAGAGAAGAGTATTTGAGTTACGAGTTTGGCCTTCAGTTAAAAACAATGTGAAATAGTTTCACTACTCACGCCACCTGGAACACCACAGCATAATGGTGTGTCCGAACGTCATAACCGTACTTTATTGGATATAGTGCAATCTATGATGTTTCTTACCGATTTACCACTATCGTTTTTGGGGTCATGCATTAGAGACAGCTGCATTCACGTTAAAAAAGGGGCACCATCTATATCCGTCGAGACGACGCCTTATGAACTATGGTTTGGCAAGAAACCAAAGTTGTCGTTTCTTGAAGTTTGGGGTTGCGATGCTTATGAGAAAAAGTTTCATCCTGATAAGCTCAAACCCAAATCAGAGAAATATGTCTTCATAGGATACCCAAAGGAGACTGTTGGGTACACCTTCTATCACAGATCCTAAGGCAAGACATTCGTTGCTTATAATGGATCCTTTCTAGAGAAGGAGTTTCTCTTGAAAGAAGTGAGTGGGAGGAAAGTAGAAAACTTGATAAGGTAATTGTACCTTCTCCCTTATTGGAAAGTAGTTCATCACAAAAAATCTGTTCTTGTGACTACTACACCAATTAGTAAGGAAGCTAATGATGATGATCATGTAACTTCAGATCAAGTTACTACCGAATCTCGTAGGTAAACCAGAGTGAGATCCGCACCAGTGTGGTACGGTAATCCTGTTCTGGAGGTCATGTTACTTGACCATGACGAACCTACGAACTATGAGGAAGCGATGATGAGCCCAGATTCCGCGAAAAGGTTTGAGGCCATGAAATCTGAGATATGATCCATGTATGAGAACAAAGTTTGGACTTTGGTTGACTTTCCCGATGATCGGCAAGCAATTGAGAATAAATGGATCTTCAAGAGGAAGACGGACGCTGATAGTAGTGTTACTATCTACAAAGCTAGAAGTGTCGCAAAAGGTTTTCGACAAGTTCAAGGTGTTGACTACGATGAGAGTTTCTCACTCGTATCTATGCTTGAGTCTATCCGAATCATGTTAGTAATTGCCGCATTTTATGAAATCTGGCAAATGGATAAACAAAACTGAATTCCTTAATGGATTTATTAAAGAAGAGTTGTATATGATGCAACAGAAGGTTTTGTCAATCCTAAAGGTGCTAACAAAAATATGCAAACTCCAGCGATCCATCTATGGACTGGTGCAAGCATCTCGGAGTCGGAATATATGCTTTGATAAGTTGATCAAAGGATATAGTTTTATACAGACTTGTGGTGAAGCCTGTATTTACAAGAAGGTGAGTGGGAGCACTACAGCATTTCTGATAAGTATATGTGAATGACATATTGTTGATCGGAAATAATGTAGAATTATTCTGTAAAGCATAAAGGAGTGTTTGAAAGGAATTTTTCAAAGAAAGACCTCGGTGAAGCTGCTTACATATTGAGCTTCAAGATCTATAGAGATAGATCAAGACGCTTGATAAGTTTTTTCAATGAGTACATACCTTGACAAGATTTTGAAGTAGTTCAAAATGGAGCAGTCAAAGAAAGAGTTCTTGCCTATATTACAAGGTGTGAAGTTGAGTAAGACTCAAAGCCCGACCACGGCAGAAGATAGAAAGAGAATGAAAGTCATTCCCTATGCCTTGGCCATAGGTTCTATAAAGTATGTCATGCTGTATTCCAGATCTATTGTATACCCTGCATTGATTTGGCAAGGGAGTACAATAGTGATCTAGGAGTAGATCACTGGACAGCGGTCAGAATTATCCTTAGTGAAATAAGGATATGTTTCTCGATTATGGACGTGAAAAAAAAGGTTCGTCGTAAAGGGTTACGTCGATGCAAGTTTTTGACACTGATCCAGATGAATCTAAAGTCTCAATCTGGATACATATTGAAAGTGGGAGCAATTAGCTAGAGTAGCTCCGTGCAGAGCATTATAGACATAGAATTTTGCAAAATACTTACGGATCTGAATGTGACAGACCCCTTGACTAAAATTATCTCACAAGCAAAACATGATCACACCTTAGTACTCTTTGGGTGTTAATCACATAACGATGTGAACTAGATTACTGAATCTAGTAAACCCTTTGGGTGTTGGTCACATGGCGATGTGAACTATGGGTGTTAATCACATGGTGATGTGATCTAGATTATTGACTCTAGTGCAAGTGGGAGACTGAAGGAAATATGCCCTAGAGGCAATAATAAAGTTATTATTTATTTCCTTATATCATGATAAATGTTTATTATTCATGCTAGAATTGTATTAACCGGAAACATAATACATGTGTGAATACATAGACAAACAGAGTGTCACTAGCATGCCTCTACTTGACTAGCTCGTTAATCAAAGATGGTTATGTTTCCTAACCATGAACAAAAGAGTTGTTATTTGATTAACGAGGTCACATCATTAGTTGAATGATCTGATTGACATGACCCATTCCATTAGCTTAGCACCCGATCATTTAGTATGTTGCTATTGCTTTCTTCATGACTTATACATGTTCCTATAACTATGAGATTATGCAACTCCCGTTTACCGGAGGAACACTTTGGGTACTACCAAATGTCATAACGTAACTGGGTGATTATAAAGGAGTACTACAGGTGTCTCCAATGGTAGATGTTGGGTTGGCGTATTTCGAGATTAGGGTTTGTCACTCCGAGTGTCAGAGAGGTATCTCTGGGCCCTCTCGGTAATACACATCACATAAGCCTTGCAAGCATTATAACTAAGATGTTAGTTGTGAGATGATGTATTACGGAACGAGTAAAGAGACTTGCCAGTAATGAGATTGAACTAGGTATTGGATACCGACGATCGAATCTTGGACAAGTAACATACCGTTGACAAAGGGAACAACGTATGTTGTTATGCGGTCTGACCGATAAAGATCTTCATAGAATATGTAGGAGCCAATATGGGCATCCAGGTCCCGCTATTGGTTATTGACCAGAGACGTGTCTCGGTCATGTCTACATTGTTCTCGAACCGTAGGGTCCGCACGCTTAACGTTACGATGACAGTTATTATGAGTTTATGCATTTTGATGTACCGAAGGTTGTTCGGAGTCCCGGATGTGATCACGGACATGACGAGGAGTCTCGAAATGGTCGAGACATAAAGATTGATATATTGGAAGCCTATGTTTGGACATCGGAAGTGTTCCTGGTAAAATCGGGATTTTACCGGATTACCGGGAGGGTTACCGGAACCCCCCGGGAGCCAAATGGGCCAACATGGGCCTTAGTGGAAAGTTGAAAGGGCAGCCCACATAGGGCTGTGCGCCTCCCCCTCTCTCTAGTCCTATTAGGACTAGGAGAAGGTGGCCGGCCCCCCTCTCTCCCTTTCCCACTTGGGAATCCTAGTTGGACTAGGATTGGAGGGGGGAGTCCTACTCCCGGTAGGAGTAGGACTCCTCCTGCGCCTCCCTCCTTTGGCCGGCCAGCTCCACCCCTCCATCCTTTATATACGGGGGCAGGGGACACCCCAAGACACACAAGTTGATCCTTGAGATCGTTCGTTAGCCGTGTGCGGTGCCCCCTGCCACCAAATTCCACCTCGATCATACCGTTGTAGTGCTTAGGTGAAGCCTTGCGTCGGTAGTACATCAAGATCGTCACCACGCCATCGTGCTGACGAAACTCTTCCTCGACGCTTTGCTGGATCGGAGCCCGAGGATCGTCATCGAGCTGAACGTGTGCTAAGAACTCGGAGGTGCCGGAGTAACGGTGCTTGGATCGGTCGGATCGGGAAGACGTACGACTACTTCCTCTATGTTGTGTGATCGCTTCCGCAGTCGGTCTGCTTTGGTACGTAGACAACACTCTCCCCTCTCGTTGCTATGCATCACCATGATCTTGCGTGTGCGTAGGAATTTTTTTGAAATTACTACGTTCCCCAACAATTATTGCCTTTCACTTGCACGGCCGAACGGTGTGGATAATAATAATAGTGCACGTGCACTGGACTAAGCTGGAATCTGCAAGCATTGAATTCAAGGGAGAAGACAAGGTAATATGGGCTCTTTGTTAGATCAACAATAATTCCTATAAGAGCCACTCAACAATTTCATCGTGGTCTTCTACTCTCGACCCCCAAAGAAAAGGAAAGGAACAAAACTATTTACACGGGAAAGCTCCCAACAAGCAAAAGAAGAACGAGAAACATTTTTGGGTTTTCTTTTAATTACTACCACTACAGGCATGGAAAGTAAACTAGTTAAAATCTACAACTATTTTTTTGGTTTTCTTAAGGTTTTTCAAACACACTAGAAGAATGCTTTAAAAGAAATTAAACTAGAATGGATGATATAATGAAAAAATATGAGCACCGACAACTGGCATGAGTGTGTGAACATGAATGTAATGTCGGTGAGAGATACGTACTCCCCCAAGCTTAGGCTTCTGGCCTAAGTTGGTCTATGCCCATGGATCAAAGGGGCCCTCTCCGGTGTATGGGCGAGTGTCCTCTGGGTGCCACTGGTTGGTGATATCCTCCCGATTCCACTGATAAATAGACCGACGGTGAGGATCAGGTGGTGCCTCCGGCTCAGGCTCAGGCTCTGCAACTGACATCTGGCCCTGGTAGGCATGAATGGCCTCACGCAAAATGAGGTACATGCCTGAAAATATGTTAAACAAGGAGGGCGCAGGCAAGGTAATTATCTCACAATAATTTTTACCAAATATTAATTTGTACTTAAGTATCTTATTCTTATCCTTAACAATAAACTCATGTGCTACCATACTCTTATAACCTAGAATGATAGGAGGCAACAACTTTTCCTCTTTGTCAAAATGCCTGATAGGTATGTTAAAGTGTGCAGCAAGGCGCGAGGCAAAGATACCTCCGAGGACGGGGCCCTTTGTACGATTCAGATTTAACCGTTTAGCAACAATAGTGCCTAAACTGAAAGTAGTGTCACGAAACATGGCATGGCGCAAAATAACAATATCAGGGGCACTAAGGTTTCCGCAGTTCCCACGACCAATTAAACATCTACTAGCAAATATTGCGGAGTAACACAGAACAGGAAAATGTATGCTAGTGATTTTTGCATCGAAAACCTTCCTAGTTTCCCCTACAACAATTGTATCAATAACCCCTTCCACATCATTACGATGCGGTTCCTCTACGCTGCCCACAAAGGGTATCATACAGACCTGACAAAAATCATAAAGTGACATCTCCTTATGCTCATCATATAAATAAAATTCCACCGAAGGTGGCAATCTTCTAGCATGGAAATGAAAATTTTGCACAAAAATACTGGTGAGCAAGAGATACCGTTCACGCCGGTAGTGGAGGAAGTCAGTGAGTCCTGCATTCTCAGCCAAATGATAAAAATCTTCATAAATCCCGGCTTCTCTCAAGAACTCATCACAAGGCCATTCACGCGGCCGAACCTCCGCAGTACGACGGAGATTATACTTGGGCTTCTTGTTCACTTCACTTTGCTTATCCTTCAAGCTTCGGCTCGATGAGCCTCTCAAAAATCTCTTCATCTTTTTTTGAAAATTTCTGAAATTTTTAGTAACTTAAAATAAAAGTGAACCAAACTCAACAAGATTGATAGAAACTACTCCTACAATTTTCTAGAGGCTATATCATGCATTAAAACAATTTTGGACCACATAAATTTGACATGCAAGCTTAAGAACAGGGTCACCTAAGCAGCAAAAATTTGCAATAAATAAAGCACTAGAACAAAAACTAATTGGACCATTGGAGGAGTCACATACAGAAGAACAATCCCCCAAAGCAGTTTTGTGAATGGAGCTTTGAGCAAGGAGATCGAAAATGGCAGCAAGATGAGCAAGAACTCGGGTTTGAGCTGGTGGGTGATTTTTTCTGGAGCAAGACGAAGTGTGTGGATGCAAGGATAAGTGGAGGGGACCCACGTGGGGTCCACGAGGCAGGGGGCGCGCCCAGGGGGGTAGGGCATGCCCTCCACCCTCCTGGGCACATGGCGGGTCCCCCTGGTGTGTTCTCGGTGCCAATAATTCTTAAATATTCTGGAAAAAAATCATATTTCATTTTCAGGGCATTTGGAGAACTATTATTTTTGGAATATTTTTTTATTGCAAGGATAATTCAGAAAAACAGACAGACAATACTATTTTTACTTTATTTAATATAAATAACAGAAAGTAAAAGGAGGGTACAAAAAGTTGTGCTTTCTAACTTCATCCATCTCATGCTCATCAAAAGGAATCCATTAACAAGGTTGATCAAGTCTTGTTAACAAACTCTTTCCGAATTGTAAGTGCATCTAGTGCCACCCCTAGTTGGTTTTGGAGTATTGACGACAAACCTGGTTGAGGGACTAATGTGTTTGTGAGAATTGCAGGATAACACAGGTAGAAGTCCCTCATTGATTCAGCTTTCCTACCAAAGATGACCCGTAAAAATGTATGAAGACATTGAAGTCAGGTGGTATGTGAAGACATTCACATTGAAGACTATGACAAGAGAAGACATCGCGTGAAGACTATGGAGCACGAAGATTTAGTTGTTTCGTCGTTCTTTTTCTTCTTTGTTGAGTCATAGGAACCATCGTACTGTTAAGTGGGGTCCAAGTGATCCAGTCAGAATGACTGAAGTGATGCTTAACCAAAATCCTATGTCTTCGAGCGAAGACAATGAGAGGAAATCTTATCCAGAGCTGGATAAGTCAGCTTTGCTTGTAGCCCAAGTAAAGTTGTCGTGTGTGTTTGAAATCTGACCGTTGGACCACGTGTCAGTTGTTGGGGAACGTAGCAGAATTTTAAAATTTTCTACGCATCACCAATACCAATCTATGGAGTCATCTAGCAACGAGGGAGAGAGGAGTGCATCTACATACCCTTGTAGATCGCGTGCGGAAGCGTTCAAGAGAACGGGGTTGATGGAGTCGTACTCGACGTGATCCAAATCACCGATGACCTAGCGCCGAACGGACAACACCTCCGCGTTCAACACACGTACGGTTGGGAAGACGTCTCCTCCAACTTGATCCAGCAAGGGGGAAGGAGAGGTTGATGGAGATCTAGCAGCACGACGGCGTGGTGGTGGAAACTACGGCGATCGCGGCAGGGCTTCGCCAAGCTAAGGGAGATGGAGGAGTGTCACGGGAGGGAGAGGGAGAGGCCAGGGGCTAGGGGTGCGGCTGCCCTCCCTGCCCCCACTATTTATAGGACCCCTAGGTTGGGCGCATCCCTAGGAGATGCCATCTCCAAGGGGGGGGTGGCGGCCAAGGGGTGGCTTGCCCCCCAAGGCAAGTGGGGCGCCCCCACCCCTAGGGTTTCCAACCCGAGGCGCAGGGGGAGGCCCATGGGGGGGGGCGCACCAGCCCACTAGGGGATGGTTCCCCTCCCACTTCATCCCATGGGGCCCTCCGGGATAGGTGGCCCCACCCGGTGGACCCCCGGGACCCTTCCGGTGGTCCCGGTACAATACCGATTACCCTCAAAACTTTCCCGATGGCCGAAACTTGACTTCCTATATATAAATCTTCACCTCCTGACCATTCCGGAACTCCTCATGACGTCCGGATCTCATCCGGGACTCCAAACAACTTTCGGGTTACCGTATACTAATATCTCAACAACCCTAGCATCACTGAACCTTAAGTGTGTAGACCCTACGGGTTCGGGAGACACGCAGACATGACCGAGACGACTCTCCGGTCAATAACCAACAACGGGATCTGGATACCCATGTTGGCTCCCACATCCTCCTCGATGATCTCATCAAATGAACCACGATGTCGAGGATTTAATCAATCCGTATACAATTCCCTTTGTCAATCGATACGTTACTTGCCCGAGACTCGATCGTCGGTATCCCAATACCTCGTTCAATCTCGTTACCGGCAAGTCACTTTACTCGTACCATAATGCATGATCCCGTGATCAAGCACTTGGTCACATTGAGCTCATTATGATGATGCATTACCGAGTGGGCCCAGAGATACCTCTCCGTCATACGGAGTGACAAATCCCAGTCTCGATTCGTGCCAACCCAACAGACACTTTCGGAGATACCTGTAGTGTACCTTTATAGTCACCCAGTTACGTTGTGATGTTTGGCACACCCAAAGCACTCCTATGGTATCCGGGAGTTGCACAATCTCATGGTCTAAGGAAATGATACTTGACATTCAGAAAAGCTATAGCAAACGAACTACACGATCTTAGAGCTATGCTTAGGATTGGGTCTTGTCCATCACATCATTCTCCTAATGATGTGATCCCGTTATCAATGACATCCAATGTCCATAGTCAGGAAACCATGACTATCTTTCGATCAACGAGCTAGTCAACTAGAGGCTCACTAGGGACGTGTTGTGGTCGATGTATTCGCACATGTATTACGATTTCCGGATAACACAATTATAGCATGAACAATAGACAATTATCATGAACTAAGAAATATAATAATAACCATTTTGTTATTGCCTCGAGGGCATATTTCCAACATCAGTTCCTTAGTGACCCAGGGTCATTTCGGACAAATCAGGTCGGGTTGCCTAGTGGCTATAAATAGCCCACCCCCTACAACCATAAACGGTTGGCTGCTCAGAGTTAGTGTACGGGTTTTTTCGTTTGAGAGCAACCCACCTCGAAGCCTTTTGAGAGAGAATTCCTTGCAAGGACAAAGCCCTAAACATCCAGAGCCAAAGAGTGTTAGGCATCACTGAAGTGTTCCTGCCTGTGTGATCTGAAGACTTATTACACTTGAGGACTGTGAATCCTCCAGTCGGTTAGGCATCATGTTCTGAGCATCCAAGAGTCATTGTGGATTGCCGGTGAACGAAGTCTGTGAAGGTTTGGAAGTCTACCTTGAAGACTTACCAGAGTGATTGGGCGAGGACTGGGTGTCCTTAGCTCAAGGGGAATAAGGTGAAGACGCGGTCTTCTGAGTTGAATCTCAGCCTCCCTAACCAGATGTACAGTTGTCACAGCAACTGGAACTGGTCCAAAAAATCATTGTCTTCAACGAGTCACTGGTTCCATTCTTCTTATCTCTTTATTTGCATATTGGTCCTAGTGAAGTCATTGCCTGTTTGCATTATCTATTTGTCTTTACTGTGTGACTGCTTGTTCTGTTTGGCTTCGTACTATCTTCCATCCTGATCTATACTGCCTAGCTGCTATTAGTCTTTGTGCTTTCATCTCATTGAATACTTGACTATGGCTTGCTTAGTGTAGTCTACCTTCCGCTACATGGTAATAAATTTGTTTCTATCGTTTGTCTTTGAAACTTCCATGTTTTGAAGACTTTCATAAAAATCACCTATTCACCCCCTCTAGTCGATAACTAGCACTTTTAGTTGGTATCAGAGCAAGGTACTCCCTAGTTCTGTGTGATTCGGTTTAACCACTTGGATTTTTAGCTATATCGACTGTAGGGATAATCAAAGTCTTCGCTGCATGCCTAGTCTTCGATGGAACTGAATATCCCTACTGGAAGAATAAGATGCGCATGCATCTTGAAGCCATTGATGTCGACCTCTGGTATGTCGTCAAGAATGGCATCCCCAAGGCTGGTGAAGGTGTCACCGTTGCCGATGTCAAGAAGTTCGTTCAAATGGATTCCACTGCCAAGAACATCATCTGTGGTCATTTGACCAAAGGACAGTATGGCCGTGTGAGTGCTCTGGAAACATCCAAGCTAGTCTAGGACTGGCTCTCCAAGGTCAACGAAGGCGTATCAACCCAGAGAGATCAAAGAATCAGTGTCCTTCGCAACCTCTTCAACCACTTAAAGAGAAACGACAATGAGAATGTTCAGCTAACGTTTGATCGACTCACTGACATCACAAATGAGCTTCAAGCCCTCGGCGCTACTGAGATCACCAAGCATGAAGTCGTCAAGACACTCCTGAGATCACTTGACAGCTTGTTTGACACCCTAGCCATGATGATTCAAGAACGCCCTGACTTCAAGACACTCGATCCGTCTGACATACTGGAAAGGCTTCAACACACATGAGTTTCAGCTTTCGGAGAAAAGAGACATCTATGGTCCCAACTATGGCCGAACTCGTGCTTTGAAGGCAAAAGCTATTTCCTCATGTGAAGAAGAATTTGATTGCAGTTCTGATGATCCTGAAGACATTGGAAAGGAGCTTGCTATGCTTGTGAAGAAGTTCCAGAAATTCACCAAGAAGAAAGGCTTCAGAAAGTCGTCATGATCTAGCTCAAGGAATGATGAAGATTCTGCTCATGACTACAAGAAGAGAACATGCCACAACTGCAAGAAACCTAGCCACTACATCTCTGAGTGTCCAGTGGGACAATGAGAACAACCAGAAGAAGAAAAGCAAGGAATATGATTCTGACGACAAGAAGAAGAAGAAATACTCAAAGTCATCTTCCAAGTCTTCATCACACAAGAAGAGCTCATCTGGCAAGGCTCGTGCGTTTGTTGGCAAGGAAATGGATTCAGAGGAGGAGTCCGCTTCTAAGGAGGCGGAGGTGGAGTCTGAGGAGGAGTCTGATTCTGGCATTGCAAGTCTGGCTACAGCCTATGTTGCCAAGTCCATCTTCAACATTGAAGACAATGACTCCATCACCAACGCCGATGCTAATGACCAGGATGACTCTGCTACCACCTACTGCTTCATGGCACGCGGTGCCAAGGTAAACTCACGCACTACTCACTATCAAACATCCAGTGAATATGACTCTGATTGTGGTTCCAAACCCAGCTACAAAACACTTGCTAAAATTGCAACTCAATAGCAGAAAGCTATGGAATATATTCAAAAACTGTCAGACAAAAGTGATGACCTGTTAGACACTGAAATGACTCGATCTCAGTCCTTAATTGAAGACATAAAAAATCTTCATGTTAAGTATGAGGAACTTGAAAGTCATCATGTAACGCTCTCAACAACTCATGAAAAGCTCTCCTATGATTATCTTCAAAGGAAGCAAGATCTTGAGAAATTGAGAGCGGCTCATGAAGATCTTCAAAAGGAAAACGAGTCACTTCGCGCCAAACAGATCAGTCCTGCTCAGGAAGGATTTGAACCACCATGTCTTAAATGCATTGAGTGTGATAATGCTACTTCTGTTGCTGGATGTTCTACTGCTACTACTTTTTCAATATGTTCAACTGTTGATGTGGTAACTAACCCCTCTGCTGAGGATGCCACTGCTATTGCTGATGAAAATGCTAGGTTGAAAGACATTGCTTGAAACAGGGATGTACAAATGTCTCAAAGGAGATCAGACACTATGTGATGTCCTCAAAAGGCACATCCTGAACCGAAACCCGAGGAAAGAGGGTGTTGGGTTCGAAAGGAAAATGAATGCTGATGGCTCTTACTGGAAACCTGAGCAGTACCCCAAAACCACATGGGTTGCTGCAAAGGAATCTTCTATGGATCCATCCACCCTATCTGGCTTCACTTGTGCTAATCCCATTGTTATTGATGAATCCTTTGATGCAAACTATAAACTGTTTAAGAATCAGAATGGTGAAATGTTTGCCAGGTATATTGGTACTAACTGCAGGAATGGGCCACCTATGAAGAAAGTCTGGGTGCCGAAAAGGTGTCTGGAGAATCCTCCTGTGAATGTCATCATGGCACCACAAGTGAAGAAGACAAACCCCAGACCACAGGCTTCATATGGTCCAAAGGCTTCATACAGACAGAGGGCTCACCTGATTCGCACTAATGCAAATGTTTTGCAGGGAAACCAAACCATACTCAGGCCTATGAAAATGAGCGCGTTTCATCAAACCGCCATGTTCATAAGACCAAGAGCTACTCTGCTTATTCTTATGAGTACTATTGCCCTCCTGCAAGACTATTTGCTAGGGCTTCAAAGCCAAAGTTCTCAGATGATGCACTTAGACTCATTTCTTCGAAGCCACCCTTGAAGATGTGGGGAGCTAAGAAAGCTTAACTCTCTTTTGCAGGGAAGGGTCTCCAGCTGAAAATCAAATTCGTTTGAAGCTATTGCTGGGGACCTTAAACATCTTGTAGGGCGCAAGATCAAATGCCCAAAATGGTCTTATTATGTATTTTGTTCCTAAGTCGCTTGCTACTTGCCCTATCAGTCCTAACCTCGATCTAAGCTTTCATAATCCACTTGCTCATCAAATGTTTATGCTTCACAATTCTCTTCGTGAAGCCTATCCCCCCAACTACACTGTAGGGTATGGCACCAGCTACTTCAGAGAATTTGGTGCTAGGTGCTAGATCAAGGATCCACATCACACTTCAAAATTTGCACCGAAAGCACATGAAGTTTTTATGCTTGGATACGGAAAGGATTCGCACTCCTACAGAGTCTTCAATCTCTTTCACTATAAAGTGGTTGAAACTGTGGATGTGCGGTTCGATGAGACTAACGGCTCGCAAAGAGAGCACCTGCCAAATTTGCTAGATGAAGTTCCATCCAGTGAAACCATCAATCTTTTGGGAACTGGAGAAATCATACCGTCTGAAGCTCAGCCTGAAGAGGAACTCATCATCTCTGCACCTGATCAACTTGAAGACAATGCTCAGCCAGAAGACAATCCTTCTAACGATGACAATGACCAGCAAGAGCAAAATCTTCGTCCTGTTCATCCTCGTGTTGCAAATGAAGTACAGATTGAGAGAATAATTGACATCATCAATGCACCGGGTCCACTCAATCATTCATGGGCAACACAACTAGCAAATTTCTGTGGACACTTGGCATTCGTCTCAATATCTGAACCCAAGAAGTTGATGAAGCCTTCATGGAGCCTGAATGGATTCAAGCAATGCAAGAAGAGCTTCAACAATTTGAACTGAATAATGTGTGGGAACTGGTCAAGCGTCCTGATGCTCGTAAGCACAATATCATAGGCACTAAATGGATATATCGCAACAAGCAAGATGATCATGGTCAATTTGTCAGAAACAAAGCTCGTCTCGTTGCTCAAGGATACACTCAAGTTGATGGAATTGACTTCGATGAAACATTTGCTCCTGTGGCTAGGCTTGAAGCTAGACGCATACTGCTGGCCTATGCAAATCATCATAACATTCTTCTGTATCAAATGGATGTGAAAAGCACTTTTCTCAATGGCAAGATTGAAGAAGAAGTGTATGTTACACAACCGCCTGACTTTGAAGATCCAAAACATCCTGACATGGTTTATAAGCTCAACAAGGCATTGTACGGCCTCAAACAAGCCCCTCGTGCTTGGTATGACACACTCAAGGACTTCCTGAAGAGCAAAGGCTTCAAACCTGGTTCTTTGGATCCCACACTCTTCACGGAGACATATGATGGTGAACTGTTTGTGTGCCAAATATATGTGGATGACATTATCTTCGGCTGCACCAACCAGAAATATAGTTATGAGTTTGGATATATGATGCAAGAGCAATATCAGATGTCCATGATGGGTGAACTGAAGTTCTTCCTTGGTCTTCAAATACGACAGCAACACAATGGCATCTTCATATCTCAAGAGAAATACCTCAAAGATTGCCTGAAGAAGTTTGGAATGCAAGACTGCAAAGGTTACACTACGCCAATGCCAGCTAAACACCATCTGGGCCCCAACGACAATGGTAAAGAGTTCGATCAAAAGGTATACCGCTCCATGATTGGTTCTTTGCTTTATTTATGTGCATCTAGGCCAGATATCATGCTTAGTGTTTGCATGTGTGCACGATTCCAAGCGGCACCAAAGGAATCGCATCACTTAGCTGTGAAGCGAATTCTTGATATTTGGCTCACACCCCAACACTAGGATTATGGTATCCAAAGGGCTCAGAGTTTGATCTAGTTGGATTCTCGGATGCTGATTATGCTGGTGACAAGGTGGATCGCATGTCTACATCAGGCACATGTCACTTTCTGGGATGATCACTTGTATGTTGGTCTTCAAAGAGGCAGAACTGTGTATCTCTCTCCACTGCTGAATCTGCGCTTAGCTTCTATGGATGAAGCAAACACTCGAAGACTATGGCATTCATCTGAAGCAAGTGCCACTCTACTGCGATAACGAAAGCGCCATCAAGATTGCTAACAACCTAGTTCAGCACTCGAAGACAAAGCACATTGAAATTCGTCATCACTTTCTCAGAGATCGTGTCATGAAGGAAGATATTAATATCATACACGTCAACATTGAAGAGCAACTGGCAGATATCTTCACAAAGCCCTTGGATGAGAAGAGGTTTTGCAAGTTACAGTGTGACATAAATATCTTGGAATTCTCAAATGTCCTGTGATCAGGCACACATCCTAACACTTATGCATGTTGATGACTTAGATGTGCAACACACGAAGTAAAGTATGTCTTCAATCGATGAAGACTTACATTCTGAGTGTGAATACATTAACGTGGAATTTGACTTCGGAGCACCACGATAATTGTGTGATGTGTCTGGGTCTAATACTTCCTATATGGTGGGTAATTCCACCACCAAATTCTTCCCTTAGAAGTGTTTTTCACATGGCGTTACATTTGCAAAGTCTTCGCATTTTGTTTGTCTTCAATGTTAACATGGCCTCATGTTTATCCTCAATTTAGTTTCTGTCCTCGACAGCATTCACTTATAGCTATGTCTTCACGTTGAATCTTTTGAACTAAGTGAATGTGATCGGACCCTAACCTCTCTATGCTTTTGTCTTAAGTATCTCTATCCAAATCATATGCATTCTATTGAAACTGTCAAAACGTCTTCTCTGCGTCCTTGTCAGCAGAAGACACAGATACAAACATTAATTTGTTTTCAATGCTCAATCCTTTTTGCCTGAAACCCGGAGAAGTGGGAACGACCACCCAACAATCCAGGCGTGCGTGGGAACGTGGAACAACCTCTCATGTGTTGCATGATCGCCACGTGTCCTTTAGATGCGAATCGCCAGGGGCACCTCTGTAATAACACTGTGCCGTCCCTGTCCCTATAAATACATGCCTCACCCCGGTCATTATCTCTTCTTCCACTGTCGCACAAACCGTAGCGCCACTGCTAGCCCTCGAGGATGCCGACGACGAAGCGCTTAGTTGCCGCGACCTCACCGACGCCGTCCTCATGCCGGCCGCGGACATCGTCTTCTCCGCCGTCGCCGTAGGTGTCTTCCGTCGCCAAGTTAGGGCACGGAAGATCGAACTGCTCGGCCTCCTCTCCCACTTCGTCTAGAAGTTCCTCGTGTGGTAAATAAAACCTCCTTTTTACAGTCTTTTTGATCCGATAGATTCATCCTTTTCCACCACAAGTAGTTTCTGTTCACACAAGTTGGATCTATCTCATACTGCATCTCATAACAAGCCTAGTATGTTCACTTATGCTTCACAAAGTAGTTAGATTCCTCACTTGTACTTATTCGTGGATTCGTACAAATCTGGAACCAACTCTCTACCCATGAGTGAATGTCTTCGCACTATGAGGTCAATGTCTTCTAAACTAATTTTTCTTCAAAATCTTCTGAGAATGCATATGACCTCTTCCCCTTCCCTCGCACCTTTAATGCTGTCACAGGTACATGTTCATGGGAGAATCCCTTGGTTCTCATAGTCTGCATTCATTTGCAGAGTTCTTACAGCATCATATAAATTCTCCTAAAGCCAGTTCTTGTCTGACCAGTAGACGGAAGACTTTGACAGTGTTGAAGCCTTTCAGTCTGAACTTCATGGCAACAGAGAAATTTGCAAGGAAGGGTGGCAGACAATGCCATGGAAACACCTCAAGAGATTTTCCTCCTGACCTCTATGAGCTGTACAAGACAGATCCAGAGGAGGACTACAATCAGCGGAAAACCTGAATCCAATGGATTCGAAGATATTGGGCAGAACAATGGTACATGTACAGGTTCATGACACAGGAATATGCTGAGACGAATGCCATCAAGCGACCGTGGGGAGACATCTTGTACAGAAATCTTCAACCCAGGTCCAGAGATGAAGCCATTGAACAAGGCTTCTATCCTTGCATGGTCCGTGGACCATAGCCTGCAGATGCAGACCCATCTTCGTTACTATGGTGCCGTGACGATAATCTGTTCAAGCGCAACTTCCAGTTTGCCAAGAACTCGGCCAAAGAAAACAAGAAGTCGCGGGGATTAGACTTCAATCTAGGTCCCTCTGCTCCTCGTGCCAATGGCACTCGCAAAGCTGAAACCAATCTTGTTGGGACCTTCTACAACCTAGATGGTCTCATCTCTCATATTATGTTTCAAGGGACAGCCGTGGATGAACCTGCAGACGACGCTGATTCTGACGAAGCGCTTGCACCACCGAAGCCAAAGACGCTGAAGAAACCTAAAGCTTCGAAGCCTTCCCCTGCACCAAAGGTTTCACAGGCGAAGCCTCTGGCCACTGCACCTCCTGAAATAAGTGTGCAGTCTGAAGATCTCTCACGCATCTCCAAGCCCGCCAAAGTGAAGATGCCCATGCAACCCACTAGCCAAGCACTGACCCCTGCTGTTCTGCGCAATGAGAATGACGCCATTGATCTATCCAGCAACGACGATCTTGGCGATGACACTCTTGAGCAGTTGATCAAGAGCAAGCAAGAGGCGGAAATCTTCAATGACCTTCCTCTCATTGATGTGGAAACCTTAAACAAGTTCATTGATGAGTGGTTTGACAGCCCAAATGTCAGCTTTGATGATCTTCAGCTTCCCATTGGCCTCAGCGTCGCCTTCCATGGAGCCATTGCTGCTGAGCTGGCTCTAGCTCAGAAAATTGTTGAGCTGAAGCATAAGATAGATTATGAAAAGGCTCAGTTCAAGAAGCATATGGCCAAGCTCAATGTTGAAGACATTCAGAACTTCAAGGTCATGATGCATGAGCTCAAGGAAGCATTCCGCATGAAACACGAAGAAGCCAAAGGTTCTCGTGAGCGCATGAAGGATGTTGCTGAAAAGCACAAGGCTTTGGGGCGTCCAGGCATCGACCCCCGAATGGCGGCCAAGAAGAAGAAGAAGCCACTTGTGGTAGAACCAGAAGCGTCAAGGCAGGAAGAACCTCGCATTGTCTTCCCAGCCAGTATGACATGCTCGAAGCCTAAGGTCCCCACAATGGCTTCAGAACTCTAGAAAACAAGGGCAGCTGAAGGCGAAGCAAGAAAAGGCAAGACCGAGGCCACCACTGATGATGCTCCCCCAACCAAGAAACGGAAAACCAAGAAGAGAGACCGGACTCCTCCCACAGAGCCCCTTGATGTCGAGCTAATCTCAGTGGCTCGTCCTGCGTCTGAACATCAAGAGCGCCAATTGATAGTTCATGAGCCTGCTTCCACAGAGGCTCCTGAAGCTGAAGACAATCAAGCTGTTGACCCCTCCGCAGCTGAAGACATTGGTCCTCATGACAATGTTGACGATGATGAAGTCCTTCCTCAGATCGAGCACAATTTGGTATCATCGTTTGTGCTCACGCACAACGAACTCATCAGCATTGGTCGTCCTCTGATGCCAACGGCTCAGGATGCATCATGGGCTAATCACCCACAACACCAAGACACCCCAAGTTCTCCCCAACCACAAGATGATGATGACTTTGAGGCCCAGCCGATTCCATCTCCACAAGCGTTGCCGGGATTCTGCAGGCTTCGCAAAGGCTCAAGGCCTCAAGTCCCTCCAACTGTGCACGTCTCTGAGTCTGACGCCAAAACGCCTGAAGACATTCCGGCTGCATCAGCCAATGAAGAAGAAGAACCAAGAGTTGAAGTAGAAAGTGTTGCTACACCCGGGTCCCACCAAGATGTTGTTCTCGAGGAGAACGTGTCCGACCCTCCAGCTCCTGAAGTGGATGTTAACAATCCCGAGGGTGCCACCAACATCAACACTGAAGCCAATGACGTTGTCATGGCTGCAGCTAATGTGGCGCATGAAGCTCATGCTGTGCCAGAAGTGCATGCACCTGAAGCCACTGCAGCGCCCGAAGCCAATACTGAAGCACCTGAAGCCAATGTGGCTCCTGAAGTCCATGTCAACGCCAATGCCAATGCTCCTGTACCCCTCCAAGACCTCATACAATTGAGCTGGCATTTGATCATGGTCAGCCTGTTATGGTCCGATGGCCCATTCCGGTTCCTCCACCTGCCGCGGGTCCACAATTCGACTATCATGTCGAGCACAGACCTCATGTCCAGAAGCCCAAGCCAAGACTTCCAAGATTCCTAGGCACTGCAATCTCTCCTGGGGTGTTCAATGTGAATGGCTTCGTGGCACATAACACCATCTTCAACTGCACCAAGAACCCTTACACCAAACCCCGTATCTCCTCAGATTGGTTCTGGAGCTATCAGTAGCGCAGCTACTATTCTTGTGTCTTATACAATCAAGGGCGCATATTTCCCCATATGCGTCTTGATACTAAAGCTATAGCCGGCCTACCCTGTCTAGAAGAAGCGTTGGATTGCTTCAGAGACGCTGGACTCCTGTAGTTTGTCACAGACAAGGAACCTGGAATGAAGAGCTTCTGCTATAGTTCTATGCAGCTCTTCACATTTGAGGCTACAATAGGGATCCAAAGACTTGGGTCCTTGAGTGGATGACAGGCAATGTCCATCAAGCCAAAGCTCTTGATATCATTGAGCTCACAGGCCCGCCCACTCCTGGTGAATACTATGAACCAGGTTGCCAACAACACCAGAATGCTTTGGAGAGCATTTTTCAGAAGCTAGAACCCAACATGAGCCAAATGTTGAGCATGATGAAGCCTTTGCCTCACGACGCTGACTAACCATCTGAATTATTTGTCGAAGACATTTATCATATCATTAAAAAAACTTTATGGCCTGTCAAAGGACATTCATCGGCAGCGAAGCTTGAAGGAGCAATGAAAACTTTGGTTTTCTATATCTTCAATGGCATCATCTTCAATGCTCAAGACTTCTTCATCAGGCAGTTGGCTGCATCTGGCTCCGACATTTTTGGTCTGAAGTTTTATGCTCCATGGGGAATGTGCCTTATCAAGCTTCACTCTGCCATCGACTATCAGCCGTCTACGCGCAATCATCTTGTATTCTTGCCAGAGGTTGATCTGTCTGTTGAAGATAGTTACCCAGAGCCTGCTAAGGATCCCATTTATCTTCACAATGCTGATCACCAAAGCTTCACCCAGCCCATTGAAGGAGTTCAGGCAGTCTCACGTGTTTATCCCTTGGCTAGCAATACACGTGCCCCTCGCGCTCAAACTGACGCCACTTGAAGCACCATTGCCCACAGGCCTCGAAAGTGATCTCGTGTTCTCAATGACCGAGAGCTTCTCGTCGCGCTTCATCATAAACAAGACAAGCATCACAACTGGCTTAAGCGTCAGATGCAAAGCCTCTTGGTGGATGTCAATCGCATTTGCAATCTTGCCACCAAAAATGCCTTTGTTACTCATGAAACCCGTCAGAGGTCTTGGAAGAGTTTGACATTGCTTAGTGCTGAAGCTGATCTGCAGGACGATGGCTTCACCGAAAGATTCAAGTTTGACTCAACTCCTCCAAGGAATGCTCACTTGCGTCGGACTCCCTCACTTGAAGACTCTGACTATTCGTCCTCAGCTATGACAGTGAATGCGAGAGTCATCGATGACCAAGATGATGCAACTTCACCTCCTCCAACTTCAGCGCGTATCGACATTGCACCAAGTTCTTCTGCACCACCGGACCTCAGCGACGACCCTGCTGCCTCGCCTGCACCTCATGGGAACGAGTAGGTGCTCTATATGTCTTCAAACCTTTTTGGTCCTTAATGACAAAAGGGGGAGAAGCATATGAGTTGATAGTCTTCAAGCGGATCCATACGGGTCGTCGCTTTACCTTTTGCTACTTTTGCCAAGTGCTTACAACTCTCGCTTTTCGATACATTTGGTTCTTTGAGTTGTAACACTTAAACTAGATGGTCGTCTGCTACTTATTTGCTATTCTGTGATGTGATGATAAATTCCGCATGTGCGATGATAACTTCTGCACTTAGGTCATTTTGCAGACGTCCATTTTTCATTATGCATGTCATTATCTTCGTTATATCAAATCATGCATGATGAATTGTCATCATAAGTTGAAGAGGATCTCCACAAGTACAACCTGCCATGTGCATTTGCATTCCAAAAGCAAATTACTTATATGCACATCTTCAGGGGGAGCCTTTGCCACTTATGAAGACAATACCCTATCCTTTACAATTTCACATATTTTCCCCCGTTGAAAACTTCAACCAGTTTGTCATCAGTCACCAAAAAGGGGGAGATTGTAAGTGCATCTAGTGCCACCCCTAGTTGGTTTTGGAGTACTGACGACAAACCTGGTTGAGGGACTAATGTGTTTGTGAGAATTGTAGGATAACACAGGTAGAAGTCCCTCATTGATTCGGCTTTCCTACCAGAGATGACCCCTAAAAATGTATGAAGACATTGAAGTCAAAGGTGGTATGTGAAGACATTCACATTGAAGACTATGACAAGAGAAGACATCGCGTGAAGACTATGGAGTGCGAAGACTTAGTTGTTTCGTCATTCTTTTTCTTCTTTGTTGAGTCATAGAAACCACAGTACTGTTAAGTGGGGTCCAAGTGAACCAGTCAGAATGACTGAAGTGATGCTTAACCAAAATCCTATGTCTTCGAGCGAAGACAATGAGAGCAAATCTTATCCACAGCTGGATAAGTCAGCTTTGCTTGTAACCCAAGTAAAGTTGCCGTGTGTGTTTGAAATCTGACCGTTGGAACACGTGTCAGTTCCTTAGTGACCCAGAGTCATTTCGGACAAATCAGGTCAGGTTGCCCAGTGGCTATCAATAGCCCACCCCCTACAACCATAAACGGTTGGCTGCTCAGAGTTAGTGTACGGCTTTTGTCGTTTGAGAGCAACCAACCTTGAAGCCTTTTGAGAGAGAATTCCTTGCGAGGACAAAGCCCTAAACACCGAGAGCCAAAGAGTGTTAGGCATCACTGAAGTCTTCCTGTCCGTGTGATCTGAAGACTTATTACACTTGAGGACTGTGAATCCTCCAGCCGGTTAGGCGTCGCGTTTTGAGCATCCAAGAGTCATTATGGATCGCCGGTGAACCCGAGATCCGCCGGTTTTGACACCGACAATGATGATGACATGATTTGATGAGACTATTTGTATGTATATGCTATGATTACATTTGTATGTGTATCATATGCTAAATATTATTGTATAAAGCCTATTCAAATACAAAACATGCAGAAAAAAAACTACTAAAATTAGCAGTAGCGAGTGGAGAAAAGTTAGCAGCAGCGCCATGGTAGCAGTAGCGCGTCCAAGCAAAGCGCACTAGAGCTATTAGCAGTAGCAAGCTTCCACGAAGCGCGCTGCTACTATACTTGTATAGCAGTAGCGCGGGTGTGCACGCGCTACTGCTACGGGTTAGTTGTAGCGCCTTATTAGTAGCTCCGGTCCCCGCGCTACTAATATACCTAGAACCCGCGCTGCTGCTAGCTTTTCCCTAGTAGTGTAAGGCGCCGGAGAAGAAGGCCAAGGGGAATGCCAAGGGGGTTCGGAGTGGCCCCTGCCGCAAGGGCGCTTCAGACGCGACATCCGAAGACAAGACCCGCTCCTCCGCCGCTGAAGACGATGACGATGAGGAGGAGGAGGAAAGCGATTCTCCCCCGGATGGGGGGATGAAGAAGAGGGCGGCCTCCACAATTTTGGAGGCGGAGGCGCCCAAGAAGGGGAAAGGCCCACTCCTGGGCAGCTCCGCAAGGGATGTCGACAGCAGTCCGGAGCGACGCCCCCGGAACAAGCCCCTGGCCGTATCGTGAGTGCTAAGAACCCGTACATGTCCAATTATATGGCCTTTCCACCTTATGGTACTTTACATGGTTTAATTTTATCATTGCAGTCCGGCCCACTACAGCTCCCAACGATCCTCATCAAGAGGCTCATTGGAATCAAAGGAGATGGCCAGCGAAACACCGCCAGCCACTTACTCTCCCAAGGGCAAGGGAGATGACGAGGTGTTGTCCCAAAGGACCTTCCCAGACCAGGGAGAGGTTTGGGAGGCCGCCAAGGCGGTGCCAGAGGGCGACACCTCGGCTGCCGTACACATGGCGGAACAGGCCCCTATGGAGACTGACGATGGTGGTCGTACTCAATTCGGCCCACCTCTGAGCATGGATCCGGACACCCATACGGCCCCAGAGTCCGACAAGCAGCCTCCTTCAAGTGAAGGAGGCGTGCCCGTCCCGCCGGCGACCTCTGTCCAACCAGAGGCGCCAGATAATCTATTGGAAGCATTGCGAGGCGCTTCAATTGTGGAAGAACACCGTGTCCTTACATGTACAGTGATTGAGAAGGTTCAGTCCGTTAAGAGCGGACTGTTCGAAGCCACAAGTGGCATGCTGACAGGAGTAGTGTTTAACCCAGAATATCTCAATATAGACAGTAGCCCCTGAGATACTATCCGGTGTTCAGAAGGAAAAGCTGGGCAGATGATCAATTAAATTTCACAGGAAGCTAACCAAATTGTGTCTGATTTGAATGAGCAGGCGTCGCTGCTGGCTGCGACCTCCCACAGTGCCGAAGTCTCTGGACTAAGGCAGAAACCGGAGCGGGCCGAAGAAGAGCTCGGCCAGGCCAGGAAGCAACTGGAGGACCAGCAAGGTATGCAGTGACACTCAATGTATCTGGAAAGAATAAATGGTATATACTAACAGTAGTGTCATGCTATGTGTAGGGGCGACGACCGAGGTCGAGGCCCTGAAAAAGGCCCTGGCCGAAGCTGAGGGAAAAGCTGTCAAGGAGCAGGCTGCTCGTAAAAAGCTTAAGGCCAGGTTGAACGACGTCCAGCAAGAGCTCCAAGATGCTGTTAAGAAGTATGACGCCTTGGAGGGAGATGTTTCGGCTCAAGAGACCGAACTCTCAAAGGCTCGCCAAAGTGCTGAAGCGGCCCGGGTTGAAGCCCAGGGTGCCCTCCAGGAGATCCAGGAGGCCAAGAAGATCGCTGCGGGTAAGTCATTTAGTATGCAAAGCAAGCATGTGAAGAAGAAATATCTCCTACTAACCCGGATTCGGAGTTCTCTAGGGGCATTTGCAGATCTGCCGTGTAGTGTGTCCGACGCCACGGAGCTCTTCTGAGTTGAAGAAGGGAGCTCGGCAGAGAAGTTGTTCTGGTCGCAGTATCTTACGCCAGAGCATCCCGTGCCCTTCACTGGTCAGCTAAAACAGCTGGTGGAACTTCATAGGATGGCCGAACTGGCCATGAAGGATTTGATAATCCGGCTGTGGCCAGCCGAAGCTATAATCGGCAGCTACTTCGGACTCGTGAAGCGGCCGGTGAACACCTGTGCTCGGTTGGACGTTGTCAAGCGATCAACATGCATTGAAGGTGCGCGCATGGCCTTCACCCGCGTCAAGATATGGTGGGCGAAGATGGACGCCGTCAAGCTGACGACCGAGGGGCCGCCAGAGGACAAGGAGCACCGCACGCCTGAGCGGTATTTTGCAGACGTCCTGGAGGGGTCGCGCATTGTAGCAACGCAATGTGCGCAACACACTATTTTCGAATGAATACAATCATGTTGTCTTTGCCCTGTATGATGAAACGCAATCGTTATGTAATGTAATGTCTAGTTAAAAAATTTCTACTCCTGTGTGGCCGTGTTATGTCAAATCTCAGAGTTGGCCAGTTATCGACATCTGCCCCCACATAAGAAATACGGGGGTGTTCGGGATGTAATCTAAACACTCTTGATCCAATTGTTTGCTCCTTGATGGAGGTGTTTAGTGCGGCGAACCAGGCAATCGGACTATGCGGCTTTAGCACCATCACTTAGCCATAGGAGTTTGACAGATAGAAATATAGGCGCATCCCCTACAATCCGGACTAGGATGCAATAAACACTTGAGTGGGTAAGTACCAATCCCTCGCGTAATGCGGAAAAAATCTCTAAGGATTTGAGACCTCCGAAGAGCTGACTGGCTCTCGCCGCATCATGAAAATCAGTTTTCGGCTTTCTCTACTGAGGTGCTCACTTGGGTAAACCAGGGCACAATCATAGTAGTTCTCCCTTTACTACCCTAGCCGACACAGCGAAACGTAAGGTAGTAAGCACATGAGCCGGGTAACCCAACTATTGACCAAAGACATGATTCGGAGCCAATGCATATAGTGCTAAATTTGGTGTGCCGAATTGTACATGTAAAAGTGTTCGGAGTTTTGTTGCCATACTGTGGGGCGCTATGAAGCCCCTGGCGAATTGAAATGCACGAGAGTGTACGGGTGTTACCTGATAGAGTTACCAGAAAAAGAAAAGACAAAAAGGAAGAAAAAGAAGAACAAGTAGTAAGCTAGAACCGTAAAAATTTGGGCCACAAACTGCTTCTATTATAATTTCCTTAGTGCACTGAAGCGCATTTATACAAGTAGTGCGATAAGCAGAAGGCTATTTTCTATGCGTTAACTAAGGGAGAGCTGCGTGTGGGTCCTGAAAATAGGTAGAGGGATCGTTAAAGAGGCGACCTGAAGATTCCCCTGTACGTCTATTCTTCTTGTCGCCTTGGTATTTTTATCCTTCGAAAAAGGCCTGTAAAAAAAGAAAAAGGAAATAGTGAAATTATGTGTGTCCGGAGCGGTCGAGCCGTATTGTGGAACACAAGTTGGTTATGCCTTCACCCGTGCCCATGGTATTTTTAGTGCATAATTATGTACGCGTGGCACAGTTGTCGCCACTTGGTCGGGACCGGGATGGAGGCTAAATTGCCAGTCGAGCTCCTGACGAGCCGAGCTATCCCTCTGCGGAATAGTTCGAACTCTCCTGACAGTGTCCGGGGGATCGGCCGCCGAATTGTGTTTCCGCCTGAAAAGGCCGCCCCGTACATCTGCCGCTAAGGCAGCGGTGTGCTCCTCGGTACGGAGGGAGCGTTCCGTGTTTCCATTGAATGTTATGACGCCGCGTGGTTCGGGCATATTGATCTTAAGATAAGCGTAGTGTGGCACTACATTGAATCGAGCAAATGCGGTTCGTCCGAGTAGTGCGTGGTAGCCGCTGCGAAAGTGAACGATATCGAAGATTAACTCCTCACTTCGGAAGTTGTCTGGAGATCCTAAGACAACCTCTAGTGTGATTGAGCCCGTGCAACGGGCCTCTACGCCCAGTATGACTCCTATAAAGGTAGTCTTTGTGGGCTTGATCCGCGATGGGTTAATGCCCATTTTGCGCATTGTGTCCTGATAGAGCAAGTTGAGGCTGCTGCCACCGTCCATCAGGACTCGCGTCAGGTGGAACCCATCAATTATCGGGTAGAGGACCAGTGCAGCTGAGCCGCCGTGATGGATACTGGTTGGATGATCCTGGCGATCAAAAGTGATCGGGAATGAAGACGATGGATTAAATTTTATGGCGACTGGCTCTATCGCGTAGACGTCCCTAAGCGCTTGCTTGCACTCCCTCTCGGGGATGTGAGTGGCGTATATCATGTTCACCGTTTTGACCTGAGGGGGATACTTCTTCTGTCCCCTGTGTTCGTCGGGCGGGACTCCTCGTCGTCATCTTCGTTTTGCGATCCCTTATCCTTGTTTTTGGCATTCAACTTGTCGGCTTGTTTAAAAACCCAACAATTTCTATTGGTATGATTGGGTTGTTTGTCTAGGGTGACATGAATCTGGCACGGACGATCAAGTATGTGGTCCAAGCTAGATGGGCCCGAATTGTTCTTTTTGAACGGCTTCTTCTGCTGACCGGACTTAGAGCCCCTGAATCAGCATTGACTGTCGTATCCTCGGTGTTGTCATTGTTGTTTTGATGCTTGTATGTGTTGCGTCGAGACTTGTCGTTGCTATTTTTAGCTTCAGGGGTGCTGGCGTCACTTGCGTTGTTTTTGCTACGGGCCAGCCAACTATCATCGCCCGCTCAAAAGCGGGTCATGAGTGCAGTTAGGGCCGCCATGAACTTTGGCTTCTCTTGGCCGAGGTGGCGGGCGAGCCATTCGTCGCGGATGCTGTGTTTAAAGGCCGCTAGAGCTTCGGCATCTGGACAGTCGACGATTTGGTTTTTTTAGTTAAGAATCTAGTCTAGAATTTCCTGGCGGACTCTCCGGGCTGTTGGATTATATGACTTAAGTCGTCCGCGTCCGGAGGTCGAACATATGTACCTTGGAAGTTATCAAGGAATGCTTCTTCCAAGTCCTCCTAGCTGCCATTGGAATTTTCGGGCAGGTTGTTCAACCAGTGCCGGGCTGGTCCTTTGATTTTTAGGGGGAGGTATTTCATGGCATGAAGGTCATCGTCGCGGGCCATATGAATGTGGAGAATGAAGTATTCAATCCATACCGCGGGGTCTGTGGTTCCATCGTATCATTCTATATTCACGGGTTTGAACCCTTCTGGCAATCACTACTAGGGAAAAGCCTACCAGCAGCGAAGGTTTTGGGCCTCTCAGTAGCACGGGCACCGGCGCTACTAATAAGGCGCTACAGCTAACGTATAGCAGTAGCGCCGGTTGTCCCACGCTACGTCTATACATGAATAGCTGTAGCGCTCTTTGGGAAAGGGCGCTACTGATATTATCTGCAACGCTGTTTGCTGGGACACGCTACTGACAATGTCGCGCTACTGCTAAATTTCCCCCCTCGCTACTACTAGTTTATTTATTAGTTTTTTTGCTGCATATTTGTTTTGTATTTGTTTTGTATTTGAATAGGCTTTATACAATAATCTTTAGCATATCATACACATACAAATGTAATCATAGCATATACATACAATTAGTCTCATCAAATCATGTCATCATCATAATCATCATCCAACACAAAGTGGTCTCTCATCATCATCTCGAAAATAGCAATACAAGTCTCGAATGATATGCAAATACATCGTCATCCATCTAAACAATGATATACGCGAGAAGAGCTATCACTTTGAGAACATGACTTTGTATCCCTCTTTCGCATTAGCGTGAACCTCTAAACTAACTACTGCCTGTCGCTCGGAAACCGGAAGGGCCTGACACTCCAGCCACTTGTCGTATATATACTCCTGGCATAGCACTTCTTCGCCATCTATGATCTATGCACCTGCATCATCACATGAGTCGATGATATGCAACATATATAGTTGAGCAACAGAAAGAGACAGACTTGGCAAAAATAAAAACAACATATCATAAGCATAAATAACAAAGTTCATCGTACCCCAAAATGCCCTAACTAGAGTGATTTTCGCTAGTCGAGGAGGAGGACGGTTTAATTACATCACAAATAAAGTTTCACCATGCATAACTCAAAGTTTTGTCATACAGAAAGTATGGACTAAACGGACACATTGTCATATATCGACAATCACTCCAACATGTCGTTCCATCCATCCAAGTCAGGGAGATAGTCCCCGAGCCTAGTGAAAGGCTTCAGGTCAAGACGCTGAGAGGCTATCCATGTTCGGACGTCTTCCCGTGACATTTTTCCTTCTTCATATGAAGCATCATCCTCATCAATGTGGAAGTTTTCCTTTACCTATACAAGGATGAGAAGTTCACAAACTTAGAATCAATAAAACAAACCACCAGAACTAATTTGGAACAACATTGACTAAAAAACAAGTATGTTGAAGTTTGTGATTATGTATTTTGAAATAATAATGTGACATGGATTGAAGTAGTACATTATAATAATACAAAGTGATGCAATATTTTTACAGTAAAACTAATTGAAGCGTATTTCGGGTGTGAGGCACAACGTATCCTAAAACAACAGGCTGTTGTATTGAACACTAAATCCACAGACATCATCTCCAACAGATAAGTGGAAAAAGGACTCACCTCTATTATCGAGTCCCACAAACAAATAATGAATATATCACCTTTCCCACATTGGACAGGATCGCTATCTGTGGCAATCAATGTTAACTGGATGTGAACTGCTTTCAAAATATTTCCCCTACTTCATGGATGGAAACTAATACATAATTTAGTTCTGGGATCAATGGAGGATAAAAATATTGTACTAATAGGAAACAATTATTTAAAAATCAAAGCAGTCATCTCAGCTTCGTGTGCCAGTTCTTCTTGGAAAATGAAGAAAACAAATATATCTATTAATATATGTTCCTACATTCTGGTTGGAATAAATAAGCGATACAAAAGAACCTAACAAAAACAAGGTCTAATAATAAGTGACCATGCCTTCTTCAAATGGGCAATTATTACAATTGACATCAATATGTCAAGTTGTTAATAGAGAAAATTGAAGCACATATATGAATTGTACGTAAGTAATGTTTTTGGCCACCTCAGGGAATCATTTTATGAATTAGTTAATAGGAAAGAAGAATACTATGGAACATATTTAAAGATGGACATATATATATATATATATATATATATATATATATATATATATCAGACTCTGCAAATACATATCAGTCGATGGCTTCAAATTTCAGCTGATATATAATGACCTATTGGGAAGGGTGCTTTTACCTAACCTGTTGGATAGAGCAAATTGCAAACTTTTATGTGATGTTGTCAGAAACATCACAACTCCAAAGTCAGAGGAAAGGAATTGCATCTCAGCGAGTATAATGAAGCATAACGTGTAACAAAGATAGTAAGTGAAAGGCTTAATTAGGGATTAAAAATCAGTTTGCTGCCAAAATAAATCCTACAAAGATTCAAGAAAAACATAAATTGCTAATACATAGAACATGGCATGCTTGATGAATTATACCATCATGCATCAATAATATTGCTGAAAATGCATGAGAATAACATAGGCATATATTAGCAATCAAATGCTTGCGTGAGACAAATTGAAAAAAAAAATCAAATCACACTATATAATATAAAAAGATATATGTTGCCTGACGTCCGCATGAAAGAACAACTCCATGAAGTCCATGCGGGAGCATGTGCCATTGATTGCCTTGACCGAAAGAGTTAGCGGTGCGTGGAAGTCGCATTTGATGATCGAGGCAGACTTCTCGACACGTGTCACCCCCGACAGCGGTAGGCTATGCACCGTAGCTTGCACGCACATTGAATGCATTGTGAGGAATGTGACCTCACACAACCACTGTGAAAGTTGTCTGCATGCGAGGCGCGTGTGCTGAGGAGGCCCGTGTTCGGGACACCTAGCACCGTCCCAAAATGTCACTAGTCGTTTTTGTTGATATGGTTTAACGAGGGTAGATATGTCACAAAGGTATGCATGCCGCCACGTAATTTGCTCCTTCTGGATGTTGTAGTACTAATTGTCAAGAGGAATGTAGTTTCTTCATGTACCGAGGGTTCAAAATTTCAGCGAAATTTCACATATTTTGGTGGGGTTCGAAATAATTGCAACCCTGAAATTTTGAGTCAAATTCAAACTAAAATTTAAATTAGGTTAAAAAGATGAAAAATTATAAATTTTTGACACTCAAACTCCGAAATAAGTTCCCAATTTCTGAATTTCTGCATATTTCGGTGACGTCCGAAATTTTTCCATGTCCGAAATTAAAAACCTTACCGACATGGCTTTTTGCGCTGGTCCATCTATAGTTATGCTCTGCGTACCTTGGTTTTAAATATGCCGACATGCTTCGTTCGCAAAATCAAGAGGGGCAACTAAAAAAGAAAGTTTTTTCACGCTCCACTAACCAGCGTAGTCTTCTACTATCAATAAAACCAAAATATAAATCAAATGTTAGTGAGTGAGCTCTAAAATTTGGGAGTTATCCAAACGCATGTCATGCCCATCAGTAAACACCAATTGTTTGGTAGGGTAACTCTCAGCCGACATTCAAGTTGTAAGTAGATGTTTACACTTATAGTATCGATGACTTGTTTTCATTTTAATATCGAAAGATTATTTTGTTAGAAAATAGAATTTTTTCCTCGAAAAGCTCATTCATCTAGAAAAGAATTATGGCCACGTTTAGTAGAAGTTACTACTTTAGTTTGAGCAGTTTAAGCAGTGGACAGAGATAAGTTTCCCCGTTAGGAAGGATATGGATTTGATTCATTCCTTAGGAAGACTCTGAGAGAAGCTTAATCAGCAATTACTGCAGGGTTATATGCTGCATCAACATTGGCAAGGTATCTTCCTTGGGAGATTTGTTTGATAGAAGGCCTCCTTTCTTCCTCACTATCCTCCATTAAACCCGCATTAAGTATCGCTTTCGTAGCATGGATAACATTTCATGGCATGAGATTGAGCTCTACTCCTGACTTGAGATAGATAGATTGAAACAGATGCGACTGAAATGCTTGCAAGTTGGAATGACATAAGAATGGAAGAAGATGCATTTCACGAAAAGATGAGCACCAAGCATAATATCCTCCGATTTAAATACGGTACCCTACAATGACATTAAAGGTGAACTACATCTACTAATTAACGTCACCCAAGTAGTTTCAGCTGCAACTACAAAATAAGTAAGCATGAACTGCCTTGAATACATCGTTTGTTTCCCATCAACACAGCAGCGGTGGACCTAATCAAGCCAATGCATCGGACCAAGGGGAGATCTTGTCGATGCGGATGTGCAGGCGAACTTCCATGGACGCAGCCCCGTCCCCTGTCGCTGCTGGAACCAGGTACATCCGCGGCACCGGCAGGAACGTCGGCTCGTCCTTGACGGCCACCGTGCCGGGCGACGAGCTGCTCCTTATGTGCATGTCCACCAGCAACATGTCCTCCTTGCTGCAGTTCACCGCCGCCGCCTGGGACGGCTCCAGATTGACCCACATCTACACGTGAACCGGGGCCGCGTCGCCGCCCTCGCCCTAGCGCACACCAAGGGCACGGCGGTCATGCCAGCGCCGAGCGCACCCACGGTCAAGAGGAAAACATGGTTGTCGTTGCCGAGAAGCACCACCCGCGGGGTCGACACAGGCAGCTGGAGCTGGCTGATCTTGCGGTACTGCACGGCGCGCACCGGCACCGAGTGGACGGTGTGGAGGTGGCCGGCGAGCGCCTGCAGCGCGCCGACGTAGACGCAGCTTGGCTCCATGCAGTGGCAGGGCGCGTGCGGGCACACGGTCTTGTGCTCGACGACCTCGTGGTAGGTCACGTACCTCTGGCAGCCGGCATTGGGGCACTCGATCCTAGTCGAGGACACCATGATGTCAAGCGCGGGGCAGGGGTCGAAGAAGCCGCCGTCGTCCACGCACGCCTTGCACCGCCCAAAGGGCAGGAGGGCCACGCAGCAGCCGCAGGCCAGGTGCCCCGCTTTGCACTGCAGGCAGGCACACAAATCGTAGACGGCCCGTAAATTAACATGAAAGAGTCGATCTCTCACCGGCACCAATGGAGGAAGAAAGAAGGAAAGAAAGAACGAGAGGAACCTGGAAGACGGGGGGCTTGAAGGGGAGGGTGCAGAGGGGGCAGTGGAGCACTTTCTTGTCAATCCTCACGGCGAGCTCCACTCGCGGGCTGTACGCCGCCCCGACGATGGCGCCCCCATCTCCTCCTCTGGCCGCCTCTTGCCTCACGTGGCCTTCGGGCAGTTGCAGCTGCGCCTTCTTGGCTCTCTCGTCAGCCTTGTCCGGCGAAGCCCTGCTCCTCCCCTCGACGGCGGCGCCTAGCATCCTGGCTGGCCTTTGGGGAAGGAAAACCTGTGCCTGTGTGTCTCAGGCCAAACTTTTTCCAGGAGGTGGGAGAGGAGAATAGCAGAGGTCTGAGTACAAAAGGTGCCCAGGCAGCCACACTACACTATAAATGCTTCCTCATTGTGGTTTCCATTCCCAAACTTATATGGTATAGATATAAGACATGCTCTTAATCTATTTCATTATTGCTAGTTTATCCATATATTAATGTTGTCTTTCTTTCAAGTACCTACAAGTGTGCGATAAAAGTTTGACTATTGCAGATCAATGCTATTCTAGAAAAACTGAAGAACATAAAAGTAAGCACATTGTTTTTTTGCGTAGTTTCCGGCTTAATTGATACAAGGTGGAGTACTTTTGACTCCATCACCGGATTATAACATCATCAAACATGTGGGAGCCCATAAAAAGGAAAGGATACATGTGTAAGCACAAGGGACACACATAACCAAATAATACAAAGGAGCACACAACCCATCACAACTTTTCACCCCGATCACGACACATCACACCTTTCTCACTGTTATCGATAGACACAGACGCCCTGGCTGATGTGCTGGCTGCCACCAGCAAATAACAACAACATGACACAAGTGTCCAAAAGATCCCTGGAACAGGGTGGAGACCCCCGATGCGAAAAATCTTGATTAGCTGCTTGCATGGAGTAGGAAAAATAACCCCTTGATTCGGCAGATGCCATCAAGAAGCAATGAGGAATCCATCTGTCACCACACCATGCAACAACCTAGTACAGAGGCTTCTAAGCAGGCATCCGTAGCTGGAGGTTATAGAGACACAAGGGGGTAACCAGAGAGGACACCAACCAAGATCATCCTCGCATCGGTGCATGAGAAAGGGTTGAACAACAGTGCCGGAGCCCGAAAAAGCTAACACTAAGGATGATGCGGAAAATCAAGTATTGGCTCCCAACCAACCTGTGCTAACCACCAGAGAACAAAACATAGAGAGTAGAAAATGCATCCAAGATCACAATAGGGGCTAAGCTTCACCTAATATCCTAGAAATAACCTAGTGAAGAATAGGTAGCAGGAAAGCTTACTTGAACGTAAGGAGAGACAAGAATAGAAGGAGCAACCAAGTCACTCAACCGCTTTCGATTTTCCATGGCGGAGCACCCACTCATGGTTCGTGTTTACTGTACTCGTTGGTTGTGGATGCTCCTGAGTTGTGTCGTGGGGCTTGACACACAAGCCAGTGTGGTGTGTTAGGATTCTTTCGAACTCCCGGTATTGTGATCCCTTGAAGCACTACTGCGCCTCCACTCGCTGTCGTTCGCCTGCGATTGCCGCCGCTCGCCGCGTTGGGAAGTAGGCTGGATGCAGCTCCCCTCATCCAGTTCAAAGCAAAAAACAGCCTAGGAGACGCCTAAGTATGCAGCTCCGCTGCCCATAGTTGCAGCTCCAATGGACAAGGGTCCAGCTTTGGCTTGCTATCGTCATCCTCATTTACGGTCTGCTCCCAGCTTCCATCGCCACCGCTCACCATTGTTGGTTGGTCGTCCCCTGGTTGAAGCTTTTTCAGATGACGGATGTAGCATTCTCTACTGCAAGTCGTAGCAAAAGTTGCCGCCAATTGTAGCTTTTATCGCGGCAGGTTGCAGCATTCCGATCGCACTTGAGGTACCGGTTCGAGCAATCATGGTGGTTGGTTCTAGCAAATTCGGTTGCCGGTTCCAGCAAAATGCAGCCGATGGAGCCCTTTTTATTTTCGCCGGTTCAATCGTTGAAGCGAAAAATCAGTAGACAGCGGAGCCCTTCTTCTCGCTGGTTCAATCGTTGAAGAAACATCAGCCGCTGGTTCCAGCTCCGGCATAGTAAGGTTGCAACAAAAGAGGTTCATGGTCGCACACCCCCGCCCCTCAAATCTAACTTGCCGTGGTGACCCTGCACCTCACCGCGGTCACCGGTTCCGGCAAACCCGGGCACGGTTGCAACTCCCGCATCAAACGATTGTAGCATCCCTCCCCTCGTTGGTGTGGCCACAATGGAAAAGCTTGCGGATATCCGACGATTGCAGCAACTACGAGCCACAGTTCCAACATCTGGCCATGGCGGTGCCAGCTTTCTAGAGCCTTAGTTGCATCTCGCCTCCCTCACCATGCTTATTGAAGTTGCCAGCCTCGCCGGTCGCAGCACCCGGCCGCGCGGGAGGAAGATGAGGACATGTACGGCCATGGCTGCCACAGTGCAGGCAGCCATGGAAACGGAAGTACATCGCGGTGTCCCCCTGTCGCGGTCTGCGGGCTCTGCGCTGAACGTGCCCAGTAAGACGAACGGGATGAGCACCACAGTGCACCACCCAACAGCAAGGACAGTTGCAACTGCCCCACGTCGTGAGGAAGAAGTATGAAAGAAGAAGAAAAAATGATTCGCAGGGGTTGCGCTTGTGGCATGTTGGACGCATGATCCATATGGATCACAAGGCTGGTGTGCGACCGGCCCAATCTTGGGCCGGCGTCCCGGCTGGAAACATTTTCCTTTTTTTGCAATCAAAGCCATGAGAATATTATATACTTTATATTTTGCAGATAATGTAGTCATATGGGAATGGGAGCAGAATAGGAGTCGACCACCACTTGTGATGCGTCGAGGAGACGTAATCCGACAGCGACGAGACTTTGCTCTTTCCATAATACGTTGAAGGCCTATCACGTAAAAACATCATCTCATCGACACGATCTGGCTTGGCCATGAACAACGAGACAACCAAGAGGAGCAAGATGGCGCGTGCCAGATGCCTCCCGTGAAGGAAATATGCCCCAGAGGCAATAATAAAGTTATTATTTATTTCCTTATATCATGATAAATGTTTATTATTCATGCTAGAATTGTATTAACCGGAAACATAATACATGTGTGAATACATAGACAAACAGAGTGTCACTAGTATGCCTCTACTTGACTAGCTCGTTAATCAAAGATGGTTATGTTTCCTAACCATGAACAAAGAGTTGTTATTTGATTAACAAGGTCACATCATTAGTTGAATGATCTGATTGACATGACCCATTCCATTAGCTTAGCACCCGATCGTTTAGTATGTTGCTATTGCTTTCTTCATGACTTATACATGTTCCTATAACAATGAGATTATGCAACTCCCGTTTACCGGAGGAACACTTTGGGTACTACCAAACGTCACAACGTAAATGGGTGATTATAAAGGAGTACTACAGGTGTCTCCAATGGTAGACGTTGGGTTGGCGTATTTCAAGATTAGGGTTTGTCACTCCGAGTGTCGGAGAGGTATCTCTGGGCCCTCTCGGTAATACACATCACATAAGCCTTGCAAGCATTATAACTAAGATGTTAGTTGTGAGATGATGTATTACGGAACGAGTAAAGAGACTTGCCAGTAACGAGATTGAACTAGGTATTGGATACCGACGATCGAATCTCGGGCAAGTAACATACCGATGACAAAGGGAACAACGTATGTTGTTATGCGGTCTGACCGATAAAGATCTTCGTAGAATATGTAGGAGCCAATATGGGCATCCAGGTCCCGCTATTGGTTATTGACCGGAGACGTGTTTCGGTCATGTCTACATTGTTCTCGAACCGTAGGGTCCGCACGCTTAACGTTACGATGACAGTTATTATGAGTTTATGCATTTTGATGTACCGAAGGTTGTTCGGAGTCCCGGATGTGACCACGGACATGACGAGTAGTCTCGAAATGGTCGAGACATAAAGATTGATATATTGGAAGCCTATGTTTGGACATCGGAAGTGTTCCGGGTGAAATCGGGATTTTACCGGATTACCGGGAGGGTTACCGGAACCCCCCGGGAGCCAAATGGGCCTACATGGGCCTTAGTGGAAAGGTGAAAGGGGCTGCCATGGAGGGCTGCACGCCTCCCCCCTCCCCTAGTCCTATTAGGACTAGGAGAGGTGGCCGGCCACCTCTCTCTCTCTTTCCCCCTTGGAGTCCTAGTTGGAATAGGATTGGAGGGGGGAGTCCTACTCCCGGCCGCATCCGTTGAGACGACGCCTTATGAACTATGGTTTGGCAAGAAACCAAAGTTGTCGTTTCTTAAAGTTTGGGGCTGCGATGCTTATGTGAAAAAGCTTCAACCTGATAAGCTCGAACGCAAAGCGGAGAAATGTGTCTTCATAGGATACCCAAAGGAGACTGTTGGGTATACCTTCTATCACAGATCCGAAGGCTAGACATTCGTTGCTAAGAATGGATCATTTCTAGAGAAGGAGTTTCTCTCGAAAGAAGTGAGTGGGAGGAAAGTAGAACTTGACGCGGTAACTGTACCTGCTCCCTTATTGGAAAATAGTACATCACAGAAACTGTTTCTGCGACACCTATACCAATTAGTGAGGAAGCTAATGATGATGATCATGAAACTTCAGGACCAGATACTACTGAACCACGTAGATCAACCAGAGTGAGATCCGCACCAGAGTTGTACGGTAATCCAATTCTGGAAGTCATGCTACTAGATCATGATGAACCTACGAACTATGAAGAAGCGATGGTGAGCCCAGATTCCGCAAAGTGGCTTGAGGCCATGAAATCTAAGATGGGATCCATGTATGAGAACAAAGTATGGACGTTGGTTGACTTGCCCGATGATCGGCAAGCAATTGAGAATAAATGGATCTTCAAGAAAAAGACTGACGCTGACGGTAATATTACTGTCTATAAAGCTCGACTTGTCGCAAAAGGTTTTCGGCAAGTTCAAGGGGTTGACTACGATGAGACCTTCTCACCCGTAGCGATGCTTAAGTCCATCAGAATCATGTTAGCAATTGCCGCATTTTATGATTATGAAATATGGCAGATGGATGTCAAAACTGCATTCCTGAATGGATTTCTGGAAGAAGAGTTGTATATGATGCAACCAGAAGGTTTTGTCGATCCAAAGGGAGCTAACAAAGTATGCAAACTCCAGCGATCCATTTATGGACTGGTGCAAGCATCTCGGAGTTGGAATAAACGCTTTGATAGTGTGATCAAAGCATTTGGCTTTATACAGACTTTTGGAGAAGCCTGCATTTACAAGAAAGTGAGTGGGAGCTCTGTAGCATTTCTGATATTATATGTGGATGACATATTGCTGATTGGAAATGATATAGAATTTCTGGATAGCATAAAGGGATACTTGAATAAAAGTTTTTCGATGAAAGACCTCGGGGAAGCAGCTTACATATTAGGCATAAAGATCTATAGAGATAGATCAAGACGCTTAATTGGACTTTCAGAAAGCACATACCTTGACAAGATTTTGAAGAAGTTCAAAATGGATCAAGCAAAGAAAGGGTTCTTGCATGTGTTACAAGGTGTGAAGTTGAGTCAGACTCAATGCCCGACCACTGCAGAAGATGGAGAGAAAATGAAAGATGTTCCCTATGCTTCAGCCATAGGCTCTATCATGTATGCAATGCTGTGTACCAGACCTGATGTGTGCCTTGCTATAAGTTTAGCAGGGACGTACCAAAGTAATCCAGGAGTGGATCACTAGACAGCGGTCAAGAACATCCTGAAATACCTGAAAAGGACTAAGGATATGTTTCTCGTATATGGAGGTGACAAAGAGCTCACCGTAAGAGGTTACGATGATGCAAGCTTTGACACTGATCCGGATGATTCTAAATCGCAAACCGGATACGTGTTTACTTTAAATGGTGGAGCTGTCAGTTGGTGCAGTTCTAAACAAAGCGTCGTAGCGGGATCTACATGTGAAGCGGAGTACATAGCTGCTTCGGAAGCAGCGAACGAAGGAGTCTGGATGAAGGAGTTCATATCCGATCTAGGTGTCATACCTAGTGCATCGTGTCCAATGAAAATCTTTTGTGACAATACTGGTGCAATTGCTTTGGCAAAGGAATCCAGATTTCACAAAAGGACCAAAAACATGAAGAGACGCTTCAACTCCATCCGGGATCTAGTCCAGGTGGGAGACATAGAAATTTGCAAGATACATACGGATCTGAATGTTGCAGACCCGTTGACTAAGCCTCTTCCACGAGCAAAACATGATCAACACCAAGGCTCCATGGGTGTTAGAATCATTATGTGTAATCTAGATTATTGACTCTAGTGCAAGTGGGAGACTGAAGGAAATATGCCCTAGAGGCAATAATAAAGTTATTATTTATTTCCTTATATCATGATAAATGTTTATTATTCATGCTAGAATTGTATTAACCGGAAACATAATACATGTGTGAATACATAGACAAACAGAGTGTCACTAGTATGCCTCTACTTGACTAGCTCGTTAATCAAAGATGGTTATGTTTCCTAACCATGAACAAAGAGTTGTTATTTGATTAACGAGGTCACATCATTAGTTGAATGATCTGATTGACATGACCCATTCCATTAGCTTAGCACCTGATCGTTTAGTATGTTGCTATTGCTTTCTTCATGACTTATACATGTTCCTATAACTATGAGATTATGCAACTCCCATTTACCGGAGGAACACTTTGGGTACTACCAAACATCACAACGTAACTGGGTGATTATAAAGGAGTACTACAGGTGTCTCCAATGGTAGATGTTGGGTTGGCGTATTTCGAGATTAGGGTTTGTCACTCCGAGTGTCGGAGAGGTGTCTCTGGGCCCTCTTGGTAATACACATCACATAAGCCTTGCAAGCATTATAACTAAGATGTTAGTTGTGAGATGATGTATTACCGAACGAGTAAAGAGACTTGCCAGTAATGAGATTGAACTAGGTATTGGATACCGACGATCGAATCTCGGGCAAGTAACATACCGATGACAAAGGGAACAACGTATGTTGTTATGCGGTCTGACCGATAAAGATCTTCGTAGAATATGTAGGAGCCAATATGGGCATCCAGGTCCCGCTATTGGTTATTGACCGGAGACGTGTCTCAGTAATGTCTACATGGTTCTCGAACCATAGGGTCCGCACGCTTAATGTTACGATGATAGTTATTATGAGTTTATGCATTTTGATGTACCGAAGGTTGTTCGGAGACCCGGATGTGATCACGGACATGACGAGGAGTCTCGAAATGGTCGAGACATAAAGATTGATATATTGGAAGCCTATGTTTGGACATCGGAAGTGTTCCGGGTGAAATCGGGATTTTACCGGATTACCGGGAGGGTTACCGGAACCCCCCGGGAGCCAAATGGGCCTACATGGGCCTTTGTGGAAAGGTGAAAGGGGCTACCATGGACGGCTGCGCGCCTCCCCCCTCCCCTAGTCCTATTAGGACTAGGAGAGGTGGCCGGCCACCTATCTCTCTCTTGCCCCCTTGGAGTCCTAGTTGGAATAGGATTGGAGGGGGGAGTCCTACTCCCGGTAGGAGTAGGACTCCTCCTGCGCCTCCCTTGCTTGGCCGGCCAGCCCTCCCCCTCTCATCCTTTATATACGGGGGCAGGGGGCACCTCTATACACACAAGTTGATCCTTGAGATCGTTCCTTAGTCGTGTGCGGTGCCCCCTGCCACCAAATTCCACCTCGATCATACCGTTGTAGAGCTTAGGCGAAGCCCTGCATCGGTAGTACATCAAGATCGTCACCACGCCGTCGTGCTGATGGAACTCTTCCTCGACGCTTTGCTGGATCGGTGCCTGAGGATCGTCATCGAGCTGAACGTGTGCTAAGAACTCGGAGGTGCCGGAGTAACGGTGCTTGGATCGGTCGGATCGGGAAGACGTACGACTACTTCCTCTACGTTGTGTGATTGCTTCCGCAGTCGGTCTGCTTTGGTACGTAGACAACACTCTCCCCTCTCGTTGCTATGCATCACCATGATCTTGCGTGTGCGTAGGAAAATTTTGAAATTACTACGTTCCCCAACATCCCGACTTCTTGCGGATCATGGCCCGGCTGCCCATCAAGTCACTACTCCGGTTCAGGTGCGTCTACAAGGCGTGGCGCCACACCATCTCCGACAACGCGACGTTTCGTGGCGCCCACCTCTGTACCTAGAAGTCATGCTTGCTCGTGTGGACTAGTACGAGAGAGGACCGCACGAACTAGGTCGCAGCCAATTGTAGCTTTTATCGCGGCAGGTTGCAGCATTCCGATCGCACTCGAGGTACCAGTTCGAGCAATCGTGGTGGTTGGTTCCAGCAAATTCAGTTGCCGGTTCCAGCAAAACGCAGCCGGTGGAGCCCTTTTTCTTCTCGCCGGTTCAATCATTGAAGCGAAAAATCAGTAGACGACGGAGCCCTTCTTCTCGCCCGTTCAATCATTGAAGAAAAATCACGCGCTGGTTCCAGCTCCGGCATAGTACGGTTGCAACAAAAGAGGTACATGGTTGCACACCCCCGCCCCTCCAATCTAACTTGCCGTGGTGACACTGCACCACACCGCGGTCGCCGGTTCCAGCAAAACCGGGGCATGGTTGCAGCTCCCGCATCAAACGATTGTAGCATCCCTCCCCGCGTTGGTGTCGCCACAATGGAAAAGCTCGCGGATGTCCAACGATTGCAGCAACTACGAGCCACAGTTCCAACATCTGGCCATGGCGGTGCCAGCTTTCTGGAGCCTTAGTTGCATCTCGCCTCCCTCACGATGCTGATTGAAGCTGCCAGCCTCGCCGGTCGCAGCACCCGGTCACGCGGGAGGAAGACAAGGACATGGACGGCCATGGCTGCCACAGTGCAGGAAGCCGTGGCAACGGAAGTACACCGCGGTGTCCCCCCCGTCGCCGTCCGCGGCCTCTACTCTGAACGTGCCCAGCAACACGAACGGGATGAGCACCACAGTGCACCACCCAACAGCAAGGACAGTTGCAACTGCCCCACGTCGTGAGGAAGAAGTATGAAAGAAGAAGAAAAAATGATTCGCAGGGGTTGCGCTTGTGGCATGTTGGACGCATGATCCATATGGATCGCAAGCCTGGCGTGCGACCAGCCCAATCTTGGGCCGGCGCCCCGGCTAGAAACATTTTCCTTTTTTTTGCAGTCAAAGCCATGAGAATATTATATCATTTATATTTTGCAGATAATGTCGTCATATGGGAGTGGGAGCAGAATAGGAGTTGGCCACCACTTGTGATGCATCGAGGAAACCTAATCCGACAGCGACGAGACTTTGCTCTTTCCATAATACGTTGAAGGCCTATCATGTAAAAACATCATCTCATCGACACGATCTGGCTTGGCCATGAACAACGAGACAACCAAGAGGAGCAAGATGGCGCCATGCTAGATGCCTCCCGACCTCTTGCAGATCATGGCCCGGCTGCCCATCAAGTCGCTACTCCGATTCAGGTGCGTCTACCAGGCGTGGCGCCACACCATCTCCGACAACGTGACGTTTCGTGGCGCCCACTTCTGTACCCAGAAGTCATGCTTACTCGTGTGGACCAGTACGAGAGAGGACCGCACGAACAAGGTCACCACCATTGGCTTGTACATGTCAGAGGAGGGTGTAGCCCTCGCGGACACCATGGACTTAGCTCATGAAGACGATGCGCATTGCTTCGCGCACTGCGATGGGCTAGTGTTGTGCCCACGCAGACCGTGGTCCACATGCTCAACCCAGCCACACGTCGCGTCCTCCCACTGCCTCCGAGCTCCAAGAGTGTAGCAACTGACCGCTTCTACAAGCTGCTCACCCACCAAGTGTTTGGCATCAGCTATGACTCTCGCAGCGACACCTACAAGATCGCACGCCTCTTCCTCGGCCATATGGATCCCGGTCCGGGGCGGTTACCACCAGAACTTTTGGGATGGAGGTTTTCACCATCGGGGTAGACCGGCATTGGCGTGAGATGGCGAGGAAACCACCCCACACTGCTGACATTTTGAGAAACCCGACCTTCTTCGAGGGCTCATTGTTTTGGCCCATTGACCAGAACAAACTCGCGGATGGAGAATCGACACCAGGGTTTCTCCGCTTCAGACAGGAGGACGAATCATTCACCGTCACGCCACTGCCTCCTTGCTGCACGGGGCTCATGTACGCAACGCCCTACTTGGGCGAGCTGCGCGGGGGAGGTGAGTGTGGCTCATCCAGGGCCCAAGTATGAGTCAATTGAGATTTGGATGTGCAACGGCATTGAAACCAACCCGCCAACATGGACACAACGTTACATCTTTGGCGTCTATTGCCCCCAATGACTGAATTTGTCAGAGCCACCATGTACTATCTATGCCAAGATGTCTTGGTTCAACGGGTTATCAAAGATATAGTTGGCGTGGGACGTTTGCTACACCACAACCATGACTCGGTAATCCCCTACATTCCAAACATAGTGCAAGTCTAGTTGAAAATCCTATGGCTAATACTAGCAGGGAGATCTCTCTGGTATACTTGTGCAAATCAAATCCTGGTTGTAATATACAAAAAACAAATCTATGTCTAATTTTTGCTTGGACAATTACTCGTATATATGTAAAGTAAGGGTTAAGGGCCCAGACCCCCACAACACCATCGAATGTTTAACAGCTTCTTAGAATTAGGGATGCAAAGTGGCATCCTGCATCAGCCCACATCCTTCGGTTGATTCAATAAAACCAAGGCATTCCTCTTTTTGTCACAATTAGTGTATTTGTATTACTAGCATAGTTTAGAGGGCTTAAGTGGGACACCACGTTGCATCCCTACTTAGAGTAGGGCATATACTACATTCATAGAAATCATATGCTATCGTAAGTAAGGGCCTTTGGCTGGCCTATGAAGCCGCATGACTCGGTCAATCATCAATGTCTAAAAACAGAAATCATATGCTATCTGATAAAAAGCCTCAGTTGTACCTTGTGCTAAGTTCACCTTGCTTTCATTCACATACCAGATGAGTAATAGCCATTGCATTTTGTTCGTCTAATGGCACATAATTAACACCATGTTTTCATGGATCCAAACAATTTGATCTGCTTAAGCAACCAGCCCAATGGCCCGCACTTTAAGACAAAAATATACCAGTATCGATACTTTCCCCACAATCCAACGCCTTCAGAGAATTGCAGCCCTGCAATTTTTCATGTTGCGATATGGCCATGTAAGCTTGGATCAAGATCACCCAGTTGGGACCCCAGAAGCCTCTACGCGATTTTCTCTTACAAATATAGATCATACATAAAGATTGTTCGATACAAGTTCAAGTACTGATTAAGCAATACATGACCAGCTCAAGTGAGGTTTGGACACAAATGACATACATGCTTGCTAGAAGAATAAGTTTAGCAATGTATCAAGACATGCCAAAAGAACACTAATGCCTCCTTCAAAAGCTGACAAATATCTACTACGATATTCAGAAGCAGTCTTTATCAGTTGGCACCCAAATATCGAATCCTACATCCTACGCAGGCAGCGAGTGGTACATACATGGGCCCGCCATCACTTGCGCATGTTTCCTACGATGGCATGAGCATCATACCAACCATGGCTGTGGCACTCTTACCGGAGACATGGAGCAAAACCTTCGGCATGAGGAACAGGAAGCAATCTTTGGGCATCCCATCATACAGATTAGTGCTCCTGGTTTGAAAGTCCATAGCCCGAGAAAAGCTTGGTTCAGTGCACTACAATGATAGCCTGCACCTGAATTTGGATCCAGTAATGTGAGGCTGGATGTAGCAAACTGAGATGACACCTTGTTGACAAGGGACCCCATAGTCATGTTGACAAGGAACATGTGCCCATCCTCACCCATGAGAATGGTTGATCCGAGCTGGATGCGGATCTGGAACACCTTGTTGTACATAACTTTCGGGGGATGCGACTTGTGCTTGCCTGAAAAATGGTCGAGAAGCATCATGGCTGATACACTGAAGCCGCAAGGGCGCTCCAGACGCGACGTCCGAAGACAAGACCCGCTCCTCTGCCGCCGAAGACGATGACGATGAGGAGGAGGAAAGTGATTCTCCCACGGATGGGGGGAGGAAGAAGAGGGCGGCCTCCACAATTCTGGAGGCGGAGGCGCCCAAGAAGGGGAAAGGCCCACTCCTGGGCAGCTCCGCAAGCATTGTCGACAGCAGTACGGAGCGACGCCCCCGGAACAATCCCCTGGCTGCATCGTGAGTGCTAAGAACCCGTACATGTCCAATTATATGGCCTTTCCACCTCATGGTAGTTTACATGGTTTAATTTTATCATTGCAGTCCGGCCCACGACAGCTCCCAACGATCCTCATCAAGAGGCTCGTTGGACTCAAAGGAGATGGCCAGCGAGACACCGCCGGCCACTTACTCTCCCAAGGACAAGAATGACAACGAGGTGTTGTCCCAAAGGATCTTCCCAGGCCAGGGAGAGGTTCGGGAGGCCGTCAAGGCGGCGCCGGAGGGCGACACCTCGGCCGCCGGACACATGGGGGAACAGGCCCCTATGGAGACTGGCGATGGGGGTCGTACTCAATTCGGCCCACCTCTGAGCACGGATCCGAACACCCATACGGCCCCAGAGTCCGACAAGCAGCCTCCTTCAAGTGAAGGAGGCGTGCCCATCCCGCCGGCGACCTCTATCCAACCAGAGGCGCCAGATAATCTATTGGAAGCGTTGCGAGGTGCTTCCATTGTGGAAGAACACTGTGTCCTTAGGTGTACGGTGATTGAGAAGGTTCGGTCCGTTAACAGCAGACTGACCGAAGCCTGCTGTGGCCTGCTGATAGGAGCAGCGTTTAACCGAGAAAATCCCAATATAGACAGTAGCCCCTGAGACACTGTCCGATGTTCAGAAACAAAAGCTGCGCAGATGATCAATTAAATTTCAAAGGAAGCTAACCAAATTGTGTCTGATTTGAATGAGCAGGCGTCGCTGCTGGCCGCGACCTCTCACACTGCCGAAGTCTCTAGACTAAGGCAGAAATTGGAGCTGGCCGAAGAAGATCTCGGCCAGGCGAGGAAGCAGCTGGAGGACCAGCAAGGTATGCAGTGATAGGCAATGTATCCGAAAAGAATAAATGGTATATACTGACAGTAGTGTCATGCTATGTGTAGGGGCGACGACCGAGGTCGAGGCCCTGAAAAAGGCCCTGGCCGAAGCGGAGGGAAAAGCTGTCAAGGAGTAGGCTGCTCGTAAAAAGCTTAAGGCCAGGCTGAACGAGGTCCAGTAAGAGCTCCAAGATGCTGTTAAGAAGTATGACGCCTTGGAGGGAGATGTTTCGGCTCGAGAGACCGAACTCTCAAAAGCTCGCCAAAGCACGGAAGCGGCCCGGGTTGCAGCCCAGGGTGCCCTCCGAGAGATACAGGAGGCCAAGAAGATCGCAGCGGGTAAGTCATTTAGTATGCAAAGCAAGCATGTGAAGATGAAATATCTCCTACTAACCTAGATTCAGAGTTCTCTAGGAGCATTTGCAGATCTGCCGTGTAGTGTGTCCGACGCCGTGGAGTTCTTCTGAGTCGAAGAAGGGAGCTCGGCGGAGAAGTTGTTCTGGTCGCAATATCTTACGCCAGAGCATCCTGAGCCCTTCACTAGTCAGCTAAAACAGCCGGTGGAGCTGCATAGGGTGGCCGAACTGGCCATGAAGGATTTGATAATCCTACTGTGGCCAGCCGAAGCTATACTCTGCAGCTACTTCGAACTCGTGAAGCGGCTGGTGAACGCCTGGTGACGCCTGTTGTCAAGCGATCGGCATGCATTAATGGTGCGCGCATAGCCTTCGCCCGCGTCACGATATGGTGGGCGAAGATGGATGCCATCAAGCTGACGACCGAGGGTCCGCCAGAGGACAAGGAGCACCGCACGCCTGAGCGGTATTTTGCAGACGTCCTGGACGGATCGCGCATTGTAGCAACGCAATGTGCGCAAGACACTATTTTCAAATGAATACAATCATGTTGTCTTTGCCCTATATGATGAAACGACATTGTTATGTAATATAATGTCTAGAAAAAAAAATTCTCCTCCTGTGCGGCCGTGTTATGTGAAATCTGAGAGTTGGACAGTTATCGGCTTCTGCCCCCATGTAGGAAATACGGGGGTGTTCGGGATGTAATCTAAACACTCTTGATCCAATTGTTTGCTCCTTGAAGGAGGTGTTTAGCGCGGCGAACCAGGCAATCGGACTATGCGGCTTTAGCACCATCACTTAGCCATAGGAGTTTGATAGATAGAAATATAGGCGCATCCCCTACTATCCGGACTAGGATGCTATAAACACTTGATTGGGTAAGTACCAATCCCTCGTGTAATGCAGAAAAATCTCTAAGGATTTGAGACCTCCGAAGAGCTGACCGGCTCTCGCCGCATCATGGCAATCAGTTTTCGGCTTTCTCTACTGAGGTGCTCACTTGGGTAAACCAGGGCACAATCATAGTAGTTCTCCCTTTACTACGCTAACCGATACAGTGAAACGTAAGGTAGTAAGCACAGGAGCCGGGCAACCCAACTATTGACCAAAGACATGATTCGGAGCCAATACATATAGTGCTAAATTCGGGGTGCCGAATTGTACTTGTAAAAGTGTTCGGACTTTTGTTGCCATACTGTGGGGCACTATGAAGCCCCTGGCGAATTGAAACGCACGAGAGTGTACGGGTGTTACCTGACAGAGTTACCAGAAAAAGAAAAGACAAAAAAGGAAGAAAAAATAAGAACAAGTGGTAAGCTAGAACCGTAAAAATTTGGGCCACAAACTGCTTCTATTATAATTTCCTTAGTGCGCTAAAGTGCATTTATACAAGTAGTGCAATAAGCAGAAGGCTATTTTCTATGCCGTAACCAAGTGAGAGCTGCGTGTGGGTCCTGAAAATAGGTAGAGGGATCGTTAAAGAGGCCACCTAAAGATTCTCCTATACGTCTATTCTTCTTGTCGCCTTGGTATTTTTATCCTTCGAAAAGAATCGATGGTCAAGCCGCCAAAAAAAGGCCTGTAAAAAAAGAAAAAGGAAATAGTGAAATTATGTATGTCCGGAGCGGTCGAGCCCTATTGCGGAACACAAGCTGGTCATGCCTCCACCCGTGCCCATGGTATTTTTAGCGCGTAATTATGTACGCGTGGCACAGTTGCCGCCACTTGGTCGGGACTGGGACGGAGGCTTAATTGCCAGTCGAGCTGTCGGCGTTCTGGGAACGGGGGTCCCCAGACATGCCTACCTGCGGCTTGCGGTGTGGCTCGAGTGGGGCCCCAGTGCGGCCCAGCTTCATCAGCTCAAGCTCAAGACCCTCGCAAGGGGCCAAGCCTTGCGGGGCGGATGACAGGAGGCTTACTCAGGAGCAACCTCATCAGGCAGGCTCACGAGGAGGCGGAGAGATCAAGGCAGGGGTGCCTCGCGAGGAGCCCGTGACACAAGCCATGACGATCAAGATTAGGCGGGCGCCAGGCAGGCACCGGCCTATGCAGTGTCCTTGTTTCCCCTTCGGTGCAAAGGGACCAAGCGCAGGCCAAGGCAACGGTTAAAGGTTACCATTCCGGTGCAACGAGACCAAGACCAGCAGAGCGGCTGGACGGATGTCGGGACCCCGATCCTAGGTCACACCGATCTAGCATGTAACACATCATATCACTTTGTGGCCTCACGCACGGTATTCCCATGGGTGCCACCTTACCTGGCCCGGGACTGTTTGCGCCTTTTGGCTCATGTATATGATAGTGTCGCTAGCATCCATATGACAAAGAACCCGGGCCGACATGGCTAGTCGTGAACCCAAAGCGGCACTAACCCATGGGGACAGGCATACATGAATCAACCTCGAGCATGTCGGTCAACCGCGTGTGAATCCGGGCTGTAGCACTAGGCTAACAGGACTCCGTTAACCCGGGCTGTAGCAGGCTAGGCAGGACTCCGGTCGTCACCGCGTGACATTTCCCCGAAGGGACAGACACAGGAACGAAGTGAAACACATGCCGGCCAGTCAGGTGTTCCGAGCAGTAGTGCTGGGCTAGTAGGGCTCCGGTGGACCGGGCTGTAGCGGACTACTATCGCTCAGAAGACACTAGACTACATTTCCCCATATGATAGGCTGCCAAGGATAAACAACCAGATTGTCGGATCCCACACATAGCAATACATGCTACACGTACGCATAACATGCAAGTATGTGCTGTACAACATGGCATCACAACATAACGCAAACTCACATAGATAAAGGCTCAGAAGAGCCACATAGCATAAATACAAGCAGGGGTCACATGACCCATCATTCAGAGCATACAAGCAACGGAAGCATTACATGTCTGAGTACAGACAACTACAAAGAAAAGAGCTGGAAAACCTGACTATCTACAAGACCCTCCCAAGGGTACAAGATCGTAGCTGAGGTAACAAGCTACCCGTCGAAGTCCAAGCGGAACTACTAGTAAGACAGGTGTCTCGTCTGCAAAACATAAATAAAGCAAACGTGAGTACAAAGGTACTCAGCAAGACTTACATCAGATCCTATCATATATGCATTAGTATCAAGAAGGTAGTGTGGGGTTTAGTTGCAGCAAGCCAGCTTTGACACAGTGGCTATCCTGTTCTACGACAACGAGAAACTTCTTTGAGATGAGGCAGCGCACACGAGTCCACTAATCACCACATCAATACACCACTAAGGATTCATCCTCGTCTCCCTACGAGAAGGCCATCCACAGCACTCACACTTGTCTTGAGCATTTTAGAGTATCCACTTTAAGTTGTCTATGTACCACGTAAGCATCCAAGAAGTCCATAACCGAGGACACGGCTATTCGAATAGATCATGATAACCCTGCAGGGGGTACTTCTTCACACACGCTCTCGCCACTTACCGCCATGTACACGTCATGTATCTCGGCAACCTTCAAGCGGAAGCCTGGCGAGGGTGTCGGCCACGACCTGACTATCCACACAAGACTCTAGTCCAGGTTTATCGCCTATTCGGGTTCCATCCGCAAGGAGATCCGGCCGAGGTTTCGCTCACGGCCCCAAACGATGTGCACAGGGTTCCCGAGCCCACCATCCGGGTGCCACTCGGTACACCGGGCCACGTGTGCCTAGTCTGTCCCAAGTCCACCCTGCCGAGTGCCAATCGGTAGAAAAATAGCACTACCTATAAACACCAGAAACTATTTGCAACTCCTGGACAGAGCTCAAGGCGGTTAATAAGTCGAGAGAGCTTGGAGCGCCCGGAGCCCAATGTGTGGTAGTAGCTAGTCATTGGACAACTTACACAGAACTCAGTTCTTAAGGACGGTCCCAATGAGACAACCCACCATGTACTCCTACATGGCCTCTCACCGCTACCTTTACCAAATCGTGTTCACACGTTTAACTCTCAGCACCAGAACATATCATAACACTCCAATTCATTCCCGATGAATCAGACCTGACACAACTCTAAGCAATAGCAGGCATGGCATGGTAAGAACACAACATGGCTCAATCAACCCCTACACATGCTAGTGGGTTTCAACTATTTACTGTGGCAATGACAGGTCATGCAGAGGAATGGGTTCAACTACCGCAGCATAAAATAGTAGTTGAATCGTGGTTGTCCTAATGCAATAAAAGAGAGCAGGAGCGAGAGAGTGGGGTTGTATCGGAATGAACAAGGGGGGTTGCTTGCCTGGTAGAACAACAAGGAAGGCACTGCTCCTCAGACAGGTACTCTGGCACGGTCTCCGGAGCAGGACCTATCGAGAAGGAACGGTGTCGGCAATCAAACACAAGCATATGCAACATTATGATGCATGAACATGGCATGAAGATGTGATGCTGTTTGGGCTAATGCAACTAGTATTCATTTGGTTAAAGTCCATTTGAACTAAAGATTCAAATATAACTCCAACATAAGCTCTTAAATATGCCATAAGTGTGTTTTCACATATACAGCATGTATAGGTTGGTTTGTCATGCATGAAAATGGTACAGATGGATAGATTGAATTTTTCTGATAATTTTTCATATATAAATTATTTCAATCTGAGTTACGGTTGAATATATTCTGGAATTTCCTGATTTATTATAATTACAGAAAATGAGATATTGCATCAGCATGATGTCAGCGTTGCGTCAGCGGTCAACGGAGTTGTCCGAGTCAAACCTGACGTGTGGGGTCCACACGTCAGTGACTGGTTAGTTAACAGGAGGGTTAATTAATCCTAATTACTAATTAGGGGCGCCGGGGCCCACTGCCAGTGTCAGGGGGTTAGGAAAAATGGTGATTAGCCTTAAGCTAATCACCTGGCCGGTCGGGCCCGCACGTCAGGCCGGCGAGGTCGTCGCCGGCGACCTCTGGACACGGCGGCGTCCACGCTGCAGGGCACGGGGGCGGCGGCTGGGAGCACCGGGGTGTAGCCCGTGCTCTCGCGCATCCAGTGGGGTAGGTAGGAGGAGGAGGGGTGGCCGGAGACGACCGCGGCGAGGTCATCCACGGCGACCGGAGCTACGGGAACAGCGGGTTCAGCGCTACAGGGCACTAGGGGGGCTGCGATTGGGTGCAAACGACGCGCAGGAGGGCACTGAGCACGGCGGTGAGCTCGGTTGCGAGCTATGGCAGCTGTGGCCACGGCGGCGACATGGACGGCGGAGCGGAGCTCTCCGCCAAGGTGGAACTGAGGCCTAGACAGTGCAGACGTGAAGAGGGGGAGAGGGGTTCGACGCAGAAGCTCACAGCGGAGGCGACGGGATGGTCAGCGGGCTCGGGGAGGACCAGTCGGCGGCGAATTTAGCGGTGGCGATCCGCGGCTCCGACGAAGGGGATGATGGCGATGGCGATGCTGCTGTGCTCCTGGCGTCGTCCAGCTCGACGAGGAAGCGTAGTCGAGGGCGGCGGTGGTCCTGGACAGTAGCAAGGGACGAGGGGGAGGCGGTGGTCGCGGCAATGCTAAACGGCGGCGACAGCAGCGCTCGGCCGCGTGAGGGGGAGGGCGAGTGAGAGAGACAGAGGAAAGGGGAGGGCACGGGGAGAGAGTGAAGGAGTCGGGGTGGTGCGTGGCGCTCGCAGCGGCCTCCAGCGACGATTGACGAACCAGGAGGTGGCCGGTGCGTGCTCGCGCGCGGCGAGCACACGCGCGCCATCCTCCTGGCAGGAGGTTGGCGATGACCTGGCCTGGGCCAACAGTGTTGGGCCGGCACAGGAGCTGGGCCGCCAGCTGGGCTGCCAGGCAGGTAAGCGCCAGGTAGGTTTTTCCATTTTTGTTTTTTTTCTTTTCTATTTTTCTGACATTTGTTTTGATTTGATAAAAATACCAAATCATTTTTATATTGTTCTGAAATTTATTGTAGGAACTAGTTGGATTATTCCAAAACCCCCAGTTACAAATCAGAATTATTGGAGTATATTTGAATATATAACAAATATAAATCCAATACAAATAATTATGCATTAATTCCAAATGGCCAAAATAAATATTTATGAGCCCCTAAAAATATTGGTTTGAATTTTACCTCTCACCAATATTTTCAGAGAGAGACATGAACATTTTCTTGGACCCTTTTGGAGTACTTTTTATCTGGGTCATTTTCAATAATGATTTCTGAGGGTTCACAACTCCCCATTTCAAAGTTAAATGGAGTTTAAACATGATGCAAACATGTAGGGCTAGCCTAGGTCATACCAGAACTAGGGATGTGACAACTCGCCCCCACTCGAAGAAATCTCGTCCCGAGATTCAGGAGTCGGCGGGAAGAAAGCGGGGTACTCAAGTCGAAGACGATCTTCACGCTCCCAAGTGGCTTCTCTCGCAGAATGATGAGACCACTGAACCTTGAGGAACTTGATGTTATGACGTCGGTTGACACGCTCTGCTTGATCAAGGATGCATACAGGGTACTCTCGATAGGTGAGGTTATCTTGGAGATCAAGCGTTTCGTGGTCCACTTCGCGGATGGGATCCGAGAAGCAACGCCTGAGTTGAGAGACGTGGAAGACATCATGAACTCGAGAAAGATGTGGTGGTAGTTCCAACTGGTAGGCAACCTCTCCTCGTTTAGCGAGAATGAGAAAGGGACCAATGTAACGAGGAGCCAACTTGCCCTTGATACCGAATCGATGGGTACCCTTTAGAGGAGTAACCCGAAGATAAGCCTTATCGCCAACTTCATAAGCCACTTCCTTATGACTACGGTCATACTGGCTCTTTTGACGAGATTGGGCTGTTTTCAAATTCTCACGAATGATGCGAACTTGCTCTTCTGCCTCCTGGATCATATTCGGTCCAAAGAATTGCCGTTCACCGGTTTCTGACCAGTTCAAAGGTGTTCGACATCTTCGTCCATACAGAACCTCAAAAGGAGCTTTCTTGAGGCTGGATTGATAGCTATTGTTATAAGAAAACTCGGCAAAAGGAAGACACTTCTCCCAATCCATACCGAATGAGATAACACAAGCTCTAAGCATGTCTTCAAGAATCTGGTTGACCCTTTCCACCTGACCACTTGATTGAGGGTGGAAAGCGGTACTGAAAGAAAGATGGGTGCCCATGGCAGTTTGGAAACTCTCCCAGAAATGAGAAGTGAAAAGACTACCACGATCTGAATTGATCTCTAGTGGAACACCTTGAAGTGACACTATTCGAGAGATATATAAGTCAGCGAGCTGACTAGCAGTGATACTCTCTCGAACAAGTAGGAAGTGAGCCACTTTGGAAAGACGATCAATGACTACGAAGATAGCGTTATTCCCTTTCTTGGTCCTGGGAAAGCCGGTGATGAAGTCCATACCAACTTTATCCCATTTCCATTCAGGAATAGCTAAAGGCTGAAGAGTGCCAGCAGGTCTTTGATGCTCTGCCTTAACGCGGCGACAAACGTCACAGTTAGCAATAAACTGAGCAATTTCTCTCTTCATCCTAGTCCACCAGAACCTCTGGCGTAGGTCCTGATACATCTTAGTACTACCGGGATGAATCGTGAGAGGAGATTCGTGCGCCTCCTTAAGGATTAACTGTCGAAGATGTTGATTCTTGGGAACCACCAAGCGACTCTCAAAGAAAACAACACCGCGACCATCTATAGAAAAACTACCACCAACTCCCTTGTTAATGTTTCTCTTGATCCGGGAAATTCCCGTATCCTGCTTGTGAGCAGAGATAATCTGATCCACAAGAGTAGGTTTTGCCACCAAGGTAGAAAGGAATCCGTGAGGAGCAATGTGAAGGTTAAGCTTACATAATTCCTCATGGAGAAGTGGTTAGCCCTGCTGCAACATGAGATTGTTGCAATAGGACTTACGACTTAGCGCATCAGCCATGACATTCCCCTTGCCTGGGGTGTAGGTAATCCCTAAGTTGTAATCTGAGATCAACTCCAACCAACGTCTTTGCCTAAGGTTCAAATCTGGTTGGGTGAAGATATACTTGAGACTCTGGTGATCGGTGTAAATCTCGCAACGTTTACCAAGAAGGTAATGTCGCCAGGTCTTAAGTGCATAGACTATGGCTGCAAGCTCTAGATCATGGGTAGGATAATTCTCCTCATGTGGATGCAACTGTCGAGATGCATAGGCAATCACATGGCGATCTTGCATAAGAATGCAACCTAGTCCGTGTCGTGAGGCGTCGCAGTAGATAACAAAGTCTTTAGTGAAGTCCGGTGGCACGAGTATGGGAGCAGAAGTAAGACGTCTTTTCAGTTCCTGAAAACTATGTTCACACTGTGGGGACCACTCAAACTTTTTATCTTTCTTGAGAAGTTCCGTGAGAGGTTTGGCCACTTTGGAGAAGTTCTCAACGAAGCGGCGACAATAACTGGCTAGACCAAGGAAACTCCTAACTTGCTTAACTGTTTCAGGCGGAGTCCGATCAAGAACGGCCTGAACTCTTTCGGGATTGACAGCAATGCCCTTACCAGAGATCACGTGGCCGAGATAGGTCACTTCTGGTAACCAAAATTCGCAGTTGGAGAACTTGGCGTAAAGGCGGTGTGCTCTGAGTTTTTCTAGCACAAGTCTAAGATGTTCGGCATGCTCTTCCTCATTCTTCGAGTAAATAAGGATATCATCGAGGTAAACCACGACAAACTTGTCTAGGTACTCCATGAAGATCGAGTTCATCAAGCGAGAGAAAGTAGCTGGAGCGTTGGTTAGACCAAAGGACATGACGGTGTACTCGTACTGACCATAACGAGTGACAAAAGCCGTCTTAGGAATGTCCCCATTTCTGATCTTGATTTGGTGGTAGCCTAACCTCAAATCCATCTTGGAAAAGACTGAGGATCCAGCGAGCTGATCATACAGGTCGTTGATCCTGGGGAGCGGATACTTGTTCTTTATCGTGACCAAATTAACGGGACGATAATCTACAACCATCCGGTCCGTACCATCCTTCTTCTTGACGAAGAGAACGGGGCAAGCCCAGGGAGAAGAACTGGGACGGATGAAACCCTTTTGCAAGGACTCATCGAGTTGTTTCTTAAGCTCAGCTAGTTCTAAGGGTGCCATCTTGTAAGGTCTCCTAGAGATTGGAGCGGTTCCTGGGATAAGATCTATGACAAATTCTACATCTCTGTCAGGTGGAATACCTGGCAGTTCCTCTGGAAAGACATCCGGAAAGTCACGGACTACCGGGATATCTTCGAGGTCTGGAAGAGGGTTGGCATTAAGAGAATAGAGTTGACGCTTTGCAACTCTAGTGGAGACGGTGACTATCTTGCCAGATGGGTGTGTAAGCTGAACAGACCTTGTGTAACAATCAATCTGGGCATGATGAGCTTTCATCCAATCCATACCCAAGATGATGTTAATATCTGTAGACTTGAGGGCTATAAGTGATGCAAGGAATACAAGTCTGTCAATAAGGATTTCATTACCATGGCTTATTCGGGTAGATTGCCATCTAGACCCTGGAGTTTGGATTTCAAGTGGAGTTGGCATATCACAAAATGACATGTCGTGCAAACGAGCATAGCCTTCAGAGATGAAGGAGTGAGATGCTCCGGTATCGAACAAAACCGAAGCTGGACGGCAATTGACAAGGAGGGTACCAAGAACGACATCCGGATCATCACGAGTGTCTTTAGCTGAGACGTGATGCACACATCCACGTTCAGGGGGAGCTGACTTGAAACTACTCATCTTGCATGATGGCTTATCACGGCCAACAGACTTCTCAGGCTGGGGTGGGGCATAGTTGGTTTGAGAGCAGTCACGTGCATAGTGTCCTGGCTCTCCGCATGTGAAGCAAGTCCCTGAAGTAGGACGTGGGCCCGCCTTGACAAGCGGTCTACCAGTAGGCCTGGGTGGAGCATGTAACTGAACTGGGTGAGGTGCCACATAAGAGGGCCTCGGTGAGTAACCGGGTGGAAGAGCGGAGTTCGGAACCCAAAACCGGCGCTTCTGCAAGGTAGAGCCGGAGGAAGAAACCAAATCACGGGTGTGCTTATGAGACTCCTCGTAAGTGAGCTGAGCAGTCTCCGCATTAATGGCCTTGTTCACAAGAGCCTGGAATGTATTGCAATGGTGCAGGTGGAGATCACGACGCAACTTGGGGTTGAGACCCTTCCGGAACCTAGCCTGCTTCTTGGCGTCTGTGGACACTTCTTCTGTAGCATAGCGGGCGAGGTTCTCAAATTCTCTACTGTAGGCATCAACCGCCATCTTACTCTGGGTGAAACTACAAAACTCTTCTCTCTTGCGATCAACGAGAGCCTCAGGAATGTGATGCTCACGGAAAGCCTCGGTGAAATCTCTCCAGGTGATTATCTGGCCAGCTGGAAGCATAGCCTCGTAGTTCTGCCACCAAATACTGGCAGGACCTTCCAGGTGATAAACAGCATAGGTGACCTTGTCACTTTCAGCTACGTTCGCAGAACGCATCTTGTGTGTAATACTACGGAGCCAGTCATCTGCATCGAGTGGCTCAATGGAATGATGGAAGGTGGGTGGTTTCAGACCAATGAAGTCATGGATGGACACAAACTCTTTGTGCTGGCGGGAGGTGTTCTCCTCAATACGTGCTAACAAGTGGTTTGACTCTCGCTTGTTCTTCTCCATTTCTAACATGAACTCTGCCAATGAAGACTGGTCAGGAGGATCCTCGTCCCTACCATCTCCGTGGTTCCGGATATGAGCAGCAGAACTTCGGTTAACCGGCAACATCCTGAGAGCCAACCAAGGAAACAAGGATGGATTCAGCATCATCATAAGGATGTAGATTATAGTACGAGAAAAAAAATACTATCTCTTGAACCCCTAGGACAAATCCGGCAGCATAACGGCAGCAAACTGCTCAAAATGAGACATTCTGCAAAAGATGGGGTAGCACCATGCTCAACATCATTACTTAAGGTTTTGAGATATTACTAAACAGGCTACACCAGAGGTACTCAACTGGGATATGACTCTGATTAACCCATCCTAAGAGACTACGGAGTAGTGACACGTGATCCTGATAGACAGAAGAAGAAGCGTAGTTCCTTAACCCCGTAGGAAAGATAGGATGACTCAGATCAGAAGGCATGAGGTATAAGGAGTAAAAAGAGCCTTACGTTCCCTTCCACAATCAATTCCCTTACATAACTAAAGAATTTCTAGACACAACTTCGACCAGGTTGGCTTGGAAATCCTACAGGCAGTCAGGCTCTGATACCAAGGCTGTCGGGACCCCGATCCTAGGTCACACCGATCTAGCATGTAACACATCATATCACTTTGTGGCCTCACGCACGGTATTCCCACGGGTGCCACCTTACCTGGCCCGGGACCGTTTGCGCCTTTTGGCTCACGTATATGATAGTGTCGCTAGCATCCATATGACAAAGAACCCGGGCCGACATGGCTAGTCGTGAACCCAAAGCGGCACTAACCCATGGGGACAGGCATACATGAATCAACCTCGAGCATGTCGGTCAACCGCGTGTGAATCCGGGCTGTAGCACTAGGCTAACAGGACTCCGGTAACCCGGGCTGTAGCAGGCTAGGCAGGACTCCGGTCATCACCGCGTGACATTTCCCCGAAGGGACAGACACAGGAACGAAGTGAAACACATGCCGGCCAGTCAGGTGTTCCGAGCAGTAGTGCTGGGCTAGCAGGGCTCCGGTGGACCGGGCTGTAGCGGACTACTATCGCTCAGAATACACTAGACTACATTTCCCCATATGATAGGCTGCCAAGGATAAACAACCAGATTGTCGGATCCCACACATAGCAATACACGCTGCACGTACGCATAACATGCAAGTATGTGCTGTACAACATGGCATCACAACATAACGCAAACTCACATAGATAAAGGCTCAGAAGAGCCACATAGCATAAATACAAGCAGGGGTCACATGACCCATCATTCAGAGCATACAAGCAACGGAAGCATTACATGTCTGAGTACAGACAACTACAAAGAAAAGAGCTGGAAAACCTGACTATCTACAAGACCCTCCCAAGGGTACAAGATCGTAGCTGAGGTAACAAGCTACCCGTCGAAGTCCAAGCGGAACTACTAGTAAGACAGGTGTCTCGTCTGCAAAACATAAATAAAGCAAACGTGAGTACAAAGGTACTCAGCAAGACTTACATCAGATCCTATCATATATGCATTAGTATCAAGAAGGTAGTGTGGGGTTTAGTTGCAGCAAGCCAGCTTTGACACAGTGGCTATCCTGTTCTACGACAACGAGAAACTTCTTTGAGATGAGGCAGCGCACACGAGTCCACTAATCACCACATCAATACACTATTTTCGAATGAATACAATCATGTTGTCTTTGCCCTATATGATGAAACGACATTGTTATGTAATATAATGTCTAGAAAAAAAATTTCTCCTCCTGTGCGGCCGTGTTATGTGAAATCTGAGAGTTGGACAGTTATCGGCTTCTGCCCCCATGTAGGAAATACGGGGGTGTTCGGGATGTAATCTAAACACTCTTGATCCAATTGTTTGCTCCTTGAAGGAGGTGTTTAGCGCGGCGAACCAGGCAATCGGACTATGCGGCTTTAGCACCATCACTTAGCCATAGGAGTTTGATAGATAGAAATATAGGCGCATCCCCTACTATCCGGACTAGGATGCTATAAACACTTGATTGGGTAAGTACCAATCCCTCGTGTAATGCAGAAAAATCTCTAAGGATTTGAGACCTCCGAAGAGCTGACCGGCTCTCGCCGCATCATGGCAATCAGTTTTCGGCTTTCTCTACTGAGGTGCTCACTTGGGTAAACCAGGGCACAATCATAGTAGTTCTCCCTTTACTACGCTAACCGATACAGTGAAACGTAAGGTAGTAAGCACAGGAGCCGGGCAACCCAACTATTGACCAAAGACATGATTCGGAGCCAATGCATATAGTGCTAAATTCGGGGTGCCGAATTGTACTTGTAAAAGTGTTCGGACTTTTGTTGCCATATTGTGGGGCACTATGAAGCCCCTGGCGAATTGAAACGCACGAGAGTGTACGGGTGTTACCTGACAGAGTTACCAGAAAAAGAAAAGACAAAAAAGGAAGAAAAAAGAAGAACAAGTGGTGAGCTAGAACCGTCAAAATTTGGGCCACAAACTGCTTCTATTATAATTTCCTTAGTGCGCTAAAGTGCATTTATACAAGTAGTGCGATAAGCAGAAGGCTATTTTCTATGCCGTAACCAAGTGAGAGCTGCGTGTGGGTCCTAAAAATAGGTAGAGGGATCGTTAAAGAGGCCACCTAAAGATTCTCCTATACGTCTATTCTTCTTGTCGCCTTGGTATTTTTATCCTTCGAAAAGAATCGATGGTCAAGCCGCCAAAAAAAGGCCTGTAAAAAAAGAAAAAGGAAATAGTGAAATTATGTATGTCCGGAGCGGTCGAGCCCTATTGCGGAACACAAGCTGGTCATGCCTCCACCCGTGCCCATGGTATTTTTAGCGCGTAATTATGTACGCGTGGCACAGTTGCCGCCACTTGGTCGGGACTGGGACGGAGGCTTAATTGCCAGTCGAGCTGTCGGCGTTCTGGGAACGGGGGTCCCCAGACATGCCTACCTGCGGCTTGCGGTGTGGCTCGAGTGGGGCCCCAGTGCGGCCCAACTTCATCAGCTCAAGCTCAAGACCCTCGCAAGGGGCCAAGCCTTGCGGGGCGGATGACAGGAGGCTTCCTCAGGAGCAACCTCATCAGGCAGACTCGCGAGGAGGCGGAGAGATCAAGGCAGGGGTGCCTCGCGAGGAGCCCGTGACACAAGCCATGACGATCGAGATTAGGCGGGCGCCAGGCAGGCACCGGCCTACGCAGTGTCCTTGTTTCCCCTTCGGTGCAAAGGGACCAAGCGCAGGCCAAGGCAACGGTTAAAGGTTACCATTCCGGTGCAACGAGACCAAGACCAGCAGAGCGGCTGGACGGATGTCGGGACCCCGATCCTAGGTCACACCGATCTAGCATGTAACACATCATATCACTTTGTGGCCTCACGCACGGTATTCCCATGGGTGCCACCTTACCTGGCCCGGGACCATTTGCGCCTTTTGGCTCACGTATATGATAGTGTCGCTAGCATCCATATGACAAAGAACCCGGGCCGACATGGCTAGTCGTGAACCCAAAGCGGCACTAACCCATGGGGACAGGCATACATGAATCAACCTCGAGCATGTCGGTCAACCGCGTGTGAATCCGGGCTGTATCACTAGGCTAACAGGACTCCGTTAACCCGGGCTGTAGCAGGCTAGGCAGGACTCCGGTCGTCACCGCGTGACATTTCCCCGAAGGGACAGACAAAGGAACGAAGTGAAACACATGCCGGCCAGTCAGGTGTTCCGAGCAGTAGTGCTGGGCTAGCAGGGCTCCGGTGGACCGGGCTGTAGCGGACTACTATCGCTTAGAAGACACTAGACTACATTTCCCCATATGATAGGCTGCCAAGGATAAACAGCCAGATTGTCGGATCCCACACATAGCAATACATGCTACACGTACGCATAACATGCAAGTATGTGCTGTACAACATGGCATCACAACATAACGCAAACTCACATAGATAAAGGCTCAAAAGAGCCACATAGCATAAATACAAGCAGGGGTCACATGACCCATCATTCAGAGCATACAAGCAACGGAAGCATTACATGTCTGAGTACAGACAACTACAAAGAAAAGAGCTGGAAAACCTGACTATCTACAAGACCCTCCCAAGGGTACAAGATCGTAGCTGAGGTAACAAGCTACCCGTCGAAGTCCAAGCGGAACTACTAGTAAGACAGGTGTCTCGTCTGCAAAACATAAATAAAGCAAACGTGAGTACAAAGGTACTCAGCAAGACTTACATCAGATCCTATCATATATGCATTAGTATCAAGAAGGTAGTGTGGGGTTTAGTTGCAGCAAGCCAGCTTTGACACAGTGGCTATCCTGTTCTACGACAATGAGAAACTTCTTTGAGATGAGGCAGCGCACACGAGTCCACTAATCACCACATCAATACACCACTAAGGATTCATCCTCGTCTCCCTATGAGAAGGCCATCCATAGCACCCACACTTGTCTTGAGCATTTTAGAGTATCCACTTTAAGTTGTCTATGTACCACGTAAGCATCCAAGAAGTCCATAACCGAGGACACGGCTATTCGAATAGATCATGATAACCCTGCAGGGGGTACTTCTTCACACACGCTCTCGCCACTTACCGCCATGTACACGTCATGTATCTCGGCAACCTTCAAGCGGAAGCCTGGCGAGGGTGTCGGCCACGACCTGACTATCCACACAAGACTCTAGTCCAGGTTTATCGCCTATTCGGGTTCCATCCGCAAGGAGATCCGGCCGAGGTTTCGCTCACGGCCCCAAACGATGTGTATAGGGTTCCCGAGCCCACCATCCGGGTGCCACTCGGTACACCGGGCCACGTGTGCCTAGTCTGTCCCAAGTCCACCCTGCCGAGTGCCACTCGGTAGAAAAATAGCACTACCTACAAACACCAGAAACCATTTGCAACTCCTGGACAGAGCTCAAGGCGGTTAATAAGTCGAGAGAGCTTGGAGCGCCCGGAGCCCAATGTGTGGTAGTAGCTAGTCATTGGACAACTTACACAGAACTCAGTTCTTAAGGACGGTCCCAATGAGACAACCCACCATGTACTCCTACATGGCCTCTCACCGCTACCTTTACCAAATCGTGTTCACACGTTTAACTCTCAGCACCAGAACATATCATAACACTCCAATTCATTCCCGATGAATCAGACCTGACACAACTCTAAGCAATAGCAGGCATGGCATGGTAAGAACACAACATGGCTCAATCAACCCCTACACATGCTAGTGGGTTTGAATTATTTACTGTGGCAATGACAGGTCATGCAGAGGAATGGGTTCAACTACCGCAGCATAAAATAGCAGTTGAATCGTGGTTGTCCTAATGCAATAAAAGAGAGCAGGAGCGAGAGAGTGGGGTTCTATCGGAATGAACAAGGGGGGTTGCTTGCCTGGTAGAACAACAAGGAAGGCACTGCTCCTCAGACAGGTACTCTGGAACGGTCTCCGGAGCAGGACCTATCTAGAAGGAACGGTGTCGGCAATCAAACACAAGCATATGCAACATTATGATGCATGAACATGGCATGAAGATGTGATGCTATTTGGGCTAATGCAACTAGTATTCATTTGGTTAAAGTCCATTTGAACTAAAGATTCAAATATAACTCCAACATAAGCTCTTAAATATGCCATAAGTGTGTTTTCACATATACAGCATGTATAGGTTGGTTTTTCATGCATGAAAATGGTACAGATGGATAGATTGAATTTTTCTGATAATTTTTCATATATAAATTATTTCAATCTGAGTTACGGTTGAATTTCTATGAATTTTTGAAGTTTTGAATATATTCTGGAATTTCCTGATTTATTATAATTCCAGAAAATGAGATATTGCATCAGCATGACGTCAGCGTTGCGTCAGCGGTCAACGGAGTTGTCCGAGTCAAACCTGACGTGTGGGGTCCACACGTTAGTGACTGGTTAGTTAACAGGAGGGTTAATTAATCCTAATTACTAATTAGGGGCGCCGGGGCCCACTGCCAGTGTCAGGGGGTTAGGAAAAATGGTGATTAGCCTTAAGCTAATAACCTGGCCGGTCGGGCCCGCACGTCAGGCCGGCGAGGTCGTCGCCGGCGACCTCTGGACACGGCGGCGTCCATGCTGCAGGGCACGGGGGCGGCGGCTGGGAGCACCGGGGCGTAGCCCGTGCTCTCGCGCATCCAGTGGGGTAGGTAGGAGGAGGAGGGGTGGCCGGAGACGACCGCGGCGAGGTCATCCACGGCGACCGGAGCTACGGGAACAGCGGGTTCAGCGCTACAGGGCACTAGGGGGGCTGCGATTGGGTGCAAACGACGCGCAGGAGGGCACTGAGCATGGTGGTGAGCTCGGTTGCGAGCTATGGCAGCTGTGGCCACGGCGGCGACATGGACGGCGGAGCGGAGCTCTTGGCCAAGGTGGAACTGAGGCCTAGACAGTGCAGACGCGAAGAGGGGGAGAGGGGTTCGGCGCGGAAGCTCACAGCGGAGGCGACGGGATGGTCAGCGGGCTCGGGGAGGACCAGTCGGCGGCGAATTTAGCGGCGGCGATCCGCGGCTCCGACGAAGGGGATGATGGCGATGGCGATGCTGCTGTGCTCCTGGCGTCGTCCAGCTCGACGAGGAGGCGTAGTCGAGGGCGGCGGTGGCCCTGGACAGTAGCAAGGGACGAGGGGGAGGCAGTGGCCGCGGCAATGGCAAACGGCGGCGACAGCAGCGCTCGGCCGCGTGAGGGGGAGGGCGAGTGAGAGAGACAGAGGAAAGGGGAGGGAACGGGGAGAGAGTGAAGGAGTCGGGGTGGTGCGTGGCGCTCGCAGCGGCCTCCAGCGACGATCGACGAAGCAGGAGGTGGCCGGTGCGTGCTCGCGCGCGGCGAGCACACGCGCGCCGTCCTCCTGGCAGGAGGTTGGCGATGACCTGGCCTGGGCCAACAGTGTTGGGCCGGCACAGGAGCTGGGCCGCCAGCTGGGCTGCCAGGTAGGTTTTTCCATTTTTGTTTTTTTTTCTTTTCTATTTTTATGACATTTGTTTTGATTTGATAAAAATACCAAATCATTTTTATATTGTTCTGAAATTTATTGTAGGAACTAGTTGGATTATTCCAAAACCCCCCATTAAAAATCAGAATTATTGGAGTATATTTGAATATATAACAAATATAAATCCAATACAAATAATTACTCAAGGTTCTGAGATATTACTAAACAGGCTACACCAGAGGTACTCAACTGGGATATGACTCTGATCAACCCATCCTAAGAGACTACGGAGTAGTGACACGTGATCCTGATAGACAGAAGAAGAAGCGTAGTTCCTTAACCCCGTAGGAAAGATAGGATGACTCAGATCAGAAGGCATGAGGTATAAGGAGTAAAAAGAGCCTTACGTTCCCTTCCACAATCAATTCCCTTACATAACTAAAGAATTTCTAGACACAACTTCGACCAGGTTGGCTTGGAAATCCTACAGGCAGTCAGGCTCTGATACCAAGGCTGTCGGGACCCCGATCCTAGGTCACACCGATCTAGCATGTAACACATCATATCACTTTGTGGCCTCACGCACGGTATTCCCACGGGTGCCACCTTACCTGGCCCGGCACCGTTTGCGCCTTTTGGCTCACGTATATGATAGTGTCGCTAGCATCCATATGACAAAGAACCCGGGCCGACATGGCTAGTCGTGAACCCAAAGCGGCACTAACCCATGGGGACAGGCATACATGAATCAACCTCGAGCATGTCGGTCAACCGCGTGTGAATCCGGGCTGTAGCACTAGGCTAACAGGACTCCGGTAACCCGGGCTGTAGCAGGCTAGGCAGGACTCCGGTCGTCACTGCGTGACATTTCCCTGAAGGGACAGACACAGGAACGAAGTGAAACACATGCCGGCCAGTCAGGTGTTCCGAGCAGTAGTGCTGGGCTAGCAGGGCTCCGGTGGACCGGGCTGTAGCGGACTACTATCGCTCAGAATACACTAGACTACATTTCCCCATATGATAGGCTGCCAAGGATAAACAACCAGATTGTCGGATCCCACACATAGCAATACACGCTACACGTACGCATAACATGCAAGTATGTGCTGTACAACATGGCATCACAACATAACGCAAACTCACATAGATAAAGGCTCAGAAGAGCCACATAGCATAAATACAAGCAGGGGTCACATGACCCATCATTCAGAGCATACAAGCAACGGAAGCATTACATGTCCGAGTACAGACAACTACAAAGAAAAGAGCTGGAAAACCTGACTATCTACAAGACCCTCCCAAGGGTACAAGATCGTAGCTGAGGTAACAAGCTACCCGTCGAAGTCCAAGCGGAACTACTAGTAAGACAGGTGTCTCGTCTGCAAAACATAAATAAAGCAAACGTGAGTACAAAGGTACTCAGCAAGACTTACATCAGATCCTATCATATATGCATTAGTATCAAGAAGGTAGTGTGGGGTTTAGTTGCAGCAAGCCAGCTTTGACACAGTGGCTATCCTGTTCTACGACAACGAGAAACTTCTTTGAGATGAGGCAGCGCACACGAGTCCACTAATCACCACATCAATACACCACTAAGGATTCATCCTCGTCTCCCTACGAGAAGGCCATCCATAGCACTCACACTTGTCTTGAGCATTTTAGAGTATCCACTTTAAGTTGTCTATGTACCACGTAAGCATCCAAGAAGTCCATAACCGAGGACACGGCTATTCGAATAGATCATGATAACCCTGCAGGGGGTACTTCTTCACACACGCTCTCGCCACTTACCGCCATGTACACGTCATGTATCTCGGCAACCTTCAAGCGGAAGCCTGGCGAGGGTGTCGGCCACGACCTGACTATCCACACAAGACTCTAGTCCAGGTTTATCGCCTATTCGGGTTCCATCCGCAAGGAGATCCGGCCGAGGTTTCGCTCACGGCCCCAAACGATGTGTATAGGGTTCCCGAGCCCACCATCCGGGTGCCACTCGGTACACCGGGCCACGTGTGCCTAGTCTGTCCCAAGTCCACCCTGCCGAGTGCCACTCGGTAGAAAAATAGCACTACCTACAAACACCAGAAACCATTTGCAACTCCTGGACAGAGCTCAAGGCGGTTAATAAGTCGAGAGAGCTTGGAGCGCCCGGAGCCCAATGTGTGGTAGTAGCTAGTCATTGGACAACTTACACAGAACTCAGTTCTTAAGGACGGTCCCAATGAGACAACCCACCATGTACTCCTACATGGCCTCTCACCGCTACCTTTACCAAATCGTGTTCACACGTTTAACTCTCAGCACCAGAACATATCATAACACTCCAATTCATTCCCGATGAATCAGACCTGACACAACTCTAAGCAATAGCAGGCATGGCATGGTAAGAACACAACATGGCTCAATCAACCCCTACACATGCTAGTGGGTTTCAACTATTTACTGTGGCAATGACAGGTCATGCAGAGGAATGGGTTCAACTACCGCAGCATAAAATAGCAGTTGAATCGTGGTTGTCCTAATGCAATAAAAGAGAGCAGGAGCGAGAGAGTGGGGTTGTATCGGAATGAACAAGGGGGGTTGCTTGCTTGGTAGAACAAAAGGAAGGCACTGCTCCTCAGACAGGTACTCTGGAACGGTCTCCGGAGCAGGACCTATCGAGAAGGAACGGTGTCGGCAATCAAACACAAGCATATGCAACATTATGATGCATGAACATGGCATGAAGATGTGATGCTATTTGGGCTAATGCAACTAGTATTCATTTGGTTAAAGTCCATTTAAACTAAAGATTCAAATATAACTCCAACATAAGCTCTTAGATATGCCATAAGTGTGTTTTCACATATACAGCATGTATACGTTGGTTTGTCATGCATGAAAATGGTACAGATGGATAGATTGAATTTTTCTGATAATTTTTCATATATAAATTATTTCAATCTGAGTTACAGTTGAATTTCTATGAATTTTTGAAGTTTTGAATATATTCTGGAATTTCCTGATTTATTATAATTCCAGAAAATGAGATATTGCATCAGCATGACGTCAGTGTTGCATCAGCGGTCAATGGAGTTGTCCGAGTCAAACCTGACGTGTGGGGTCCACACGTCAGTGACTGGTTAGTTAACAGGAGGGTTAATTAATCCTAATTACTAATTAGGGGCGCCGGGGCCCACTGCCAGTGTCAGGGGGTTAGGAAAAATGGTGATTAGCCTTAAGCTAATCACCTGGCCGGTCGGGCCCGCACGTCAGGCCGGCGAGGTCGTCGCCGGCGACCTCTGGACATGGCGGCGTCCATGCTGCAGGGCACGGGGGCGGCGGCTGGGAGCACCGGGGCGTAGCCCGTGCTCTCGCGCATCCAGTGGGGTAGGTAGGAGGAGGAGGGGTGGCCGGAGACGACCGCGGCGAGGTCATCCACGGCGACCGGAGCTACGGGAACAGCGGGTTCAGCGCTACAGGGCACTAGGGGGGCTGCGATTGGGTGCAAACGACGCGCAGGAGGGCACTGAGCACGACGGTGAGCTCGGTTGCGAGCTATGGCAGCTGTGGCCACGGCGGCGACATGGACGGCGGAGCAGAGCTCTCGGCCAAGGTGGAACTGAGGCCTAGACAGTGCAGACGCGAAGAGGGGGAGAGGGGTTCGGTGCGGAAGCTCACAGCGGAGGCGACGGGATGGTCAGCGGGCTCGGGGAGGACCAGTCGGCGGCGAATTTAGCGGCGGCGATCCGCGGCTCCGACGAAGGGGATGATGGCGATGGCGATGCTGCTGTGCTCCTGGCGTCGTCCAGCTCGACGAGGAGGCGTAGTCGAGGGCGGCGGTGCTCCTGGACAGTAGCAAGGGACGAGGGGGAGGCAGTGGCCGCGGCAATGGCAAACGGCGGCGACAGCAGCGCTCGGCCGCGTGAGGGGGAGGGCGAGTGAGAGAGACAGAGGAAAGGGGAGGGCACGGGGAGAGAGTGAAGGAGTCGGGGTGGTGCGTGGCGCTCGCAGTGGCCTCCAGCGACGATCGACGAAGCAGAAGGTGGCCGGTGCGTGCTCGCGTGCGGCGAACACACGCGTGCCGTCCTCCTGGCAGGAGGTTGGCGATGACCTGGCCTGGGCCAACAGTGTTGGGCCGGCACAGGAGCTGGGCCGCCAGCTGGGCTGCCAGGCAGGTAAGCGCCAGGTAGGTTTTTCCATTTTTGTTTTTTTTCTTTTCTATTTTTCTGACATTTGTTTTGATTTGATAAAAATACCAAATCATTTTTATATTGTTCTGAAATTTATTGTAGGAACTAGTTGGATTATTCCAAAACCCCCCATTAGAAATCATAATTATTGGAGTATATTTGAATATATAACAAATATAAATCCAATACAAATAATTATGCATTAATTCCAAATGGCCAACATAAATATTTATGAGCCCCTAAAAATATTGGTTTGAATTTTACCTCTCACCAATATTTTCAGAGAGAGACATGAACATTTTCTTGGACCCTTTTGGAGTACTTTTTATCTGGGTCATTTTCAATAATGATTTCTGAGGGTTCACAACTCCCCATTTCAAAGTTAAATGGAGTTTAAACATGATGCAAGCATGAAGGGCTAGCCTAGGTCATACCAGAACTAGGGATGTGACAACTCGCCCCCACTCGAAGAAATCTCGTCCCGAGATTCAGGAGTCGGCGGGAAGAAAGCGGGGTACTCAAGTCGAAGACGATCTTCACGCTCCCAAGTGGCTTCTCTCTCAGAATGATGAGACCACTGAACCTTGAGGAACTTGATGTTATGACGTCGGGTGACATGCTCTGCTTGATCAAGGATGCATACAGGGTACTCTCGATAGGTGAGGTTATCTTGGAGATCAAGCGTTTCGTGGTCCACTTCGCGGATGGGATCCGAGAAGCAACGCCTGAGTTGAGAGACGTGGAAGACATCATGAACTCGAGAAAGATGTGGTGGTAGTTCCAACTGGTAGGCAACCTGTCCTCGTTTAGCGAGAATGAGAAAGGGACCAATGTAACGAGGAGCCAACTTGCCCTTGATACCGAATCGATGGGTACCCTTTAGAGGAGTAACCCGAAGATAAGCCTTATCGCCAACTTCATAAGCCACTTCCTTATGACTACGGTCATGCTGGCTCTTTTGACGAGATTGGGCTGTTTTCAAATTCTCACGAATGATGCGAACTTGCTCTTCTGCCTCCTGGATCATATCCGGTCCAAAGAATTGCCGTTCACCGGTTTCTGACCAGTTCAAAGGTGTTCGACTTCTTCGTCCATACAGAACCTCAAAAGGAGCTTTCTTGAGGCTGGATTGATAGCTATTGTTATAAGAAAACTCGGCAAAAGGAAGACACTTCTCCCAATCCATACCAAATGAGATAACACAAGCTCTAAGCATGTCTTCAAGAATCTGGTTGACCCTTTCCACCTGACCACTTGATTGAGGGTGGAAAGCGGTACTGAAAGAAAGATGGGTGCCCATGGCAGTTTGGAAACTCTCCCAGAAATGAGAAGTGAAAAGACTACCACGGTCTGAATTGATCTCTAGTGCAACACCATGAAGTGACACTATTCGAGAGATATATAAGTCAGCGAGCTGACTAGCAGTGATACTCTCTCGAACAGGTAGGAAGTGAGCCACTTTGGAAAGACGATCAATGACTATGAAGATAGCGTTATTCCCTTTCTTGGTCCTGGGAAAGCCGGTGATGAAGTCCATAACAACTTTATCCCATTTCCATTCAGGAATAGCTCAAGGCTGAAGAGTGCCAGCAGGTCTTTGATGCTCTGCCTTAACGCGGCGACAAACGTCACAGTTAGCAATAAACTGAGCAATTTCTCTCTTCATCCTAGTCCACCAGAACCTCTGGCGTAGGTCCTGATACATCTTAGTACTACCGGGATGAATCGTGAGAGGAGATCCGTGCGCCTCCTTAATAATTAACTGTCGAAGATGTTGATTCTTGGGAACCACCAAGCGACTCTCAAAGAAAACAACACCGCGACCATCTATTGAAAAACTACCACCAACTCCCTTGTCAATGTTTCTCTTGATCCGGGAAATTCCCGTATCCTGCTTCTGAGCAGAGATAATCTGATCCACAAGAGTAGGTTTGGCCACCAAGGTAGAAAGGAATCCGTGAGGAGCAATGTGAAGGTTAAGCTTACATAATTCCTCATGGAGAAGTGGTTGGCCCTGCTGCAACATGAGATTGTTGCAATAGGACTTATGACTTAGCGCATCAGCCATGACATTCCCCTTGCTTGGGGTGTAGGTAATCCCTAAGTCGTAATCTAAGATCAACTCCAACCAACGTCTTTGCCTAAGGTTCAAATCTGGTTGGGTGAAGATATACTTGAGACTCTGGTGATCGGTGTAAATCTCGCAACGTTTACCAAGAAGGTAATGTCGCCAGGTCTTAAGTGCATACACTACGGCTGCAAGCTCTAGATCATGGGTAGGATAATTCTCCTCATGTGGATGCAACTATCGAGATGCATAGGCAATCACATGGTGATCTTGCATAAGAATGCAACCTAGTCCCTGTCGTGAGGCGTCGCAGTAGATAACAAAGTCTTTAGTGAAGTCCGGTGGCACGAGTATGGGAGCAGAAGTAAGACGTCTTTTCAGTTCCTGAAAACTGTGTTCACACTGTGGGGACCACTCAAACTTTTTATCTTTCTTGAGAAGTTCCGTGAGAGGTTTGGCCACTTTGGAGAAGTTCTCAACGAAGCGGCGACAATAACTGGCTAGACCAAGGAAACTCCTAACTTGCTTAACTGTTTCAGGCGGAGTCCAATCAAGAACGGCCTGAACTCTTTCGGGATTGACAGCAATGCCCTTACCAGAGATCACGTGGCCGAGATAGGTCACTTCTGGTAACCAAAATTAGCACTTGGAGAACTTGGCGTAAAGGCGTTGTGCTCTGAGTTTTTCTAGCACAAGTCTAAGATGTTCGGCATGCTCTTCCTCGTTCTTCGAGTAAATAAGGATATCATCGAGGTAAACCACGACAAACTTGTCTAGGTACTCCATGAAGATCGAGTTCATCAAGCGAGAGAAAGTAGCTGGAGCATTGGTTAGACCAAAGGACATGACGGTGTACTCGTACTGACCATAACGAGTGACAAAAGCCGTCTTAGGAATGTCCCCATTTCTGATCTTGATTTGGTGGTAGCCTAACCTCAAATCCATCTTGGAAAAGACTGAGGATCCAGCGAGCTGATCATACAGGTCGTTGATCCTGGGGAGCGGATACTTGTTCTTTATCGTGACCAAATTAACGGGACAATAATCTACAACCATCCGGTCCGTACCATCCTTCTTCTTGACGAAGAGAACGGGGCAAGCCCAGGGAGAAGAACTGGGACGGATGAAACCCTTTTGCAAGGACTCATCGAGTTGTTTCTTAAGCTCAGCTAGTTCTAAGGGTGCCATCTTGTAAGGTCTCCTAGAGATTGGAGCGGTTCCTGGGATAAGATCTATGACAAATTCTACATCTCTGTCAGGTGGAATACCTGGCAGTTCCTCTGGAAAGACATCCGGAAAGTCACGGACTACCGGGATATCTTCGAGGTCTGGAAGAGGGTTGGCATTAAGAGAATAGAGTTGACGCTTTGCAACTCTAGTGGAGACGGTGACTATCTTGCCAGATGGGTGTGTAAGCTGAACAGACCTTGTGTAACAATCAATCTGGGCATGATGAGCTTTCATCCAATCCATACCCAAGATGATGTTAATATCTGTAGACTTGAGGGCTATAAGTGATGCAAGGAATACAAGTCTGTCAACAAGGATTTCATTACCATGGCTTATTCGGGTAGTTTGCCATCTAGACCCTGGAGTTTGGATTTCAAGTGGAGTTGGCATATCACAAAATGACATGCCGTGCAAACGAGCATAGCCTTCAGAGATGAAGGAGTGAGATGCTCCGGTATCGAACAAAACCGAAGCTAGACGGCAATTGACAAGGAGGGTACCAAGAACGACATCCGGATCATCACGAGTGTCTTTAGCTAAGACGTGATGCACACATCCACGTTCAGGGGGAGCTGACTTGAAACTACTCATCTTGCGTGATGGCTTATCACGGCCAACAGACTTCTCAGGCTGGGGTGGGGCATAGTTGGTTTGAGAGCAGTCACGTGCATAGTGTCCTGGCTCTCCGCATGTGAAGCAAGTCCCTGAAGTAGGACGTGGGCCCGCCTTGACAAGCGGTCTACCAGTAGGCCTTGGTGGAGCATGTAACTGAACTGGGTGAGGTGCCACATAAGAGGGCCTCGGTGAGTAACCGGGTGGAAGAGCGGAGTTCGGAACCCAAAACCGGCGCTTCTGCAAGGTAGAGCCGGAGGAAGAAACCAAATCACGGGTGTGCTTACGAGACTCCTCGTAAGTGAGCTGAGCTGTCTCCGCATTAATGGCCTTGTTCACAAGAGCCTGGAATGTATTGCAATGGTGCAGGTGGAGATCACGACGCAACTTGGGGTTGAGACCCTTCCGGAACCTAGCCTGCTTCTTGGCGTCTGTGGAGACTTCTTCTGTAGCATAGCGGGCGAGGTTCTCAAATTCTCTACTGTAGGCATCAACCGCCATCTTACTCTGGGTGAAACTACAAAACTCTTCTCTCTTGCGATCAACGAGAGCCTGAGGAATGTGATGCTCACGGAAAGCCTCGGTGAAATCTCTCCAGGTGATTATCTGGCAAGCTGGAAGCATAGCCTCGTAGTTCTGCCACCAAATACTGGCAGGACCTTCCAGGTGATAAACAGCATAGGTGACCTTGTCACTTTCAGCTACGTTCGCAGAACGCATCTTGTGTGTAATACTACGGAGCCAGTCATCTGCATCGAGTGGCTCAATGGAATGATGGAAGGTGGGTGGTTTCAGACCAATGAAGTCATGGATGGACACAAACTCTTTGTGCTGGCGGGAGGTGTTCTCCTCAATATGTGCTAACAAGTGGTTTGACTCTCGCTTGTTCTTCTCCATTTCTAACATGAACTCTGCCAATGAAGACTGGTCAGGAGGATCCTCGTCCCTACCATCTCCGTGGTTCCGGATATGAGCAGCAGAACTTCGGTTAACCGGCAACATCCTGAGAGCCAACCAAGGAAACAAGGATGGATTCAGCATCATCATAAGGATGTAGATTATAGTACGAGAAAAAAAATACTATCTCTTGAACCCCTAGGACAAATCCGGCAGCATAACGGCAGCAAACTGCTCAAAATGAGACATTCTGCAAAAGATGGGGTAGCACCATGCTCAACATCATTACTCAAGGTTCTGAGATATTACTAAACAGGCTACACCAGAGGTACTCAACTGGGATATGACTCTGATCAACCCATCCTAAGAGACTACGGAGTAGTGACACGTGATCCTGATAGACAGAAGAAGAAGCGTAGTTCCTTAACCCCGTAGGAAAGATAGGATGACTCAGATCAGAAGGCATGAGGTATAAGGAGTAAAAAGAGCCTTACGTTCCCTTCCACAATCAATTCCCTTACAAAACTAAAGAATTTCTAGACACAACTTCGACCAGGTTGGCTTGGAAATCCTACAGGCAGTCAGGCTCTGATACCAAGGCTGTCGGGACCCCGATCCTAGGTCACACCGATCTAGCATGTAACACATCATATCACTTTGTGGCCTCACGCACGGTATTCCCACGGGTGCCACCTTACCTGGCCCGGGACCGTTTGCGCCTTTTGGCTCACGTATATGATAGTGTCGCTAGCATCCATATGACAAAGAACCCGGGCCGACATGGCTAGTCGTGAACCCAAAGCGGCACTAACCCATGGGGACAGGCATACATGAATCAACCTCGAGCATGTCGGTCAACCGCGTGTGAATCCGGGCTGTAGCACTAGGCTAACAGGACTCCGGTAACCCGGGCTGTAGCAGGCTAGGCAGGACTCCGGTCATCACCGCGTGACATTTCCCCGAAGGGACAGACACAGGAACGAAGTGAAACACATGCCGGCCAGTCAGGTGTTCCGAGCAGTAGTGCTGGGCTAGCAGGGCTCCGGTGGACCGGGCTGTAGCGGACTACTATCGCTCAGAATACACTAGACTACATTTCCCCATATGATAGGCTGCCAAGGATAAACAACCAGATTGTCGGATCCCACACATAGCAATACACGCTGCACGTACGCATAACATGCAAGTATGTGCTGTACAACATGGCATCACAACATAACGCAAAATCACATAGATAAAGGCTCAGAAGAGCCACATAGCATAAATACAAGCAGGGGTCACATGACCCATCATTCAGAGCATACAAGCAACGGAAGCATTACATGTCTGAGTACAGACAACTACAAAGAAAAGAGCTGGAAAACCTGACTATCTACAAGACCCTCCCAAGGGTACAAGATCGTAGCTGAGGTAACAAGCTACCCGTCGAAGTCCAAGCGGAACTACTAGTAAGACAGGTGTCTCGTCTGCAAAACATAAATAAAGCAAACGTGAGTACAAAGGTACTCAGCAAGACTTACATCAGATCCTATCATATATGCATTAGTATCAAGAAGGTAGTGTGGGGTTTAGTTGCAGCAAGCCAGCTTTGACACAGTGGCTATCCTGTTCTACGACAAAGAGAAACTTCTTTGAGATGAGGCAGCGCACACGAGTCCACTAATCACCACATCAATACACTATTTTCGAATGAATACAATCATGTTGTCTTTGCCCTATATGATGAAACGACATTGTTATGTAATATAATGTCTAGAAAAAAAATTTCTCCTCCTGTGCGGCCGTGTTATGTGAAATCTGAGAGTTGGACAGTTATCGGCTTCTGCCCCCATGTAGGAAATACGGGGGTGTTCGGGATGTAATCTAAACACTCTTGATCCAATTGTTTGCTCCTTGAAGGAGGTGTTTAGCGCGGCGAACCAGGCAATCGGACTATGCGGCTTTAGCACCATCACTTAGCCATAGGAGTTTGATAGATAGAAATATAGGCGCATCCCCTACTATCCGGACTAGGATGCTATAAACACTTGATTGGGTAAGTACCAATCCCTCGTGTAATGCAGAAAAATCTCTAAGGATTTGAGACCTCCGAAGAGCTGACCGGCTCTCGCCGCATCATGGCAATCAGTTTTCGGCTTTCTCTACTGAGGTGCTCACTTGGGTAAACCAGGGCACAATCATAGTAGTTCTCCCTTTACTACGCTAACCGATACAGTGAAACGTAAGGTAGTAAGCACAGGAGCCGGGCAACCCAACTATTGACCAAAGACATGATTCGGAGCCAATGCATATAGTGCTAAATTCGGGGTGCCGAATTGTACTTGTAAAAGTGTTCGGACTTTTGTTGCCATATTGTGGGGCACTATGAAGCCCCTGGTGAATTGAAACGCACGAGAGTGTACGGGTGTTACCTGATAGAGTTACCAGAAAAAGAAAAGACAAAAAAGGAAGAAAAAAGAAGAACAAGTGGTAAGCTAGAACCGTAAAAATTTGGGCCACAAACTGCTTCTATTATAATTTCCTTAGTGCGCTAAAGTGCATTTATACAAGTAGTGCGATAAGCAGAAGGCTATTTTCTATGCCGTAACCAAGTGAGAGCTGCGTGTGGGTCCTAAAAATAGGTAGAGGGATCGTTAAAGAGGCCACCTAAAGATTCTCCTATACGTCTATTCTTCTTGTCGCCTTGGTATTTTTATCCTTCGAAAAGAATCGATGGTCAAGCCGCCAAAAAAAGGCCTGTAAAAAAAGAAAAAGGAAATAGTGAAATTATGTATGTCCGGAGCGGTCGAGCCCTATTGCGGAACACAAGCTGGTCATGCCTCCACCCGTGCCCATGGTATTTTTAGCGCGTAATTATGTACGCGTGGCACAGTTGCCGCCACTTGGTCGGGACTGGGACGGAGGCTTAATTGCCAGTCGAGCTGTCGGCGTTCTGGGAACGGGGGTCCCTAGACATGCCTACCTGCGGCTTGCGGTGTGGCTCGAGTGGGGCCCCAGTGCGGCCCAGCTTCATCAGCTCAAGCTCAAGACCCTCGCAAGGGGCCAAGCCTTGCGGGGCGGATGACAGGAGGCTTCCTCAGGAGCAACCTCATCAGGCAGGCTCGCGAGGAGGCGGAGAGATCAAGGCAGGGGTGCCTCGCGAGGAGCCCGTGACACAAGCCATGACGATCGAGATTAGGCGGGCGCCAGGCAAGCACCGGCCTACGCAGTGTCCTTGTTTCCCCTTCGGTGCAAAGGGACCAAGCGCAGGCCAAGGCAACGGTTAAAGGTTACCATTCCGGTGCAACGAGACCAAGACCAGCAGAGCGGCTGGACGGATGTCGGGACCCCGATCCTAGGTCACACCGATCTAGCATGTAACACATCATATCACTTTGTGGCCTCACGCACGGTATTCCCACGGGTGCCACCTTACCTGGCCCGGGACCGTTTGCGCCTTTTGGCTCACGTATATGATAGTGTCGCTAGCATCCATATGACAAAGAACCCGGGCCGACATGGCTAGTCGTGAACCCAAAGCGGCACTAACCCATGGGGACAGGCATACATGAATCAACCTCGAGCATGTCGGTCAACCGCGTGTGAATCCGGGCTGTAGCACTAGGCTAACAGGACTCCGTTAACCCGGGCTGTAGCAGGCTAGGCAGGACTCCGGTCGTCACCGCGTGACATTTCCCCGAAGGGACAGACACAGGAACGAAGTGAAACACATGCCGGCCAGTCAGGTGTTCCGAGCAGTAGTGCTGGGCTAGCAGGGCTCCGGTGGACCGGGCTGTAGCGGACTACTATCGCTCAGAAGACACTAGACTACATTTCCCCATATGATAGGCTGCCAAGGATAAACAGCCAGATTGTCGGATCCCACACATAGCAATACAGGCTACACGTACGCATAACATGCAAGTATGTGCTGTACAACATGGCATCACAACATAACGCAAACTCACATAGATAAAGGCTCAGAAGAGCCACATAGCATAAATACAAGCAGGGGTCACATGACCCATCATTCAGAGCATACAAGCAACGGAAGCATTACATGTCCGAGTACAGACAACTACAAAGAAAAGAGCTGGAAAACCTGACTATCTACAAGACCCTCCCAAGGGTACAAGATCGTAGCTGAGGTAACAAGCTACCCGTCGAAGTCCAAGCGGAACTACTAGTAAGACAGGTGTCTCGTCTGCAAAACATAAATAAAGCAAACGTGAGTACAAAGGTACTCAGCAAGACTTACATCAGATCCTATCATATATGCATTAGTATCAAGAAGGTAGTGTGGGGTTTAGTTGCAGCAAGCCAGCTTTGACACAGTGGCTATCCTGTTCTACGACAACGAGAAACTTCTTTGAGATGAGGCAGCGCACACGAGTCCACTAATCACCACATCAATACACCACTAAGGATTCATCCTCGTCTCCCTATGAGAAGGCCATCCATAGCACCCACACTTGTCTTGAGCATTTTAGAGTATCCACTTTAAGTTGTCTATGTACCACGTAAGCATCCAAGAAGTCCATAACCGAGGACACGGCTATTCGAATAGATCATGATAACCCTGCAGGGGGTACTTCTTCACACACGCTCTCGCCACTTACCGCCATGTACACGTCATGTATCTCAGCAACCTTCAAGCGGAAGCCTGGCGAGGGTGTCGGCCACGACCTGACTATCCACACAAGACTCTAGTCCAGGTTTATCGCCTATTCGGGTTCCATCCGCAAGGAGATCCGGCCGAGGTTTCGCTCACGGCCCCAAACGATGTGTATAGGGTTCCCGAGCCCACCATCCGGGTGCCACTCGGTACACCGGGCCACGTGTGCCTAGTCTGTCCCAAGTCCACCCTGCCGAGTGCCACTCGGTAGAAAAATAGCACTACCTACAAACACCAGAAACCATTTGCAACTCCTGGACAGAGCTCAAGGCGGTTAATAAGTCGAGAGAGCTTGGAGCGCCCGGAGCCCAATGTGTGGTAGTAGCTAGTCATTGGACAACTTACACAGAACTCAGTTCTTAAGGACGGTCCCAATGAGACAACCCACCATGTACTCCTACATGGCCTCTCACCGCTACCTTTACCAAATCGTGTTCACACGTTTAACTCTCAGCACCAGAACATATCATAACACTCCAATTCATTCCCGATGAATCAGACCTGACACAACTCTAAGCAATAGCAGGCATGGCATGGTAAGAACACAACATGGCTCAATCAACCCCTACACATGCTAGTGGGTTTCAACTATTTACTGTGGCAATGACAGGTCATGCAGAGGAATGGGTTCAACTACCGCAGCATAAAATAGCAGTTGAATCGTGGTTGTCCTAATGCAATAAAAGAGAGCAGGAGCGAGAGAGTGGGGTTGTATCGGAATGAACAAGGGGGGTTGCTTGCCTGGTAGAACAACAAGGAAGGCACTGCTCCTCAGACAGGTACTCTGGAACGGTCTCCGGAGCAGGACCTATCGAGAAGGAACGGTGTCGGCAATCAAACACAAGCATATGCAACATTATGATGCATGAACATGGCATGAAGATGTGATGCTATTTGGGCTAATGCAACTAGTATTCATTTGGTTAAAGTCCATTTAAACTAAAGATTCAAATATAACTCCAACATAAGCTCTTAGATATGCCATAAGTGTGTTTTCACATATACAGCATGTATACGTTGGTTTGTCATGCATGAAAATGGTACAGATGGATAGATTGAATTTTTCTGATAATTTTTCATATATAAATTATTTCAATCTGAGTTACAGTTGAATTTCTATGAATTTTTGAAGTTTTGAATATATTCTGGAATTTCCTGATTTATTATAATTCCAGAAAATGAGATATTGCATCAGCATGACGTCAGCGTTGCATCAGCGGTCAATGGAGTTGTCCGAGTCAAACCTGACGTGTGGGGTCCACACGTCAGTGACTGGTTAGTTAACAGGAGGGTTAATTAATCCTAATTACTAATTAGGGGCGCCGGGTCCCACTGCCAGTGTCAGGGGGTTAGGAAAAATGGTGATTAGCCTTAAGCTAATCACCAGGCCGGTCGGGCCCGCACGTCAGGCCGGCGAGGTCGTCGCCGGCGACCTCTGGACACGGCGGCGTCCATGCTGCAGGGCACGGGGGCGGCGGCTGGGAGCACCGGGGCGTAGCCCGTGCTCTCGCGCATCCAGTGGGGTAGGTAGGAGGAGGAGGGGTGGCCGGAGACGACCGCGGCGAGGTCATCCACGGCGACCGGAGCTACGGGAACAGCGGGTTCAGCGCTACAGGGCACTAGGGGGGCTGCGATTGGGTGCAAACGACGCGCAGGAGGGCACTGAGCATGGTGGTGAGCTCGGTTGCGAGCTATGGCAGCTGTGGCCACGGCGGCGACATGGACGGCGGAGCGGAGCTCTTGGCCAAGGTGGAACTGAGGCCTAGACAGTGCAGACGCGAAGAGGGGGAGAGGGGTTCGGCGCGGAAGCTCACAGCGGAGGCGACGGGATGGTCAGCGGGCTCGGGGAGGACCAGTCGGCGGCGAATTTAGCGGCGGCGATCCGCGGCTCCGACGAAGGGGATGATGGCGATGGCGATGCTGCTGTGCTCCTGGCGTCGTCCAGCTCGACGAGGAGGCGTAGTCGAGGGCGGCGGTGGCCCTGGACAGTAGCAAGGGACGAGGGGGAGGCAGTGGCCGCGGCAATGGCAAACGGCGGCGACAGCAGCGCTCGGCCGCGTGAGGGGGAGGGCGAGTGAGAGAGACAGAGGAAAGGGGAGGGAACGGGGAGAGAGTGAAGGAGTCGGGGTGGTGCGTGGCGCTCGCAGCGGCCTCCAGCGACGATCGACGAAGCAGGAGGTGGCCGGTGCGTGCTCGCGCGCGGCGAGCACACGCGCGCCGTCCTCCTGGCAGGAGGTTGGCGATGACCTGGCCTGGGCCAACAGTGTTGGGCCGGCACAGGAGCTGGGGCGCCAGCTGGGCTGCCAGGTAGGTTTTTCCATTTTTGTTTTTTTTTCTTTTCTATTTTTATGACATTTGTTTTGATTTGATAAAAATACCAAATCATTTTTATATTGTTCTGAAATTTATTGTAGGAACTAGTTGGATTATTCCAAAACCCCCCATTAAAAATCAGAATTATTGGAGTATATTTGAATATATAACAAATATAAATCCAATACAAATAATTACTCAAGGTTCTGAGATATTACTAAACAGGCTACACCAGAGGTACTCAACTGGGATATGACTCTGATCAACCCATCCTAAGAGACTACGGAGTAGTGACACGTGATCCTGATAGACAGAAGAAGAAGCGTAGTTCCTTAACCCCGTAGGAAAGATAGGATGACTCAGATCAGAAGGCATGAGGTATAAGGAGTAAAAAGAGCCTTACGTTCCCTTCCACAATCAATTCCCTTACATAACTAAAGAATTTCTAGACACAACTTCGACCAGGTTGGCTTGGAAATCCTACAGGCAGTCAGGCTCTGATACCAAGGCTGTCGGGATCCCGATCCTAGGTCACACCGATCTAGCATGTAACACATCATATCACTTTGTGGCCTCACGCACGGTATTCCCACGGGTGCCACCTTACCTGGCCCGGGACCGTTTGCGCCTTTTGGCTCACGTATATGATAGTGTCGCTAGCATCCATATGACAAAGAACCCGGGCCGACATGGCTAGTCGTGAACCCAAAGCGGCACTAACCCATGGGGACAGGCATACATGAATCAACCTCGAGCATGTCGGTCAACCGCGTGTGAATCCGGGCTGTAGCACTAGGCTAACAGGACTCCGGTAACCCGGGCTGTAGCAGGCTAGGCAGGACTCCGGTCGTCACCGCGTGACATTTCCCTGAAGGGACAGACACAGGAACGAAGTGAAACACATGCCGGCCAGTCAGGTGTTCCGAGCAGTAGTGCTGGGCTAGCAGGGCTCCGGTGGACCGGGCTGTAGCGGACTACTATCGCTCAGAATACACTAGACTACATTTCCCCATATGATAGGCTGCCAAGGATAAACAACCAGATTGTCGGATCCCACACATAGCAATACACGCTACACGTACGCATAACATGCAAGTATGTGCTGTACAACATGGCATCACAACATAACGCAAACTCACATAGATAAAGGCTCAGAAGAGCCACATAGCATAAATACAAGCAGGGGTCACATGACCCATCATTCAGAGCATACAAGCAACGGAAGCATTACATGTCCGAGTACAGACAACTACAAAGAAAAGAGCTGGAAAACCTGACTATCTACAAGACCCTCCCAAGGGTACAAGATCGTAGCTGAGGTAACAAGCTACCCGTCGAAGTCCAAGCGGAACTACTAGTAAGACAGGTGTCTCGTCTGCAAAACATAAATAAAGCAAACGTGAGTACAAAGGTACTCAGCAAGACTTACATCAGATCCTATCATATATGCATTAGTATCAAGAAGGTAGTGTGGGGTTTAGTTGCAGCAAGCCAGCTTTGACACAGTGGCTATCCTGTTCTACGACAACGAGAAACTTCTTTGAGATGAGGCAGCGCACACGAGTCCACTAATCACCACATCAATACACCACTAAGGATTCATCCTCGTCTCCCTACGAGAAGGCCATCCATAGCACTCACACTTGTCTTGAGCATTTTAGAGTATCCACTTTAAGTTGTCTATGTACCACGTAAGCATCCAAGAAGTCCATAACCGAGGACACGGCTATTCGAATAGATCATGATAACCCTGCACGGGGTACTTCTTCACACACGCTCTCGCCACTTACCGCCATGTACACGTCATGTATCTCGGCAACCTTCAAGCGGAAGCCTGGCGAGGGTGTCGGCCACGACCTGACTATCCACACAAGACTCTAGTCCAGGTTTATCGCCTATTCGGGTTCCATCCGCAAGGAGATCCGGCCGAGGTTTCGCTCACGGCCCCAAACGATGTGTATAGGGTTCCCGAGCCCACCATCCGGGTGCCACTCAGTACACCGGGCCACGTGTGCCTAGTCTGTCCCAAGTCCACCCTGCCGAGTGCCACTCGGTAGAAAAATAGCACTACCTACAAACACCAGAAACCATTTGCAACTCCTGGACAGAGCTCAAGGCGGTTAATAAGTCGAGAGAGCTTGGAGCGCCCGGAGCCCAATGTGTGGTAGTAGCTAGTCATTGGACAACTTACACAGAACTCAGTTCTTAAGGACGGTCCCAATGAGACAACCCACCATGTACTCCTACATGGCCTCTCACCGCTACCTTTACCAAATCGTGTTCACACGTTTAACTCTCAGCACCAGAACATATCATAACACTCCAATTCATTCCCGATGAATCAGACCTGACACAACTCTAAGCAATAGCAGGCATGGCATGGTAAGAACACAACATGGCTCAATCAACCCCTACACATGCTAGTGGGTTTCAACTATTTACTGTGGCAATGACAGGTCATGCAGAGGAATGGGTTCAACTACCGCAGCATAAAATAGCAGTTGAATCGTGGTTGTCCTAATGCAATAAAAGAGAGCAGGAGCGAGAGAGTGGGGTTGTATCGGAATGAACAAGGGGGGTTGCTTGCTTGGTAGAACAACAAGGAAGGCACTGCTCCTCAGACAGGTACTCTGGAACGGTCTCCGGAGCAGGACCTATCGAGAAGGAACGGTGTCGGCAATCAAACACAAGCATATGCAACATTATGATGCATGAACATGGCATGAAGATGTGATGCTATTTGGGCTAATGCAACTAGTATTCATTTGGTTAAAGTCCATTTAAACTAAAGATTCAAATATAACTCCAACATAAGCTCTTAGATATGCCATAAGTGTGTTTTCACATATACAGCATGTATACGTTGGTTTGTCATGCATGAAAATGGTACAGATGGATAGATTGAATTTTTCTGATAATTTTTCATATATAAATTATTTCAATCTGAGTTACAGTTGAATTTCTATGAATTTTTGAAGTTTTGAATATATTCTGGAATTTCCTGATTTATTATAATTCCAGAAAATGAGATATTGCATCAGCATGACGTCAGCGTTGCATCAGCGGTCAATGGAGTTGTCCGAGTCAAACCTGACGTGTGGGGTCCACACGTCAGTGACTGGTTAGTTAACAGGAGGGTTAATTAATCCTAATTACTAATTAGGGGCGCCGGGTCCCACTGCCAGTGTCAGGGGGTTAGGAAAAATGGTGATTAGCCTTAAGCTAATCACCAGGCCGGTCGGGCCCGCACGTCAGGCCGGCGAGGTCGTCGCCGGCGACCTCTGGACACGGCGGCGTCCATGCTGCAGGGCACGGGGGCGGCGGCTGGGAGCACCGGGGCGTAGCCCGTGCTCTCGCGCATCCAGTGGGGTAGGTAGGAGGAGGAGGGGTGGCCGGAGACGACCGCGGCGAGGTCATCCACGGCGACCGGAGCTACGGGAACAGCGGGTTCAGCGCTACAGGGCACTAGGGGGGCTGCGATTGGGTGCAAACGACGCGCAGGAGGGCACTGAGCATGGTGGTGAGCTCGGTTGCGAGCTATGGCAGCTGTGGCCACGGCGGCGACATGGACGGCGGAGCGGAGCTCTTGGCCAAGGTGGAACTGAGGCCTAGACAGTGCAGACGCGAAGAGGGGGAGAGGGGTTCGGCGCGGAAGCTCACAGCGGAGGCGACGGGATGGTCAGCGGGCTCGGGGAGGACCAGTCGGCGGCGAATTTAGCGGCGGCGATCCGCGGCTCCGACGAAGGGGATGATGGCGATGGCGATGCTGCTGTGCTCCTGGCGTCGTCCAGCTCGACGAGGAGGCGTAGTCGAGGGCGGCGGTGGCCCTGGACAGTAGCAAGGGACGAGGGGGAGGCAGTGGCCGCGGCAATGGCAAACGGCGGCGACAGCAGCGCTCGGCCGCGTGAGGGGGAGGGCGAGTGAGAGAGACAGAGGAAAGGGGAGGGAACGGGGAGAGAGTGAAGGAGTCGGGGTGGTGCGTGGCGCTCGCAGCGGCCTCCAGCGACGATCGACGAAGCAGGAGGTGGCCGGTGCGTGCTCGCGCGCGGCGAGCACACGCGCGCCGTCCTCCTGGCAGGAGGTTGGCGATGACCTGGCCTGGGCCAACAGTGTTGGGCCGGCACAGGAGCTGGGGCGCCAGCTGGGCTGCCAGGTAGGTTTTTCCATTTTTGTTTTTTTTTCTTTTCTATTTTTATGACATTTGTTTTGATTTGATAAAAATACCAAATCATTTTTATATTGTTCTGAAATTTATTGTAGGAACTAGTTGGATTATTCCAAAACCCCCCATTAAAAATCAGAATTATTGGAGTATATTTGAATATATAACAAATATAAATCCAATACAAATAATTACTCAAGGTTCTGAGATATTACTAAACAGGCTACACCAGAGGTACTCAACTGGGATATGACTCTGATCAACCCATCCTAAGAGACTACGGAGTAGTGACACGTGATCCTGATAGACAGAAGAAGAAGCGTAGTTCCTTAACCCCGTAGGAAAGATAGGATGACTCAGATCAGAAGGCATGAGGTATAAGGAGTAAAAAGAGCCTTACGTTCCCTTCCACAATCAATTCCCTTACATAACTAAAGAATTTCTAGACACAACTTCGACCAGGTTGGCTTGGAAATCCTACAGGCAGTCAGGCTCTGATACCAAGGCTGTCGGGATCCCGATCCTAGGTCACACCGATCTAGCATGTAACACATCATATCACTTTGTGGCCTCACGCACGGTATTCCCACGGGTGCCACCTTACCTGGCCCGGGACCGTTTGCGCCTTTTGGCTCACGTATATGATAGTGTCGCTAGCATCCATATGACAAAGAACCCGGGCCGACATGGCTAGTCGTGAACCCAAAGCGGCACTAACCCATGGGGACAGGCATACATGAATCAACCTCGAGCATGTCGGTCAACCGCGTGTGAATCCGGGCTGTAGCACTAGGCTAACAGGACTCCGGTAACCCGGGCTGTAGCAGGCTAGGCAGGACTCCGGTCGTCACCGCGTGACATTTCCCTGAAGGGACAGACACAGGAACGAAGTGAAACACATGCCGGCCAGTCAGGTGTTCCGAGCAGTAGTGCTGGGCTAGCAGGGCTCCGGTGGACCGGGCTGTAGCGGACTACTATCGCTCAGAATACACTAGACTACATTTCCCCATATGATAGGCTGCCAAGGATAAACAACCAGATTGTCGGATCCCACACATAGCAATACACGCTACACGTACGCATAACATGCAAGTATGTGCTGTACAACATGGCATCACAACATAACGCAAACTCACATAGATAAAGGCTCAGAAGAGCCACATAGCATAAATACAAGCAGGGGTCACATGACCCATCATTCAGAGCATACAAGCAACGGAAGCATTACATGTCCGAGTACAGACAACTACAAAGAAAAGAGCTGGAAAACCTGACTATCTACAAGACCCTCCCAAGGGTACAAGATCGTAGCTGAGGTAACAAGCTACCCGTCGAAGTCCAAGCGGAACTACTAGTAAGACAGGTGTCTCGTCTGCAAAACATGAATAAAGCAAACGTGAGTACAAAGGTACTCAGCAAGACTTACATCAGATCCTATCATATATGCATTAGTATCAAGAAGGTAGTGTGGGGTTTAGTTGCAGCAAGCCAGCTTTGACACAGTGGCTATCCTGTTCTACGACAACGAGAAACTTCTTTGAGATGAGGCAGCGCACACGAGTCCACTAATCACCACATCAATACACCACTAAGGATTCATCCTCGTCTCCCTACGAGAAGGCCATCCATAGCACTCACACTTGTCTTGAGCATTTTAGAGTATCCACTTTAAGTTGTCTATGTACCACGTAAGCATCCAAGAAGTCCATAACCGAGGACACGGCTATTCGAATAGATCATGATAACCCTGCACGGGGTACTTCTTCACACACGCTCTCGCCACTTACCGCCATGTACACGTCATGTATCTCGGCAACCTTCAAGCGGAAGCCTGGCGAGGGTGTCGGCCACGACCTGACTATCCACACAAGACTCTAGTCCAGGTTTATCGCCTATTCGGGTTCCATCCGCAAGGAGATCCGGCCGAGGTTTCGCTCACGGCCCCAAACGATGTGTATAGGGTTCCCGAGCCCACCATCCGGGTGCCACTCAGTACACCGGGCCACGTGTGCCTAGTCTGTCCCAAGTCCACCCTGCCGAGTGCCACTCGGTAGAAAAATAGCACTACCTACAAACACCAGAAACCATTTGCAACTCCTGGACAGAGCTCAAGGCGGTTAATAAGTCGAGAGAGCTTGGAGCGCCCGGAGCCCAATGTGTGGTAGTAGCTAGTCATTGGACAACTTACACAGAACTCAGTTCTTAAGGACGGTCCCAATGAGACAACCCACCATGTACTCCTACATGGCCTCTCACCGCTACCTTTACCAAATCGTGTTCACACGTTTAACTCTCAGCACCAGAACATATCATAACACTCCAATTCATTCCCGATGAATCAGACCTGACACAACTCTAAGCAATAGCAGGCATGGCATGGTAAGAACACAACATGGCTCAATCAACCCCTACACATGCTAGTGGGTTTCAACTATTTACTGTGGCAATGACAGGTCATGCAGAGGAATGGGTTCAACTACCGCAGCATAAAATAGCAGTTGAATCGTGGTTGTCCTAATGCAATAAAAGAGAGCAGGAGCGAGAGAGTGGGGTTGTATCGGAATGAACAAGGGGGGTTGCTTGCTTGGTAGAACAACAAGGAAGGCACTGCTCCTCAGACAGGTACTCTGGAACGGTCTCCGGAGCAGGACCTATCGAGAAGGAACGGTGTCGGCAATCAAACACAAGCATATGCAACATTATGATGCATGAACATGGCATGAAGATGTGATGCTATTTGGGCTAATGCAACTAGTATTCATTTGGTTAAAGTCCATTTAAACTAAAGATTCAAATATAACTCCAACATAAGCTCTTAGATATGCCATAAGTGTGTTTTCACATATACAGCATGTATACGTTGGTTTGTCATGCATGAAAATGGTACAGATGGATAGATTGAATTTTTCTGATAATTTTTCATATATAAATTATTTCAATCTGAGTTACAGTTGAATTTCTATGAATTTTTGAAGTTTTGAATATATTCTGGAATTTCCTGATTTATTATAATTCCAGAAAATGAGATATTGCATCAGCATGACGTCAGCGTTGCATCAGCGGTCAATGGAGTTGTCCGAGTCAAACCTGACGTGTGGGGTCCACACGTCAGTGACTGGTTAGTTAACAGGAGGGTTAATTAATCCTAATTACTAATTAGGGGCGCCGGGTCCCACTGCCAGTGTCAGGGGGTTAGGAAAAATGGTGATTAGCCTTAAGCTAATCACCAGGCCGGTCGGGCCCGCACGTCAGGCCGGCGAGGTCGTCGCCGGCGACCTCTGGACACGGCGGCGTCCATGCTGCAGGGCACGGGGGCGGCGGCTGGGAGCACCGGGGCGTAGCCCGTGCTCTCGCGCATCCAGTGGGGTAGGTAGGAGGAGGAGGGGTGGCCGGAGACGACCGCGGCGAGGTCATCCACGGCGACCGGAGCTACGGGAACAGCGGGTTCAGCGCTACAGGGCACTAGGGGGGCTGCGATTGGGTGCAAACGACGCGCAGGAGGGCACTGAGCATGGTGGTGAGCTCGGTTGCGAGCTATGGCAGCTGTGGCCACGGCGGCGACATGGACGGCGGAGCGGAGCTCTTGGCCAAGGTGGAACTGAGGCCTAGACAGTGCAGACGCGAAGAGGGGGAGAGGGGTTCGGCGCGGAAGCTCACAGCGGAGGCGACGGGATGGTCAGCGGGCTCGGGGAGGACCAGTCGGCGGCGAATTTAGCGGCGGCGATCCGCGGCTCCGACGAAGGGGATGATGGCGATGGCGATGCTGCTGTGCTCCTGGCGTCGTCCAGCTCGACGAGGAGGCGTAGTCGAGGGCGGCGGTGGCCCTGGACAGTAGCAAGGGACGAGGGGGAGGCAGTGGCCGCGGCAATGGCAAACGGCGGCGACAGCAGCGCTCGGCCGCGTGAGGGGGAGGGCGAGTGAGAGAGACAGAGGAAAGGGGAGGGAACGGGGAGAGAGTGAAGGAGTCGGGGTGGTGCGTGGCGCTCGCAGCGGCCTCCAGCGACGATCGACGAAGCAGGAGGTGGCCGGTGCGTGCTCGCGCGCGGCGAGCACACGCGCGCCGTCCTCCTGGCAGGAGGTTGGCGATGACCTGGCCTGGGCCAACAGTGTTGGGCCGGCACAGGAGCTGGGGCGCCAGCTGGGCTGCCAGGTAGGTTTTTCCATTTTTGTTTTTTTTCTTTTCTATTTTTATGACATTTGTTTTGATTTGATAAAAATACCAAATCATTTTTATATTGTTCTGAAATTTATTGTAGGAACTAGTTGGATTATTCCAAAACCCCCCATTAAAAATCAGAATTATTGGAGTATATTTGAATATATAACAAATATAAATCCAATACAAATAATTACTCAAGGTTCTGAGATATTACTAAACAGGCTACACCAGAGGTACTCAACTGGGATATGACTCTGATCAACCCATCCTAAGAGACTACGGAGTAGTGACACGTGATCCTGATAGACAGAAGAAGAAGCGTAGTTCCTTAACCCCGTAGGAAAGATAGGATGACTCAGATCAGAAGGCATGAGGTATAAGGAGTAAAAAGAGCCTTACGTTCCCTTCCACAATCAATTCCCTTACATAACTAAAGAATTTCTAGACACAACTTCGACCAGGTTGGCTTGGAAATCCTACAAGCAGTCAGGCTCTGATACCAAGGCTGTCGGGATCCCGATCCTAGGTCACACCGATCTAGCATGTAACACATCATATCACTTTGTGGCCTCACGCACGGTATTCCCACGGGTGCCACCTTACCTGGCCCGGGACCGTTTGCGCCTTTTGGCTCACGTATATGATAGTGTCGCTAGCATCCATATGACAAAGAACCCGGGCCGACATGGCTAGTCGTGAACCCAAAGCGGCACTAACCCATGGGGACAGGCATACATGAATCAACCTCGAGCATGTCGGTCAACCGCGTGTGAATCCGGGCTGTAGCACTAGGCTAACAGGACTCCGGTAACCCGGGCTGTAGCAGGCTAGGCAGGACTCCGGTCGTCACCGCGTGACATTTCCCTGAAGGGACAGACACAGGAACGAAGTGAAACACATGCCGGCCAGTCAGGTGTTCCGAGCAGTAGTGCTGGGCTAGCAGGGCTCCGGTGGACCGGGCTGTAGCGGACTACTATCGCTCAGAATACACTAGACTACATTTCCCCATATGATAGGCTGCCAAGGATAAACAACCAGATTGTCGGAACCCACACATAGCAATACACGCTACACGTACGCATAACATGCAAGTATGTGCTGTACAACATGGCATCACAACATAACGCAAACTCACATAGATAAAGGCTCAGAAGAGCCACATAGCATAAATACAAGCAGGGGTCACATGACCCATCATTCAGAGCATACAAGCAACGGAAGCATTACATGTCCGAGTACAGACAACTACAAAGAAAAGAGCTGGAAAACCTGACTATCTACAAGACCCTCCCAAGGGTACAAGATCGTAGCTGAGGTAACAAGCTACCCGTCGAAGTCCAAGCGGAACTACTAGTAAGACAGGTGTCTCGTCTGCAAAACATGAATAAAGCAAACATGAGTACAAAGGTACTCAGCAAGACTTACATCAGATCCTATCATATATGCATTAGTATCAAGAAGGTAGTGTGGGGTTTAGTTGCAGCAAGCCAGCTTTGACACAGTGGCTATCCTGTTCTACGACAACGAGAAACTTCTTTGAGATGAGGCAGCGCACACGAGTCCACTAATCACCACATCAATACACCACTAAGGATTCATCCTCGTCTCCCTACGAGAAGGCCATCCATAGCACTCACACTTGTCTTGAGCATTTTAGAGTATCCACTTTAAGTTGTCTATGTACCACGTAAGCATCCAAGAAGTCCATAACCGAGGACACGGCTATTCGAATAGATCATGATAACCCTGCACGGGGTACTTCTTCACACACGCTCTCGCCACTTACCGCCATGTACACGTCATGTATCTCGGCAACCTTCAAGCGGAAGCCTGGCGAGGGTGTCGGCCACGACCTGACTATCCACACAAGACTCTAGTCCAGGTTTATCGCCTATTCGGGTTCCATCCGCAAGGAGATCCGGCCGAGGTTTCGCTCACGGCCCCAAACGATGTGTATAGGGTTCCCGAGCCCACCATCCGGGTGCCACTCAGTACACCGGGCCACGTGTGCCTAGTCTGTCCCAAGTCCACCCTGCCGAGTGCCACTCGGTAGAAAAATAGCACTACCTACAAACACCAGAAACCATTTGCAACTCCTGGACAGAGCTCAAGGCGGTTAATAAGTCGAGAGAGCTTGGAGCGCCCGGAGCCCAATGTGTGGTAGTAGCTAGTCATTGGACAACTTACACAGAACTCAGTTCTTAAGGACGGTCCCAATGAGACAACCCACCATGTACTCCTACATGGCCTCTCACCGCTACCTTTACCAAATCGTGTTCACACGTTTAACTCTCAGCACCAGAACATATCATAACACTCCAATTCATTCCCGATGAATCAGACCTGACACAACTCTAAGCAATAGCAGGCATGGCATGGTAAGAACACAACATGGCTCAATCAACCCCTACACATGCTAGTGGGTTTCAACTATTTACTGTGGCAATGACAGGTCATGCAGAGGAATGGGTTCAACTACCGCAGCATAAAATAGCAGTTGAATCGTGGTTGTCCTAATGCAATAAAAGAGAGCAGGAGCGAGAGAGTGGGGTTGTATCGGAATGAACAAGGGGGGTTGCTTGCTTGGTAGAACAACAAGGAAGGCACTGCTCCTCAGACAGGTACTCTGGAACGGTCTCCGGAGCAGGACCTATCGAGAAGGAACGGTGTCGGCAATCAAACACAAGCATATGCAACATTATGATGCATGAACATGGCATGAAGATGTGATGCTATTTGGGCTAATGCAACTAGTATTCATTTGGTTAAAGTCCATTTAAACTAAAGATTCAAATATAACTCCAACATAAGCTCTTAGATATGCCATAAGTGTGTTTTCACATATACAGCATGTATACGTTGGTTTGTCATGCATGAAAATGGTACAGATGGATAGATTGAATTTTTCTGATAATTTTTCATATATAAATTATTTCAATCTGAGTTACAGTTGAATTTCTATGAATTTTTGAAGTTTTGAATATATTCTGGAATTTCCTGATTTATTATAATTCCAGAAAATGAGATATTGCATCAGCATGACGTCAGCGTTGCATCAGCGGTCAATGGAGTTGTCCGAGTCAAACCTGACGTGTGGGGTCCACACGTCAGTGACTGGTTAGTTAACAGGAGGGTTAATTAATCCTAATTACTAATTAGGGGCGCCGGGTCCCACTGCCAGTGTCAGGGGGTTAGGAAAAATGGTGATTAGCCTTAAGCTAATCACCAGGCCGGTCGGGCCCGCACGTCAGGCCGGCGAGGTCGTCGCCGGCGACCTCTGGACACGGCGGCGTCCATGCTGCAGGGCACGGGGGCGGCGGCTGGGAGCACCGGGGCGTAGCCCGTGCTCTCGCGCATCCAGTGGGGTAGGTAGGAGGAGGAGGGGTGGCCGGAGACGACCGCGGCGAGGTCATCCACGGCGACCGGAGCTACGGGAACAGCGGGTTCAGCGCTACAGGGCACTAGGGGGGCTGCGATTGGGTGCAAACGACGCGCAGGAGGGCACTGAGCATGGTGGTGAGCTCGGTTGCGAGCTATGGCAGCTGTGGCCACGGCGGCGACATGGACGGCGGAGCGGAGCTCTTGGCCAAGGTGGAACTGAGGCCTAGACAGTGCAGACGCGAAGAGGGGGAGAGGGGTTCGGCGCGGAAGCTCACAGCGGAGGCGACGGGATGGTCAGCGGGCTCGGGGAGGACCAGTCGGCGGCGAATTTAGCGGCGGCGATCCGCGGCTCCGACGAAGGGGATGATGGCGATGGTGATGCTGCTGTGCTCCTGGCGTCGTCCAGCTCGACGAGGAGGCGTAGTCGAGGGCGGCGGTGGCCCTGGACAGTAGCAAGGGACGAGGGGGAGGCAGTGGCCGCGGCAATGGCAAACGGCGGCGACAGCAGCGCTCGGCCGCGTGAGGGGGAGGGCGAGTGAGAGAGACAGAGGAAAGGGGAGGGAACGGGGAGAGAGTGAAGGAGTCGGGGTGGTGCGTGGCGCTCGCAGCGGCCTCCAGCGACGATCGACGAAGCAGGAGGTGGCCGGTGCGTGCTCGCGCGCGGCGAGCACACGCGCGCCGTCCTCCTGGCAGGAGGTTGGCGATGACCTGGCCTGGGCCAACAGTGTTGGGCCGGCACAGGAGCTGGGCCGCCAGCTGGGCTGCCAGGTAGGTTTTTCCATTTTTGTTTTTTTTTCTTTTCTATTTTTATGACATTTGTTTTGATTTGATAAAAATACCAAATCATTTTTATATTGTTCTGAAATTTATTGTAGGAACTAGTTGGATTATTCCAAAACCCCCCATTAAAAATCAGAATTATTGGAGTATATTTGAATATATAACAAATATAAATCCAATACAAATAATTACTCAAGGTTCTGAGATATTACTAAACAGGCTACACCAGAGGTACTCAACTGGGATATGACTCTGATCAACCCATCCTAAGAGACTACGGAGTAGTGACACGTGATCCTGATAGACAGAAGAAGAAGCGTAGTTCCTTAACCCCGTAGGAAAGATAGGATGACTCAGATCAGAAGGCATGAGGTATAAGGAGTAAAAAGAGCCTTACGTTCCCTTCCACAATCAATTCCCTTACATAACTAAAGAATTTCTAGACACAACTTCGACCAGGTTGGCTTGGAAATCCTACAGGCAGTCAGGCTCTGATACCAAGGCTGTCGGGACCCCGATCCTAGGTCACACCGATTTAGCATGTAACACATCATATCACTTTGTGGCCTCACGCACGGTATTCCCACGGGTGCCACCTTACCTGGCCCGGGACCGTTTGCGCCTTTTGGCTCACGTATATGATAGTGTCGCTAGCATCAATATGACAAAGAACCCGGGCCGACATGGCTAGTCGTGAACCCAAAGCGGCACTAACCCATGGGGACAGGCATACATGAATCAACCTCGAGCATGTCGGTCAACCGCGTGTGAATCCGGGCTGTAGCACTAGGCTAACAGGACTCCGGTAACCCGGGCTGTAGCAGGCTAGGCAGGACTCCGGTCGTCACCGCGTGACATTTCCCTGAAGGGACAGACACAGGAACGAAGTGAAACACATGCCGGCCAGTCAGGTGTTCCGAGCAGTAGTGCTGGGCTAGCAGGGCTCCGGTGGACCGGGCTGTAGCGGACTACTATCGCTCAGAATACACTAGACTACATTTCCCCATATGATAGGCTGCCAAGGATAAACAACCAGATTGTCGGATCCCACACATAGCAATACACGCTACACGTACGCATAACATGCAAGTATGTGCTGTACAACATGGCATCACAACATAACGCAAACTCACATAGATAAAGGCTCAGAAGAGCCACATAGCATAAATACAAGCAGGGGTCACATGACCCATCATTCAGAGCATACAAGCAACGGAAGCATTACATGTCCGAGTACAGACAACTACAAAGAAAAGAGCTGGAAAACCTGACTATCTACAAGACCCTCCCAAGGGTACAAGATCGTAGCTGAGGTAACAAGCTACCCGTCGAAGTCCAAGCGGAACTACTAGTAAGACAGGTGTCTCGTCTGCAAAACATAAATAAAGCAAACGTGAGTACAAAGGTACTCAGCAAGACTTACATCAGATCCTATCATATATGCATTAGTATCAAGAAGGTAGTGTGGGGTTTAGTTGCAGCAAGCCAGCTTTGACACAGTGGCTATCCTGTTCTACGACAACGAGAAACTTCTTTGAGATGAGGCAGCGCACACGAGTCCACTAATCACCACATCAATACACCACTAAGGATTCATCCTCGTCTCCCTACGAGAAGGCCATCCATAGCACTCACACTTGTCTTGAGCATTTTAGAGTATCCACTTTAAGTTGTCTATGTACCACGTAAGCATCCAAGAAGTCCATAACCGAGGACACGGCTATTCGAATAGATCATGATAACCCTGCAGGGGGTACTTCTTCACACACGCTCTCGCCACTTACCGCCATGTACACGTCATGTATCTCGGCAACCTTCAAGCGGAAGCCTGGCAAGGGTGTCGGCCACGACCTGACTATCCACACAAGACTCTAGTCCAGGTTTATCGCCTATTCGGGTTCCATCCGCAAGGAGATCCGGCCGAGGTTTCGCTCACGGCCCCAAACGATGTGTATAGGGTTCCCGAGCCCACCATCCGGGTGCCACTCGGTACACCGGGCCACGTGTGCCTAGTCTGTCCCAAGTCCACCCTGCCGAGTGCCACTCGGTAGAAAAATAGCACTACCTACAAACACCAGAAACCATTTGCAACTCCTGGACAGAGCTCAAGGCGGTTAATAAGTCGAGAGAGCTTGGAGCGCCCGGAGCCCAATGTGTGGTAGTAGCTAGTCATTGGACAACTTACACAGAACTCAGTTCTTAAGGACGGTCCCAATGAGACAACCCACCATGTACTCCTACATGGCCTCTCACCGCTACCTTTACCAAATCGTGTTCACACGTTTAACTCTCAGCACCAGAACATATCATAACACTCCAATTCATTCCCGATGAATCAGACCTGACACAACTCTAAGCAATAGCAGGCATGGCATGGTAAGAACACAACATGGCTCAATCAACCCCTACACATGCTAGTGGGTTTCAACTATTTACTGTGGCAATGACAGGTCATGCAGAGGAATGGGTTCAACTACCGCAGCATAAAATAGCAGTTGAATCGTGGTTGTCCTAATGCAATAAAAGAGAGCAGGAGCGAGAGAGTGGGGTTGTATCGGAATGAACAAGGGGGGTTGCTTGCTTGGTAGAACAACAAGGAAGGCACTGCTCCTCAGACAGGTACTCTGGAACGGTCTCCGGAGCAGGACCTATCGAGAAGGAACGGTGTCGGCAATCAAACACAAGCATATGCAACATTATGATGCATGAACATGGCATGAAGATGTGATGCTATTTGGGCTAATGCAACTAGTATTCATTTGGTTAAAGTCCATTTAAACTAAAGATTCAAATATAACTCCAACATAAGCTCTTAGATATGCCATAAGTGTGTTTTCACATATACAGCATGTATACGTTGGTTTGTCATGCATGAAAATGGTACAGATGGATAGATTGAATTTTTCTGATAATTTTTCATATATAAATTATTTCAATCTGAGTTACAGTTGAATTTCTATGAATTTTTGAAGTTTTGAATATATTCTGGAATTTCCTGATTTATTATAATTCCAGAAAATGAGATATTGCATCAGCATGACGTCAGCGTTGCATCAGCGGTCAATGGAGTTGTCCGAGTCAAACCTGACGTGTGGGGTCCACACGTCAGTGACTGGTTAGTTAACAGGAGGGTTAATTAATCCTAATTACTAATTAGGGGCGCCGGGGCCCACTGCCAGTGTCAGGGGGTTAGGAAAAATGGTCGGGCCCGCACGTCAGGCCGGCGAGGTCGTCGCCGGCGACCTCTGGACACGGCGGCGTCCATGCTGCAGGGCACGGGGGCGGCGGCTGGGAGCACCGGGGCGTAGCCCGTGCTCTCGCGCATCCAGTGGGGTAGGTAGGAGGAGGAGGGGTGGCCGGAGACGACCGCGGCGAGGTCATCCACGGCGACCGGAGCTACGGGAACAGCGGGTTCAGCGCTACAGGGCACTAGGGGGGCTGCGATTGGGTGCAAACGACGCGCAGGAGGGCACTGAGCACGACGGTGAGCTCGGTTGCGAGCTATGGCAGCTGTGGCCACGGCGGCGACATGGACGGCGGAGCAGAGCTCTCGGCCAAGGTGGAACTGAGGCCTAGACAGTGCAGACGCGAAGAGGGGGAGAGGGGTTCGGCGCGGAAGCTCACAGCGGAGGCGACGGGATGGTCAGCGGGCTCGGGGAGGACCAGTCGGCGGCGAATTTAGCGGCGGCGATCCGCGGCTCCGACGAAGGGGATGATGGCGATGGCGATGCTACTGTGCTCCTGGCGTCGTCGAGCTCGACGAGGAGGCGTAGTCGAGGGCGGCGGTGCTCCTGGACAGTAGCAAGGGACGAGGGGGAGGCAGTGGCCGCGGCAATGGCAAACGGCGGCGACAGCAGCGCTCGGCCGCGTGAGGGGGAGGGCGAGTGAGAGAGACAGAGGAAAGGGGAGGGCACGGGGAGAGAGTGAAGGAGTCGGGGTGGTGCGTGGCGCTCGCAGTGGCCTCCAGCGACGATCGACGAAGCAGGAGGTGGCTGGTGCGTGCTCGCGTGCGGCGAGCACACGCGTGCCGTCCTCCTGGTAGGAGGTTGGCGATGACCTGGCCTGGGCCAACAGTGTTGGGCCGGCATAGGAGCTGGGCCGCCAGCTGGGCTGCCAGGCAGGTAAGCGCCAGGTAGGTTTTTCCATTTTTGTTTTTTTTTCTTTTCTATTTTTCTGACATTTGTTTTGATTTGATAAAAATACCAAATCATTTTTATATTGTTCTGAAATTTATTGTAGGAACTTGTTGGATTATTCCAAAACCCCCCATTAGAAATCAGAATTATTGGAGTATATTTGAATATATAACAAATATAAATCCAATACAAATAATTATGCATTAATTCCAAATGGCCAACATAAATATTTATGAGCCCCTAAAAATATTGGTTTGAATTTTACCTCTCACCAATATTTTCAGAGAGAGACATGAACATTTTCTTGGACCCTTTTGGAGTACTTTTTATCTGGGTCATTTTCAATAATGATTTCTGAGGGTTCACAACTCCCCATTTCAAAGTTAAATGGAGTTTAAACATGATGCAAGCATGAAGGGCTAGCCTAGGTCATACCAGAACTAGGGATGTGACAACTCGCCCCCACTCGAAGAAATCTCGTCCCGAGATTCAGGAGTCGGCGGGAAGAAAGCGGGGTACTCAAGTCGAAGACGATCTTCATGCTCCCAAGTGGCTTCTCTCTCAGAATGATGAGACCACTGAACCTTGAGGAACTTGATGTTATGACGTCGGGTGACATGCTCTGCTTGATCAAGGATGCATACAGGGTACTCTCGATAGGTGAGGTTATCTTGGAGATCAAGAGTTTCGTGGTCCACTTCGCGGATGGGATCCGAGAAGCAACGCCTGAGTTGAGAGACGTGGAAGACATCATGAACTCGAGAAAGATGTGGTGGTAGTTCCAACTGGTAGGCAACCTGTCCTCGTTTAGCGAGAATGAGAAAGGGACCAATGTAACGAGGAGCCAACTTGCCCTTGATACCGAATCGATGGGTACCCTTTAGAGGAGTAACCCGAAGATAAGCCTTATCGCCAACTTCATAAGCCACTTCCTTATGACTACGGTCATACTGGCTCTTTTGACGAGATTGGGCTGTTTTCAAATTCTCACGAATGATGCGAACTTGCTCTTCTGCCTCCTGGATCATATCCGGTCCAAAGAATTGCCGTTCACCGGTTTCTGACCAGTTCAAAGGTGTTCGACATCTTCGTCCATACAGAACCTCAAAAGGAGCTTTCTTGAGGCTGGATTGATAGCTATTGTTATAAGAAAACTCGACAAAAGGAAGACACTTCTCCCAATCCATACCGAATGAGATAACACAAGCTCTAAGCATGTCTTCAAGAATCTGGTTGACCCTTTCCACCTGACCACTTGATTGAGGGTGGAAAGCGGTACTGAAAGAAAGATGGGTGCCCATGGCAGTTTGGAAACTCTCCCAGAAATGAGAAGTGAAAAGACTACCACGGTCTGAATTGATCTCTAGTGCAACACCATGAAGTGACACTATTCGAGAGATATATAAGTCAGCGAGCTGACTAGCAGTGATACTCTCTCGAACAGGTAGGAAGTGAGCCACTTTGGAAAGACGATCAATGACTACGAAGATAGCGTTATTCCCTTTCTTGGTCCTGGGAAAGCCGGTGATGAAGTCCATACCAACTTTATCCCATTTCCATTCAGGAATAGCTCAAGGCTGAAGAGTGCCAGCAGGTCTTTGATGCTCTGCCTTAACGCGGCGACAAACGTCACAGTTAGCAATAAACTGAGCAATTTCTCTCTTCATCCTAGTCCACCAGAACCTCTGGCGTAGGTCCTGATACATCTTAGTACTACCGGGATGAATCGTGAGAGGAGATTCGTGCGCCTCCTTAAGAATTAACTGTCGAAGATGTTGATTCTTGGGAACCACCAAGCGACTCTCAAAGAAAACAACACCGCGACCATCTATAGAAAAACTACCACCAACTCCCTTGTTAATGTTTCTCTTGATCCGGGAAATTCCCGTATCCTGCTTCTGAGCAGAGATAATCTGATCCACAAGAGTAGGTTTCGCCACCAAGGTAGAAAGGAATCCGTGAGGAGCAATGTGAAGGTTAAGCTTACATAATTCCTCATGGAGAAGTGGTTGGCCCTGCTGCAACATGAGATTGTTGCAATAGGACTTATGACTTAGCGCATCAGCCATGACATTCCCCTTGCTTGGGGTGTAGGTAATCCCTAAGTCGTAATCTAAGATCAACTCCAACCAACGTCTTTGCCTAAGGTTCAAATCTGGTTGGGTGAAGATATACTTGAGACTCTGGTGATCGGTGTAAATCTCGCAACGTTTACCAAGAAGGTAATGTCGCCAGGTCTTAAGTGCATAGACTACGGCTGCAAGCTCTAGATCATGGGTAGGATAATTCTCCTCATGTGGATGCAACTATCGAGATGCATAGGCAATCACATGGTGATCTTGCATAAGAATGCAACCTAGTCCCTGTCGTGAGGCGTCGCAGTAGATAACAAAGTCTTTAGCGAAGTCTGGTGGCACGAGTATGGGAGCAGAAGTAAGACGTCTTTTCAGTTCCTGAAAACTGTGTTCACACTGTGGGGACCACTCAAACTTTTTATCTTTCTTGAGAAGTTCCGTGAGAGGTTTGGCCACTTTGGAGAAGTTCTCAACGAAGCAGCGACAATAACTGGCTAGACCAAGGAAACTCCTAACTTGCTTAACTGTTTCAGGCGGAGTCCAATCAAGAACGGCCTGAACTCTTTCGGGATTGACAGCAATGCCCTTACCAGAGATCACGTGGCCGAGATAGGTCACTTCTGGTAACCAAAATTCGCACTTGGAGAACTTGGCGTAAAGGCGTTGTGCTCTGAGTTTTTCTAGCACAAGTCTAAGATGTTCGGCATGCTCTTCCTCGTTCTTCGAGTAAATAAGGATATCATCGAGGTAAACCACGACAAACTTGTCTAGGTACTCCATGAAGATCGAGTTCATCAAGCGAGAGAAAGTAGCTGGAGCATTGGTTAGACCAAAGGACATGACGGTGTACTCGTACTGACCATAACGAGTGACAAAAGCCGTCTTAGGAATGTCCCCATTTCTGATCTTGATTTGGTGGTAGCCTAACCTCAAATCCATCTTGGAAAAGACTGAGGATCCAGCGAGCTGATCATACAGGTCGTTGATCCTGGGGAGCGGATACTTGTTCTTTATCGTGACCAAATTAACGGGACAATAATCTACAACCATCCGGTCCGTACCATCCTTCTTCTTGACGAAGAGAACGGGGCAAGCCCAGGGAGAAGAACTGGGACGGATGAAACCCTTTTGCAAGGACTCATCGAGTTGTTTCTTAAGCTCAGCTAGTTCTAAGGGTGCCATCTTGTAAGGTCTCCTAGAGATTGGAGCGGTTCCTGGGATAAGATCTATGACAAATTCTACATCTCTGTCAGGTGGAATACCTGGCAGTTCCTCTGGAAAGACATCCGGAAAGTCACGGACTACCGGGATATCTTCGAGGTCTGGAAGAGGGTTGGCATTAAGAGAATAGAGTTGACGCTTTGCAACTCTAGTGGAGACGGTGACTATCTTGCCAGATGGGTGTGTAAGCTGAACAGACCTTGTGTAACAATCAATCTGGGCATGATGAGCTTTCATCCAATCCATACCCAAGATGATCTTAATATCTGTAGACTTGAGGGCTATAAGTGATGCAAGGAATACAAGTCTGTCAACAAGGATTTCATTACCATGGCTTATTCGGGTAGTTTGCCATCTAGACCCTGGAGTTTGGATTTCAAGTGGAGTTGGCATATCACAAAATGACATGTCGTGCAAACGAGCATAGCCTTCAGAGATGAAGGAGTGAGATGCTCCGGTATCGAACAAAACCGAAGCTAGACGGCAATTGACAAGGAGGGTACCAAGAACGACATCCGGATCATCACGAGTGTCTTTAGCTAAGACGTGATGCACACATCCACGTTCAGGGGGAGCTGACTTGAAACTACTCATCTTGCGTGATGGCTTATCACGGCCAACAGACTTCTCAGGCTGGGGTGGGGCATAGTTGGTTTGAGAGCAGTCACGTGCATAGTGTCCTGGCTCTCCGCATGTGAAGCAAGTCCCTGAAGTAGGACGTGGGCCCGCCTTGACAAGCGGTCTACCAGTAGGCCTGGGTGGAGCATGTAACTGAACTGGGTGAGGTGCCACATAAGAGGGCCTCGGTGAGTAACCGGGTGGAAGAGCGGAGTTCGGAACCCAAAACCGGCGCTTCTGCAAGGTAGAGCCGGAGGAAGAAACCAAATCACGGGTGTGCTTACGAGACTCCTCGTAAGTGAGCTGAGCTGTCTCCGCATTAATGGCCTTGTTCACAAGAGCCTGGAATGTATTGCAATGGTGCAGGTGGAGATCACGACGCAACTTGGGGTTGAGACCCTTCCGGAACCTAGCCTGCTTCTTGGCGTCTGTGGACACTTCTTCTGTAGCATAGCGGGCGAGGTTCTCAAATTCTCTACTGTAGGCATCAACCGCCATCTTACTCTGGGTGAAACTACAAAACTCTTCTCTCTTGCGATCAACGAGAGCCTGAGGAATGTGATGCTCACGGAAAGCCTCGGTGAAATCTCTCCAGGTGATTATCTGGCCAGCTGGAAGCATAGCCTCGTAGTTCTGCCACCAAATACTGGCAGGACCTTCCAGGTGATAAACAGCATAGGTGACCTTGTCACTTTCAGCTACGTTCGCAGAACGCATCTTGTGTGTAATACTACGGAGCCAGTCATCTGCATCGAGTGGCTCAATGGAATGATGGAAGGTGGGTGGTTTCAGACCAATGAAGTCATGGATGAAAACAAACTCTTTGTGCTGGCGGGAGGTGTTCTCCTCAATACGTGCTAACAAGTGGTTTGACTCTCGCTTGTTCTTCTCCATTTCTAACATGAACTCTGCCAATGAAGACTGGTCAGGAGGATCCTCGTCCCTACCATCTCCGTGGTTCCGGATATGAGCAGCAGAACTTCGGTTAACCGGCAACATCCTGAGAGCCAACCAAGGAAACAAGGATGGATTCAGCATCATCATAAGGATGTAGATTATAGTACGAGAAAAAAAATACTATCTCTTGAACCCCTAGGACAAATCCGGCAGCATAACGGCAGCAAACTGCTCAAAATGAGACATTCTGCAAAAGATGGGGTAGCACCATGCTCAACATCATTACTCAAGGTTCTGAGATATTACTAAACAGGCTACACCAGAGGTACTCAACTGGGATATGACTCTGATCAACCCATCCTAAGAGACTACGGAGTAGTGACACGTGATCCTGATAGACAGAAGAAGAAGCGTAGTTCCTTAACCCCGTAGGAAAGATAGGATGACTCAGATCAGAAGGCATGAGGTATAAGGAGTAAAAAGAGCCTTACGTTCCCTTCCACAATCAATTCCCTTACATAACTAAAGAATTTCTAGACACAACTTCGACCAGGTTGGCTTGGAAATCCTACAGGCAGTCAGGCTCTGATACCAAGGCTGTCGGGACCCCGATCCTAGGTCACACCGATCTAGCATGTAACACATCATATCACTTTGTGGCCTCACGCACGGTATTCCCACGGGTGCCACCTTACCTGGCCCGGGACCGTTTGCGCCTTTTGGCTCACGTATATGATAGTGTCGCTAGCATCCATATGACAAAGAACCCGGGTCGACATGGCTAGTCGTGAACCCAAAGCGGCACTAACCCATGGGGACAGGCATACATGAATCAACCTCGAGCATGTCGGTCAACCGCGTGTGAATCAGGGCTGTAGCACTAGGCTAACAGGACTCCGGTAACCCGGGCTGTAGCAGGCTAGGCAGGACTCCGGTCGTCACGGCGTGACATTTCCCCGAAGGGACAGACACAGGAACGAAGTGAAACACATGCCGGCCAGTCAGGTGTTCCGAGCAGTAGTGCTGGGCTAGCAGGGCTCCGGTGGACCGGGCTGTAGCGGACTACTATCGCTCAGAAGACACTAGACTACATTTCCCCATATGATAGGCTGCCAAGGATAAACAACCAGATTGTCGGATCCCACACATAGCAATACACGCTACACGTACGCATAACATGCAAGTATGTGCTGTACAACATGGCATCACAACATAACGCAAACTCACATAGATAAAGGCTCAGAAGAGCCACATAGCATAAATACAAGAAGGGGTCACATGACCCATCATTCAGAGCATAGAAGCAACGGAAGCATTACATGTCTAAGTACAGACAACTACATAGAAAAGAGCTGGAAAACCTGACTATCTACAAGACCCTCCCAAGGGTACAAGATCGTAGCTGAGGTAACAAGCTACCCGTCGAAGTCCAAGCGGAACTACTAGTAAGACAGGTGTCTCGTCTGCAAAACATAAATAAAGCAAACGTGAGTACAAAGGTACTCAGCAAGACTTACATCAGATCCTATCATATATGCATTAGTATCAAGAAGGTAGTGTGGGGTTTAGTTGCAGCAAGCCAGCTTTGACACAGTGGCTATCCTGTTCTACGACAACGAGAAACTTCTTTGAGATGAGGCAGCGCACACGAGTCCACTAATCACCACATCAATACACTATTTTCGAATGAATACAATCATGTTGTCTTTGCCCTATATGATGAAACGACATTGTTATGTAATATAATGTCTAGAAAAAAAATTTCTCCTCCTGTGCGGCCGTGTTATGTGAAATCTGAGAGTTGGACAGTTATCGGTTTCTGCCCCCATGTAGGAAATACGGGGGTGTTCGGGATGTAATCTAAACACTCTTGATCCAATTGTTTGCTCCTTGAAGGAGGTGTTTAGCGCGGCGAACCAGGCAATCGGACTATGCGGCTTTAGCACCATCACTTAGCCATAGGAGTTTGATAGATAGAAATATAGGCGCATCCCCTACTATCCGGACTAGGATGCTATAAACACTTGATTGGGTAAGTACCAATCCCTCGTGTAATGCAGAAAAATCTCTAAGGATTTGAGACCTCCGAAGAGCTGACCGGCTCTCGCCGCATCATGGCAATCAGTTTTCGGCTTTCTCTACTGAGGTGCTAACTTGGGTAAACCAGGGCACAATCATAGTAGTTCTCCCTTTACTACGCTAACCGATACAGTGAAACGTAAGGTAGTAAGCACAGGAGCCGGGCAACCCAACTATTGACCAAAGACATGATTCGGAGCCAATGCATATAGTGCTAAATTCGGGGTGCCGAATTGTACTTGTAAAAGTGTTCGGACTTTTGTTGCCATATTGTGGGGCACTATGAAGCCCCTGGCGAATTGAAACGCACGAGAGTGTACGGGTGTTACCTGATAGAGTTACCAGAAAAAGAAAAGACAAAAAAGGAAGAAAAAAGAAGAACAAGTGGTAAGCTAGAACCGTAAAAATTTGGGCCACAAACTGCTTCTATTATAATTTCCTTAGTGCGCTAAAGTGCATTTATACAAGTAGTGCGATAAGCAGAAGGCTATTTTCTATGCCGTAACCAAGTGAGAGCTGCGTGTGGGTCCTAAAAATAGGTAGAGGGATCGTTAAAGAGGCCACCTAAAGATTCTCCTATACGTCTATTCTTCTTGTCGCCTTGGTATTTTTATCCTTCGAAAAGAATCGATGGTCAAGCCGCCAAAAAAAGGCCTGTAAAAAAAGAAAAAGGAAATAGTGAAATTATGTATGTCCGGAGCGGTCGAGCCCTATTGCGGAACACAAGCTGGTCATGCCTCCACCCGTGCCCATGGTATTTTTAGCGCGTAATTATGTACGCGTGGCACAGTTGCCGCCACTTGGTCGGGACTGGGACGGAGGCTTAATTGCCAGTCGAGCTGTCGGCGTTCTGGGAACGGGGGTCCCCAGACATGCCTACCTGCGGCTTGCGGTGTGGCTCGAGTGGGGCCCCAGTGCGGCCCAGCTTCATCAGCTCAAGCTCAAGACCCTCGCAAGGGGCCAAGCCTTGCGGGGCGGATGACAGGAGGCTTCCTCAGGAGCAACCTCATCAGGCAGGCTCGCGAGGAGGCGGAGAGATCAAGGCAGGGGTGCCTCGCGAGGAGCCCGTGACACAAGCCATGACGATCGAGATTAGGCGGGCGCCAGGCAGGCACCGGCCTACGCAGTGTCCTTGTTTCCCCTTCGGTGCAAAGGGACCAAGCGCAGGCCAAGGCAACGGTTAAAGGTTACCATTCCGGTGCAACGAGACCAAGACCAGCAGAGCGGCTGGACGGATGTCGGGACCCCGATCCTAGGTCACACTGATCTAGCATGTAACACATCATATCACTTTGTGGCCTCACGCACGGTATTCCCATGGGTGCCACCTTACCTGGCCCGGGACCGTTTGCGCCTTTTGGCTCACGTATATGATAGTGTCGCTAGCATCCATATGACAAAGAACCCGGGCCGACATGGCTAGTCGTGAACCCAAAGCGGCACTAACCCATGGGGACAGGCATACATGAATCAACCTCGAGCATGTCGGTCAACCGCGTGTGAATCCGGGCTGTAGCACTAGGCTAACAGGACTCCGTTAACCCGGGCTGTAGCAGGATAGGCAGGACTCCGGTCGTCACCGCGTGACATTTCCCCGAAGGGACAGACACAGGAACGAAGTGAAACACATGCCGGCCAGTCAGGTGTTCCGAGCAGTAGTGCTGGGCTAGCAGGGCTCCGGTGGACCGGGCTGTAGCGGACTACTATCGCTCAGAAGACACTAGACTACATTTCCCCATATGATAGGCTGCCAAGGATAAACAGCCAGATTGTCGGATCCCACACATAGCAATACATGCTACACGTACGCATAACATGCAAGTATGTGCTGTACAACATGGCATCACAACATAACGCAAACTCACATAGATAAAGGCTTAGAAGAGCCACATAGCATAAATACAAGCAGGGGTCACATGACCCATCATTCAGAGCATACAAGCAACGGAAGCATTACATGTCTGAGTACAGACAACTACAAAGAAAAGAGCTGGAAAACCTGACTATCTACAAGACCCTCCCAAGGGTACAAGATCGTAGCTGAGGTAACAAGCTACCCGTCGAAGTCCAAGCGGAACTACTAGTAAGACAGGTGTCTCGTCTGCAAAACATAAATAAAGCAAACGTGAGTACAAAGGTACTCAGCAAGACTTACATCAGATCCTATCATATATGCATTAGTATCAAGAAGGTAGTGTGGGGTTTAGTTGCAGCAAGCCAGCTTTGACACAGTGGCTATCCTGTTCTACGACAACGAGAAACTTCTTTGAGATGAGGCAGCGCACACGAGTCCATTAATCACCACATCAATACACCACTAAGGATTCATCCTCGTCTCCCTATGAGAAGGCCATCCATAGCACCCACACTTGTCTTGAGCATTTTAGAGTATCCACTTTAAGTTGTCTATGTACCACGTAAGCATCCAAGAAGTCCATAACCGAGGACACGGCTATTCGAATAGATCATGATAACCCTGCAGGGGGTACTTCTTCACACACGCTCTCGCCACTTACCGCCATGTACACGTCATGTATCTCGGCAACCTTCAAGCGGAAGCCTGGCGAGGGTGTCGGCCACGACCTGACTATCCACACAAGACTCTAGTCCAGGTTTATCGCCTATTCGGGTTCCATCCGCAAGGAGATCCAGCCGAGGTTTCGCTCACGGCCCCAAACGATGTGTATAGGGTTCTCGAGCCCACCATCCGGGTGCCACTCGGTACACCGGGCCACGTGTGCCTAGTCTGTCCCAAGTCCACCCTGCCGAGTGCCACTCGGTAGAAAAATAGCACTACCTACAAACACCAGAAACCATTTGCAACTCCTGGACAGAGCTCAAGGCGGTTAATAAGTCGAGAGAGCTTGGAGCGCCCGGAGCCCAATGTGTGGTAGTAGCTAGTCATTGGACAACTTACACAGAACTCAGTTCTTAAGGACGGTCCCAATGAGACAACCCACCATGTACTCCTACATGGCCTCTCACCGCTACCTTTACCAAATCGTGTTCACACGTTTAACTCTCAGCACCAGAACATATCATAACACTCCAATTCATTCCCGATGAATCAGACCTGACACAACTCTAAGCAATAGCAGGCATGGCATGGTAAGAACACAACATGGCTCAATCAACCCCTACACATGCTAGTGGGTTTCAACTATTTACTGTGGCAATGACAGGTCATGCAGAGGAATGGGTTCAACTACCGCAGCATAAAATAGCAGTTGAATCGTGGTTGTCCTAATGCAATAAAAGAGAGCAGGAGCGAGAGAGTGGGGTTGTATCGGAATGAACAAGGGGGGTTGCTTGCCTGGTAGAACAACAAGGAAGGCACTGCTCCTCAGACAGGTACTCTGGAACGGTCTCCGGAGCAGGACCTATCGAGAAGGAACGGTGTCGGCAATCAAACACAAGCATATGCAACATTATGATGCATGAACATGGCATGAAGATGTGATGCTGTTTGGGCTAATGCAACTAGTATTCATTTGGTTAAAGTCCATTTGAACTAAAGATTCAAATATAACTCCAACATAAGCTCTTAAATATGCCATAAGTGTGTTTTCACATATACAGCATGTATAGGTTGGTTTGTCATGCATGAAAATAGTACAGATGGATAGATTGAATTTTTCTGATAATTTTTCATATATAAATTATTTCAATCTGAGTTACGGTTGAATTTCTATGAATTTTTGAAGTTTTGAATATATTCTGGAATTTCCTGATTTATTATAATTCCAGAAAATGAGATATTGCATCAGCATGACGTCAGCGTTGCGTCAGCGGTCAACGGAGTTGACCGAGTCAAACCTGACGTGTGGGGTCCACACGTTAGTGACTGGTTAGTTAACAGGAGGGTTAATTAATCCTAATTACTAATTAGGGGCGCCGGGGCCCACTGCCAGTGTCAGGGGGTTAGGAAAAATGGTGATTAGCCTTAAGCTAATAACCTGGCCGGTCGGGCCCGCACGTCAGGCCGGCGAGGTCGTCGCCGGCGACCTCTGGACACGGCGGCGTCCACGCTGCAGGGCACGGGGGCGGCGGCTGGGAGCACCGGGGCGTAGCCCGTGCTCTCGCGCATCCAGTGGGGTAGGTAGGAGGAGGAGGGGTGGCCGGAGACGACCGCGGCGAGGTCATCCACGGCGACCGGAGCTACGGGAACAGCGGGTTCAGCGCTACAGGGCACTAGGGGGGCTGCGATTGGGTGCAAACGACGCGCAGGAGGGCACTGAGCATGGTGGTGAGCTCGGTTGCGAGCTATGGCAGCTGTGGCCACGGCGGCGACATGGACGGCGGAGCGGAGCTCTTGGCCAAGGTGGAACTGAGGCCTAGACAGTGCAAACGCGAAGAGGGGGAGAGGGGTTCGGCGCGAAAGCTCACAGCGGAGGCGACGGGATGGTCAGCGGGCTCGGGGAGGACCAGTCGGCGGCGAATTTAGCTGCGGCGATCCGCGGCTTCGACGAAGGGGATGATGGCGATGGCGATGCTGCTGTGCTCCTGGCGTCGTCCAGCTCGACGAGGAGGCGTAGTCGAGGGCGGCGGTGGCCCTGGACAGTAGCAAGGGACGAGGGGGAGGCAGTGGCCGCGGCAATGGCAAACGGCGGCGACAGCAGCGCTCGGCCGCGTGAGGGGGAGGGCGAGTGAGAGAGACAGAGGAAAGGGGAGGGAACGGGGAGAGAGTGAAGGAGTCGGGGTGGTGCGTGGCGCTCGCAGCGGCCTCCAGCGACGATCGACGAAGCAGGAGGTGGCCGGTGCGTGCTCGCGCGCGGCGAGCACACGCGTGCCGTCCTCCTGGCAGGAGGTTGGTGATGACCTGGCCTGGGCCAACAGTGTTGGGCCGGCACAGGAGCTGGGCCGCCAGCTGGGCTGCCAGGCAGGTAAGCGCCAGGTAGGTTTTTCCATTTTTGTTTTTTTTTCTTTTCTATTTTTATGACATTTGTTTTGATTTGATAAAAATACCAAATCATTTTTATATTGTTCTGAAATTTATTGTAGGAACTAGTTGGATTATTCCAAAACCCCCCATTAAAAATCAGAATTATTGGAGTATATTTGAATATATAACAAATATAAATCCAATACAAATAATTATGCATTAATTCCAAATGGCCAAAATAAATATTTATGAGCCCCTAAAAATATTGGTTTGAATTTTACCTCTCACCAATATTTTCAAAGAGAGACATGAACATTTTCTTGGACCCTTTTGGAGTACTTTTTATCTGGGTCATTTTCAATAATGATTTCTGAGGGTTCACAACTCCCCATTTCAAAGTTAAATGGAGTTTAAACATGATGCAAGCATGAAGGGCTAGCCTAGGTCATACCAGAACTAGGGATGTGACAACGGAGGTCACCATGGAGCCCAAGACGGCATCATCAGCAGTGCTTTTGGCAGCCGAAGACCACCTTTGGTCAGGATAACTTGTAATAGATGTTCCCCTTCAAAATGGCCAATTGTTTGCGCCCTTCCCGCTCATTATTTGGGAAGAGGACCAGGGCCTCTATAAATAGGACTAACCACCATAAGGAGGAAAAAAGAAGGAAAAGAGAGACAGAAAAAGAGAGGGAAAAAGAGAGAGAGAAGAGAAAGAGAGAGGGAGATCCAGACCGAGTAGAACACACTGCACTAGCTCAATAACACCTCTCGCTAAGCCGTTCTTCCCCTGTATTGTTCATCATCAGCCCCTGAGGCAATCCACCACACCACACACTAGAGTAGTGTATTAGACCACATCGGTGGCCCGAACCAGTATAAACCTCGTGTCCCTTGAGTGTTCTTCTTTCCAGCCTAGATTTCTTGCGAGCCATAGAAGCGCGAGTCGGTAGGGGAAAGATCTCAGTGCGCACCCCAGCGTTTGAACCTTAAGGGTCTGCCGGAACCCGAAATCCGACATTTGGCGCGCCAGGTAGGGGTGCGCCGGAATCTTTCTTCCGTTGTTCGCGTGTGGTCTTCCGTCGTGTCCATGGCTGGCGCTCGTCGGGCTCGGGCCGAGTGCCGGGCTGCTCTCGCCACCCGCATCGCCCAGACGGCGCCCGTCGGCGGACGCCCTCGTCGTTCCCCGTCGCCTGCCGCCAACGCCGCCACCGGCCCGGTGGGGAACGAGCAGTAGGCCTTGTCACAGCATCCTTCGATGCGGCGGGAGGGCCGCACCGCAACCCCGTCACTGACTCTAGCCGGTTCATCGTCCCACGCCCATCGCGCCCCCACGGACGCGCACGCCGAGCTGCTCCTGGCAAGAGAGCTCCTGCACCACCGCCCCGTCGACGACCTCTATGAGGATTGACTCGCCCGCATCACCGAGCTCGTCATCCCCGCAGGGGGCTCTCCTTTGCCGTCCTTCTCGCTGCCTCGCCCTCCATTCCACACAGGAGGCAAGGATCAGGAGGCGCCTCCGCCACCTTCTCCCAAGAAGGCGCCCTGGCTCCAAGGCGCGCAGCCCCAGGGCGAGACCCTCCACTTCCGGCGCCTGCGCGCCAAGAAGGGAGCTACCAAGAGATCCCTCGTCCCCAAGAAGGTGCTCGCGCGCTCCCAGCGCCGGCGCGCCAAGATCGCGTCCCTGCGCCTCCACGCGGAGACCCCGCGCTGCTCCATGCGGCGGCGAGTGGTAATCACTAGGAGAAGGTCCAGCACTAGTAAAGGGAGCCGGTGGCCACAGCAGGCTGTCGCGCCTTCACCCCTGAGCTACGTGGCGTCACATGGCCAAGCAAGTTCAAGCCTGATCTGCCCCCTCGCTACGATGGCATGGCGGACCACACGGAATTCCTATAGCTCTATGAGCTAGGCATCGAAGCGGCCAACGGAGACGAAAAGGTCATGGCGAACTGGTTTCCCATGGCGCTCAAGGATGGCGCCCGCACCTGGCTCCTGAACCTGGCTCCCAGCACGATCTCCTCCTGGGACGAGGTGCGCACTCGCTTCATCGCCAACTTCCAGGGCACTCGCGACCAGCCCCCGGCCATAAGCGACCAGCGCCGCATCAAGCAACAGCCAGGGGAAACCCTGCAGAGATACATCCAGCGCTTCAACAACGCTCACCTCAAGATCCCCAGCCTTCTCCGATGGCGTGCGCGACATCAAGATGAAGGAGGAGCTGGCAATCCATGAAGACCTGTGCATATCCCTGGGGTTGTTCAACTTGGCGACCAAGTGCGCCAGGGCTGAGGAAGGACGCCGACCCAGAAGAGAAAAATCCCAAGGCCAAGGACATCAAGCGCAAGGGAGCTGCCGTGCTCGCGGAGGAACCAGACACCAAGCGAGGCAGGGATCAGCCTAAGTTATCCAAGGGCAGCCGATTCTGCGTGTACCACGACCTCAACACCCACAACACCAACGAATCCCAAGAGCTCAGGGCCGTGCAAGATGGGCGTATCGGCCGACGCCCCGAGCGCAACGACAGGGGCTATGGCCGAGGATGAGGAAGAGGTGGAGGAGGATGGGAAGACCGTGGCCCTCGCCAAGGGTGGCATGACCGACCTCACGAGGATCGCTGGCAGGACCAGCCTCGCGAGGGAGGCTGGAGGGATCAGCCTCGTGAGGATCGCCCGCACAGCAACGCAGGCCTCCCCCCTCAACCGCCACCACCAAGAAGGAACGAAGACCAGCATCAAGACGAGGGGGCTAGGGGCTTCCAGGAGCCGCGCGCAATCGCTTGCATCTTGGGTGGCGCCTAGGCCCCAGCATCACAGCGCATCTTCAAGCAGTTTGCTCGCGAGGTGAACGCAGTCCTTCCTGTTAGATAATAACAAGAAATAAACGAGACAAAGAGACACAGATTTTACGTGGAAACCCTTGCGGGAGAATTCAAAAACCACGGACGCATGAAGGCGTGATCACTATGAGGAGGAGTATTACAAGCACGAGACGACAGACCGTCTGAGGTGCGACTAGATGGGGTATATATGAGGGCAATACATGAGAGTCCTTGAAGGACAAGTAAACGAGTTGTACTCATACGCGTCGACGTCAACGCAAAGGCCCACACCAGTTGTACTACGTATAGTCCAACACAGTATAATTTGGATCACAATTTAACAATCTCCACCTTGATCCAAATTCCCTTCAGTAGTTGAAGAAAGTAAATAACTCCATCCAAATCAGTTTAAACACCTTGTGTGTCAAAGTCCATAGGACTAGTGAGAAATACCAACTCAGCCTGAGCAAAGCTCAAACTTATTGGTCGGAACTGGCTTTGTCATCATATCAGCAGGATTATCATGAGTACTTATCTTGCATACCTTCAAATCGCCTTCAGCAACAACATCTTGAATATAATGAAATCTGACATCAATGTGCTTTGCCCTCTCATGATACATTGGATTCTTTGTAAGATATATGGCACTTTGACTGTCAGAAAATATGGCAGGGCAAGATGAATCTCCACAAAGCTCAGTGTACAAACCTCTCAACCAGATAGCTTCTTTGCATGACTCAGAAATAGCCATATACTCGGCATCAGTAGTGGAACAAGCTACAATAGACTGCAAAGTTGCTCTCCAACTCACAGCACAACCACCAATGGTGAAAACATAACCTGTGAGTGATCTTCTCTTATCCAAATCACCAGCAAAATCAGAATCAACAAAACCAACAAGTCCATCTCTAGTTTTCCCAAACTGTAAATAAGCATTAGAAGTACCACGCAGGTATCTGAAAATCCACTGTCTTGGGGATTGCTTCAATCCATAAAGAGATTTCTTTAACTTACAGACAAGCTTTTCTTTTCCAGGAATAACAAAACCTTCAGGTTGTTCCATATAAATATCCTCTTCTAATTCTCCATGTAAAAATGCAGTTTTAACATCCAACTGTTCAAGCTCAAGATCATGCATGGCAACAATACTGAGTAAAGTGCGAATAGAGCTATGCTTCACAACAGGAGAAAAGACTTCGTTATAGTCAATACCTGGAATCTGACTGTAACCTTTAGCAACTAACCTTGCTTTATATCTTGTCTCATCATTAGGAGAAACACCTTCTTTCCTCTTGAAAACCCACTTGCAACGAATAGGTTTCTTCTCTCTAGGTAATCTTACTAAATCCCAAGTGCCATTCTTTTCAAGTGATTCCATCTCATCATGCATAGCGGTCATCCACTTATTACTATCACTAGAAATAATAGCCTCGGAATATGAAGAAGGCTCAGCATTACCTTCAATTTCTTCTGCAACAGACAAAGCAAAAGAAACAATATTACACTCTTCAATTAACCTGTCAGGTTTATTACTACCCCGTCTAACTCTGTCACGTGCAAGATTCCAACTGGGTGGAACAATAGGCTGATTTGGAGTGGGAGTGACATGATCATCATTAATGACGGGTTCATCATGTGCATCAACAATTTCATTACGAGATGTATCACCTGAATCAATAACATGCTCCACCTGAACAGTAGGCTGCTGAATAGGAGACTCCTGTTCACTCTCAACAGGAACATTAGTAGATGAAACATCATGTAACATAGCAGATTCATTAAAGATAACATTTCTGCTAATAACAACCTTCTGGGTTTCAGGATTCCATAATTTAAAACCTTTAACACCATACTTATAACCAAGAAAGATGCACTTAACAGCCCTAGGCTCCAACTTTCCATTATCAACATGAGCATAAGCAGTGCAACCAAAAACTCTCAACTGTGAATAATCAGCAGGTGAACCAGACCATACCTCAATTGGAGTTTTCTTATTAAGAGCAATAGATGGTGAACGGTTAATGAGATAACAAGCAGTGGAAGCGGCCTCAGCCAAAAAATGCCTATGCAAACTTGCATTGGACAACATGCAACGGGCTCTGGAAATAATGGTCCAGTTCATACGCTCAGCAAGACCGTTTTGTTGAGGAGTATAAGGAACGGTGTAATGTCTGACAATGCCTTCAGACTTGCAATAATTCTTAAATTGCTTAGAACAGAATTCCATACCATTATCAGTGCGAAGTATTTTTACCTTCTTTTCAGTCTGCCTTTCAATCATAATCTTCCACTCCTTAAATGCTGAGAATGCTTCATATTTATGCTTCAAGAAATAAGGCCAAACTTTTCTCGAATAATCATCAATAATAGTCAGCATGTAACTAGCACCACCTAGTGACTTCTTGCGAGATGGTCCCCATAAATCAGAATGCACATAATCAAGAATACCTTCGGTTGTATGAGTCGAAGTATTGAACTTCACGCTCTTGTGCTTGCCGAAGATACAATGCTCACAAAATTTCAATTTACCAGGTTCATATCCATTAAGAAGACCTCTCTTATTTTACTCTGCTAAACCAAGTTCACTCATATGTCCAAGACGCATATGCCAAAGGTTAGCAGCATCACAATCAGAATTCTTTGAAACAACTGGAGTAGCGTTACCTGAAACTGTAGAACCTCGAAGGTAAAAAAGACCATTGGTCGAACTTAAGTCACCTTTCATCACAACAAGGGAACCTTTGGTGACTTTCAAAACACTATCTCCACCTGAATACTTGTATCCCTTTGCATTAAGGGCACTCATAGAAATAAGATTTCTCTTCATCTTCGGAATATACCGAACATCTGTCAAAGTTCTGATTATGCCATCAAACATCTTGATTCGAATAGAACCCATGCCTTCAATCTTGCATGGTGAATTATCGAAAACCCAAAACGGAACCAACAGAAGTAGTGGAATCAAAAGTATTAAACCAATCTCTATGCGGGCACATATGAAAAGTAAATGCAGTATCAAGTACCCACTCATCATTGGTCTCAGCACATCCAGCAATAACGACAAGAGCATCATCGGAAATATCATCACGAGCAACATTAGCAGAATTTTCACCTTGTTTGTTACCTTTTCTCTTTTCCTTGTTCTGCAACTTGAAACACTCTGAGATGTCATGCCCGTCTCTCTTGCAATATCTGCAATATTTCTTGTCTCTGGATTGTGACCGGCCCCTGTAGCCGTTTTTACTTTTGCCTCTGTTTCCATTATTGGAGTTATTCTCCTTTGTCCTGCCACGAACAGATAATCCCTCTACTTGGGATGAACTTGAACCATCATGATGCACCATTAATTTCATCTTCTCCTTGGAGTTCAAAGCTTCATAAACTTCATTAAGTGTGAGAGTATCACGACTATATAATATGGTGTCTCTAAAATTGGTATAAGAACTTGGCAGTGAACAAAGTAACATTAAAGTAGTATCTTCCTATTCATACTTAACCTCCATTGCATCTAGATCGGATATAATCTCCTTAAATTCTGAAATATGATTCAAAACATTACCTCCCTCGGGTAACACGTGCAGGAATAATTTTTGCTTCAGATGCATCTTGCTGGTGAGATCTTTAGTCATGCAAATCCCTTCCAGCTTTAACCATAGAGCGGCGGCAGTTTTCTCGCTCAAAACTTCCTGCAAAATATTATTATGCAAATGGAGTTGAATTTGTGACAAAGCCTTACAATCAATTCTTTTCTCCTCATCAGTCCAATCCTGAATTCTATTCTTCCCAAAACTATCCAGTGCTTCATCATAGTCGGACTGTGCCAACAACGCCTGCATGTTGACTTGCCATAGGGTAAACCTTGTGTCACGTTCCAGCAGCGGAAGATCGTACTTCATGGATGCCATGAGTTGATAAACTGTGCACAAAGTAGTACAAGCTGGTAGAAAAATTCTTGAGAGAATTAATTAATGCAGAGCAACGAAGTCGAAAAAAATAGCACCTGATAGATCACGGGTACACAGAGCAGCGGTGTACCGGTCTAATAACCAATGTGCACTGTAGCCTCCACGTGACTAGCACTAGTCGAAGTAGTATACAACCCGATCAATTCTTGACGTGACTAGAAGTAGTACTCAACCAGCGATGATGTGGAGCAGTAGCAATCAGATCGTCCCTGCTGCCTCGGGACTTGAAGCGAACCCAACCGGCGAAAACAAGCTGCAGCAACACGCGGCTCGGTGGATCTCTCGACGACTTGGTCAAGAACGGCTGCGGCGGAAAAGCTTGGTCTGGCGACTTAGCGATTTGACTGGCAGCGGGGCAGCGGAAGTATGTTTCCGTCTCGGTGGATATCTGCACCGTGCGCAGCGGAATCTCCTGTCGGTCTCAGCTTCGTACAGCGTCGCAGCGGAAATCGATCCGAAGGCGGATCGCCTGGTCACGTACGTGTGGCGGCGCACGCCGAACCCTAATCTTCTGTCTCAAACCTCGTATCTGTAAACTTGGCTCTGTATACCACTTGCTAGATAATAACGAGAAATAAACGAGACAAAGAGACATAGATTTTACGTGGAAACCCTTGTGGGAGAAAACCACGGACGCACGAAGGCGCGATCACTATGAGGAGGAGTATTACAAGCACGAGACAACAGACCGTCTGAGGTGCGACTACATGGGGTATATATGAGGACAATACATGAGAGTCCTTGAAGGACAAGTAAACGAGTTGTACTCGTACGCGTCGACGTCAACGCAAAGGCCCACACCAGTTGTACTACGTCTAGTCAAACAAAGTATAATTTGGATCACAATTTAACACTTCCCAAGCTTGAGGCCACGTGCCCTCTCAGGTGGTCTGCGTGCGCCATCACGTTCGGCTCAGCGGATCAGCTCAAGTGCACGGCGACAGCTGGAGTCCTCCCGATGCTTTGCTCCCCAGTCATGAGCAATGTGCAGGTCACCAGGACCCTCGTTGATGGCGGAGCTGGACTCAACGTCCTATCCGTCGAGACCTTCGACAATCTCCAAGTGCCGTATGATCAGCTCCAGCCGACCAAGCCTTTCTCAAGAGTCACTGATGGTTACACTGCTCTGATAGGCAAGTTCGCCTGCCAGTCACCTTCGGGCAGCGCAACAACTACCGCACCAAGCTCATCGACTTTGACGTTGCCCACATTCCCCTGCCATACAACGCCATCCTCGGGTACCCAGCCCTAGCCAAGTTCATGGCAGTGACTCACCATGGCTCCAATGTCCTCAAGATGCCAGGAAGCGGTGGAGTCATCACCGTACCCTGTGAGGAAAGGGACGCAGTGTGTTCACTTGAGCGTGCGTTCCAAGCCGCAGCAATCGAAGACCTAGATCACAGGAGCGGAAGACTTCCCGAGGCGACCCATAAAAGAAGAAGGATTCGCCTGGCCCAAGCCATAAGGAGGCATGCGCCTCCGGAGGCGTTGCGTCAGGATTTGCGCCCGTTCAGGGAGCGCCACCCTCTGTCGCATAGTAAAGCATGCCCGGCGCCCTCCTCAGGCAGGGCTCGGGGGCTCTTTCTTGGAGAGCCACCGACTTTGCCAAGGTCACGAGGGAGGCACTCGTGCACCACTTGGAGGGGTGCTTCCAGGCACGTTTCCCTCAGGGAGGTATGAGGAAAGGAAGACCAAGCCCTCAGGAGTTCATCGCAGGAAACACCCAAGAGCTATAGGAGTCGATAGTCATGCGCGGCAGCTACCGCTTGCCCTCCATGGCCCCACATCCAGGCGAGGATGGTGGGCTGCGCATCTGCATCGACGTGCCAGGGCTCAACCGAGCCGCGTCTCAGGAGCGCCTCTGGCCTTCGTGCGTGGGGCGTTGCGAGGGTCCACCTCACAGCTACATTCGCATGCCTTTCGGCCTGTCGAATGCGGTCACCGCTCATCAGTGCCTGCTGAGGAGCATTCTGGAGGCTCAGGAGGTCAGGCATTGTGTGGTCCTGGCAGAGGTGGAGATGGCCCTCGAAGACCTACCCGTGCCCCTGGAGCCTCCCGAGGCTCCTGGGCCTGGGGCTCATGAGGGTCGACATCTTCACCGCACGTCACCCACTTCTTCAGCATCACTTCATCTTCAACAGCATCAGGTAACATCTTTCAAGTTCCATTTTTAGCTGGGAGAGCCCACAGGGCCGCGTCGTTCCCAGGACACGTGGGTCCGACCCTGCGGCATGCATCCGTTTTGCTTACGCTCTTTACCTACCTTGTTGGTGGGCGCCCCTCGGGCTGCATCATCCCCAAGCTGCTCGGGCCTGGCCCAGCGGCGTCTACTTTTCCCGCATCTACCTGAAAAGAATTTGCTCCTTCATACTTAACATACCTGACCTAATCGCCTGCTCGATTGACACCTACCCATGGAGCCGCTCGCTCTGGCACGACGTCTGCGTATGGGTCCGTCCCTGCAACGCTGATAAATCTGAGTGGTCGAGCTCTGGCCGCGGTAGCCCCGCAAGGCGCCACCTCACCAGGCCCTTAGTGCCCTAATAACTCCCTCGGAGCGATCAACAGTTGGCTGGCAACCGTAGCGACAGATCTTGTCTCTCCTTATGATTGGTATGCAGGACCTACTCCAGGAGCAACGTTGGGGACATCGCGGGCTATCTTTCCCTCTCTCCGGCATGGACTGCTTGCATGTTAATAGGGGGGCGCCTGAGCATCGCGACTCATGGGCTCTTACTGGCTCTCCATCCCTCACCCCCTAGCCTTGACCCATGCATCGCAACCTGTCATACTAGCGGCGGCTGAGCTCGCTCGAGGGCCGGGACCTGAGGACGTAGAGTATTAAGGAAAGTGTGGGGAAGTGGGAAGAAGCTCGCGAGGACCTAACCCAGCAGCACCTCAGCTACCGCCACTCAGGCCGGGCGCCCCGTCGAAGAACTACTACAAACTCAAAAGATAAGTCACACCCTTACAGGAGCTGGACCAACGCAGCACCAATCCCTCGCCTAGTGCAGCTTTGTCACGACGATGTTGCCTTCCTTTCTTGCCCAGCGAGGGCTGCTCGAGCGCTAAAGGGGACCTCCCGAGCATCACGACTCGGGGGCTCTTACCGGACCTCGGGCCGCTCACCTCGTAGCCTTGACCACGGCATCGCGACCTGGCATAACAGCGACGGCTGAAGCATGCCTGGGGACCGGGACCTGTCAGCGTAGAGCGCTAAGTCCTCGTTAGGATAGAAAGGGGGAGCCAAGCCGGGATAGGACAAGCATCTCGCATCGATTCATATTAGGGATATACTACTGAAAAAGAATTCTTAGCATTTGTTTTGCTTGTGATAAGTTCAGACCTTAATGTTCGCAAAAGACATGGCAGGCGCCTTACATACCCCCGCGAGGTGTTGCTTCGATTATTCGCAAGAAACAAAAGGTGCTAATCCTAACGAATGCTAATTGCCCGCACCTCCGCAAGGGACGCCATCATCAACAGTGGACTGCCAGGCGCCGGCACCAACCCCACCCAGATCAGTGGCGTCGGCAGCCCAATGCAGTTGCCCTACTCCGAGCACGGCGTGAGCTCGGAGGCTCGTAGCTGTCGTCGCTCGTCTCCGCAGTCACGAGAAGTTCAGGGGAGCCGCTGGATCCCCCAGCTCCTCCGCTGCTACCTGAAGAGCTGCTGGAGGGCCGATGGGCAGGCCAGGTCCTCGCCAGTCTAATGGCCCTACCGCTTTCCTTGGGGCAGCACTCCAACCGGCTTCCTTCAGCATCGAAGACCTTGAAGAACATCAGTGAGGCGCCGTCGTATTCAAGATGAATTACAAGGGCACCCTCCGTCCGGCAGACCCGGGCGATCTAACCCCAGCCCCGGGTCATGTAGACCTTGCCCGGAGCGATGACTGCGACCTCCGCTCCGATCGCGAGGGTGCTGCAGTCGGCGTGATGCAGCCAGAGCTCCAGAGACCCGCTCGGCGGAATTTCGAAGGCGAAGGAGGGAGGAAGGCGGATCCAAGAGCATGGGGGCATGGCGACATGAAGCACGAGCTCACAGGAGGAGCCTTTGGCGTGGACTCCAGGAGGAACGACGTGCACCACTGTGACTCGCCGGCGTCGGCGGTGGCACCGTCGGTGTTGCTCGATGCCCTCTTCCCCAGGGCCCTCGATTTGGGCGTGCAAGGGCAGTGGAAACCCAGGCGGCGGCCGCTAGTCCCAGGGCCTCGATGCCTCCTTCCAAGCACCCTCATCTCGGCGGCACGGGACTAGCAGTTTCTTCGGCGGAAGAGGGTCAGGACCTTCTCGAGGAGCCGTTCCCTTCTCTTCTGCAGAAAATTGGCGGATTGGTGCCATTGGCGTAAGGAGAAGCAAGGACGAGGAAGAAGAAAGAAAGGAGTAGCAGGAAGGGATAAGCTAACGAGGCTCACGCGGCCTCGTACTTATAGCCCGAGAAGGCCAACCGCCGGCCACCACGATCGCAGGTAATCATGACCCATTTCTCTGCATGCGGGGACTTGTCAAGTCGAGCAGTTGCCGAGGCGTCATGGGGAAGCACAGACGCCCACGTCCAATCAATCGCCACACGGCGCCCAAGGCCGCAGGCTATTGGGGCCCGCGGCGCTTCGCGCTAGCCCCTTCGCTTCTCTACCACACTACTAGAAAAGGGGCTATAGATGGGATTGACACTAATGGCGCACCAGACAAGCGGTGCGCCATTAGTATATACTAATGGCGCACCACATTCTGATACGCCATTAGCGTTGAAACTACTAATGGCGCATTTGGCCCAGGGTGCGCCATTAGTATCATTTTTTTTGAACTAGTGCGCTTGTCCAAACATACTAATGGCGTATCCAGACACAGTGCGCCATTACTAGTTGTAACTAGTAATGGCGCACCTGTCGTGAAGTGCGCCACTAATGTTATTTTTTTTATTATATTTTTTATTCCTTTTTTTTGCAAAACTACTAATGGCGCACTGTCCCGCAGTGCGCCATTACTAGTTTAAGCTAGTAATGGCGCACTGTGGGACAGTGCGCCATTAGTATTTTTTTTGCAAAACTACTAATGGCGCACCACCAGATGGTGCGCCATTAGTAATCCCTCCCCTGCCCCGTCTCACCCCGGCCATGCTCGCTTCCCCCGCCGCACCCGTCCACCTCCCTCACCGTCCCCCCTCCGCCTCTACCTCAGCTCAGCCAGGCCACGCGACGCCGAGCCGAGCGACGCCTCCCTCGCCGCCCCTCCTCTGCCCGCGCCCGCACACTCGACGTCCTCCCGCCCAAGCCCCTCCGCCCGTGCCCGCACCCCCGACGTCTTCCCTCCCCCAGGTGATTCCTCCCTTCTCCTCTACCCCCTCCCCTGCAAACCCTAGGGCCACCTAGAGCTAGTAGCTAGATTGACGGTGATGGTTAGGAAGGATGGATCATGCCTTTATCGAGGGCAAACATTTTTTGGGGATTTGGTTTACTTGGTGCTGCCTATGGACACTTTGGTGCCCTAATGCTTTGTAAAAGTGAGTGAAATGGGCCGCTAGTGAAATGGAGCACTCCCAATCAAATTTCTACTATTGGTCTCGTATAAAATTATGAATCATGCAATATACCTTGTTACTAAGTGCATAATCAAGTGCCCTTTAGTTATTTACTATTTCAAAATGTCTTAAGCTGACATCTACTCTCAGCATATGACTCTAGCAGCTACTTGTTGTACCTATTTTGTTTCGTGCAGTACTGAATTTGTATGCCTATGCTTGATAATTTTGTTTCATATAGCTTTCTAGCTCCTTAGGGGGGTTGTTCCTCTTTACAGGTGTGTTAAACATGGCTTTGTGTGGTCATATGGAGTTTATTAGGTAGAGAAAGTACCTTGTGATTTTTCTAATTTTGGACATATATCAAGTCTCACCAAGACATCTTCATTACAACACTCAGCTTATCCAAGACATCTTCATTACATTCTAGACAGGATAGAAGCCTACTTTGTTTAGAAACAGAGTCAGAATTTGAAAAGGAAAACCCTTAAGCCAAACATACAACAAGCATTGACAATATAAGTGGAGACACTAATTTTCTCTGACTTGCGGAGGCTCTAATCCTCAGGGATCATGGCTAAAATAATTTTCCATGCCTGATTAGTGATTATCTTAATTAGTTTGTAAACTGTAGAGGTGGTTAGGCTCTGGTTAAAAATAAAAACAATAACAGAAGTTTTGTATTTTCTAAGTAAAAAATCCCAGTCAAGGACAAACTGTAGAGGTGGTTAGGCTCTGCATTAGTTGTTTTGTGCTTTAAGTGTCCCAGTCAAGGACAAACTGAGTGGTTGCAAAATAATATTATGTGGTCAATGTGGATTTACTATTTTCTGGTGATAGTTCTGAACTGGTAAATAAGTTAACATGCGTAAGTGAGACTTGGCATTTTAAAGCTTAGGGTCTTCAACTTCAACCATGAATTGGGATGATAATGTTATTTTGCCTTCTTAACAGAATGGTGTCATAATCAGAACAAAGTTGCTGCAAATGCATACCTTTTTTACAAGTGCATCTGCACCTTCTGATCCATTTAGAGTTATCATAAATATATTTCCAAGGTTTTTTTCATTTCACTGTAGAGTCTTTGCTTCTGGACTCAATGCACATTCATCAGTCATAAGAGATAAATACTAGTAAGTCAAGGGCACCAGAATTTGATAATGCCTCTTTTGAGAAGTATGTCTATTGATTCAAAATTGATGATCATCTTGGTCTATGTCGGTGAGCTTGTGTTATGCACTTCTGCGTTTGACAAGTAATGACTTGCAAAGATGATGATCATCTTGCTAGTTTGCTGGGTTTTGTCTCCGACCATTGTGTCGTGATGAATTTGCAGGTACCCCGAGAGGCCCTTGAGTTTGCCGGAATGTCGATTAACTTCCATTCCGGCAAATTCGGGTACTCCATGTGTCCTATTTTCACAAAAGGTCATGCTGATATTTTCCATGAATTTTAGCATGACTTTGCTAAAAATAGGACATATGGGGTACTTGCGACTAATGCATGGGCCGGGGTATCTTAGTACTTAATTAAGTAGGATCAACTGCCCCTTTATTCTTGCTGCATTACCATAGGTTTTAGGGTGCCTCGGTGTCGATAAGAACCTAAATGATGAAAGCTTAGGCTTTTAGGGTGCCTCGGTGTCGAAAAACCCTAAATGATAAAACCTTGGCTTTTAGGGTGCCTCGGTGTCGATAAGAACCTAAATGATGAAAGCTTAGGCTTTTAGGGTGCCTCGGCGTCGACAAACCCTAAATGATAAAAACTTGGCTTTTAGGGTGCCTCGGTGTCGATAAGAACCTAAATGATGAAAGCTTAGGCTTTTAGGGTGCCTCGGCGTCGACAAACCCTAAATGATAAAAGCTTAGCTTTTAGGATGCCTCAGTGTCGACAAACCCTAAATGATGTAGTTTTGAATTATGAACGTAGGATATGTCGTCATCGGACGACGAAAATATCCCGGCGGAGTGCGACTGGTGCCACGACAATCGAGGTCTGTGCGACATGCCTCACCTGGACGATGATCGGCGCTTCAGCATTAAGCTCGAGGAGACCTTCGAAGTTGAAATGGTACACAACGACGACAAGTGTTATTTTCATAATTAAGCATGACTTCAACTATTTCAATGTGTAATTTTCATCTTTTACAATTCGAGTATAGCTTATCCCATGCCATGCAAGACGCTATGTCTTGGAGAGGATGGATTTTGAAGACCATGAAATTTCTGAAACAAAGAAAATTCACCTAAGGACTCATCACGATGTGGACTTTGAAGTAAATCTATATAATTCTGAGAGCGTAACCCATTTTGGTTGAAAAAATTGGGAAGCATTTTGCAAGATGTATGGTTTTGATGAGGGTATGCTTATCACCATGGATCTTGGTAATCCTGACATCAACCAAGACAATATGGACATTTGGGTCCTTGTTGATACGCCTCCAGTTCTACCGCTATGTGAGTTTCTCAAACATAGTTATTAGCTAATTTATATTGTTTATTTCAAAATAGTTGATAGCTTATTTTTATTGTTCAAAGAATGTGTGGGAGATGGTAGACAAAACCCACTACACCGATGGCTCCGAATTAACAACTTACAAGGAGAAAAATCATCTGGTCGGATTTTGTACTGACATTGAAAATTACATTATCCACAAACAAATTCCTCAACATTATGGTAAATACGTGCCACTAGTGCATGTGTTCAACTACGGTAACTACCATGGAGATACCCTGGTAAGATTTTTACTATTACGACATCCGTGCATCCTTTGCATACTTCTAAAACTAGTACATCATTGCTAACTATGAAGTTATTACTATGTTTTTCAACACATAATCCCGGAGAATTGTGTGCCTCATATGATGTATCTGAAAGGTAGTGTTAATGTTTTGAACATACAGCCAGGTCATCCTACGAATCTCAACTGTCCATACCAGATTTCTAAAAGAAGTGGAGACATGAAAATCAAAGGATGGAAAAAATGTATGGACAGTCGTAAGGAGCTTCTTGGAAGCAAAAGGAAGTGAAGCGCAAGAATTGGAGACAGGATGTTCTCCATTCTCCATAATGGAGAGTCAGGGTCTGTATTGTTTTATGCTATTTTAGCTTAAATAGGGTATTTAGGTCCTGCCTAATACTGATGATCATGTGCTGATGAGTAATTAAGTAGGGTTGGTTCGAAGACTATCAAGATGATGATCGTATGACTTGTTATGAATAATGAGTAGAAGTTGTATGATGATGATTAGTAGGACTTGTTAGGATTAATATTACTTCCGACAAACTCGATACTCGCGGTCTTGAGACTTGTAATGTTTTATCTTTGTTCGGTCTTTTCAATTCGGAGACTAATATGATGAATTGTATTCGGAGACTAATATGATGAATTGTATTCAGAGACTAATCTTTTATTGTATTTGATGAATCTGTTGTTGATGTGTGCTGTCTATATTTTGTTCAATTATACATTTTGTAACCTGTGCAAAAAACAGAAAATAAAAAAATAAAAAAAACCTAATATTCATACTAATGGCGCATCACATCAGAGTGCGCCATTAGTATGCCGAAGTTACTAATGGCGCATCCTGTTGTCGTGCGCCATTAGTATGCCAAAGCACCTGGGTATACATGGCCCCTGGGAGGCATACTAATGGTGCACCGTGGACTATACTAATGGCGCACCGCGTGGTGCACCATTAGTAAAATATACTAATGGCATGCTACTAATGGCGCAGCACTAATGCGCCATTAATGGCCAAATTAGGTGCGCCATTAGTAGGCCTTTTCCTAGTAGTGCTAAGCCAACCCCGGGCACGCCTTGGGCCCGGCGGCTACTGTCGGCGTTCTGGGAACGGGGGTCCCCAGACTTGCCTGCCTGCGGCTTGCGGCGTGGCTCGAGTGGGAGCCCAGTGCGGCCCAACTTCATTAGCACAAGCTCAAGACCCTCGCAAGGGGCCAAGCCTTGCGGGGCGGATGACAGGAGGCTTCCTCAAGAGTAACCTCATCAGGCAAGCTCCCGAGGAGGCGAAGAGATCAAGGCAGGGGTGCCTCGTGAGGAGCCCGTGACGCAAGCCATGACAATCGAGATTCGGCGGGCGCAGGCCTACGCAGTGTCCATGTTTCCCCTTCGGTGCAAAGGGACCAAGCGCAGGCCAAGGCATTGGGCAAAGGATACCATTCCGGTGCAACGAGACCAAGACCAGCAGAGCGGCTGGACGGAGGTCACCATGGAGCCCAAGACGGCGTCATCACCGGTGCTTTTGGCAGCCGAAGACCACCTTTGGTCAGGATAACTTGTAGTAGATGTTCCCCTTCAGAATGGCCAATTGTTGGCGCCCTTCCCGCTCATTATTTGGGAAGAGGACCAGGGCCTCTATAAATAGGACTAACCACCATAAGGAGGAAAAAAGAAGGAAAAGAGAGAAAGAAAAAGACAGGGAAAAAGAGAGAGAGAAGAGAAAGAGAGAGGGAGATCCAGACCGAGTAGAACACACCGCACTAGCTCAAGAACACCTCTCGCGAGGCCATTCTTCCCCTGTATTGTTCATCATCAGCCCCTGAGGCAATCCACCACACCACACACTGGAGTAGGGTATTACACCACATCGGTGGCCCGAACCAGTATAAACCACGTGTCCCTTGAGTGTTCTTCTTTCCAGCTTAGATTTCTTGTGAGCCATAGAAGCGCGAGTCGGTAGGGGAAAGATCTCTATGAGCACCCCAGAGTTCGAACCTTAAGGGTCTGCCTGAAAAGGCCACCCCGTACCTCTGCCGCTAAGGCAGCGGTGTGCTCCTCGGTACGGAGGGAGCGTTCCGTGTTTCCATTGACTGTTATGACGCAGCGTCGTCCGGGCATCCTGAGCTTAAGATAAGCGTAGTGTGGCACTGCATTGAATTGAGCAAATGCGGTTCGTCCGAGCAGTGCGTGGTAGTCGCTGCAAAAGTGAACGATATCGAATATTAACTCCTCACTTCGGAAGTTGTCCAGAGATCCTAAGACAACCTCTAGTGTGATTGAGCCCGTGCAACGGGCCTCTACGCCCGGTATGACTCCTTTAAAGGTAGTCTTTGCGGGTTTGATCCACGATGGGTTAATGCCCATTTTGCGCATTGTATCCTGATAGAGCAAGTTGAGGCTGCTGCCAGTGTCCATCAGGACTCGCGTCAGGTGGAACCCCTCAATTATTGGTTCCAGGACCAGTGCAGCTGAGCCCCCGTGATGGATACTGGTCGGATGATCCCGGCGATCAAAAGTGATCGGGAATGAAGACCATGGATTAAATTTTAGGGCGACTGGCTCTATCCGTAGACGTCCCTGAGCGCGTGCTTGCACTCCCTCTTGGGGATGTGAGTGGCGTATATCATGTTCACCGTTTTGACCTGAGGGGACACTTCTTCTGTCCCCCTGTGTTCGTCGGCTGGGACTCCTCGTCGTCATCTTTGCTTTCCGATCCCTTATCCTTGTTTTCGGCATTCAACTTGTCGGCCTATTTAAAAACCCAACAATTTCTATTCGTATGATTGGGGCCCTCCGGGATAGGTGGCCCCACCCGGTGGACCCCTCGGGACCCTTCCGGTGGTCCCTATACAATACCTGTGACCCCCGAAACTTTCCCGATGGCCGAAACTGGACTTCCTATATATAATTCTTCACCTCCGGACCATTCTGGAACTCCTCGTGACGTCCGGGATCTCATCCGGGACTCCGAAGAACTTTCGGGTTAGCGCATACTAATATCTATTCAACCCTAGCATCACCGAACCTTAAGTGTGTAGACCCTACGGGTTCGGGAGACACGTAGACATGACCGAGACGACTCTCCGGTCAATAACCTACAGTGGGATCTGGATTCCCATGTTGGCTCCCACATGTCCCACCATGATCTCATCGGATGAACCACGATGTCGAGGATTCAATCAATCCCGTACACAATTCCCTTTGTCAACTGGTACGTTACTCGCCCGAGACTCGATTGCCGGTATCCCAATACCTCGTTCAATCTTGTTACCGGCAAGTCACTTTACTCGTACCGTAATGCATGATCCCGTGATCAACCACTTGGTCACATTGAGCTCATTATGATGATGCGTTACCGAGTGGACCCAGAGATACCTCTCCGTCATACGGAGTGACAAATCCTAGTCTCGATTCGTGCCAACACACCAGAAACTTTTGGAGATACCCGTAGTGCACCTTTATAGTCACCCAGTTACGTTGTGATGTTTGGCACACCCAAAGCACTCCTGCGGTATCTGGGAGTTGCACAATCTCATGGTCTAAGGAAATGATACTTGACATTCGTAAAAGCTCTAGAAAACGAACTACACGATCTTTCAGCTATGCTTAGGATTGGGTCTTGTCCATCACATCATTCTCCTAATGATGTGATCCCATTATCAATGACATCTAATGTCCATAGTCAGGAAACCATGACTAACTTTTGATCAACGAGCTAGTCAACTAGAGGCTCACTAGGGACGTGTTGTGGTCTATGTATTCACACATGTATTACGATTTCCAGATAACACAATTATAGCATGAACAATAGACAATTATCATGAACAAGGAAATATAATAATAATAATTTTATTATTGCCTCTAGGGCATATTTCCAACAGTCTCCCACTTGCACTAGAGTCAATAATCTAGTTACATTGTGATGAATCGAACACCCATAGAGTTCTGGTGTTGATCATGTTTTGCTCTAGGGAGAGGTTTAGTCAACGGATCTGCCACATTCAGGTCCGTATGTACTTTACAAATATCTATGTCTCCATTTTGAACACTTTCATGAATGGACTTGAAGCGATGCTTGATATGCCTGGTCTTCCTGTGAAACCTGGGCTCCTTGGCATTGGAATGACTCCTAGGTCGGTAATGAACTCCTTCACCCAGATTGCTTCTGGTGCTGCCTCCGAGGCTGCCATGTACTCCGCTTCACATGTAGATCCCGCCACAACGCTTTGCTTGCAACTGCACGAGCTTACTGCCCCACCATTCAAAATATACACGTATACGGTTTGTGACTTAGAGTCATCCAGATCCGTGTCGAAGCTAGCATCGACATAACCGTTTACGATGAGCTCTTTGTCACCTCCATAAACGAGAAACATATCCTTAGTCCTCTTTAGGTACTTCAGGATATTCTTGACCGCTGTCCAGTGTTCCATGCCGGGATTACTTTGGTACCTTCCTACCAAACTTACGGCAAGGTTTACATCAGGTCTGGTACACAGCATGGCATACATAATAGACCCTATGGCCAAGGCATAGGGGACGACACTCATCTTTTCTCTATCTTCTGCCGTGGTCGGGCATTGAGCCGTGCTCAATTGCATACCTTGCAATACAGGCAAGAACCCCTTCTTACACTGATCCATATTGAACTTCTTCAATATCTTGTCAAGGTACGTACTTTGTGAAAGACCAATGAGGTGTCTCGATCTATCTCTATAGATTTCGATGCCTAATATATAAGCAGCTTCTCCAAGGTCCTTCATTGAAAAATACTTGTTCAAGTAGGCCTTTATGCTTTCCAAGAATTCTATATCATTTCCCATCAACAGTATGTCATCCACATATAATATGTGAAATGCTACGGAGCACTCACTCACTTTCTTGTAAACACAGGCTTCTCCATAAGTCTATGTAAACACAAACGCTTTGATCATCTCATCAAATCGAATGTTCCAACTCCGAGATGCTTGCACCAGCCCATAGATTGAGCGTTGGAGCTTGCACACCTTGTTAGCATTCTTAGGATTGACAAAACATTCCGGCTGCATCATATACAATTCTTCCTTAAGAAAGCCGTTAAGGAATGCCGTTTTGACGTCCATTTGCCATATCTCATAATCATAGAATGCGGCAATTGCTAACATGATTTGGACGGACTTCAGCTTCGCTACGGGTGAGAATGTCTCATCATAGTCAACCCCTTGAACTTGTCGATAACCCTTAGCGACGAGTCGAGCCTTGTAGATGGTCACATTACCATCTGCGCCTGTCTTCCTTTTAAAGATCTATTTATTTTCTATGGCTCGCCGATCATTGGGCAAGTCAGTCAAAGTCCATACTTCGTTTTCATACATGGATCCTATATCGGATTTCATGGCTTCTAGCCATTTGTCGAAATCTGGGCCCGCCATCGCTTCCTCATTGTTTGAAGGTTCACCGTTGTCTAACAACATGATTTCCAAGGCGGGGTTGCCGTACCACTCTGGTGCTGAACGTATCCTTGTGGACCTACGAAGTTCAGTAGCAACTTGATCTGAAGTTTCATGATCATCATCATTAACTTCCTCTCTAGTCGATGCAGGCACCTTAGGAACATTTTCTTGAGCTGCGCCACTCTCCTGTTCAAAGAGGCAATACTTCATCAAGTTCTACTTTCCTCCCACTTACTTCTTTCGAGGGAAACTCTTTCTCTAGAAAGGATCCATTCTTGGCAACAAAGATCTTGCCTTCGAATCTAAGGTAGAAGGTATACCCAATAGTTTCTATAGGGTATCCTATGAAGACGCATTTTTCTGATTTGGGTTCGAGCTTTTCAGGTTGAAGTTTCTTCACATAAGCATCGCATCCCCAAACTTTTAGAAACGACATCTTAGGTTTCTTCCCAAACCATAATTCATATGGTGTCGTCTCAATGGATTTCGATGGAGCCCTATTTAAAGTGAATGCGGCAGTCTCTAAGGCATAGCCCCAAAATGATAGCGGTAGATCGGAAAGAGACATCATAGATCGCACCATATCCAATAGAGTGCGATTACGATGTTCGGACACACCATTCCGCTGAGGTGTTCCAGGCGGCGTTAGTTGTGAAACTATTCCACATTTCGTTAAGTGCGTGCCAAATTCGTTACTCAAGTATTCTCCCCCACGATTTGATCGCAAGAACTTGATTTTCCTGTCACGTTGATTCTCAACCTCACTCTGAAATTCCTTGAACTTTTCAAAGGTCTCAGACTTGTGTTTCATTAAGTAGACATACCCATATCTACTCAACTCATCAGTAAGGGTGAGAATATAACGATAGCCACCGCGAGCCTCAACACTCATTGGACCGCACACATCAGTATGTATGATTTCCAATAAGTTGGTTGCTCGCTCCATTGTTCCTGAGAACGGAGCCTTGGTCATTTTACCCATGAGGCATGGTTCGCATGTGTCAAATGATTCGTAATCAAGAGACTCCAAAAGTCCATCTGCATTGAGCTTCTTCATGCGTTTGACACCTCTGTGACTGAGGGAGTCGTGGATTAGGGGGTGTTCGGATAGCCGGACTATATCTTCAGCCGGACTCTTGGACTATGAAGATACAAGATTGAAGACTTTGTCGCGTGTCCGGAAGGGACTTTCCTTGGTGTGGAAGGCAAGCTTGGTGATACAGATATGTAGAACTCCTACCATTGTAACCGACTCTATGTAACCCTAACCCTCTCTGGTGCTTATATAAACCGGAGGGTTTTAGTCCGTAGGACAACGTACACATCAACAACCATACCATAGGCTAGCTTCTAGGGTTTAGCCTCCTCGATCTCGTGGTAGATCTACTCTTGTACTACCCATATCATCAATATTAATCAAGCAAGTTGTAGGGTTTTACCTCCATCGAGAGGGCCCGAACATGGGTAAAACTTGGTGTCCCTTACCTCTTGTTACCATCCGGCCTAGACGCACAGTTCGGGACCCCCTACCCGAGATCCACCGGTTTTGACACCGACATTGGTGCTTTCATTGAGAGTTCCTTTGTGTCGTCGCCGTCAGGCTCGATGGCTCCGACGATCATCGATAGCGATGCAGTCTAGGGTGAGACCTTCCCCCCCGGACAGATCTTCGTCTTCGGTGGCTTCGCACTGCGGGCCAATTCGCTTGGCCGTCTGGAGCAGATCAAAAGCTACGCCCCTGGCCGTCAGGTCAGATTTGGAAGTTTAAACTACACGGCTGACATCCGCGGGGACTTGATCTTCGACGGATTCGAGCCGCTGCTGAGCGCGCCGCGCTGTCACGACGAGCATGATCTAGCTCTGCCGCCGAACAGTGCCTTGGAGGCCACACCCGCATTGGTTCCGACCCTTAATTCAGAGCTGACTGCGCCGATCGAGGATGGGCGGTTGGACGCCACCTCGGGGGCTGTGACCCCAACGGTGATGAAGCCAAGCACCAGCCCCGTACTCTGCGAGGCTCTTGACCCCAAGGAGCCGAACTCCTCTCCGGACTCCGAACCCTCCGCGCCCCTGCTGATCGAATCCGATTGGGCGCCGATCATGGAGTTCACGGCGCGGACATCTTTCAGCACTCGACTTTCGGCGATATCCTGAAGTCACCGAAGTCTCTCTCTTTATCAGGAGAGCCCTGGCCGGACTACGGTCAGCAAGGTTGGGGTACGGACGATGAAGAACTTCAAAGCCCACCCACCACCCACTTTGTAGCCACTGTCGTCGACTTAACCGACATGCTCGACTTCGACTCCGAAGATATCGACGGTATGGACGCTAATGAAGGAGATAATGAAGAACCAGCGCCTACCAGGCCCTGGAAAGCCACCTCGTCATATGACATATACATGGTGGACACCCCAAAAGAGGGAGATGGCGATGGAACAGCGGAGGATGACCCCTCCAAGAAACAGCCTAAGCACTGGCGTCAGCGGCGCCGCTCAAAATCCCGCCAAAACAAACAAGGTGATTCCAGCACGGGAGATAATAATACCCTGGAAAGCACCGAAGAAAACCCCCTCCAGCAAGATTTAGCACAAGAGGATGGAGAAACCAGCCCTCATGAGAAAGCGGCAGACAGAAAGGTCGAGGACGATAATTATATGGCTCCCTCCGAAGATGAGGCAAGCCTCGACGACGACGAATTTGTCGTGCCAGAGGATCCCGTCGAGCAAAAGCATTTTCAACGCAGTCTTATGGCCACGGCAAGAAGCCTCAAGAAAAAACAGCAACAACTTAGAGCTGATCAAGATTTGCTAGTCGACAGATGGACTGAAGTCCTTGCGGCATAAACTCGAACGCCCCTCCAAGACCTACCTAAAGCGCAGGTTTCTACCCCGATTAGAGGAGTAAGCACTTGATGCGGCCGACCGACCACCTCGTGGCCGCAACAGAGAGGCCTCTCGGCCCTCCACTCAAGCCGCACCCCATACCAAGGCACGGGAATATGCGCCGGACTTACGAGACATGTTGGAGGACAAGGCAAGGCAAACACGATCGATCTACGGATCGCGTGGGTGCCCCACGGATCGAGACGGTAACCATCACGCCGGCCACAAATTCCACAGGGTCGAACACAGTAGACAAGGCTCACTGGAGATACGTCATGATATAGCCCGGTACAGAGGCGCCGCACACCCACTCTGCTTTACAGACGAAATAATGGATCATCAAATCCCCGAGGGTTTCAAACCCATAAACATCGAATAATATGATGGCACAACAGATCCTGCGGTATGGCTCGAGGATTATCACCTTCATATCCACATGGCCCGCGGTGATGATTTCCACGCCATCAAATACCTCCCACTCAAGCTTAAAGGACCAGCTCGGCATTGGCTTAACAGCTTGCCAACAGGATCAATCAGTTGTTTGGAGGACCTGGAAGCCGCATTCCTTGACAATTTCCACGGCTCTTATGTGCGACCCCCAGACGCTGATGACCTAAGTCACGTAATTCAGCAGCTAGAGGAATCGGTTAGGCAATTCTGGACATGGTTCCTAACAAAGAAAAATCAAATAGTCGATTGTACGAACACTGAGGCCCTAGCAGCCTTCAAGCACAATATCCGTGATGAGTGGCTGGCCAGGAAAAGCCGAAATCTATGGCACCACTCACGACACTCATGACCCGCTTTTGCACGGGAGAAGACAGCTGGCTTGCTCGTAGCAACAATATGACCAAGAACCCTGGTAATTTGGACACCAGGGACAATAGTGGCAGGTCGCGTCGCAACAAGCAGAAGCGCCGCATTAACGGCGACAATGCTGAGGATACGACATTTAATGCCGGTTTCAGAGGCTCTAAATCCAGTCAGCGAAAAAAGCCATTCAAAAGGAATCCTAGGGGCCCGTCTAGTTTGGACCGAATACTCGACCGCTTGTGCCAGATACATGGCACCCCCGAAAAGCCGGCCAATCACACCAACAGGGATTGTTTGGTGTTCAAGCACGCAGGCAAGTTAAATGCCGAAAATGAAGACAAGGGGCTCCATAGCGATGACGACAAGGAGCCCCGACCGCCGAACAACAGTGGACAGAAGGGTTTTCCCCCACAAGTGCGGATGGTGAACATGATATATGCAACCCACGTCCCCAAAAGGGAGCGGAAGCGCGCGTTAAGGGATGTATACGCGGTAGAGCCAGTCGCCCCAAAGTTGAACCCATGGTCCTCCTGCCTGATCACTTTCGATCGAAGGGACCATCCCACTAGCATCTGTCATGGCGGATTCGCCGCATTGGTCCTAGACCCAATCATTGACGGATTTCATCTCACTAGAGTCCGTATGGACGGCAGCAGCAGCCTGAGCCTGCTTTACCAGGATACAGTGCGGAAAATGGGCATAGATCCCTCGAGGATTAAGCCCACCAAAACGACCTTTAAAGGCGTAATACCAGGTGTAGAGGCCAACTGTACAGGCTCAGTTACACTTGAAGTGGTCTTTGGATCTCCGGATAATTTCTGAAGCGAGGAGTTAATCTTCGACATAGTCCCGTTTCGCAGTGGTTATCACGCACTGCTCGGGCGAACCGCATTCGCTAAGTTCAATGCGGTACCGCACTACGTATACCGTAAGCTCAAGACGCCAGGCCCTCGAGGAGTAATTACAGTCAATGGAAACACCGAACGCTCCCTCCGAACGGAGGAGCACCTGGCGGCCCTTGCAGCGGAAGTACAAAGCAGCCTCTCCAGGCAGTTCTCCAGTCCAGCCACTAAACGACCGGACACCGTCAAGCGCGCCCGGAGTAACCTACAACAAGACCGCCTAGCATGATCCGAGCAGGCGTACCAATGCGGCCCTGACCCCAACCCTCGCAAAAACGCGACGCCAGTACTTCGCGTACATAACTATGCCCTAGAGATACCATGGGTACCGGGGGAGGGGCACCATCACGGCATGCCAAAAAATATGGCTTAAACCGTACTAGGGGCTGCCGATTTTTTAATTTTCTCTTACTTTCAGGACTCCATCCTTCAGAAGACCTGTTCGGCAGTTCAATTACCGCTCAAATGATGCAAGAACCAGGGAAGCAGACAAGCCACGCCGCAGTACGGAACTCTCAAGTGGTCTCTATCATGAACAGTATACCTGCTCCGCATACTATTCCGCAGCTTGCCCCTGGAACAGACATGTTAATTCGTCCAACCTTCCATATATCGCATTATTTGTATAGTTCTGCTTTGATCGCAACCCTTTTTAATAAACAATGCATAGCTTTCGTCTATTTTTGCATTTCCTTTTTCTTTATATATGTTCCTTAACGACATCTTGCACCCGTACACCTTGGTACGGCCAAAATACGCCAGGGGCTTTAGTACCCCTCAATATGGTCTGAAAAGTCCGAACACTTTAACAAGTGCGGCACCCCGAACTTATAGCATTATATGCATCGGCTCCGAATCATGTCTTGGGTCAATAGTTGGGTTTGCCCGGCTCCTATGTTTTGGTTCCTTACGTTCTGCTATATCGGCTAAGGTAGCACTAGGAGAACCACTGCGATTGTGCCCCAGTTGAGCTGGGTCGATCACCTCAGTGGAGAAAGCTAAAACTGACTATCATGATGAAGCGAGCGTTGGTCGCTATTCGAGAGGTTTTTCGAGTCCCTAAAGACATATGCCGCTTAGGGCAAGGATCCGGCTCTATCAGGCCAAGGCGCAGATAGCGCCCCGAACTCGGTCTTCCGAATACCAGGGGCTTCGCCAAAATTTAAAATTATAGAATTCTATGGCTAAGTGAGAGTGTTCACGCATTATAGTCCGATTGCCTTGTTCGTTGGGCTGAGCGCCTCCCTCAAAGGACCCAAACATGGGAAAAAGAGCGCTCAGGTTTATCCCCGAACACCCCAGCACTAGCGGCACGGGGGCAGAAGCCGACGACTCTCCATCTCTCAGAATTGATAGACAGCCGCACATAAGGTAATATTTTAAATTCCAACATCATTGCTTAGCGCATATAAACAAGTTTTCAGCGCACAGGACAAAACGAGCAAGTTTCACTCAAAAATTACAACCCTAGAACATTCATCCGCCACAAGTCGGGCACCCTTCAGAACATCCTTATAGTAATTCTCGGGCTTGCGATGCCCTTTCCCCGGTGGTGGCCCGTCCTTCACCAGCTTCTCAGCATCCAGCTTGCCCCAGTGCACCTTAGCACGGGCAAGGGCCCTACGGGCATCTTCAATGCAGACGGAGTGCTTGATGACTTCAAGCCTTGGGCAGGCCTCCACCAACCGACGCACCAGCCCGAAATAGCTCCCAGGCAGAGCCCCTCCAGGACACAGCCAAACAATGAGGCCCTTCAGGGCCTATTCGGCCGCCTTGTGGAGCTCGACCTGTTGCTTCAGCTGGTCGCTCAGGGGCACGGGGTGTCCGGCCTCAGTATACTGAGACCAAAACACCTTCTCTGTTGAGCTGCCCTCCTCGGCTCGGTAGAATGCGGCGGCATCGGATACTCTCCGGGGAAGATCTACGAACGCTCCTGCAGAGCTCTGGATTCGGGTAAGTAACAAGTAACTCATCACGTTTATGTGTTTGCTTTGCATAAAGAATGCCTTACCCGCCGCTATCTTCTTCAACTCATCCAACTCCTGGAGGGTCTTCTGGGATTCGGCCTTGGCAGACTTGGCATTCTCAATAGCCACTGCGAGCTCGGACGCTCGCGTCTTTGAGTCAAGCTCCAAACTCTCATGCTTTTCCGTGAGAGCCTGGAGCTCTTGCCGCACCTTGCCAACCTCGGCCTCATACTTCTCCCGCTCGGAGCGCTCTGAGGCCGCCCTCTTCTCGGCCTCGACCACCGCCTGCTTAAGGGTCGCCACTTCAGACGTCGCCCCTAAAATAGCCACGATAATCCTGTCATTCTTTGCAATTGCACCTTTTTATATATATTTGAGAACAAGGTATTTCTTACCTTCATTGTCCTCGAGCTGCTTCTTGGCACGCCCGAGCTCTTGCTCGGACTGCTCGAGGTTCTGCTTTAGCGTGTCCACTTCCGCAGTCAGTGCGGCGGACGCATGCAGGGTAGCCTGCACATGCATATTGACTCATTTTTGTTAGACTCCTGCGAATTCTATTTGATCCTCTATTCGGCTTTTCTTCCTGAACGCCAAACAGAGCATCAGGGGCTACTGTCTATGCGGTACTATTATTTACACTTTCTTTACCTACCTCAAAGCCTGTCAAAAGGCTATTACAAGCTTCAGTCAGTCTGTTTTTGGCGGACTGAACCTTCTGGACCACCGCACTCATAATAGCGCGGTGCCCCTCGTCAATGGAGGCACCTTGGAGCGCCTCCAACATATTGTCCAGCGCCTCCGGTTGGACGGGAGCCGCTGGCACGGTGGACTTGCTCCTCTTGGAAGGAGGTCCCCCGCCGGACTCTGGAACCTTTGAAGGTTCCGGAGCGGTGTCCGGCCTAGAGCCGGACTTGGAGCCCCGAGGGGTTTCATCCCCTTTACTCCTGGAGTCCGGGAGGTCGCCTTGCGGCGCCTCCAGGACCACCTCCTCCCGGCTTGGAACCTGTTGGGACAACACTTCGGTGTCGTCCGTAGGGCGGGGGGAGGAAGCCGTCGGAAGCGAGTTCACGTCCGACGAGTCCAATGAGCCGCTCGACGACCCGTCGAGCCGGTCTTTGGGTGGGATGCATAAACTTATTCGACATGAGGGAAAGCTGTGCAATAAACGAATACTCTGAATTACTCTGGTTTCCGGATACTTACGGTTTGGCCAGGGGCTTGGCCCTAGGCGCCCACTCCTCTCCACCGCCGTCGGTGTCGGTGGAGCAGTTCGGAGGAAGGGTTTTCCCCTTCTTTGAACCTTCGGCCTCCCCAGTTGGGGCGGCCTTCCTTTTCTTCCCTTCCCCCGCTAGAGGGGGAGGGGTCTCTTCTTCCTCCTCCTCGTCTTCGCGGGAGGAGTGCGTCTTGGATTCGTCGGATGATGAATCCGACACCTCCGGGCGTCGGGCACTCTTTTAAGTCCCCGTGGCCTTCTTCTTGACCTTCTTCTCCGGCACCACATAGGGTGGCGGAACCAGCAGCTTCGCTAAGCGAGCATCCGCTGGGCCTTCGGGCAAAGGAGCTGGACAGTCGATCTGTCCGGAGGTCACCTGCCATTCCTGTCAAAGGTAAGGGAGTTTAGATCCCGCATGGAGTCAAACTATGAAAAACTGATACCCTGTAAAAGGAAAAAAACAGCTTACCGCGAGAGCGTGACGCTGTGCACTGAATCCGCGATCCTCAGTAGCGGATGTGGGAACCTCGGCGCCCTTGAAAAGCACCTTCCAGGCATCTTCGTACGTCATGTCGAAGAGCCTGCTTAGAGTTTGGTGCCGCGCCGGGTCAAAGTCCCACAGGTTGAAAGCCCGTTGTTGGCACAGGAGGATGAGCATAACCTGGACTACATTGACAAGTTTGAGCTTCTTGTCCACCAGGGTTTTGACGCATGTTTGGAGTCCGGTTAGCTCTCCTTTTTTCCCCCACGACAGGCCCGTCTCTTTCCAGGACGTGAGCCGCGTTGGGGGTCCGGACCGGAACTCGGGGGGTGCGACCCATTTGGCGTCGCGCGGCTCGGTGATGTAAAACCACCCCGATTGCCACCCCTTCAGGGTCTCCACAAAGGAGCCTTCGAGCCAGAGGACGTTACCATCTTGCGCACCATGGCGCCTCCGCACTCCGCCTGGCTGCCGCGCACCACCTTCGGCTTGACGTTGAAAGTCTTGAGCCATAGGCTGAAATGGGGGCGGATGCGGAGGAAGGCCTCGCACACGACGATAAACGCTGAGATGTTGAGGACGAAGTTCGGGGCCAGATCGTGGAAATCTAGGGCGTAGTAGAACATTAGCCCCCGGACAAATGGGTGAAGAGGGGAGCCCAGTCCGCAGAGGAAATGGGGGAGGAACACCACCCTCTCATGGGGCCTAGGGGTGGGGATGAGCTGCCCCTTTTCGGGGAGCCGGTACGCGATGTCGTTAGACAGGTATCCAGCCTTCCTCAGCTTTTTGATATGTCCCTCCGTGAAGGAGTTAACCATCCACTTGCCTCCCGCTCCGGACATGGCTGGAGAAGGTTGAGGGAGGAGTGCGGACTTGGGCGCTGGAGCTCGAGGGCGCAAGAATGGATAGGCGAAGGAGGAAGAAGGTGTAGGTGAAAAGGTAGATCTTTATCCCCTTATATGGGTGGACGCAACTACATGTCCCCACCAGCCTGGTAAAACTCGCTTATCTCCAAGCGCCGTAATCGATGGCGCGGTTGTGTTACCCACGCCCGTATTGATGAGAATCCCGGAATAAGGGGCCACGATCTCTGCTTTAACAAGACATGCCAAGGAAACCGCCTCGCATAACGCGCTGAGATGGGACAGTAAAACGGTTCGAATAAAAACTTGGCCGTGGTGTGATGTCACACTATGGAATACGCCAGCAGATTAGATTTGTCTAAATGTTATTCTCTCTATGGCGATATATGGAAACTTATTTTGGAGAGCCGGACACTATCTTCGTGTTCGAAATCTTCTACGAATTACTTGGAGGAGGAACCCGCCTTGCAATGCCGAAGACAATCTGCGCGCCAGACTCGTCGTCATTGAAGCCTGGTTCACGGGCTACTGAGGGAGTCCTGGATTAGGGGGTATTCGGATAGCCGGACTATACCTTCAGCCGGACTCCTGGACTATGAAGATACAAGATTGAAGACTTCGTCCTGTGTCCGGAAGGGACTTTCCTTGGTGTGGAAGGCAAGCTTGGCGATACGGATATGTAGATCTCCTACCATTGTAACCGACTATATAAACCGGAGGGTTTTAGTCCGTAGGACAACGTACACATCAACAACCATACCATAGGCTAGCTTCTAGGGTTTAGCCTTCTCGATCTCATGGTAGATCTACTCTTGTACTACCCATATCATCAATATTAATCAAGCAGGATGTAGGGTTTTACCTCCATCGAGAGGGCCCGAACCTGGGTAAAACTTAGTGTCCCTTGCCTCCTGTTACCATCCGGCCTAGACGCACAGTTCAGGACCCCCTACCCGGGATCCGCCGGTTTTGACACCGACAGTGACCAAGGCGGCAGTGCCACAAGTATGTGGGACTATCATTATCAACCTTACATCTTTTGGTATTCACACTATGAATATGTGTAACACTACGCTCGAGGTTCATTAAGAATAAACCATTCACCAGCGGGGCATGACCATAAAACATATCTCTCATATAAATAGAACAGCCATTATTCTCGGATTTAAATGAGTAGCCATCTCGAATTAAACGAGATCCTGATACAATGTTCATGCTCAAAGCTGGCACTAAATAACAATTATTGAGGTTTAAAACTAATCCCGTAGGTAAATGTAGAGGTAGTGTGCCGACGGCGATCACATCGACCTTAGAAGCATTCCCGACGCGCATCGTCACCTCGTCCTTTGCCAGTCTCCGCTTATTCCGCAGCTCCTGCTTTGAGTTAAAAATGTGAGCAACCGCACCGGTATCAAATACCTAGGAGCTACTACGAGTACTGGTAAGGTACACATCAATTACATGTATATCACATATACCTTTAGTGTTGCCGGCCTTCTTGTCCGCTAAGTATTTGGGGCAGTTCCGCTTCCATTGACCACTTCCCTTGCAATAAAAACACTCAGTCTCGGGCTTGGGTCCATTCTTTGGCTTCTTCTCGGCAGCTTGCTTACCGGGCGCAACAACCCCCTTGTCATCCTTCTTGAAGTTCTTCTTACCCTTGCTTTTCTTAAACTTAGTGGTTTTATTCACCATCAACACTTGATGTTCCTTTTCGATCTCCACCTCCGCTGATTTCAGCATTGAATATACCTCAGGAATGGTCTTTTCCATCCCCTGCATATTGAAGTTCATCACAAAGCTCTTGTAGCTCGGTGGAAGCGACTGCAGGATTCTGTCAATGACCGCGTCATCCAGGAGATTAACTCCTAGCTTAGTCAAGCGGTTGTGCAGCCCAGATATTTTGAGTATGTGCTCACTGACAGAACTATTTTCCTCCAGCTTACAACTGAAGAACTTGTCGGAGACTTCATATCTCTCGACCCGGGCATGAGCTTGGAAAACCATTTTCAGCTCTTCGAATATCTCATATGCTCCGTGTTGCTCAAAACGCTTTTGGAGCCCTGGTTCTAAGCTGTAAAGCATGCCGCACTAAACGAGGGAGTAATCATCAGCACGTGACTGCCAAGCGTTCATAACGTCTTGGTTCTCTGGGATGGGTTTGTCACCTAGCGGTGCTTCTAGGACATAATCTTTCTTGGCAGCTATGACGGTGATCCTTAGGTTCCGGACCCAGTCCGTATAGTTGCTGCCATCATCTTTCAGCTTGGTTTTCTCTAGGAACGCGTTGAAGTAGAGGGCAACATTAGCGTGGGCCATTTGATCTACAAGACACATTGTAAAGATTTTAGACTAAGTTCATGATAATTAAGTTCATTTAATCAAATTATTCAATGAACTCCCACTCAGATAGACATCCCTCCAGTCATCTAAGTGAAACATGATCCGAGTCAACTAGGTCGTGTCCGAATATCACGTGAGAGGGACTAGTCAACATCGGTGAACATCTTCATGTTGATCGTATCTTCTATATGACTCATGCTCGACCTTTCTCTCTTCCGTTGTCCCGAGGCCATGTCTGTACATGCTAGGCTCGTCAAGTCAACCTAAGTGTATTGCGTGTGTAAATCTGGCTTACACGCATTGTATTCGAACGTTAGAATCTATCACACCCGATCATCACGTGGTGCTTCGAAACAACGAACCTTCGCAATGGTGCACAGTTAGGGGAAACATTTTCTTGAAATTATTGCGAGGGATCATCTTATTTAAGCTACCGTCGTTCTAAGCAAATAAGATGTAAAACATGATAAACATCACACGCAATCAAATAGTGACATGATATGGCCAATATCATTTTGCTCCTTATGATCTCCATCTTCGGGGCGCCATGATCATCGTCGTCGCCGGCATGACACCATGATCTCCATCATCGTGTCTTCATGAAGTTGTCTCGTCATCTATTACTTCTACTAATATGGCTAACGGTTTAGCAATAAAGTAAAGTAATTACATGACGTTATATGTTGACAGATAGGTCATAAATAAATTAAGACAACTCCTATGGCTCCTGCCGGTTGTCATACACATCGACATGCAAGACGTGATTCCTATTACCAGAACATGATCAATCTCATAGATCACATATATCATTCCTCACATCCTTTTAGGCCATATCACATCACACGGCACATGCTGCAAAAACAAGTTAGATGTCCTCTAATTGTTGTTGCAAATTTTTACGTGGCTACTACAGGTTTCTTAGCAAGAACGTTTCTTACCTACGCCAAAACCACAACGTGATATGCCAATTTCTATTTACCCTTCATAAGGACCCTTTTCATCAAATCCGATCCGACTAAAGTGGGAGAGACAGACACCCGCTAGCCACCTTATGCAACTAGTGCATGTTAGTCGGTGGAATCAGTCTCACGTAAGCGTACGTGTAAGGTCGGTCCGAGCCGCTTCATCCCACGATGCAGCCGAATCAAGATAAGACTAGTAACAGCAAGTAAATTGACAATATCGATGGCCACAACTGCTTTGTGTTCTACTCATACATAGAAACTACCCATAGACCTAGCTCCGATACCACTGTTGGGGAACGTAGCAGAATTTAAAATTTTCTACGCATCACCAAGATCAATCTATGGAGTCTTCTAGCAATGAGAGGAAAGGAGTGCATCTACACACCCTTGTAGATCGCGAGCGGAAGCGTTCAAGAGAACGGGGTTGATGGAGTCGTACTCGTCGTGATCAAAATCACCGATGACCGAGCGCCGAACGGACGGCACCTCCGCGTTCAGCACACGTACGGTTGTGGAAGACGTCTCCTCCTTCTTGATCCAGCAAGGGGGAAGGAGAGGTTGATGGAGATCCAGCAACACGACGGGACTTGGTGCCAGGGACTTCGCCAAGCTCAGCGAGAGGGAGAGGTGTCACGGGAGGGAGAGGGAGGCGCCAGGGACTTGGTGCGGCTGCACTCCCTCCCCCGACTATATATAGGGCCCCTAGGGGGGCGCCGGCCCTAGAGATTGGATCTCAAGGGGGAGGCGGCCAAGGGGGTGGCTTGCCCCCCAAGCCAAGTGGGGCGCCCCCACCCCTAGGGTTCCCAACCCTAGGCGCAGGGGAAGGCCCAAGGGGGGCGCACCAGCCCACCAGGGGCTGGTTCCCATCCCCACTTCAGTCCATGGGGCCCTTCGGGATAGGTGGCCCCACCCGGTGGACCCCCCGGGACCCTTCCGGTGGTCCCGGTACAATACCGATGACCCCTGAAACATTCCCGATGGCCGAAACTGCACTTCCTATATATAATTCTTCACCTCCGGACCATTCTGGAACTCCATGTGACGTCCGGGATCTCATCCGAGACTCCGAACAACTTTTGGGTTACCGCATACTAATATCTCTTCAACCCTACCGTCACCGAACCTTAAGTGTGTAGACCCTACGGGTTCGGGAGACATGTAGACATGACCGAGATGACTCTCCAGTCAATAACCAACAGCCGGATCTGGATACCCATGTTGGCTCCCACATGTTCCACGATGATCTCATCGGTTGAACCACGATGTCGAGGATTCAATCAATCCCGTATACAGTTCCCTTTGTCAATCGGTATGTTACTCGTCCGAGACTCGATCGCCGGTATCCCAATACCTCATTCAATCTCGTTACTGGCAAGTCACTTTACTCATACCATAATGCATTATCCCGTGATAAACCACTTGGTCACATTGAGCTCATTATGATGATGCATTACCAAGTGGGCCCAGAGATACCTCTCCGTCATACGAAGTGATAAATGCCAGTCTCGATTCGTGCCAACCCAACAGACACTTACGGAGATACCCGTAGTGCACCTTTATAGTCACCCAGTTACGTTGTGACCTTTGGCACACCCAAAGCACTCCTATGTTATCCGGGAGTTGCACAATCTTTGAGCTATGCTTAGGATTGGGTCTTGTCCATCACATCATTCTCCTAATGATGTGATCCCGTTATCAATGACATCTAATGTCCATAGTCAGGAAACCATGACTATCTTTTGATCAACGAGCTAGTGAACTAGAGGCTCACTAGGGACGTGTTGTGGTCTATGTATTCACACATGTATTACGATTTCCGGATAACACAATTATAGCATGAACAATAGAAAATTATCATGAACAAGGAAATATAATAATAATAATTTTATTATTGCCTCTAGGGCATATTTCCAACATGTTCAACCAGTGTCGGGCTGGTCCTTTGAGTTTTAGGGGGAGGTATTTCATGGCATGAAGGTCATCGTCGCGGGCCATATGAATGTGGAGAATGAAGTATTCAATCCATACCGCGGTGTCTGTGGTTCCATCGTATCATTCTATATTCACGGGTTTGAACCCTTCTGGGAATTCATGTTCCATGACTTCGTCGGTGAAGCAATGAGGGTGTGTGGTGCCTCTATATCGGGCCGAATCGCGACATAGGTCTGATGGAGTCCGTCTGCGGCTTTCGGACCATGCATGACAAGGTTTGTCACGTCTAAATAGATGGCCATCGTCGCGTGTCAGGGCACGTCCTCGCGATCCGTAGACCGATCTGGTATGTCCTGCTTTATTGTTCAGGTCATGTCGAAGGTCATATGTATGGCCGTGAGCTGATTTACCTCTGCCTTTGCGATGAGGCGGGGCTGGCTGGTTTTCGGCTTGAGTTGTTGTTTTATCCCGACGACGTGGTGGTCGGTCAGCCGCATTGCGCGATGGTGGTATGTGTTTTGGTGCCTCTTCGTTGAACTGAGGTAGGAATTTGCGCTCCGGGTAGCTTTTGGCTGGGCGCTTGAGGACGTATTCTTCGGCTGCTAGGACATCGGTCCATTTCTCGTTGAGCAGATCTTGGTCAGCTTGAAGCTGCTGCTTCTTTTTCAGGCTCGTTGTAGTGGCTATTAGCTAGCGCTTGAAGCGCTCCTATTCAAGAGGTTCCTCAGGCATGATGAAATCCTCAGTGCCGAGGCTCGCCTCATCCTCAGACAGCGGAAGATAACTACCGACCTCCGAGTCTTCGTGCGTGGCATGTATACTATGGCTAACCTGCCCATCTTCCCGTTCGTCCTGTTTAGTGGCTGCATCAACAGGGTCTTCATTGTTTTCGGCACCTCCGCGGAGTGTTATCTTTTCCTGTGCAGGTGTTGCTGTCTTTACTATGGTGTGACTTTGAGCGGCGCCGCTGGCACCGGCGCTTTGATTGTATCTCGGAAGGTTTATCCTCAGCTGGATCTTCCTTGTCATCACCGCTATTCTCCTTTGGTGCATCCACCATGTATGCATCGTACGAGGAAGTGGTCGTCCAGCGTCCGGTGAATGACGGGTTTTGGGACTCTTCTTCTCCGGCATCGACGTCCATGCTGTCGATGTCGTCGAAGCTGTAATCAAGCATGTTAGTTAAGTCTTCGACAGTGGCTATGAAGTGGGCGGTGGGTGGGAAGTGAAATTCGCCCTCATCAGCCTCCGGTTCGAGCCGGACACAATTCAGATGTGAGCTTCCCACTAAGGATAGTGCTCTTAACGAGTTTAGAACGTTGCCCAGAGGCGAGTGCCGGAAGATATCTACGGCGCTGAATTCGGCGATCGATGACCGATCATGCTCGACATGTGCGGACGCACAAAGTTCAGATATTATAACCGGAAAAGAGTCTGTAGCTCCGGCGACACAGATATTACTTGAAGTTAAGTCTGTGTTTGGCTGCAACGCCGGGGGTCTGCGGCTTCCGTGACGGGGTTGAGCTTCCTGTCCTCGGATGGGGCGACCTGCTCCAGATCTAAGGCCAGAGCGGTTTCAGGTGCAATTTCCTAGGTATGGCCCGATGACAGATTTAACTCATGTTCATCATGATGGCTCGGAGCGGCTGTCATGGTCGCGAATCCATCGAAGATCAAGTCCCCACGGACATCTGCGGCGTAGCTCAAGCTTCCGAATCTGACCTGGTGGCCAGGGTCGTAGCTTTCGATCTGCTCCAGATGGCGAAGCGAGTTGGCCCGCAGTGCAAAGCTGCCGAACACGAAGATCTGTACGGGGAGGAATACTTCTCCTAGGACAGCATTGTTGTAGATGATTGAAGGAGCCATCAAACCTTTTGAGGACGGCACAGTGGAACTCTCAATGAAAGCACCAATGTGGGTGTCAAAACCGGCGGATCTCGGGTACGGGGTCCCGAACTGTGCGTCTAGGATCGATGGTAACACGAGACGGGGATGCAGTGTTTACCCAGGTTCGGGCCCTCTCTATGGAGGTAATACCCTACTTCCTGCTTGATTGACCTTCTTGAATATGAGTATTACAAGAGTTGATCTACCACGAGATCGTAATGACTAAACCCCAAAAGTCTAGTCTGGCTATGATTATTCGGATGATCTATGGACCTAACCCTCCAGTTTATATAAGTACAGGAGGGATCTAGGGTTACACAAGGTCGGTTACAGAGAAAGGAATATTCATATTTGCTCTCCAAGCTTGCCTCCCACGCCAAGGAGAAGTCCCATCCGGACACGGGTAGAGTCTTTGGTCTTTGTATCTTCACGGACCATCATTCCGGCCCGTATCCAATAGGTCGGACGCCCGAGGACCCCTTAGTCCATGACTCCCTCATGGGGGGCACCCCATAGACACACAAATTGATTGTTTAGCCGTGTGCGGTGCCCCCCTCCACAGAATTTCACCGCGGTCATATCGTTGTAGTGCTTAGGCGAAGCCCTGCGTCGGTAACTTCATCATCACCGTCATCGCGCCGTCGTGCTGACGAAACTCTCCCTGGGCCTCAACTGGATCAAGAGTACGTGGGACGTCACCGAGCTAAACGTCTGCAGATTGTGAAGGTGCTGTGCGTTCGGTACTTGATCGGTTGGATCGTGAAGACGTTCGACTACATCAACCGCATTTCATAACGCTTGCGCTTTCGGTCTAAGAGGGTATGTAGACATACTCTCCCCCTCTCATTGATATGCATCTCCTAGATAGATCTTGCGTGATTGTAGGATTTTTTTTGAAATACTGCGTTCCCCAACATATATATCATAGACTCTGCAAATACATATCATTCGATGGCTTCAAATTTCAGCTGATATATAATGACCTATTGGGAAGGGCACTTTTACATAACCTGTCGGATGGAGCAAATTGCAAACTTTTATATAATGTTGTCAGAAACATCACAACTCCAAAGAAAGAGCTAGGAATTGCACCTCACCGAGTATAATGCGGTATAACCTGCAACAAAGAGAGCAAGTGAAAGGCTTAATTGGGTATAAAAAATTCAGTTTACTGCCAAAATAAATCCTACCGAGGTTCAAGAAAAATATAAATCACTAATACATAGAACATGGCATGCTTGATGCATCATACCATTATGCATCAATAATATTGCTGAAAGGGCGTCAGAAAAACAGAGGCATATTATTAGCAATCAAACGCATGCGTGAGACAAATTGAAAATTTTTAAATTGCACTCTATAATATAAAAAGACATATGTTGCCTGATGTCCCCATGAATGAGCAACTCCACGAAGTCCATGCGGGAGCATGTGGCGTTGATAGCCTTGACCGAGAGAATCGGCGGTGTGGAGAAGTTGTATTTGATGATTGAGACGGACTTCTCGACATTTGTCACCCCGACAGTGGTAGGCTATGCACCATAGCCTGCACTCACATTAAATGTGTGGTCGGGAACATGACCTCACACGGCCTCTATGAAACCTATCTGCATGTGAGGCATGTGAGGAGGCCCGTGTTCGGGCCACCTAGCACCGTCTGAAAATGTCACTGCTGACGTTCTTCTAGATCTGGTTTAATGGAGGATAGATTACTTGGTAGTAAACCTGCACAAAGGTATGATTGCCGTCACATCATTGGATCCTTCTGGATGTTGTAGTACTAATTGTGAAGAGGATTCTAGTGTAGTTTCTTATTGTACCGAGGGTTTAACATTTCAGCGAAATTTCACATATTTTGGTGGGGATCGAAATACTTGCAACCATGAAATTTTGAGCCAAATTCAAACTAAAATTTAAATTAGCTTAAAAGTCATTAAAAATATTGATTTTTGAAACTCAAAATACGAAATAATTTCCAAATTTCCCAAATATTGCATATTCCAAAAAAATTCCATGTCTGAAATTAAATACCTTACCGACGTGGCTTTTTGGGCAGGTCCATCTATTGTAGTTACGCTCAGGGTACCCCGGTTTTAAATACGCCGACATGCTCATGCGCAAAATCAAGAGGGGCTACTAAAAAAGAAAGTTTTTTGACGCTCCATTAGCTAGCGTACTCTTGTACTATCAATAAAACTTAAAAATAAATCAAATGTCAGCGAGTTGTATGCCGCATCAACATTGGCTAGGTATCCTGCTTGGGAGATTTGTTTGATAGAAGGCCTCCTTTCTTCTTCACTATCCTCAAGTAAACCCGCATTAAGCATCGCTTTTGTAGCATGGATAACATTTCTTGACATGAGGTTGAGCTCTACTCCTGACTTGAGATAGATAGATTGCAACACATGCAAATGAAATGCTTGCAAGTTGGAATGACATAACAACGGAAGATGATGCATTTCACGACAGGATTAGCACCAACTATAATATCCTCGGATTTAAATAAAGTACTCTACACTGACATTAAAGATGAACTGCATCTACTAATTAACATCACCCAAATAGTTTCAGCTGCATCGTTTGTTTCCCGTCAACATCGGAAATCAAGCCAATGCGTCGGACCAAGGGGAGATCTTGTCGATGCGGATGTGCAGGGGAACTTCCATGGACGCCCCGTCCCCTACTGCTGCTGGAACCAGGTACATCGTCGGCACCGGCAGGAATGTTGGCTCGTCCACGGCGGCCACCGCCCCGGGCGACGAGCTGCTCCTTATGTGCATGACCACCAACACCATGTCCTCCTTGCCGCAGTTGACCCACATCTTGCACGTGAACCGGGGCCGCATCGCCGCCCTAGCCCTGGCGCACACCACCGACACGGCGGCCGCGGCGGCGCCGAGCACGCCCATGATCAGGAGGAACACGCGGTTGTCGTCGCCGAGGAGGACAACCCGCGGGGTCGATACCGGCAGCTGGAGCTGGCTGACCTTTCCATACTGCACGGCGAGCAACGGCACCGAGTGGACGGTGTTGAGGTGGCCGGCAAGCGCCTGCGGCGCGCCGACATAGCCGCAGCCGGGCTCCGTGCAGTGGCAGGGTGCTTGCGGGCAAGCTTTCTGGTGCTCGGTGACCTCGTGGTAGGTCATGTACCACTGGCAGCCGGCATTGGGGCACCCAGTCCTGGTGGAGGACACCACGGCGTCCAGAGCAGGGCAGGGGTCGAAGAAGCCGCCGCCGTCCACGCACACCGTGCACTGCCCGAAGGGCAGCTGGGCCACGCAGCCGCCGCAGGCCGGGTGCCCCGCTTTGCACTGCAGGCAGGCACACAAATCGTAGATGGCCCGTAAATTAGCACGAAAGATTCGATTTCTCACCAAAGGAGGAAGAAAGAAGGAAAGAAAGAACGAGAGGAACCTGAAAGACGGGGGGCTTGAAGGGGAGGGTGCAGAGGGGGCAGTGGAGCACTTTCTTGTCAATCCTCACGGCGAGCTCCACTCGTGGGCTGTACGCCGCCCCGACGATGGCGCCCCCATCTCCTCCTCTGGCCGCCTCTTGCCTCACGTGGCCTTCGGGCAGGTCCTGTCGCACCTTCTTGGAGCTCTTGTCGGCCTTGTCCGGTGAAGCCCTGCTCCTCCCCTCGACGGCGGCGCCTTGCATCCTGGCTGGCCTTTGGGGAAAGAAAATCATTGTCTGGGTCTCAGTCCAAACTTTTTCCAGGAGGTGGGAGAGGAGAAGAGCAGAGGTCTGAGAACATAAGGTGCCCAGGCAACCACACTACACTATAAATGCTTCCTCATTGTGGTTTCCATTCCCAAACTTATATGCTATAAATATAAGCCGTGCTCTTAATCTATTTCATTATTGCTAGTTTATACATATATTAATGTTGTTCTAGAAAATTTGAGCAACATAAATGTAAGCACATTGTTTTTACTTTTGCATGGTTTCGTGCTTAATTGATACACGGAGGAGTGCCTCTTGAGTCCATCGCCAGATTATAACACCTTCAAACACGTGGGAGGCCATAGAAAGAAAAGGATACATGTGTAAGCACAAGGGACATGCGTAACCAAATAGTACAAAGGAGCACACAACGCATCACAACTTTTCACCCAGGTCACGACACATCCCGCCTTTCTCACTGCTGTCGACCGCCACATACGCCATGGCAGATGTGCTGGCCACCACCAGCACATAACGACAACATGACCACAAGCATCCAAAAGATCCCTATAATAGGGTACCGGATTTTCAAGACCCCCGACGCCAAAAATCTTGATTAGCTGGTTGCATGGAGTAGGAAAAATAACCCCTTGATTTTGCAGATGCCATCAAGAAGCAATGAGGAATCCATCTATCACCACACCATGCAACAACCTAGTACAGAGGCTTCTAAGCAGGCATCCGTAGCTGGAGCTTATAGAGACACAGGGGGATTACCCGAGAGGACACCAACTAAGATCATCCTCGCATCGGTGCATGAGAAAGGCTTGAACAACGTTGCTGGAGCATGAAAAAGCTAACACCAATTATGATGTGGGAAATCAAGTATCGGCTCCCAACCAACCTCTGCTAACCACCAGGCGACAGGACATGGAGAGTAGAAAATACACCCAAGATTACAATAGGGGCTAAGCTTCACCTAATATCCTAGAAATAACATAGTGGAGAATAGGTGGCAGGAAAGCTTATTTGAACCTAAGGAGAGACAAGAATAGAAGGACCTCCTGACCAGAACACGAACCGCTAGCATAATCCCCAAATCAAAATATGTGAGAAAAGATCTCGGCAGGACAAAACACAGGCAATGATTATTTAATGGGGAAATGAAAGTTAAACCAGGAGGAGCAGGAGTTCACAAAGGATGACACATATTCCTCGCTTGGCATCCAATTGACATAGGCATCCCCATACCGGCATGGTAGGCCCAAAATCCGCCATAAGGGGTGCACAAAGGACTACCCTTTTTGATAACCTACTACTACAAGAAATCAATGTTAAAAGTACGCCTAGGCTCTAATAATGAGGGTTTTGATGTTAATGGCATTATGATTAGATGAATAACTATGTTTCAGGTGTGCTTCCAGTATACCGATCGTAAGCAATGGAGTATAAAAGTTGGTCAGTGATACATCTCCAACATATCTATAGTTTTTGTATGTTTCATGCCTATTATCCTTCAAGTTTGTAATATATTCAATCCTTTTGAGGGACAGGCCTATTAATTGAGTGGCGAGCACCAATTTTGTTTTTCTTCTATTTTTGGGATATCAGGAAATCACCACAGAAAAAGTCACCGGAAAAAACAGAAAAAAATAGAAGGTGTTTTTGTGCCGGAAGAAGACTAGGGTACCAAGGCCCTCTGCATGGAGGGGCCAATAGGGCAGAGGCGTTCAAAGGCCAGAGGATCCTTGGTGAGACGCCTAGGGCCTATGGCCCACGAAGGTGCCTCCGGTGACCAGTGGCTATATATACCCTGAAAGCCTTTCCCCAATTTATCGTGCATTTTTTCACGTCAACTATCTCACGGTCTGAGGCGATCTTCATTTCAACCCTGATCTAGTACTTTGTCGGAGGGGGAAAATTCATCTCGATCTTCACCGACATCGATCCTCACACTCAAAGATGAGTGGTGAGTAGTCTAACCCCTGAATATGGGTTCATGGCGGTAACCAAGATGTAATCTCTCCACTTCGTTGTTCAATAGAATAGACAAATGAGCTGTGTCATTCTAAAGTTTTCTTTAGATATTATTTCGTTCATTTGATGAATTATTTATTTGTTCAAAATTTTTGGATGATTTTATGGGTCATATTTCTCCCTGCTTGCTTGTTTACTCTTGTCCAGTTTAGATCGGTAGCTAGTAGTGGAAAGAGTTGTGCATTACCTGGGTTCAACCTTGCAGGTAAACTAGCATAGTGACACGAACTGAAAAAGACATTTTTTTAGCATAGTACAGAAGCAAGCGCTCATATATACGCGCATACACTCATCCCTATGAACGCACACACGCACACCCCTACCCCTATGCGCATATCCGAGAGACTGAGCCAGCATATCATCTAGATGTTTTATGAAGTCACGGTAGGTGCCTCGTAGTCGACGGGAACGTCTCCTCTCACAGAACACACATCGCCGGAAAATCCTGAAATAAATCCAAAATAAATGCGAGCACAAGAATTTGAACCCTGTTGGGCTAGGGATACCACTGTCCATCTAACCATCCAACCACAATTTGTCATGATCCGTAACACTCCATATGAAGAATCATCCTCATCAATGTGGAAGTTTTCTTTTACCTATACAAGAATGAGAAGTTCACAAACTTAGAATCAATAAAACAAACCACCAGAACTAATTTGGAACAACATTCACTAAAAAACAAGTATCTTGAAGTTTGTGATTATGTATTTTGAAATAATAATGTGACATGGATTGAAGTAGTACATTATAATAATACAAAGTGATGCAATATTTTTACTGTAAAACTAATTGAAGCGTATTTTGGGTGTGAGGCACAACGTATCCTAAAACAACAGGCCGCTGCATTGAACACTAAATCCACAGACATCATCTCCAACAGATAAGTGGAAAAAGGACTCACCTCTATTATCGAGTCCCACAAACAAATAATGAATATATCACCTTTCCCACATTGGACAGGATCGCTATCTGTGACAATCAATGTTAACTGGATGTGAACTGCTTTCAAAATATTTCCCCTACTGCATGGATGGAAACTAATACATAATTTAGTTCTGGGATCAATGGAGGATAAAAATATTGTACTAATAGGAAACAATTATTTAAGAATCAAAGCAGTCATCTCAGCTTCGTGTGCCAGTTCTTCTTGGAAAATGAAGAAAACAAATATATCTATTAATATATGTTCCTACATTCTGGTTCGAATAAATAAGCGATACAAAAGAACCTAACAAAAACAAGGTCTAATAATAAGTGACCATGCCTTCTTCAAATGGGCAATTATTACAATTAACATCAATATGTCAAGTTGTTAATAGAGAAAATTGAAGCACATATGTGCATTGTACGTAAGTAATGTTTTTGGCCACCTCAGGGAATCATTTTATGAATTAGTTATTAGGAAAGAAGAATACTATGGAACATATTTAAAGATGGATATATATATATACATACATATATATATATATACACATACATATATATATATATACATACATATATATATATACATATATATATATATATATATATATATATATATATATATATATATATCAGACTCTGCAAATACATATCAGTCGATGGCTTCAAATTTCAGCTTATATATAATGACCTATTGGGAAGGGTGCTTTTACCTAACCTGTTGGATAGAGCAAATTGCAAACTTTTATGTGATGTTGTCAGAAACATCACAACTCCAAAGTCAGAGGAAAGGAATTGCATCTCAGCGAGTAAGTGAAAGGCTTAATTAGGGATTAAAAATCAGTTTGCTGCCAAAATAAATCCTACCAAGATTCAAGAAAAACATAAATTGCTAATACATAGAACATGGCATGCTTGATGAATTATACCATCATGCATCAATAATATTGCTGAAAATGCATGAGAATAACATAGGCATATATTAGCAATCAAATGCTTGCGTTAGACAAATTGAAAAAAAATCAAATCGCACTATATAATATAAAAAGATATATGTTGCCTGACGTCCGCATGAAAAAGCAACTCCATGAAGTCCATGCGGGAGCATCTGCCATTGATTGCCTTGACCGAAAGAGTGAGCGGTGTGTGGAAGTCGCATTTGATGATCGAGGCAGACTTCTCGACACGTGTCACCCCCGACAGCGGTAGGCTATGCACCGTAGCTTGCACGCACATTGAATGCATTGTGAGGAACGTGACCTCACACAACCACTGTGAAAGTTGTCTGCATGCGAGGCGCGTGTGCTGAGGAGGCCCGTGTTCGGGACACCTAGCACCGTCCCAAAATGTCACTAGTCGTTTTTGAAGATATGGTTTAACGAGGGTAGATATGTCACAAAGGTATGCATGCCGCCACGTAATTTGCTCCTTCTGGATGTTGTAGTACTAATTGTCAAGAGGAATGTAGTTTCTTCATGTACCGAGGGTTCAAAATTTCAGCGAAATTTCACATATTTTGGTGGGGTTCGAAGTAATTGCAACCCTGAAATTTTGAGTCAAATTCAAACTAAAATTTAAATTAGGTTAAAAAGATGAAAAATTATAAATTTTTGAAACTCAAACTCCGAAATAAGTTCCCAATTTCTGAATTTCTGCATATTTCGGTGACGTCCGAAATTTTTCCATGTCCGAAATTAAAAACCTTACCGACATGGTTTTTTGCGCTGGTCCATCTATAGTTATGCTCTGCGTACCCTGGTTTTAAATATGCCGACATGCTTCGTTCGCAAAATCAAGAGGGGCAACTAAAAAAGAAAGTTTTTTCACGCTCCACTAACCAGCGTAGTCTTCTACTATCAATAAAACCAAAATATAAATCAAATGTTAGTGAGTGAGATCTAAAATTTGGGAGTTATCCAAACGCATGTCATGCCCATCAGTAAACACCAATTGTTTGGTAGGGTAACTCTCAGCCGACATTCAAGTTGTAAGTAGATGTTTACACTTATAGTATTGATGACTTGTTTTCATTTTAATATCAAAAGATTATTTTGTTAGAAAATAGAATTTTTTCCTCGAAAAGCTCATTCATCTAGAAAAGAATTATGGCCACGTTTAGTAGAAGTTACTACTTTTCGTTTTTGGCAGACTGCAGGCCTCAAAGAGGTCTAGAACACTTTAGTATGAGCAGTTTAAGCAGTGGACAGAGATAAGTTTCCCCGTTAGGAAGGATATGGATTTGATTCATTCCTTAGGAAGACTCTGAGAGAAGCTTAATCAGCAATTACTGCAGGGTTATATGCTGCAAGATTATTTTGATAGAAGGCCTCCTTTCTTCCTCACTATCCTCCATTAAACCCGCATTAAGTATCGCTTTCGTAGCATGGATAACATTTCATGGCATGAGATTGAGCTCTACTCCTGACTTGAGATAGACAGATTGAAACAGATGCGACTGAAATGCTTGCAAGTTGGAATGACATAAGAACGGAAGAAGATGCATTTCACGAAAAGATGAGCACCAAGCATAATACCCTCCGATTTAAATACAGTGCCCTACAATGACATTAAAGGTGAACTACATCTACTAATTAACATCACCCAAATAGTTTCAGCTGCAACTCCAAAATAAGTAAGCATGAACTGCCTTGAATACATCGTTTGTTTCCCATCAACACCGCAGCGGTGGACCTAATCAAGCCAATGCATCGGACCAAGGGGAGATCTTGTCGATGCCGATGTGCAGGCGAACTTCCATGGACGCAGCCCCGTCCCCTGTCGCTGCTGGAACCAGGTACATCCGCGGCACCGGCAGGAACGTCGGCTCGTCCTTGGCGGCCACCGTGCTGGGCGACGAGCTGCTCCTTATGTGCATGTCCACCAGCAACATGTCCTCCTTGCTGCAGTTCGACGACGCCGCCTGGGACGGCTCCAGATTGACCCACATCTTGCACGTGAACCGGGGCCGCGTCGCCGCCCTCTCCCTAGCGCACACCAAGGACACGGCGGTCATGCCAGCGCCGAGCGCACCCACGGTCAAGAGGAAAACATGGTTGTCGTCGCCGAGAAGCACCACCCGTGGGGTCGACACAGGCAGCTGGAGCTGGCTGATCTTGCGGTACTGCACGGCGCGCACCGGCACCGAGTGGACGGTGTGGAGGTGGCCGGCGAGCGCCTGCGGCGCGCCGATGTAGACGCAGCCCGGCTCCGTGCAGTGGCAGGGCGCGTGCGGGCACACGGTCTTGTGCTCGGCGACCTCGTGGTAGGTCACGTACCTCTGGCAGCCGGCATTGGGGCACTCGATCCTAGTCGAAGACACCATGACGTCAAGCGCGGGGCAGGGGTCGAAGAAGCCGCCGTCGTCCAGGCACGCCTTGCACCGCCCGAAGGGCAGGAGGGCCACGCAGCAGCCGCAGGTGTTGTTGCAGATAGCCTACCAAGACGAACGAGACTGAGAGAGAGAGAGGTGGAAGACAATGGTTTTGCGCTGCTCAACTGACGCAGCTTTTCTGCTTCTTCTGTTATTATCAGGCTAGCTCAAAACGGCTGCCGAATTACAAGGAAATTGCCCACGTCTTCAGCAGGCCTACTGGTCGTGCCATCCCACGACGCCTAGCTAAGATCGGGCGACTACTTTACCCGCACGGACCGCAACGATCATGCCATCCCATGACCTGGTAAGGCGAGCAAAACTAGCTAACAGACTAACTGAAAACAACTGACAGAAAAACGCCTAACTGAAACTTCTGAAACCGTACGTGCACAAGCACACGCTGACGGTCAGTCTTTATTCAGACTACTGTAACCTGAAACTTGAATATGTGTGTGTGCAGATTATCCAACAAATCACCCCCTAATCTGCTACACACTGGATCACCCCTAGCTTGTGCCGTAGCTCAGCGTACCGGCTCCTTCCAAGGGATTTTGTGAAAATATCTGCAACTTGGTCTCCAGTTCTGACATGGACGACATCCACTCGCCCCAGCTCAACACACTCTCTGATATAGTGATACCTGAGATCAATGTGTTTACTCCTCTCATGATGCACCGGATTTTTGCTCAATTCAATTGCAGATCTGTTGTCAACACGCAGCTTGACCTTCTGAACTTTTGTGCCCAGCATTTCAGCAAGCAACCTGCTCAGCCACACAGCCTGACTTGCTGCTGTTGCTGCTGCTATGTACTCGGCCTCGCATGAAGATTTTGCAACCACCTTCTGCTTCTGGGAGGACCAAGTAATAGCACCCGATCCGAGGAAGAACACAGTACCCGTGGTACTTTTTCTGTCATCAAGATCTCCTGCGTGGTCACTGTCACTGAAACCAGTGAGAACAGTTTCCCCTTCTGCTCTGTAGATACATCCAAGATTCAGAGTGCCCTTGATGTACCTCAGAACTTGCTTGATTGCAATCCAATGCTCCTTTCCTGGTGCTTCCATGAAACGACTTAGAAGCCCCACTGCATATGCAATATCTGGTCGTGTGTTTACCAAGTACCGCAGGCTCCCAATGAGGCTTCGATATTCTGATGCGTCCACTGCTCCTCCCTGGTTCTTCCTCAATTTCAGGCGATTTTCCAGTGGTGTATGACTGGCATTGCAGTGATCCATGCCAGCGTCTTCCAAAATCTTCTTAGCATAGCTGGACTGGCAAACACTGATTCCATCCTTGTCCTGCTTCACTTCTAAACCCAGATAGTAAGTCAGGAGACCAAGATCGCTCATCTGAAACATGTCCTGCATCTGCTGCTTGAACTGCTTGATAGCATCTTCAGACGACCCAGAGATGATCAGATCGTCAACGTACACCCCAACTAGCAGATGATCTATTCCTCTGCCATGCTTGTACAGGGCATGATCCAACTGACACTTCTCAAAACCAAGAGAAACTAGCGTAGTGTCCAGCTTGGTATTCCATGCTCGGGGTGCCTGATGGAGCCCATACAGAGCCTTCTGCAGCTTCAGAACCTTACTGGGATTGTAGCTGTCGATGAAACCTGCAGGCTGATGCACATATACTTCTTCCTGCAGTTCCCCATTCAAAAAAGCAGATCGCACATCCATGTGATGCACTGACCATCGCCATTGCGCTGCTACTGCAAGCAACAGTCTCACTGTTTCCAGACGAGCTACGGGAGCGAACACTTCGTCAAAGTCCACCCCCTGCCTCTGTGCATATCCCTTTGCCACCAGACGAGCTTTGTGCTTCACAATATTTCCATCCGGATCGCGCTTCACCTTAAACACCCACTTTAGTCCGATGGCGCGATGTCCGGCGGGCAGGGAGGCAAGAGACCAGGTGCTGTTGGAGCGGATCGAGTCCATCTCTGCCTCCATTGCGCTGCGCCAGGCAGGCTCGTCCAGTGCATCTTCGACAGACGCGGGTTCCTCTGCCGCAGAGAGACAGAGCCCACTGTACTCCAGAGTGCATGCCGGCGCGTGGTCGATGATGTACTCCATGGACTTCCAGCGAACGGGCACTCCCTCGGCGTCGAAATCCTCGCCGGTGGGCGGCGTCACCCACCCGTCATCAGAGTTGTAGGGAGTAACTGGTGTGGACGGGCTTGAGTCCGCCGATGCCTGCGTGCTCGACGCGCTCGGCGTGTCCGCGGCGGATCCGCTAGACGTGGGCGTCCGTGGCGTGCTTGGAGCAAGCGGTGAGCCTGGCGCAGTTGGTGTTGTCGATGCGCTAGGTGGCGTCGCCGGGGCTGGTGACACGGAGTAGGTCGTGGTTGTGGGCACGCCCGCGTCGGAGTACACAACCGTGAACTGGTGGGCGCGCTCCGAGTCGCCACCGTCCTTGCTCCAGTCCCAGCGCCGATCCTCCTCGAAACGCACATCGCGCGTGATGTACAAGCGCTTGCCGATCGGGTCGTAAACCCGATAGCCCTTTGTGCCCGCCTCATAGCCCAGAAATATGCCCAGCCGTGTCCTGTCCGCCAGTTTGGTCATGCCGGGGCCGACGAGCTTGACGTGCACGACGCAGCCGAAAGTGCGGAAGTAGTCGACCGTCGGCTTCTTCTTGCGCCACGCTTCATAGGGTGTCATGCCCTGCAGACTCCTCGTCGGTGAGCGGTTGAGGATGTGAACCGCCGTGCGCACTGCCTCGCCCCAGAACGTGCTCGGCACGCCCATACTTTTCATCAGGCTGCGAGCCATCTCGACCACGGACTGGTTGCGGCGCTCGACGACTCCATTTTGTTGAGGAGAGTACGGAGTTGTTGTGTTCCTTAGGATGCCGAGCTCCTCGCAGTACGCGGTGAACTCGCTCGAGTTGAACTCCCCGCCGCGGTCGGTGCGGAACGCTCTGAGCTTTGCACCGCACTGTGTCTCCGCGGCTGCCTTGATCTTTCTGAAGAATTTGAACGCCTCGTCCTTGCTCCTGAGCACTTCCAACCACATGTATCTACTGTGATCATCAACGATGAGCAGGAAGTACTTGTTACCGGACGTGGTCGCCGGCGTGATGGGCCCGCAGAGGTCGCCGTGGACCAGCTCGAGCCCCTGCTCCGCGCGGTACGCTGACGCACGCGGGAACGGCGTTCGGTGCATCTTTCCGAGCGTGCAACCCTCACAGAACTGTTCGACATGCTGGATCGCCGGCATGCCTCGCACCATCCCCTTCGCGCCAAGATTGTGCAGCGCCCGAAAATGGAGATGACCGAAACGTCCATGCCAGCGCCACGCTTCGTCGCCGCCGTGCGCCAGGAGGCACACGGGCGCAGCCAAGTTCAGAGCCACGGCGTAGAGCCGGTTTCTCGTCCGCTGCACCCGTGCCAGAAGCACGCGCTCCCTGTCGTAGAGGCAGAGCACGCCGCCCTCGATCACGGACTTGCACCCGTGCTCGTCGAGCTGCCCGAGGCTCACGATGCTCGTCCGCAGTTGGGGGATGTAGTAGACATCCGAGAGCGCGCGGTGCTCGCCGTTCTTACAGGAGAACATCACCACGCCGCGTCCGCAGATCTGCACGACGGAGCCGTCGCCGAAACGCACCGAGCCGCGAACGGACTCGTCCACCTGCGCCAACATGTCAAGCCGCCCTGTCATGTGATTGCTAGCGCCAGTGTCTAGATACCAGCGGTCGTCGTTGGTGGCGACCGGCACCACGCGAGCTTCGTTGAGGAAGATGTCGGTGGACTGCTCACATATGTCGCCCACCGCGCTCGCCGCGCTCTCCACTGCACAGGTGGCAAGGAGCAAGCCCGGCTGCTCAACCTCGACCTGGGCAATGTTCGCCTGCTGGTCCGGCTGTTCGCGCTGGTCCCTTTCCTTCTTGCGGCACTCCTTCGCCCAGTGCCCTGGGATGCCGCAGTAGCGGCAGTTACCCTTTCGCCTGGGCGCCGCTGGACCGCCGTTGCCGCGGCCAACGCCCTGGCCACGGCCGCCCCCGCCTTGCAGGGTCTTCGGTTTGCCGTTTCCGTGCCCGTGCCCAGCTCCAGCTCCTGAGGACGCGCCGCCTTGGTCCAGCGACTTCTCGTGCGCCCGCCACTGGTCGATGGTGTACAGTAGCTGCGCTTCGGGCGCCGGGGTCTCCTCGCGCTCACGCTCCTCGACGACAAGGAGCCGGCCGCAAAGTTCCTCGAGGGAGAGCACCCTGGTGTCGACGAGCGACTCGATCGCCACGGCCATCTCGCGGTACGGACGCGGCACAGTGCGGAGCACCTTGAGGACGGCCTTGTGCTCGTCCACTGGATCACCGAGCGCCTGCAGCTCGTCGATGATCGTCCTGAGCCGCATGACGTACGACTCGATTCCTTCACCGTCCTTGTACCGGAGCGCCTCGTACTCCGAGCGGCGAGTCTGTGCCTTGGCCTCGCGCACGCGCTCGACGCCGACCCGCATGGTCTTCAGAGTGTCCCATGCCCCCTTGGCAGTGGCCTTTGCGCCCAAGATCCGCATCAGCTCCGGCGGCACCCCCTTGAGAAGGGCGATCATAGCGCGCCGATCGTCGCGGTCCGTGCCTTGGCCAGTCTCCACCACGCGCCACAGCTCATCAGCCTGCAGCTGCAGCTTAGTGATCATGGCCCAATCAGAGTAATTGGTGCGCGTGAGCATCATCGGAGGCACGCCGCCGCCGCCGCCGTGCACGATGCGCTCGACAACGCGCACCCCCGACCCCTCGTCTGTGGAGAGACGGGCCAGGGACTTGCCAAGCGCCGACGCCTCCGCTGCGGCCTCTTCTTCCTGTTTCTTCTGCTTCGCCTTCTCGTCGTCGCTGCCGGCCATCTCTCCGACGGATCAAACACCGCCGGCGCCCAGGATGGATTGAACACCACCGAGGCTCTGATGCCACTTGTTGTTGCAGATAGCCTACCAAGACGAACGAGACTGAGAGAGAGAGAGGTGGAAGACAATGGTTTTGCGCTGCTCAACTGACGCAGCTTTTCTGCTTCTTCTGTTATTATCAGGCTAGCTCAAAACGGCTGCCGAATTACAAGGAAATTGCCCACGTCTTCAGCAGGCCTACTGGTCGTGCCATCCCACGACGCCTAGCTAAGATCGGGCGACTACTTTACCCGCACGGACCGCAACGATCATGCCATCCCATGACCTGGTAAGGCGAGCAAAACTAGCTAACAGACTAACTGAAAACTACTGACAGAAAAACGCCTAACTGAAACTTCTGAAACCGTACGTGCACAAGCACACGCTGACGGTCAGTCTTTATTCAGACTACTGTAACCTGAAACTTGAATATGTGTGTGTGCAGATTATCCAACAGCAGGCCAGGTGCCCCGCTTTGCACTGCAGGCAGGCACACAAATCGTAGACGGCCCGTAAATTAACACGAAAGAGTCGATCTCTCACCGGCACCAATGGAGGAAGAAAGAAGGAAAGAAAGAACGAGAGGAACCTGGAAGACGGGGGGCTTGAAGGGGAGGGTGCAGAGGGGGCAGTGGAGCACTTTCTTGTCAATCCTCACAGCGAGCTCCACTCGCGGGCTGTACGCCGCCCCGACGATGGCGCCCCCATCTCCTCCTCTGGCCGCCTCTTGCCTCACGTGGCCTTCGGGCAGTTGCAGCCGCGACTTCTTGGCTCTCTCGTCAGCCTTGTCCGGCGAAGCCCTGCTCCTCCCCTCGACGGCGGCGCCTAGCATCCTGGCTGGCCTTTGGGGAAAGAAAACCCGTGTCTGTGTGTCTCAGGCCAGACTTTTTCCAGGAGGTGGGAGAGGAGAATAGCAGAGGTCTGAGTACAAAAGGTGCCGAGGCAGCCACACTACACTATAAATGCTTCCTCATTGTGGTTTCCATTCCCAAACTTATATGGTATAGATATAAGACATGCTCTTAATTTATTTCATTATTGCTAGTTTATCCATATATTAATGTTGTCTTTCTTTCAAGTACCTACAAGTGTGCGATAAAAGTTTGACTATTGCAGATCAATGCTATTCTAGAAAAATTGAGGAACATAAAAGTAAGCACATTGTTTTTTTGCGTAGTTTCCGGCTTAATTGATACAAGGTGGAGTACTTTTGACTCCATCACCGGATTATAACATCATCAAACACGTGGTAGCCCATAAAAACGAAAGGATACATGTGTAAGCACAAGGGACACACATAACCAAATAATACAAAGGAGCACACGACCCATCACAACTTTTCACCCAGATCACGACACATCACACCTTTCTCACTGTTATCGATAGACACATATGCACTGGCTGATGTGCTGGCTGCCACCAGCAAATAACAACAACATGACACAAGCGTCCAAAAGATCCCTGGAACAGGGTGGAGACCCCCGATGCCAAAAATCTTGATTAGCTGCTTGCATGGAGTAGGAAAAATAACCCCTTGATTCGGCAGATGCCATCAAGAAGCAATGAGGAATCCATCTGTCACCACACCATGCAACAACCTAGCACAGAGGCTTCTAAGCAGGCATCCGTAGCTGGAGGTTATAGAGACACAAGGGGGTAACCAGAGAGGACACCAACCAAGATCATCCTCGCATCGGTGCATGAGAAAGGGTTGAACAATGTTGCCGGAGCCCGAAAAAGCTAACACTAAGGATGATGCGGAAAATCAAGTATTGGCTCCCAACCAACCTGTGCTAACCACCAGGGAACAAAACATAGAGAGTAGAAAATACATCCAAGATCACAATAGGGCCTAAGCTTCACCTAATATCCTAGAAATAACATAGTGAAGAATAGGTAGCAGGAAAGCTTACTTGAACGTAAGGAGAGACAAGAATAGAAGGAGCAACCAAGTCACTCAACAGCTTCCGATTTTCCGTGGCGGAGCTCCCACTCAAGGTTTGTGTTTACTGCACTCGTTGGTTGTGGATGCTCCTGAGTTGTGTCGTGGGGCTTGGCACACATGCCAGTGTGGTGCGTTAGGCTTCTTTCGAACTCCCGGTATTGTGATCCCTCGAAGCACTACTGCGCCTCCACTCGCTGTCGTTCGCCTGCGATCGCCGCCGCTCGCCGCGTTGGGAAGTAGGCTGGATGCAGCTCCCTTCGTCCAGTTCGAAGCAAAAAACTGCCTAGGAGACGCCTAAGTATGCAGCTCCGCTGCCCATAGTTGCAGCTCCAATGGACAAGGGTCCAGCTTTGGCTTGCTATCGTCATCCTCATTTACGGTCTGCTCCCAGCTTCCATCGCCACCGCTCACCATTGTTGGTTGGTCGTCCCCTGGTTGAAGCTTTTTCAGATGACGGATGTAGCATTCTCTGTTGCCAGTCGTAGCAAAAGTCGCCGCCAATTTTAGCTTTTATCGCGGCAGGTTGCAGCATTCCGATTGCACTTGAGGTACCGGTTCGAGCAATCGTGGTGGTTGGTTCTAGCAAATTCGGTTGCCGGTTCCAGCAAAATGCAGCCGATGGAGCCCTTTTTCTTTTCGCCGGTTCAATCGTTGAAGCGAAAAAGCAGTAGACAGCGGAGCCCTTCTTCTCGCTGGTTCAATCGTTGAAGAAACATCAGCCGTTGGTTCCAGCTCCGGCATAGTAAGGTTGCAACAAAAGAGGTTCATGGTTGCACACCCCCGCCCCTCAAATCTAACTTGCCGTGGTGACCCTGCACCTCACCGCGGTCGCCGGATCCAGCAAACTCGAGCACGGTTGCAACTGAACGGGATGAGCACCACAGTGCACCACCCAACAGCAAGGACAGTTGCAACTGCCCCATGTCGTGAGGAAGAAGTATAAAAGAAGAAGAAAAAATGATTCGCAGGGGTTACGCTTGTGGCATGTTGGACGCATGATCCATATGGATCACAAGGCTAGCGTGCGACCGACCCAATTTTGCGCCGGCGCCCCGGCTGGAAACATTTTCCTCTTTTTTGCAATCAAAGCCATGAGAATATTATATAGTTTATATTTTGCAGATAATGTAGTCATATGGGAATGGGAGCAGAATAGGAGTCGGCCACCACTTGTGATGCGTCGAGGAGACCTAATCCGACAGCGACGAGACTTTGCTCTTTCCATAATACGTTGAAGGCCTATCATGTAAAAACATCATCACATCGACACGATCTGGCTTGGCCATGAACAACGAGACAACCAAGAGGAGCAAGATGGCGCCGTGCCAGATGCCTCCCGACCTCTTGCGGATCATGGCCCGGCTGCCCATCAAGTCGCTACTCCGGTTCAGGTGCGTCTACAAGGCGTGGCGCCACACCATCTCCGACAACGCGACATTTCGTGGCGCCCACCTCTGTACCCAGAAGTCATGCTTGCTCGTGTGGACTAGTACGAGAGAGGACCGCACGAACTAGGTCACCGCCAATTGTAGCTTTTATCGCGGCAGGTTGCAGCATTCCGATCGCACTTGAGGTACCAGTTCGAGCAATCATGGTGGTTGGTTCCAGCAAATTCAGTTGCCGGTTCCAGCAAAACGCAGCCGGTGGAGCCCTTTTTCTTCTCGCCGGTTCAATCGTTGAAGCGAAAAATCAGTAGACGACGGAGCCCTTCTTCTCGCCGATTCAATCATTGAAGAAAAATCACGCGCTGGTTCCAGCTCCGGCATAGTACGGTTGCAACAAAAGAGGTTCATGGTTGCACACCCCCACCCCTCCAATCTAACTTGCCGTGGTGACACTGACCTCACCGCGGTCGCCGGTTCCAGCAAAACCGGGGCATGGTTGCAGCTCCCGCATCAAACGATTGTAGCATCCCTCCCCGCGTTGGTGTGGCCACAATGGAAAAGCTCGTGGATGTCCAACGATTGCAGCAACTACGAGCCACAGTTCCAACATCTGGCCATGACGGTGCCAGCTTTCTGGAGCCTTAGTTGCATCTCGCCTCCCTCACGATGCTGATTGAAGCTGCCAGCCTCGCCGGTCGCAGCACCCGGTCACGCGGGAGGAAGACAAGGACATGGACGGCCATGGCTGCCACAGTGCAGGAAGCCGTGGCAACGGAAGTAAATCGCGGTGTCCCCCCCGTCGCCGTCCGCGGCCTCTGCTCTGAACGTGCCCCGCAACACGAACAGGATGAGCACCACAGTGCACCAGCCAACAGCAAGGACAGTTGCAACTGCCCCACGTCATGAGGAAGAAGTATGAAAGAAGAAGAAAAAATGATTCGCAGGTGTTGCGCTTGTGGCATGTTGGACGCATGATCCATATGGATCGCAAGCCTGGCGTGCGACCGGCCCAATCTTGGGCCGGCGCCTCGGCTAGAAACATTTCCTTTTTTTTGCAATCAAAGCCATGAGAATATTATATCATTTATGTTTTGTAGATAATGTCGTCATATGGGAACGGGAGCAGAATAGGAGTTGGCCACCACTTGTGATGCGTCGAGGAAACCTAATCTGACAGCGACGAGACTTTGCTCTTTCCATAATACGTTGAAGGCCTATCATGTAAAAACATCATCTCATCGACACGATCTGGCTTGGCCATGAACAACGAGACAACCAAGAGGAGCAAGATGGCGCCATGCCAGATGCCTCCCGACCTCTTGCAGATCATGGCCCGGCTGCCCATCAAGTCGCTACTCCGGTTCAGGTGCGTCTACAAGGCGTGGCGCCACACCATCTCCGACAAAGTGACGTTTCGTGGCGCCCACCTCTGTACCCAGAAGTCATGCTTGCTCGTGTGGACCAGTACGAGAGAGGACTGCACGAACAAGGTCACCACCATTGGCTTGTACATGTCGGAGGAGGGTGCAGCCCTCGCGGACACCATGGACTTACCTCATGAAGACGATGTGCATTGCTTCGCGCACTGCGATGGGCTGGTATTGTGCCCACGCAGACCGTGGTCCGCATGCTCAACCCAGCCACACGTCGCGTCCTCCCACTGCCTCCGAGCTCCAACAGTGTAGCAACTGACAGCTTCTACAAGCTCCTCACCCACCATGTGTTTGGCATCAGCTACGACCCTCGCAGCGACGCCTACAAGGTCACACGCTTCTTTTTCGGCCATATGGATCCCGGTCCGGGGCGGTTACCACCAGAACTTTTGGGATGGAGGTTTTCACCATCGGGGTAGACCAGCATTGGCGTGAGATGGCGAGGAAACCACCCCACACTGCTGACATTTTGAGAAACCCGACCTTCTGCGAGGGCTCATTGTTTTGGCCCATTGACCAGAACAAACTCGCGGATGGAGAATCGACACCAGGGTTTCTCCGCTTCAGACAGGAGGACGAATCATTCACCGTCACGCCACTGCCTCCTTGCTGCACGGGGCTCATGTACGCAACGCCCTACTTGGGCGAGCTGCGCGGGGGAGCTGAGTGTGGCTCATCCAGGGCCCAAGTATGAGTCAATTGAGATTTGGATGTGCAACGGCATAGAATTTCTCAGAGCCACCATGTACTATCTATGCCAAGATGTCTTGGTTCAACGGGTTATCAAAGATATAGTTGGCGTGGGATGTTTGCTACACCACAACCATGACTCGGTAATCCCCTACATTCCACCCATAGTGCAAGTCTAGTTGAAAATCCTATGGCTAATACTAGCAGGGAGATCTCTCTGGTATACTTGTCCAAATCAAATCCTGGTTGTAATATACAAAAAACAAATCTATGTCTAATTTTTGCTTGGACAATTACTCGTATATATGTAAAGTAAGGGTTAAGGGCCCAGACCGCCACAACACCATCGAATGTTTACCAGCTTCTTAGAATTAGGGATGCAAAGTGGCATCCTGCATCAGCCCACATCCTTCGGTTGATTCAATAAAACCAAGGCATTCCTCTTTTTGTCACAATTAGTGTACTTGTATTACTAGTATAGTTTAGAGGGCTTAAGTGGGACACCACGTTGCATCCCTACTTAGAGTAGGGCATATACTACATTCATAGAAATCATATGCTATCGTAAGTAAGGGCCTTTGGCTGGCCTACGAAGCCGCATGACTCGGTCAATCATCAATGTCTAAAAACAGAAATCATATGCTATCTGATAAAAAGCCTCAGCTGTACCTTGTGCTAAGTTCACCTTGCTTTCATTCACATACCAGATAAGTAATAGCCATTGCATTTTGTTTGTCTAGTGGCACATAATTAACACCATGTTTTCATGGATCCAAACAATTTGATCTGCTTAAGCAACCAGCCCAATGGCCCGCATTTTAAGTCAAAAATATACCAGTATCGATACTTTCCCCACAATCCAACGCCTTCAGAGAGTTGCAGCCCTGCAGTTTTTCATGTTGCGATATGGCCATGTAAGCTTGGATCAAGATCACCCAGTTCGGACCCCAGAAGCCTCCACGCGATTTTCTCTTACAAATATAGATCATACATAAAGATTGTTCGATACAAGTTCAAGTACTGTTTAAGCAATACATGACCAGCTCAAGTGAGGTTTGGACACAAATGACATACATGCTTGCTAGAAGAATAAGTTTAGCAATGTATCAAGACATGCCAAAAGAACACTAATGCCTCCTTCAAAAGCTGACAAAATATCTACTACGATATTCAAAATCAGTCTTTATAAGTCGGCACCCAAATATCGAATCCTACATCCTACGCAGGCAGCGAGTGGTACATACATGGGCCCGTCATCACTTGCGCATGTTTCCTACGATGGCATGAGCATCATACCAACCATGGCTGTGGCACTCTTACCGGAGCCATGGAGCAACACCTTCGGCATGAGGAATAGGAAGCAATCTTTGGGCAGCCCACCATATAGATTAGTGCTCCTCATGTGAAAGTCCATAGCCCGAGAAAAGCTTGGTTCAGTGCACTACAATGATAGCCTTCACCTGAATTTGGATCCAGTAATGTGAGGCTGGATGTAGCAAACTGAGATGACACCACCAAGGGACCCCATAGTCATGTTGACAAGGAACATGTGCCCATCCTCGCCCATGAGAATGGTTGACCCCAGCTGGATGCGGATCTGGAACACCTTGTTGTACATAACTTTCGGGGGATGCAACTTGTGCTTGCCTGGAAAATGGTCGAGAAGCATCATGGCTGATACACTGAAGCCGCAAGGGCGCTCCAGACGCGACGTCCGAAGACAAGACCCGCTCCTCTGCCGCCGAAGACGATGACGATGAGTAGGAGGAGGAAAGTGATTCTCCCACGGATGGGGGGAGGAAGAAGAGGGCGGCCTCCACAATTCTGGAGGCGGAGGCGCCCAAGAAGGGGAAAGGCCCACTCCTGGGCAGCTCCGCAAGGGATGTCGACAGCAGAACGGAGCGACGCCCCCGGAACAAGCCCCTGGCCGCATCGTGAGTGCTAAGAACCTGTACATGTCCAATTATATGGCCTTTCCACCTCATGGTACTTTACATGGTTTAATTTTATCATTGCAGTCCGGCCCACGACAGCTCCCAACGATCCTCATCAAGAGGCTCGTTGGACTCAAAGGAGATGGCCAGCGAGACACCGCCGGCCACTTACTCTCCCAAGGCCAAGGATGAGAACGAGGTGTTGTCCCAAAGGATCTTCCCAGGCCAGGGAGAGGTTCGGGAGGCCGTCAAGGCGGCGCCGGAGGGCGACACCTCGGCCGCCGGACACATGGGGGAACAGGCCCCTATGGAGACTGACAATGGGGGTCGTACTCAATTCGGCCCACCTCTGCGCACGGATCCGAACACCCATACGGCCCCAGAGTCCGACAAGTAGCCTCCTTCAAGTGAAGGAGGCGTGCCCATCCCGCCGGCGACCTCTGTCCAACCAGAGGCGTCAGATAATCTATTGGAAGTGTTGCGAGGCGCTTCCATTGTGGAAGAACACCGTGTCCTTACGTGTACGGTGATTGAGAAGGTTCGGTCCGTTAACAGCGGACTCACGGAAGCCTGCTGTGGCCTGCTGACAGGAGCAGCGTTTAACCGAGAAAATCCCAATATAGATAGTAGCCCCTGAGACATTGTCCCGTGTTCAGAAACAAAAGCTACGCAGATGATCAATTAAATTTCACAGGAAGCTAACCAAATTGTGTCTGATTTGAATGAGTAGGCGTCGCTGCTGGCCGCGACCTCTCACACTACCGAAGTCTCTGGACTAAGGCAGAAACTGGAGCTGGCCGAAGAAGATCTCGGCCAGGCGAGGCAGCAGCTGGAGGACCAGCAAGGTATGCAGTGACACGCAATGTATCCGGAAAGAATAAATGGTATATACTGACAGTAGTGTCATGCTATGTGTAGGGGCCACGACCGAGGTCGAGGCCCTGAAAAAGGCCCTGTCCGAAGCTGAGGGAAAAGCTGTCAAGGAGCAGGCTGCTCGTAAAAAGCTTAAGGCCAGGCTGAACGAGGTCCAGCAAGAGCTCCAAGATGCTGTTAAGAAGTATGACGCCTTGGAGGGAGATGTTTCGGCTCGAGAGACCGAACTCTCAAAGGCTCGCCAAAGCACGGAAGCAGCCCGGGTTGCAGCCCGGGGTGCCCTCCGGGAGATACAGGAGGCCAAGAAGATCGCAGCGGGTAAGTCATTTAGTATGCAAAGCAAGCATGTGAAGAAGAAATATCTCCTACTAACCCAGATTCGTAGTTCTCTAGGAGCATTTGCAGATCTGCCGTGTAGTGTGTCCGACGCCGTGGAGTTCTTCTGAGTCGAAGAAGGGAGCTCGGCGGAGAAGTTGTTCTGGTCGCAGTATCTTACGCCAGAGCATCCTGAGCCCTTCACCGGTTAGCTAAAACAGCCAGTGGAGCTGCATAGGGTAGCCGAACTGGCCATGAAGGATTTGATAATCCGGCTGTGGCCAGCCGAAGCTATACTCTGCAGCTACTTTGAACTCGTGAAGCGGCTGGTGAACGCCTGTGCTCGATAGGATGTTGTCAAGCGGTCGGCATGCATTAATGGTGCGCGCATAGCCTTCGCCCGCGTCACGATATGGTGGGCGAAGATGGATGCCATCAAGCTGACGACCGAAGGGCCGTCAGAGGACAAGGAGCACCGCACGCCTGAGCGGTATTTTGCAGACGTCCTGGACGGGTCGCGCATTGTAGCAACGCAATGTGCGCAAGACACTATTTTCGAACGAATACAATCATGTTGTCTTTGCCCTGTATGATGAAACGACATCGTTATGTAATATAATGTCTAGATAAAAAAATTCTCCTCCTGTGCGGCCGTGTTATGTGAAATCTGAGAGTTGGACAGTTATCGGCTTCTGCCCCCACGTAGGAAATACGGGGGTGTTCGGGATGTAATCTAAACACTCTTGATCCAATTGTTTGCTCCTTGAAGGAGGTGTTTAGCGCAGCGAACCAGGCAATCGGACTATGCGGCTTTAGCACCATCACTTAGCCATAGGAGTTTGATAGATAGAAATATAGGCGCAGCCCCTACTATCCGGACTAGGATGCTATAAACACTTGATTGGGTAAGTACCAATCCCTCGTGTAATGCGGAAAAAATCTCTAAGGATTTGAGACCTCCGAAGAGCTGACCGGCTCTCGCCGCATCATGACAATCTGTTTTCGGCTTTCTCTACTGAGGTGCTCACTTGGGTAAACCAGGGCACAATCATAGTAGTTCTCCCTTTACTACGCTAACCGATACAGCGAAACGTAAGGTAGTAAGCACAGGAGCCGGGCAACCCAACTATTGACCAAAGACATGATTCGGAGCCAATGCATATAGTGCTAAATTCGGGGTGCCGAATTGTACTTGTAAAACTGTTCGGACTTTTGTTACCATACTATGGGGCGCTATGAAGCCCCTGGCGAATTGAAACGCACGAGAGTGTACGGGTGTTACCTGATAGAGTTACCAGAAAAAGAAAAGACAAAAAAGGAAGAAAAAGAAGAACAAGTGGTAAGCTAGAACCATAAAAATTTGGGCCACAAACTGCTTCTATTATAATTTCCTTAGTGCGCTAAAGTGCATTTATACAAGTAGTGCGATAAGCAGAGGGCTATTTTCTATGCCTTAACCAAGTGAGAGCTGCGTGTGGGTCCTGAAAATAGGTAGAGGGATCGTTAAAGAGGCCACCTAAAGATTCCCCTGTACGTCTATTCTTCTTGTCGCCTTGGTATTTTTATCCTTCAAAAAGAATCGATGGTCAAGCCGCCAAAAAAAGCCCTGTAAAAAAAGAAAAAGGAAATAGTGAAATTATGTGTGTCCGGAGCGGTCGAGCCGTATTGCGGAACACAAGCTGGTCATGCCTCCACCCGTGCCCATGGTATTTTTAGCGCGTAATTATGTACGCGTGGCACATTTGCCACCACTTGGTCGGGACTGGGACAGAGGCTAAATTGCCAGTCAAGCTGTCGGCGTTCTAGGAACGGGGGTCCCTAGACTTGCCTGCGTGCGGCTTGCGGCCTGGCTCGAGTGGGGCCCCAGTGCGGCCCAGCTTCTTCAGCTCAAGCTCAAGACCCTCGCAAGGGGCCAAGCCTTGCGGGGCGGATGACAGGAGGCTTCCTCAGGAGCAACCTCATCAGGCAGGCTCGCGAGGAGGCGGAGAGATCAAGGCAAGGCTGCCTCGCGAGGAGCCCGTGACGCAAGCCATGACGATCGAGATTAGGCGGGCGCCAGGTGGGCACCGGCGTCCGTAGTGTCCTTGTTTCCCCTTCGGTGCAAAGGGACCAAGCGCAGGCCAAGGCAACGGTTAAAGGTTACCATACCGGTGCAACGAGACCAAGACCAGCAGAGCGGAAGGACGGAGGTCACCATGGAGCCCAAGACGGCGTCATCACCAGTGCTTTTGGCAGCCGAAGACCACCTTTGGTGAGGATAACTTGTAGTAGATGTTCCCCTTCAAAATGGCCAATTGTTTGCGCCCTTCCCGCTCATTATTTGGGAAGAGGACCAGGGCCTCTATAAATAGGACTATCCACCATAAGGAGGAAAAAAGAAGGAAAAGAGAGACAGAAAAAGAGAGGGAAAAAGAGAGAGAGAAGAGAAAGAGAGAGGGCGATCCAGACCCAGTAGAACACACTGCACTAGCTCAAGAACACCTCTCGCAAGGCCATTCTTCCCCTGTATTGTTCATCATCAGCCCCTGAGGCAATCCACCACACCACACACTAGAGTAGGGTATTAGACCACATCGGTGGCCCGAACCAGTATAAATCTTGTGTCCCTTGAGTGTTCTTCTTTCCAGCCTAGATTTCTTGCGAGCCATAGAAGCGGGAGTCGGTAGGGGAAAGATCTCAGTGCGCACCCTAGCGTTCGAACCTTAAGGGTCTGCCGGAACCCGAAATCCGACATTTGGCGCGCCAGGTAGGGGTGATGTAGTCATATACCTACGGTAGGGACACGGACCCGTCCTAAGAGCCCTACCGTAGGACGTCCTTAGAGGAAGTCACCTTTCAGACAACTTGAAGATATCCCACTCGACGGATTGAAGACACTCGACTAAGAACCGTCACTCGACCAAGGAGCCGACCACTCGACTGCCAGAAGACCTCAAGTCACTCCGTGGGCGAACGGTCGGATATTAAGTAGCCTTTATGATCATTATGACGCTTTATTAAGGACGTTATCAGTAACGCCCACCTTAAATGTACCTTAAACCCAGCATTACTGAGGGCAGGAGAGGGCTGGCGAACTCTATATAAGCCACCCCCCTCCTCAGTATGAAGGGTTCGCACCCCTGTAATCTTATTCACGCATAATCCAATCGACCGCCTCCGGGCACCGAGACGTAGGGCTGTTACTTCCTCAGAGAAGGGCCTGAACTCGTAAACCTTGCGTGCTTACAACTTCCCAATAGCTAAGGCCTAGCCTCTTCATACATACCCCCCTACCTCACTGTCAGACTTAGAACCACGACAGTTGGCGCCCACCGTGGGGCTGTAGTCTTAGCGCCTAATTGGAGAAGTTGCGATTTTTTCGATCCACTCGATCATGTTTTCCTGCGGAGCTTTGGCGGAGGGCCGCGAGATCCGTCTTGGCCGACTTGCTTTCATCGCCGACGATTCCGCTTGGCTCCAGGAGGCGCCGCTTGACGTCGACGCGCTCCCCGTCCGCGGTGCGACGCACTTCCGCGCGTGCGTCTGAGGCGTCCTCCTGAGGCAGCCATCGACCCCATATTGATCGACTCCCGTGCCATCTCCCCGTCCCGTCTTCCGCCAGCGCAAGCGTTCAGGTCGGTCGAGGCTCCAGCAGTGGATGAAGCGCGCCGTGGCCCGCCGGTCGGCGACCCAGCAGGTCGCTGCGATCGAGCCTGACGAATCCCTCTGCAGCCTGTTCGATTTGTCGACTGGCTCCATGGAGTCCGCTTCCGAGTGCGACAGCAGCGACCCCCTGGCGGAGGTCCTGGCGGTCGAGGGGACACGCAGTCCCCCCGGATTCCCTCGTGCTGACGATGGCGCCGACAGGGGCGATCCGTCGCACCCTCACGACGAATACCTCCCCGAGCCTCTTATGTCGTTGCAACGGGAGGAGCTTCGTCGCCGGAACATAGACGCGCTCTACACACCTATTGTTGGAGAAACCCCCGAGGCCCGGGCCTTGGAGGATGCGCGCTTGGCTAATCTAGCCGAGCGCACTCGACTGGAAAACCTACATCGGGCTCTCGACGAGCGGGCGCGTCAGCGGGCTCCCGAGTCCAGTCGACGTCAGCGGGCTCCCGAGTCCAGTCGACGCCAGCAGGCACCCGAACCCAGTCGACGGCAGCTCTTCCCGCCACCACAGGTGTACCGAACTCCGGTTCAGAACCTGGCTTCCGCGGCCCGCATAGCGGCCGGAAGAGGATTGCTGCCGATCAGAGCATTGCTCCGAGCAGCGGGGAATCAGAATTCCGCCGTCTCTCAGTCGCGGGACAGGATCCATAGTCGATCCGTCGCAACGGAGACCGTCCAGTCGGCTTACAGCCCGAGATCGCCCCCGAGGCGTGAGGGGCGTGGAGACCGACACGATCGGTATAGGGGGAACGAGCAATACGATCACCGACTCAACCGTGTTGATGGGCATCGGGTGCCGTCCCCTCCTCCACGGAGTGGATCATATGAACCTCAGCATCGAGATGACAGGCGCCCTCATCACACTGGGCAGAGAGTCCCAGTCGACCCCAGAGACCCAGGCTTTGACGCGAGATCCATCCTCGTTCAAGGTCTGGTGGACAGGAACAGGGCTCATCGAGAGGGCCACAACAGAGATACGCCCACCAACAGCAGGGCACACGCCTCGGGGCCTGAGTGTTTCAGTCGCGCCATGAGAGCCGCGGTGATCCCACCCAACTTCCGGCTGGCGACTGGAATCAGCAAGTTCACCGGCGAGTCCAAGCCTGACACGTGGCTCGAAGATTACCGAGTGGCTGTGCAGATCGGTGGCGGCAACGACGAGGTGGCCATGAAGCATTTACCCCTCATGTTGGAAGGCTCAGCTAGGGCGTGGCTGAATCAGCTGGCGCCCAGCAACATTTACACTTGGGAGGATCTCTCCCGAGTGTTTGTTACAACCTTCGAAGGGACATGCAAGCGCCCTGCAGGCCTTACAGAGCTGCGGTCTTGCGTACAGAAGCCGAATGAAACACTGAGGGAATACATCCAGAGGTGGATCACACTGCACCACTCGGTCGAGAACGTGCCTGACCATCAAGCAGTCTGCGCTTTCAAGGAAGGGGTCAAGTACAGGGAGTTGAATCTGAAATTTGGCCGGACCGGAGAGATGTCCCTTAATCGGATGATGGAGATTGCCACCAAGTACGCTAATGGAGAAGACGAAGACCGACTCCGAAGCGGCAAACTTAAGTCAGTCGCCCAAGAAACCGGAGGGAACTCCAGTCGGAAGCAAAAGCGGAAGGCCGAGCCAGCCGCTCCCAGGGAGGCCCTAGCTGTGGCCCAGGGAAACTTCAAGGGGAAACCCAAGGGCACTTGGAAGCCCAAGAAAGTCAAGGATCAGGATGGGAATGACGTTTTGGATTTGCCATGTCACATCCACACCAAAAAAGACGAAGAGGGTAATTTTATTTACCCCAAACACACCACTCGACAATGCCGGCTCCTGATCCAACAGTTTCAGGGGAAGCAGCCCAAGGATAAAGAGAAAGAGCCGGACAGAGTTGAGGACAGGGATGATAGTGACGATGGATACCCCCAGGTCAATTCCACCCTGATGATTTTTGCCGATGTCGAAAGCAAAAGTCGACTGAAAGTCATTAACCGGGAGGTGAACATGGTTGCCCCTTCAACTCCCAGTTACCTAAAGTGGTCCCAGACAGCCATCACGTTCGACCAATCCGATCATCCAACACACATTGCCACCCCTGGGAGGCAAGCTTTGGTGGTCGACCCAGTTGTCGAAGGCACTCGACTGACCAAAGTACTGATGGACGGTGGCAGTGGCCTGAACATACTGTACACGGAAACTTTGAAAGGAATGGGCATTCCGATGTCCAGACTCAGCGCCAGTAACATGAGCTTCCACGGAGTCATTCCTGGGAAGAAAGCCGAGTCACTCGGCCAAATTGCTCTTGATGTGGTTTTCGGTGATTCAAAGAATTACCGCAAGGAAAAGTTAACGTTTGAAGTTGTGGACTTCCAGAGTGCTTATCACGCCATCTTGGGCAGACCGGCTTATGCACGCTTCATGGCTCGACCATGCTACGTGTATCTTAAATTAAAGATGCCTGGTCCCAAAGGTGTGATCACTGTTACAGGCAACCGGAAGAAGGCGGAAGAATGTTTCCAGAAGGGATCAAAGATCGCCGACGCTCAGATGGCAGTAGTCGAGCTGAAAGAGTACCAGAAGACTGCCGACCCGAGTGAATTGCTGCGGGCTAAGAAGCCTGCCTCCGAATCAGCTTTTCAGTCGGCCGGCGAAACGAAGACGGTCCACATTCACCCGACCGACCCCGACGCAGCTCCGACTCACATCTCAACAACTCTCGACTCCAAATAGGAAGAAGCGCTCATCCAGCTCCTCCGTGAGAACTGGGACATCTTCGCATGGAAACCCTCTGACATGCCCGGAGTTCCCAGGGGGCTGGCTGAGCACCGCCTACGAGTCGACTCAAAGTTCAAACCCGTGAAGGAACATCTGCGGCGGTTCGCCGTCCAGAAAAAACAAGCTATCGGCGAAGAAGTGGCTCGGCTCTTAGCAGCTGAGTTCATTCGGGAGATCTACCACTCCGAGTGGCTCGCCAATGTTGTCATGGTCCCCAAGAAGGACAAGTCACTCCGCATGTGCATTGATTTCAAGCATATCAATCGGGCCTGCCCGAAAGATCATTTTCCTCTCCCTCGCATCGACCAAATTGTCGACTCGACTGCGGGATGTGAGCGATTGTCTTTTCTAGATGCTTACTCCGGGTACCATCAGATCCGTCTGTATGGACCCGACGAAATCAAAACAACTTTCATCACTCCATTCGGATGCTTCTGTTACGTCACCATGCCGTTCGGCCTCAAGAATGCCGGAGCCACATTCATGAGAATGATCCAGAAGTGTTTACTCACTCAAATCAATCGGAATGTGGAGGCGTACATGGACGATATCGTAGTCAAGTCCCGGAAAGGTTCCGACCTACGGGCTGACCTTACTGAAACCTTCGCCAACCTCAGGAGGTACGATATGAAGCTCAATCCGTCAAAATGCACTTCGGAGTTCCAGGTGGCAAGCTACTCGGTTTTCTCGTTTCCGAATGGGGAATCGACGCCAATCCTGAAAAAAATGGAACCATAATCCGGATGAAGCGTCCTGTACGTGTGCATGATGTCCAAAAACTTACAGGCTGCTTGGCCGCCTTAAGTCGATTCATCTCTCGACTCGGTGAAAAAGCGTTGCCTCTTTACCGACTGATGAAAAAGTCTGACAAGTTCGAATGGACTCCAGAAGCTGATGCAGCGTTTGTGGAGCTCAAAGCTCTGCTCTCCACCCAGCCGGTGCTAGCTGCTCCAATCAGCAAAGAGCCTCTGCTGCTTTATATTGCAGCCACGGGACAAGTTGTCAGTACAATACTTACGGTCGAGAGAGAAGAGGAAGGGAAGGCCTTCAAAGTTCAACGCCCTGTTTATTATGTATCTGAAGTTTTGACCCCTTCAAAACAAAGATACCCCCACTACCAGAAGCTTGTATATGGGATTTACATGACCACGAAGAAAGTTGCACATTATTTCTCTGACCACTCCATTACAGTCGTCAGCGACGCTCCATTATCGGAGATCCTGCATAACAGAGATGCAACTGGTCGAGTGGCCAAGTGGGCGATCGAACTCCTTCCTTTAGACATCAAGTTTGAAGCAAAGAAAGCCATCAAGTCTCAAGCAATCGCGGATTTTATCGCCGAGTGGATTGAACAGCAACTTCCGACTCAAGTTCACTCGGAACACTGGACTATGTTCTTCGATGGATCCAAGATGCTGAATGGTTCGGGCGCGGGGGTAGTTCTGGTCTCCCCCCGAGGAGATAAGCTCAGATACGTTCTCCAGATTCACTTCGATTCCTCCAATACCGAAGCAGAATATGAAGCACTTTTGTATGGGTTGCGCATGGCCATTTCACTCGGCGTCCGTCGCCTCATGGTCTATGGCGACTCAGATCTGGTGGTTAATCAAGTGATGAAGGAATGGGATGTCAGGAGTCCTGCAATGACTGGATACTGCAATGCAGTACGGAAGCTAGAGAAGAAGTTCGAGGGGTTGGAACTCCACCACATCCCTCGACTGAAAAACCAGGCAGCTGACGACTTGGCAAAGATAGGCTCCAAGAGAGAAGTCGTTCCAAGCAACGTGTTCTTGGAACACATTCACTCGCCGTCAGTACAAGAAGATCCTTTCACAGAAGAAGCCCCGCAGCTGAAAAGTGCCGCGGACCCGACCGAAGTTGAAGTACCTGCAGTAGTCGACCTGATCATGGAAGTCTTGGCAATCACCCCCGACTGGACGATATCATACATTGCATATATCCTAAGGAAAGAACTTCCGGAGGACGAGGGGGAGGCTCGACAGATCGTCCGCCGATCTAAGGCCTTCACAGTCATAAGGGGACAGCTGTACAGAGAAAGTGCAACCGAAGTCGGCCAGAAATGCATAACGCCAGAAGAAGGTCAAATAATCGTCAACGATATCCACTCGGGAACTTGCGGTCACCATGCGTCCTCTCGGACCATTGTGGCCAAAGCATACCGAGCTGGATTTTATTGGCCAAGGGCAAATGAGATGGCAAAGGAGATAGTCGACAGGTGCGAAGGCTGCCAGTTCTACTCCAAAATGTCGCACAAGCCCACGTCAGCCCTGAAGACCATTCCACTCGACTGGAAAACCTACATCGGGCTCTCGACGAGCGGGCGCGTCAGCGGGCTCCCGAGTCCAGTCGACGCCAGCAGGCACCCGAACCCAGTCGACGGCAGCTCTTCCCGCCACCACAGGTGTACCGAACTCTGGTTCAGAACCTGGCTTCCGCGGCCCGCATAGCGGCCGGAAGAGGATTGCTGCAGATCAGAGCATTGCTCCGAGCAGCGGGGAATCAGAATTCCGCCGTCTCTCAGTCGCGGGACAGGATCCACAGTCGATCCGTCGCAACGGAGACCGTCCAGTCGGCTCACAGCCCGAGATCGCCCCCGAGGCGTGAGGGGCGTGGAGACCGACACGATCGGTATAGGGGGAACGAGCAATACGATCAGCGACTCAACCGTGTTGATGGGCATCGGGTGCCGTCCCCTCCTCCACGGAGTGGATCATATGCACCTCAGCATCGAGATGACAGGCGCCCTCATCACACTGGGCAGAGAGTGCCAGTCGACCCCAGAGACCCAGGCTTTGACACGAGATCCATCCTCGTTCAAGGTCTGGTGGACAGGAACAGGGCTCATCGAGAGGGCCACAACAGAGATACGCCCACCAACAGCAGGGCACACGCCTCGGGGCCTGAGTGTTTCAGTCGAGCCATGAGAGCCGCGGTGATCCCACCCAACTTCCGGCTGGCGACTGGAATCAGCAAGTTCACCGGCGAGTCCAAGCCTGACACGTGGCTCGAAGATTACCGAGTGGCTGTGCAGATCGGTGGCGGCAACGACGAGGTGGCCATGAAGCATTTACCCCTCATGTTGGAAGGCTCAGCTAGGGCGTGGCTGAATCAGCTGGCGCCCAGCAACATTTACACTTGGGAGGATCTCTCCCGAGTGTTTGTTACAACCTTCGAAGGGACATGCAAGCGCCCTGCAGGCCTTACAGAGCTGCGGTCTTGCGTACAGAAGCCGAATGAAACACTGAGGGAATACATCCAGAGGTGGATCACACTGCACCACTCGGTCGAGAACGTGCCTGACCATCAAGCAGTCTGCGCTTTCAAGGAAGGGGTCAAGTACAGGGAGTTGAATCTGAAATTTGGCCGGACCGGAGAGATGTCCCTTAATCGGATGATGGAGATTGCCACCAAGTACGCTAATGGAGAAGACGAAGACCGACTCCGAAGCGGCAAACTTAAGTCAGTCGCCCAAGAAACCGGAGGGAACTCCAGTCGGAAGCAAAAGCGGAAGGCCGAGCCAGCCGCTCCCGGGGAGGCCCTAGCTGTGGCCCAGGGAAACTTCAAGGGGAAACCCAAGGGCACTTGGAAGCCCAAGAAAGTCAAGGATCAGGATGGGAATGACGTTTTGGATTTGCCATGTCACATCCACACCAAAAAAGACGAAGAGGGTAATTTTATTTACCCCAAACACACCATTCGACAATGCCGGCTCCTGATCCAACAGTTTCAGGGGAAGCAGCCCAAGGATAAAGAGAAAGAGCCGGACAGAGTTGAGGACAGGGATGATAGTGACGATGGATACCCCCAGGTCAATTCCACCCTGATGATTTTTGCCGATGTTGAAAGCAAAAGTCGACTGAAAGTCATTAACCGGGAGGTGAACATGGTTGCCACTTCAACTCCCAGTTACCTAAAGTGGTCCCAGACAGCCATCACGTTCGACCAATCCGATCATCCAACACACATTGCCACCCCTGGGAGGCAAGCTTTGGTGGTCGACCCAGTTGTCGAAGGCACTCGACTGACCAAAGTACTGATGGACGGTGGCAGTGGCCTGAACATACTGTACACAGAAACTTTGAAAGGAATGGGCATTCCGATGTCCAGACTCAGCGCCAGTAACATGAGCTTCCACGGAGTCATTCCTGGGAAGAAAGCCGAGTCACTCGGCCAAATTGCTCTTGATGTGGTTTTCGGTGATTCAAAGAATTACCGCAAGGAAAAGTTAACGTTTGAAGTTGTGGACTTCCAGAGTGCTTATCACGCCATCTTGGGCAGACCAGCTTATGCACGCTTCATGGCTCGACCATGCTACGTGTATCTTAAATTAAAGATGCCTGGTCCCAAAGGTGTGATCACTGTTACAGGCAACCGGAAGAAGGCGGAAGAATGTTTCCAGAAGGGATCAAAGATCGCCGACGCTCAGATGGCAGTAGTCGAGCTGAAAGAGTACCAGAAGACTGCCGACCCGAGTGAATTGCTGCGGGCTAAGAAGCCTGCCTCCGAATCAGCTTTTCAGTCGGCCGGCGAAACGAAGACGGTCCACATTCACCCGACCGACCCCGACGCAGCTCCGACTCACATCTCAACAACTCTCGACTCCAAATAGGAAGAAGCGCTCATCCAGCTCCTCCGTGAGAACTGGGACATCTTCGCATGGAAACCCTCTGACATGCCCGGAGTTCCCAGGGGGCTGGCTGAGAACCGCCTACGAGTCGACTCAAAGTTCAAACCCATGAAGGAACATCTGCGGCGGTTCGCCGTCCAGAAAAAACAAGCTATCGGCGAAGAAGTGGCTCGGCTCTTAGCAGCTGAGTTCATTCGGGAGATCTACCACTCCGAGTGGCTCGCCAATGTTGTCATGGTCCCCAAGAAGGACAAGTCACTCCGCATGTGCATTGATTTCAAGCATATCAATCGGGCCTGCCCGAAAGATCATTTTCCTCTCCCTCGCATCGACCAAATTGTCGACTCGACTGCGGGATGTGAGCGATTGTCTTTTCTAGATGCTTACTCCGGGTACCATCAGATCCGTCTGTATGGACCCGACGAAATCAAAACAACTTTCATCACTCCATTCGGATGCTTCTGTTACGTCACCATGCCGTTCGGCCTCAAGAATGCCGGAGCCACATTCATGAGAATGATCCAGAAGTGTTTACTCACTCAAATCAGTCGGAATGTGGAGGCGTACATGGACGATATCGTAGTCAAGTCCCGGAAAGGTTCCGACCTACGGGCTGACCTTACTGAAACCTTCGCCAACCTCAGGAGGTACGATATCAAGCTCAATCCGTCAAAATGCACTTTCGGAGTTCCAGGTGGCAAGCTACTCGGTTTTCTCGTTTCCGAACGGGGAATCGGCGCCAATCCTGAAAAAATTGGAACCATAATCCGGATGAAGCGTCCTGTACGTGTGCATGATGTCCAAAAACATACAGGCTGCTTGGCCGCCTTAAGTCGATTCATCTCTCGACTCGGTGAAAAAGCGTTGCCTCTTTACCGACTGATGAAAAAGTCTGACAAGTTCGAATGGACTCCAGAAGCTGATGCAGCGTTTGCAGAGCTCAAAGCTCTGCTCTCCACCCAGCCGGTGCTAGCTGCTCCAATCAGCAAAGAGCCTCTGCTGCTTTATATTGCAGCCACGGGACAAGTTGTCAGTACAATACTTACGGTCGAGAGAGAAGAGGAAGGGAAGGCCTTCAAGTTCAACGCCCTGTTTATTATGTATCTGAAGTTTTGACCCCTTCAAAACAAAGATACCCCCACTACCAGAAGCTTGTATATGGGATTTACATGACCACGAAGAAAGTTGCACATTATTTCTCTGACCACTCCATTACAGTCGTCAGCGACGCTCCATTATCGGAGATCCTGCATAACAGAGATACAACTGGTCGAGTGGCCAAGTGGGCGATCGAACTCCTTCCTTTAGACATCAAGTTTGAAGCAAAGAAAGCCATCAAGTCTCAAGCAATCGCGGATTTTATCGCCGAGTGGATTGAACAGCAACTTCCGACTCAAGTTCACTCGGAACACTGGACTATGTTCTTCGATGGATCGAAGATGCTGAATGGTTCGGGCGCGGGGGTAGTTCTGGTCTCCCCCCGAGGAGATAAGCTCAGATACGTTCTCCAGATTCACTTCGATTCCTCCAATACCGAAGCAGAATATGAAGCACTTTTGTATGGGTTGCGCATGACCATTTCACTCGGCGTCCGTCGCCTCATGGTCTATGGCGACTCAGATCTGGTGGTTAATCAAGTGATGAAGGAATGGGATGTCAGGAGTCCGGCAATGACTGGATACTGCAATGCAGTACGGAAGCTAGAGAAGAAGTTCGAGGGGTTGGAACTCCACCACATCCCTCGACTGAAAAACCAGGCAGCTGACGACTTGGCAAAGATAGGCTCCAAGAGAGAAGTCATTCCAAGCAACGTGTTCTTGGAACACATTCACTCGCCGTCAGTACAAGAAGATCCTTTCACAGAAGAAGCCCCGCAGCCGAAAAGTGCCGCGGACCCGACCGAAGTTGAAGTACCTGCAGTAGTCGACCTGATCATGGAAGTCTTGGCAATCACCCCCGACTGGACGATATCATACATTGCATATATCCTAAGGAAAGAACTTCCGGAGGACGAGGGGGAGGCTCGACAGATCGTCCGCCGATCTAAGGCCTTCACAGTCATAAGGGGACAGCTGTACAGAGAAAGTGCAACCGGAGTCGGCCAGAAATGCATAACGCCAGAAGAAGGTCAAATAATCCTCAACGATATCCACTCGGGAACTTGCGGTCACCATGCGTCCTCTCGGACCATTGTGGCCAAAGCATACCGAGCTGGATATTATTGGCCAAGGGCAAATGAGATGGCAAAGGAGATAGTCGACAGGTGCGAGGGCTGCCAGTTCTACTCCAACATGTCGCACAAGCCCGCGTCAGCCCTGAAGACCATTCCACTCGTCTGGCCCTTTGCCGTCTGGGGATTGGACATGGTTGGCCCCTTGAGAACGGGCAGGAGTGGGTTCACTCACGTGCTTGTGGCAGTCGACAAGTTTACCAAATGGATCGAAGCTAAGCCCATAAAAAGCCTTGACGCTAGCACCGCTATCAGTTTCATCAGAGGGTTGACATTCAGATATGGAGTCCCACACAGCATCATCACTGATAACGGGTCAAACTTTGATTCGGACGATTTTAGGGCATTTTGCGCTTCTCAAGGCACACGAGTCGACTACGCCTCAGTCGCTCATCCCCAGTCGAATGGACAGGCTGAGAGAGCAAATGGTCTGATTCTCAAAGGGTTAAAACCTCGGCTAATGCGTGATCTCAAGCACGCGGCAGGCGCTTGGGTCGACGAGCTTCCGTCAGTGCTATGGGGATTAAGGACTACCCCTAACCGGTCGACTGGAAAGACCCCGTTCTTTCTGGTTTATGGAGCCGAAGCTGTCCTGCCAAGCGATCTCCTTCACAATGCGCCTCGAGTTGAACTTTACACCGAAGATGAAGCAGAGCAGGTCCGATAGGACGCAGTCGACCTCTTGGAGGAAGAAAGGGAGATGGCAATGATCAGATCGACCATTTACCAGTAGGACTTGCGTCGATTCCACGCCCGGAATGTGAAGAGTCGAGCCTTTCAAGAAGGAGATTTGGTCCTCCGAGGGGATCAACAGAAACCTCACAAGCTCGCTCCCAGTTGGGAAGGCCCCTTCATCATCACCAGGGTCCTCCATAATGGAGCATATCACCTTTACAATGTTGATCGACAAATCGACGAACCACGAGCTTGGAACGCGGAGCTTCTCCGCCCCTTTTACACTTGAGTCCGCTCTTAAACCAGATGTAATAAGAAAAACTCCTCAGGTTCATTTTTATCAGAAATAAGAGTGTTCCAATAATTGTTGTCACTGTTGTATGTGTCCGAAATCCCCCAGTGGGTGACTTAGCTGCGAATCCGGTTCGCCTAAGTTTGAAAAATCCTACCGAGTGGAGAGCAATCCTCCCACTCGGGGGCTTAGCCGCAGTTCAGCACTCGCCTAAGTTCTCCACGAAGAGACTTAGCTGCAGTCAGACACTCGCCTAAGTTTGACAAAACCTACCGAGTGGAGAGCAATCCTCCCACTCGGGGGCTTAGCTGCAGTTCAGCACTCGCCTAAGTTCTCCACGAAGAGACTTAGCTGCAGTCAGACACTCGCCTAAGTTTGACAAAATCCTACCGAGTGGAGAGCAACCCTCCCACTCGGGGGCTTAGCTGCAGTTCAGCACTCGCCTAAGTTCTCCGCGAAGAGACTTGGCTGCAGTCAGATACTCGCCTAAGTTTGAAAAATCCTACCGAGTGGAGAGCAACCCTCCCACTCGGGGGCTTAGCTGCAGTTCAGCACTCGCCTAAGTTCTCCACGAAGAGACTTGGCTGCAGTCAGACACTCGCCTAAGTTTGAAAAATCCTACCGAGCGGAGAGCAACCCTTCCACTCGGGGGCTTAGCTGCAGTTCAGCACTCGCCTAAGTTCTCCACGAAGAGACTTAGCTGCAGTCAGACACTCGCCTAAGTTTGAAAAATCCTACCGAGTGGAGAGCAACCCTCCCACTCGCGGGCTTAGCTGCAGTTCAACACTCGCCTAAGTTCTCCACGAAGAGACTTAGCTGCAGTCAGACACTCGCCTAAGTTTGAAAAATCCTACCGAGTGGAGAGCAACCCTCCCACTCGGGGGCTTAGCTGCAGTTCAGCACTCGCCTAAGTTCTCCACGAAGAGACTTAGCTGCAGTCAGACACTCGCCTAAGTTTGAAAAATCCTACTGAGTGGAGAGCAACCCTCCCACTCGGGGGCTTAGCTACAGTTCACCACTCGCCTAAGTTCTCCACGAAGAGACATAGCTGCAGTCAGACACTCGCCTAAGTTTGAAAAATCCTATCGATTGGAGAGCAACCCTCCCACTCGGGGGCTTAGCTGCAGTTCAGCACTCGCCTAAGTTCTCCACGAAGAGACTTAGCTGCAGTCAGACACTCGCCTAAGTTTGAAAAATCCTACCGAGTGGAGAGCAACCCTCCCACTCGGGGGCTTAGCTGCAGTTCAGCACTCGCCTAAGTTCTCCACGAAGAGACTTAGCTGCAGTCAGACACTCGCCTAAGTTTGAAAAATCCTACCGAGTGGAGAGCAACCCTCCCACTCGGGGGCTTAGCTGGAGTTCAGCACTCGCCTAAGTTCTCCACGAAGAGACTTAGCTAGTGGAGAGCTCCGCCACAAATACAATGTACAACAACGGAGCGTGGGTCGACCGCCACCTTCTCCCTAGAGCTCCGCCACAAATACAATGTACAACAACGGAGTGTGGGTCGACTGCCACCTTCTCCCGAGAGCTCCGCCACAAATACAATGTACAACAACGGAGCGTGGGTCGACCGCCACTTTCTCCCGAGAGCTCCGCCACAAATACAATGTACAGCGACAGGGTGGGGGCCGCCCATCAAGCCTCTCACGACAGTTCCAGATCACAGAGACATTCAGCAAAAATAAAGTTCGGATAAAGCTTAAAAGGCCCCGGGCCCCGAATCAAAGTACTCGAGCCCTCAGCTCAGCAGAGTTTAAACGACTACAAATCCACTCGGCATCCCGAGGCTAATTTAAGGAAAGGCATAAAAAGTTTTCTCACTCCTCAAGAGGAGGGCTGGCAGGAGCGACGAACTCATCCAAGTCGATCCCGTCCGCAATGCGAGTAGCTGCAGCGATGAAGGTCTCCATGAAGTCCTGGAAGCTGTGCCTCTTGGTATTGGCGACTTGGATGGCGGCCAGCTTTTCTTCTCGCACCTCCTTGCAATGAACGCAGACTAAGGATAGAGCCACCTCTGCGCCGCACCGGGCAGAGGACTTCTTCCACTCCTGCACTCGATCGGGGATTTTGTCAAGTCGAGCCATAAGAGACTCGAGATCGTTCTGGAGCGCAGATTCTGGCCAAAGTGTCGAGTCGATCCGCGACACGGCAACCTTCAGTCGAGCCAGGTAATCCACGGCGCCGTCGATTCGAGATTCCAGTCGGAGCAAGTTCATGGCAGTGTTGTCTTTCACCGGGGAATTGATTGGGTCAAGACCCGTTTCGATCCGCCCGGTCTCCTCTTCGAAGTTCTGACAGAATTCTGCACACAAGACCTAAGGATAAGCCAACGAACACAGGATTGACTCAACACAAAAAGAACAAAATAGTCAAAATTAGATGTGCACCTTCAAGTTTGATGTACAGCCTCTTGGCGAGGCTCCTTAGGAAGCTCTCCAGGTCGTCCCTCCTACGGGCGACGCCTTCCATCTCTTCACCCAAGAGGAGGTGCTTCTTCTTCCAACTGGCAGCCAGCTTGTTGGCATCAATCAGAGCGGCCTGCAACCTAATGTTCTCTTGCTCCAACTGGCCGACCGAAGCCAGCTTCTGTTCGGCCAGAACCATCTTGTCGTCCGCCGCCTTACGGGTAACAGCCAGGTCCTGGTCTTTCCAATTCTCCTACAAAGAAACGGCGATTGAATCAGAAACAGCAAAGGAATGCCCAAGCCTGAAAACAGAACCAGTCGACAAAGTCGCTTTACCTGCGGCGCCCTCCCTGACCTTCTGCAACTCCATCCTGGCCAGCTCTAAATCAAGGTCCAGCTGAATCTTCTGCTTCTCCAATTCAGCATAACGAGCGACAAGTTCGCAAGATCTCTGCAAAAGAAAAAGCCAGCCGACAGACATTTGAGATAAGTTGCTCCCGAGTAACTAAGGAACAATAGTGAAGTTTCTAAGACCACAGCCGAATAAAAAATATTCGACCGTAGTCTCGGGGACTACACCCAGTGGGTGCACTCAGCGTGCCCCCACTGGTTCGACCAAAAAAAAATGACTGCATACAGTCGACAGGACACGAACCGCTCGACCTGGCAGGGCAGACCGAGTGAAGAAGTTCAGATTCACAAACATAATATACAGACTACAGTCGACTGCCAGCAGTCCACCGTAGTCACGGGGACTACACCCAGTGGGTGCACTCAGCGTGCCCCCACTGGTTCGACCAACACACCCACTGGGTGTACAAATACAGAAACAAAGATCTTCAAAAAAGGAAGAGAAAGAGAGAGAAAAACTCTTCAAACAAACAAACATCAAGGGCCTGGACGTTACTCTGAAGCACCGAACTCGCGTCGTAAGCCGCCTGGCTGGCCTCCCGAGCCCTCTTCACCTGCTCCATCATGACCCCTGCCTGGTGTATGGCCTCCTTCGCAGCGGCCACTTCGTCTTCAGGGGCAGAGTACGTGACAAAGAGTGAAGTCGGATCGGTAGTCGACGCCGAGGGCCGCGCACTCGACGGAGGAATGGCAGTCGGATCGGCAGCCGACGCCGAAGGCTGCGCACTCGACAGGGGATTGGCGAAGGACACAGAGGCCCGAGGGGCATCGCCGTTGTCCCGTGCCACGGCCTCAGGCGCCAGAGCAGGCTGGGGAGCCTTGTCAGTCGATGGCCTCCTGGTCCTCCCTATCCTCAGCGGCTCATTGTCATCATCATCCGGGAGGTCGATAACTTGAGGAGGAGCTGCAGGAAGAACTTTCAATCGACAAGAATTGCAAGAAACGACCAGGTCAACTCAAAAACAAAACGTCGATGATCGTACTAGGGTTGGAGGTTGCAGCGTCCCCCATCTCTTGGTCGTCATCCTTGGCTGAGACCTCGGAGGTAGCAGCACTGCAAATTTCGAAGAATCAACCAGTTCAGTATAATGAGTCGACTCAGAGTCTTGGGCGGCTTGGACTGCGTCGTGCGCGGTTGCTTGGGAACGTTCCCAGTCGGTGTCGGAGAAGAGGTCCGAGGGCGTTTCGACGATGGCCCGACAAAGGCAGTCGTCTGACCACGTCCCTGCGCCGGGTCGTGCACGAGCTTGGATCATCTCTCTGGGCGGGGAGGTTCGGCTTCTTCCTCCTCCTCCTCGCTGGAGAAGATGTCGTCGCCTTCCTCTCCTTCGCCGTCTGACTCCCACTCGCCCTGGTCGTCCCCGCTCTCACCACCGCTCCCCTCACCTTCCTCAGTCGACCCCTGCGCCCCGTTGGGCGTCGAATACATCTCAGTGGTCGCCTAAAAGACAGCAGACAAAATGGAAAGTCAGTCGACTCGCTCAAAAGAAGACCAGCGCAGAAAGCAAGATTTCAGTCGAAAATGCAAATACACACCTGGTCGACCTCATAAGAGCTGTCGAGTGGAACGACCCTCCTGGCTCCTCGGGGGTTGTCTTTGTTCCCTGTAATGCTCGACAGCCACCCCTCCAGCATCTCGTCGGTGACCTCCTCTGGGTGGACCCGAGTGGAGTCCTCAAGGCCGGAGTACAACCACATCGGGTGATCCCGAGCCTGGAGGGGTTGGATTCTCCTCCTGAGGAAGACTTCGAGCAGGTCCATCCCCGTCATGCCTTCACGGACAAGTTCGACCACTCGACCCACCAGTATCTTGACATGGGCCTTTTCTTCGGGCGTCACCTTCGGAGAAGCCGGCTTTTCAGCTCGGTCGAGGGTGAAGGGTGGGAGTCCAGTCGACTGCCCCGGGGTCACTTGATCCTGGCAGTAGAACCAAGTCGCCTGCCACCCTCGAACCGACTCCGGGAAAGTGATGGAGGGAAAACAACTTTTCCCCCTTGTCTGGATCGCCAAGCCTCCGCACAACTGGATCACCTGTGTCCTCTCGTCACTCGACTTAGCCTTCTTCACCGACTGAGAGCGAACGGTGAAGATGTGCTTGAAAAGTCCCCAGTGCGGGCGGCACCCCAGAAACGCCTCGCACATAGAAATGAAAGCGGCGAGATAGACTATGGAGTTCGGAGTGAAGTGGTGGAGCTGCGCCCCGAAGAAATTCAAGAAATTGCGAAAAAAAGGGTGGGGCGGCAAGGAGAAACCACGATCAATGTGATTCGCCAGGAGGACGCGCTCACCGTCACGTGGCTGGGGCTCGATTTCTCTCCCCGGAAGACGCGCCGCCTTGTGAAGGATGACTCCTCCCTCGACCATATCGTCGAGGTCCTCCTGACGAAGCACCGAGGGCATCCAGTCGCCCTGGATCCACCCCTTGGGTAGGGCCGTCCGAGAAGAAGAGCCCCCGCGCGCAGACTTCTTCCCCTTCCCGGCCGCCGCCGCCTTCTTCGCGTGCTCCAGGGCGGTCGTCTTTCTCTTCACCATCGCCGCCGGCAAGGTCTCGGGCTGGTTTTTGTGGTGGCGGGGCGAGAGCGAAGGAAGCGGAGGAGACGAAGGAGAGACAGAGAGAGGAGCAGAGGAGATGAGCACGCGTACTGAAGAGAGACTCCGGGCCAACTATTTATAAGGGGCCACTCCCGAGTGGCTGACAGGTAGGCCCGAGCTATCCAGTCAAATCCCTTGGCAGGCGCGCGCGCTGTACGTGGCGAAAAAGGCGGCGCGGGGATCGAGGAGCCTTCGCACTGTCGCTCCCGATTACTGCGGCCGCCCCCGTTCCGCGCGCTTCCCAAAAAATCCGAATCCCGCGATCTCCGCCAGCCGCAGAACAACTTGACGAAACGGCAATCCCGTGCACGCCAGCGCTCGATGCCTCGCAAGAAAAGAAATCCATTCGACGAAAGACTTGGAACGGATCAAGTCGACTGAAAAAGGTTAATGACGTCATCCGTAACAGTCGACCCAGAATGAAGCACCCATAATAACCCGAGGGGTCGGATGAAAAGGTCCCTGACCTCTTTTTTCCACTCCAGCCTCGATCCGTTCGGGGGCTAATGATGTAGTCATATACCTACGGTAGGGACACGGACCCGTCCTAAGAGCCCTACCGTAGGACGTCCTTAGAGGAAGTCACCTTTCAGACAACTTGAAGATATCCCACTCGACGGATTGAAGACACTCGACTAAGAACCGTCACTCGACCAAGGAGCCGACCACTCGACTGCCAGAAGACCTCAAGTCACTCCGTGGGCGAACGGTCGGATATTAAGTAGCCTTTATGATCATTATGACGCTTTATTAAGAACGTTATCAGTAACGCCCACCTTAAATGTACCTTAAACCCAGCATTACTGAGGGCAGGAGAGGGCTGGCGAACTCTATATAAGCCACCCCCCTCCTCAGTATGAAGGGTTCGCACCCCTGTAATCTTATTCACGCATAATCCAATCGACCGCCTCCGGGCACCGAGACGTAGGGCTGTTACTTCCTCAGAGAAGGGCCTGAACTCGTAAACCTTGCGTGCTTACAACTTCCCAATAGCTAAGGCCTAGCCTCTTCATACATACCCCCCTACCTCACTGTCAGACTTAGAACCACGACAAGGGGTGCGCCGGAATCTATCTTCCGTTGTTCACGTGTGGTCTTCCGTCGTGTCCATGGCTAACGCTTCTCGGGCTCGCGCCGAGTGCCGGGCTGCTCTCCCCACCCGCGTCGCCCAGACGGTGCCCGTCGGCGGACGCCCTCGTCGTTCCCCGTCGCCTGCCGCCAATGCCGCCACCGGCCCGGCGGGGAACGAGCAGTAGGCCTTGTCACAGCATCCTTCGATGCGGCGGGAGGGCCGCACCGCAACCCCGTCACTGACTCCAGCCGATTCGTTGTCCCACGCCCATCGCGCCCCCACGGACGCGCACGCCGCGCTGCTCCTGGCAAGAGACCTCCTGCACTAGCGCCCCGTCGACGACCTCTACCAGGATTGACTCGCCCGCATCACGGAGCTCGTCAGCCCCGCAGGGGGCTCTCCTTTGCCGTCCTTCTCGCTGCCTCGCCCTCCATTCCACACAGGGGGCGAGGATCAGGAGGCGCCTCCGCCACCTTCTCCCCAAGAAGGCGCCCTGGCTCCAAGGCACGCAGCCCCAGGGCGAGACCCTCCATGTCCGACGCCTGCGTGGCAAGAAGGGAGCTGCCAAGAGATCCCTTGTCCCCAAGAAGGCGCTCGCGCGCTCCCAGCACAAGCGCGCCAAGATCGCGTCCCTGCGCCTCCACGCCGAGACCCCGCGCTGCTCCAAGCGGCGGCGAGTGGTAATCGCCAGGAGCAGGTCCAGCACTAGTAAAGGGAGCCGGTGGCCACAGCAGGCTGTCGCACCTTCACGCCCGAGCTACGTGGCGTCACATGGCCAGGCAAGTTCAAGCCTGATCTGCCCCCTCGCTACGATGGCATGGCGGACCACACGGAATTCCTATAGCTCTATGAGCTGGGCATCGAAGCTGCCAACAGAGACGAAAAGGTCATGGCGAACTGGTTTCCCATGGCGCTCAAGGACAGCGCCCGCACCTGGCTCCTGAACCTGGCTCCCAGCACGATCTCCTCCTGACACGAGATGCGCACTCGCTTCATCGCCAACTTCAAGGGCACTCGCGACCAGCCCCCAGCCATAAGCGACCAGCGCCGCATCAAGCAACAGCCAGGGGAAACCTTGCAGAGATACATCTAGCGCTTCAACAATGCTCACCTCAAGATCCCCAGCCTTCTCCGATGGCGTGCGCGACATCAAGATGAAGGAGGAGCTGGCAATCCATGAACACCTGTGCATATCCCTGGAGCTGTTCAACTTGGCGACCAAGGGCGCCAGGGCTGAGGAAGGATGCCTCTCCCTCCTCGAGCTCCCGGCTGCCGACCCTGAAGAGAAAAAGCCCAAGGCCAAGGACATGAAGTGCAAGGGAGCTGCCGTGCTCGCGGAGGAACCAGACACCAAGCGAGGTAGGGATCAGCCTAAGTCATCCAAGGGCAGCCGATTCTGCGTGTACCACGACCTCAACACCCACAACACCAACGAATCCCAAGAGCTCGGGGCCGTGCGAGATGGGCATATCGGCCGACGTCCCGAGCGCAACGACAGGGGCTATGGCCGAGGAGGAGGAAGAGGTGGAGGAGGATGGGAAGACCGTGGCCCTCGCCAAGGGTGGCGTGACCGACCTCGCGAGGATCGCTGGCAGGACCAGCCTCGCGAGGGAGGCTGGAGGGATCAGCCTCGTGAGGATCGCCCACACAGCAACGCAGGCCTCCCTCCTCAACCGCCACCACCAAGAAGGAACGAAGACCAGCATCAAGACGAGGGGGTTGGGGGCTTCCAGGAGCCGCGCGCAATCGCTTGCATCTTGGGTGGCGCCTAGGCCCCAACATCAAAGCGCATCTTCAAGCAGTTTGCTCGCGAGGTGAACGCAGTCCTTCCCAAGCTTGAGGCCACGTGCCCTCTCAGGTGGTCTGCGTGCGTCATCACGTTCGGCTCAGCAGATCAGCTCAAGTGCACGGCGACGGCTGGAGTCCTCCCGATGCTTTGCTCCCTAGTCATGAGCAATGTGCAGGTCACCAGGACCCTGGTTGATGGCGGAGCAGGACTCAACGTCCTGTCCGTCGAGACCTTCGACAATCTCCAAGTGCCGTATGATCAGCTCCAGCCGACCAAGCCTTTCTCAGGAGTCACTGATGGTTCCACTGCTCTGATAGGCAAGTTCGCCTGCCAGTCACCTTCGGGCAGCGCAACAACTATCGCACCGAGCTCATCGACTTCGACGTCGCCCACATTCGCCTACCATACAACGACATCCTCGGGTACCCAGCCCTAGCCAAGTTCATGGCAGTGACTCACCATGGCTACAATGTCCTCAAGATGCCAGGAAGCGGTGGAGTCATCACCGTACCCTGTGAGGAAAGGGACGCAATGTGTTCACTTGAGCGTGCGTTCCAAGCCGCAGCAATCGAAGACCTAGATCACAGGAGCGGAAGACTTCCCGAGGCGACACATAAGAAGAAGAAGGATTCGCCTGGCCCAAGCCATAAGGAGGCAGGCGCCTCCGGAGGCGTTGCGTCAGGATTTGCGCCCGTTCAGGGAGCTCCACCCTCTGTCTCATAGTAAAGCATGCCCGGCGCCCTCCTCATGCAGCGCTCGGGGGCTCTTTCTTGGAGAGCCACCGACTTTGCCAAGGTCACGAGGGAGGCACTCGGGCACCACTTGGAGGGGTGCTTCCAGGCACGTTTCCCTCAGGGAGGTACGAGGAAAGGAAGAACAAGCCCTCAGGAGTTCATCACAGGAAACACCCAGGAGCTACAGGAGTCGAGAGTCATGCGCGGCAGCTGCCGCTCACAGCTACATTCACATGCCTTTCGGCCTGCCGAATGCGGTCGCCGCTCATCAGTGCCTGCTGAGGAGCATTCTGGAGGCTCAGGAGGTCAGGCATTGTGTGGTCCTGGCAGAGGTGGAGATGGCCCTCGAAGACCTACTCGTGCCCCTGGAGCCTCCCGAGGCTCCTGGGCCTGGGGGCTCATGAGGGTCGACATCTTCACCGCACGTCGCCCACTTCTAGAGCATCACTTCATCTTCAACGGCATCAGGTGACATCTTTCAAGTTCCATTTTTAGCTGGGAGAGCCCACAGGGCTGCGTCGTTCCCAGGTCGCGTGGGTCCGTCCCTGCGGCATGCATCCGTTTTTCTTACGCTCTTTACCTACCTTGTTGGGGGCGCCCCTCGGGCTGCATCATCACCAAGCTGCTCGGGCCTGGCCCAGTGGCGTCTGCTTTTCCCGCATCTACCTGAAACGGATTTGCTCCTTCGTACTTAACATACCTGACCTAATCGCCTGCTCGATTGACACCTACCCATGGAGCCGCTCGCTCTGGCACGACGTCTGCGTATGGGTCCGTCCCTGCAACGCCGATAAATCTGTGTGGTTGAGCTCTGGCCGCGGTAGCCCCGCAAGGCGCCACCTCACCAGGCCCTCAGTGCCCCAATAACTCCCTCGGAGCGACCAATAGTTGGCTGGCAACCGTAGCGACAGATCTTGTCTCTCCTTATGATTGGTATGCAGGACCTACTCCAGGAGCAACGTTGTGGACATCGCGGGCTATCTTTCCCTCTCTCCGGCATGGACCGCTTGCATGTTAAAAGGGGGCGCCTGAGCATCGCGACTCATGGGATCTTACTGGCTCTCCAGCCCTCACCCCCTGGCCTTGACCCATGGCATCGCAACCTGTCATACTAGCGGCGGCTGAGCTCGCTCGAGGGCCGGGACCTGAGGACGTAGAGTATTATGGAAAGTGTGGGGAAGTGGGAAGAAGCTCGCGAGGACCTAACCCAGGAGCACCTCAGCTACCGCCACTCGGGCCGGGCGCCTCGTCGAAGAACTACTCCAAACTCAAAAGATAAGTCACACCCTTACAGGAGCTGGACCAACGCAACACCAAACCCTGGCCCAGTGCAGCTTTGTCACGATGATGTTGCCTTCCTTTCTCGCCCAGCGAGGGCTGCTCGAGCGCTAAAGGGGACCTCCCGAGCATCACGACTCAGGGGCTCTTACCGGACCTCGGGCCTCTCATCTCCTGGCCTTGACCACGGCATCGCGACCTGGCATAACAGCGACGGCTGAAGCATGCCTGAGGACTGGGACCTGTCAGCGTAGAATGCTAAGTCCTCGTGAGGATAGAAAGGGGAGCCGAGCCGGGATAGGACAGGCATCTCGCATCGATTCATATTAGGGATATACTACTGAAAAAGAATTCTTAGCAGTTGTATTTGCTTGTGATAAGTTCAGACCTTAATGTTCGCAAAAGACATGGCATGCGCCTTACATACCCCCGCGGGGTGTTTCTTCGATTCCTCGCAAGGAACAAAAGGTGCTAATCCTAACGAACGCTAATTGCCCGCGCCTCCGCAAGGGACGCCATCATCAACAGTGGACTGCCCGGCGCCGGCACCAACCCCACCCAGATCAGTGGCGTCGGCGGCCCGATGCAATTGCCCTACTCGGAGCACGGCGTGAGCTCGGAGGCTCGTAGCTGTCGTCGCTCGTCTCCGGAGTCACGAGAAGCTCGGGGGAGCCGCTGGATTCCCCAGCTCCTCCACTGCCGCCTGAAGAGCTGCTGGAGGGCCGATGGGCAGGCCAGGTCCTCGCCAGTCTGATGCCCCTACCGCTTTCCTTGTGGCAGCACTCCAACCGGCGTCCTTCAGCATCGAAGACCTTGAAGAACATCAGTGAGGCGCCATCGTATTCAAGATGAATTACAAGGGCACCCTCCGTACGGCAGACCCGGGCGATCTAACCCCAGCCCCGGGTCATGTAGACCTTGCCCGGAGCGACGACTACGAGCTCCGCTCTGGTCGCGAGGGTGCTGCAGTCGACGTGATGGAGCCAGAGCTCCAGAGACCCGCTCGGCGGCATTTCGAAGGAGAAGGAGGGAGGAAGGCGGATCCAAGAGCATGGGGGCATGGCGGCATGAAGCTCGAGCTCACAGGAGGAGCCTTCGGCGTGGACTCCAGGAGGAACGACGTGCACCACCGTGACTCGCCGGCGTCGGCGGCGGCACCGTCGGTGTTGCTCGATGCCCTCTTCCCCAGGGCCCTCGATTTGGGCGTGCAAGGGCAGTGGAAACCCAGGCGGCGGCCGCTAGTACCAGGGCCTCGATGCCTCCTTCCAAGCAACCTCATCTCGGTGGCACGGGACTAGCCGTTTCTTCGGTGGAAGAGGGTCAGGACCTTCTCGGGGAGCCGTTCCCTTCTCTTCTGCAGAAAATTGGCGGATTGGTGCCATTGGCATAAGGAGAAGCAAGGACGAGGAAGAAGAAGGAAAGGAGTAGCAGGAAGGGATAAGCTAACGAGGCTCACGCGGCCTCCTACTTATAGCCCGAGAAGGCCAACCGCCGGCCACCACGATCGCAGGTAATCATGACCCATTTCTCTGCAAGCGAGGACTTGTCAAGTCGAGCGGTTGCCGAGGCGTCATGGGGAAGCACAAACGCCCACGTCCAATCAATCGCCACACGGCGCCCAAGGCCGCAGGCTATTGGGGCCGGCGGCGCTTCGCGCTAGCCCCTTCGCTTCTCTGCTAAGCCAACCCCGGGCACGCCTTGGGCCCGGCGGCTACTGTCGGCGTTCTGGGAACGGGGGTCCCCAGACTTGCCTGCCTGCGGCTTGCGGCGTGGCTCGAGTGGGGGCCCAGTGCAGCCCAGCTTCATCAGCTCAAGCTCAAGACCCTCGCAAGGGGCCAAGCCTTGCGGGCCGGATGACAGGAGGCTTCCTCAAGAGTAACCTCATCAGGCAGGCTCGCGAGGAGGCGAAGAGACCAAGGCAGGGGTGCCTCGCGAGGAGCCCGTGACGCAAGCCATGACAATCGAGATTAGGCGGGCGCCGGCCTATGCAGTGTCCATGTTTCCCCTTCGGTGCAAAGGGACCAAGCGCAGGCCAAGGCATTGGGCAAAGGTTACCATTCCGGTGCAACGAGACCAAGACCAGCAAAGCGGCTGGACGGAGGTCACCATGGAGCCCAAGACGGCGTCATCACCAGTGCTTTTGGCAGCCGAAGACCACCTTTGGTCAGGATAACTTGTACTAGATGTTCCCCTTCAGAATGGCCAATTGTTGGCACCCTTCCCGCTCATTATTTGGGAAGAGGACCAGGGCCTCTATAAATAGGACTAACCACCATAAGGAGGAAAAAGAGAAGGAAAAGAGAGACGGAAAAAGAGAGGCAAAAAGAGAGAGAGAAGATAAAGAGAGAGGGAGATCCAGACCGAGTAGAACACACCGCACTAGCTCAACAACACCTCTCGCGAGGCCATTCTTCCCCTGTATTGTTCATCATCAGCCCCTGAGGCAATCCACCACACCACACACTGGAGTAGGGTATTACACCACATCGGTGGCCCGAACCAGTATAAACCATGTGTCCCTTGAGTGTTCTTCTTTCTAGCTTAGATTTCTTGTGAGCCATAGAAGCGCGAGTCGGTAGGGGAAAGATCTGTATGAGCACCCCAGAGTTCGAACCTTAAGGGTCTGCCTGAAAAGGCCACCCCGTACCTCTGCCGCTAAGGCAGCGGTGTGCTCCTCGGTACGGAGGGAGCGTTCCATGTTTCCATTGACTGTTATGACGCCGCGTCGTCCGGGCATCTTGAGCTTAAGATAAGCATAGTGTGGCACTGCATTGAATCGAGCAAATGCGGTTCGTCCGAGCAGTGTGTGGTAGCCGCTGCGAAAGTGAACGATATCGAATATTAACTCCTCACTTCGGAAGTTGTCCAGAGATCCTAAGACAACCTCTAGTGTGATTGAGCCCGTGCAACGGGCCTCTACGCCCGGTATGACTCCTTTAAAGTAGTCTTTGCGGGCTTGATCCACGATGGGTTAATGCCCATTTTGCGCATTGTATCCTGATAGAGCAAGCTGAGGCTGCTCCAGTGTCCATCAGGACTCGCGTCAGGTGGAACCCCTCAATTATTGGGTCCAGGACCAGTGCAGCTGAGCCCCCGTGATGGATACTGGTCGGATGATCCCGGCGATCAAAAGTGATCGGGAATGAAGACCATGGATTAAATTTTAGGGCGACTGGCTCTATCCCGTAGACGTCCCTGAGTGCGTGCTTGCACTCCCTCTTGGGGATGTGAGTGGTGTATATCATGTTCACCGTTTTGACCTGAGGGGACACTTCTTCTGTCCCCCTGTGTTCGCCGGCTGGGACTCCTCGTCGTCATCTTTGCTTTCCGATCCCTTATCCTTGTTTTCGGCATTCAACTTGTCGGCCTATTTAAAAACCCAACAATTTCTATTCGTATGATTGGGGCCCTCTGGGATAGGTGGCCCCACCCGGTGGACCCCTCGGGACCCTTCCGGTGGTCCCTGTACAATACCTGTGACCCCCGAAACTTTCCCGATGGCCGAAACTAGACTTCCTATATATAATTCTTCACCTCCGGACCATTCCGGAACTCCTCGTGACGTCCGGGATCTCATCCGGGACTCCGAACAACTTTCGGGTTAGCGCATACTAATATCTCTTCAACCCTAGCGTCACCGAACCTTAAGTGTGTAGACCCTACGGGTTCGGGAGACACGTAGACATGACCCAGACGACTCTCCGGTCAATAACCTACAGCGGTATCTGGATTCCCATGTTGGCTCCCACATGTCCCACCATGATCTCATCGGATGAACCACGATGTCGAGGATTCAATCAATCCCGTATACAATTCCCTTTGTCAATCGGTACGTTACTCGCCCGAGACTCGATTGCCGGTATCCCAATACCTCGTTCAATCTTGTTACCGGCAAGTCACTTTACTCGTACCGTAATGCATGATCCCGTGATCAACCACTCGGTCACATTGAGCTCATTATGATGATGCATTACCGAGTGGGCCCAGAGATACCTCTCCGTCATACGGAGTGACAAATCCCAGTCTCGATTCGTGCCAACCCAACAGACACTTTCGGAGATACCCGTAGTGCACCTTTACAGTCACCCAGTTACGTTGTGATGTTTGGCACACCCAAAGCACTCCTACGGTATCCGGGAGTTGCACAATCTCATGGTCTAAGGAAATGATACTTGACATTCGTAAGAGCTCTAGCAAACGAACTACACGATCTTTCAGCTATGCTTAGGATTGGGTCTTGTCCATCACATCATTCTCCTAATGATGTGATCCCGTTATCAATGACATCTAATGTCCATAGTCAGGAAACCATGACTATCTTTCGATCAACGAGCTAGTCAACTAGAGGCTCACTAGGGACGTGTTGTGGTCTATGTATTCACACATGTATTACGATTTCCAGATAACACAATTATAGCATGAACAATAGACAATTATCATGAACAACGAAATATAATAATAATAATTTTATTATTGCCTCTAGGGCATATTTCCAACAGTCTCCCACTTGCACTAGAGTCAATAATCTAGTTACATTGTGATGAATCGAACACCCATAGAGTTCTGGTGTTGATCATGTTTTGCTCTAGGGAGAGGTGTAGTCAACGGATCTGCCACATTCAGGTCCGTATGTACTTTACAAATATCTATGTCTCCATTTTGAACACTTTCACGAATGGACTTGAAGCGACGCTTGATATGCCTGGTCTTCCTGTGAAACCTGGGCTCCTTGGCATTGGAATGACTCCTAGGTCGGTAATGAACTCCTTCACCTAGATTGCTTCTGGTGCTGCCTCCGAGGCTGCCATGTACTCTGCTTCACGTGTAGATCCCGCCACAACGCTTTGCTTGCAACTGCACAAGCTTACTGCCCCACCATTCAAAATATACACGTATATGGTTTGTGACTTAGAGTCATCCAGATCCGTGTCGAAGCTAGCATCGACGTAACCCTTTACGATGAGCTCTTTGTCACCTCCATAAACGAGAAACATATCCTTAGTCCTCTTCAGGTACTTCAGGATATTCTTGACCGCTGTCCAGTGTTCCATGCGGGGATTACTTTGGTACCTTCCTACCAAACTTACGGCAAGGTTTACATGAGGTCTGGTACACAACATGGCATACATAATAGACCCTATGGCCGAGGCATAGGGGACGACACTCATCTTTTCTCTATCTTCTGCCGTGGTCGGGCATTGAGCCGTGCTCAATTGCATACCTTGCAATACAGGCAAGAACCCCTTCTTACCCTGATCCATATTGAACTTCTTCAATATCTTGTCAACGTACGTACTTTGTGAAAGACCAATGAGGTGTCTCGATCTATCTCTATAGATTTCGATGCCTAATATATAAGCAGCTTCTCCAAGGTCCTTCATTGAAAAATACTTGTTCAAGTAGGCCTTTATGCTTTCCAAGAATTCTATATCATTTCCCATCAACAGTATGCCATCCACATATAATATGTGAAATGCTACGGAGCACCCACTCACTTTCTTGTAAACACAGGCTTCTCCATAAGTCTGTGTAAACCCAAATGCTTTGATCATCTCATCAAATCGAATGTTCCAACTCCGAGATGCTTGCACCAGCCCATAGATTGAGCGTTGGAGCTTGCACACCTTGTTAGCATTCTTAGGATTGACAAAACCTTCCGGCTGCATCATATACAATTCTTCCTTAAGAAAGCCGTTAAGGAATGCCGTTTTGATGTCCATTTGCCATATCTCATAATCATAGAATGCGGCAATTGCTAACATGATTTGGACGGACTTCAGCTTCGCTACGGGTGAGAATGTCTCATCGTAGTCAACCCCTTGAACTTGTCGATAACCCTTAGCGACGAGTCGAGCCTTGTAGATGGTCACATTACCATCTGCGCCTGTCTTCCTTTTAAAGATCTATTTATTTTCTATGGCTCGCCGATCATTGGGCAAGTCAGTCAAAGTCCATACTTCATTTTCATACATGGATCCTATCTCGGATTTCATGGCGGAATCTGGGCCCGCCATCGCTTCCTCATTGTTTGAAGGTCCACCGTTGTCTAACAACATGATTTCCAAGACGGGGTTGCCGTACCACTCTGGTGCGGAACGTGTCCTTGTGGACCTACGAAGTTCAGTAGCAACTTGATCTGAAGTTTCATGATCATCATCATTAACTTCCTTTCTAGTCGGTGCAGGCGCCTTAGGAACATTTTCTTGAGCTGCGCCACTCTCCTGTTCAAGAGGCAATACTTCATCAAGTTCTACTTTCCTCCCACTTACTTCTTTCGAGGGAAACTCTTTCTCTTGAAAGGATCCATTCTTGGCAACAAAGATCTTTCCTTCGAATCTAAGGTAGAAGGTATACCCAATAGTTTCTTTAGGGTATCCTATGAAGATGCATTTTTCCGATTTGGGTTCGAGCTTTTCAGGTTGAAGTTTCTTCACATAAGCATCGCATCCCCAAACTTTTAGAAACGACATCTTATGTTTCTTCCCAAACCATAATTCATATGGTGTCGTCTCAATGGATTTCGATGGAGCCCTATTTAAAGTGAATGCGGCAGCCTCTAAGGCATAGCCCCAAAATGATAGCGGTAGATCGGTAAGAGACATCATAGATCACACCATATCCAATAGAGTGCGATTACGATGTTCGGACACACCATTCCGCTGAGGTGTCCCAGGCGGTGTTAGTTGTGAAACTATTCCACATTTCGTTAAGTGCGTGCCAAATTCGTTACTCAAGTATTCTCCCCCACGATCTGATCGCAAGAACTTGATTTTCCTGTCACGTTGATTCTCAACCTCACTCTGAAATTCCTTGAACTTTTCAAAGGTCTCAGACTTGTGTTTCATTAAGTAGACATACCCATATCTACTCAAGTCATCAGTAAGGGTGAGAATATAACGATAGCCACCGCGAGCCTCAACACTCATTGGACCGCAGACATTAGTATGTATGATTTCCAATAAGTTGGTTGCTCGCTCCATTGTTCCTGAGAACGGAGCCTTGGTCATTTTACCCATGAGGCATGGTTCGCATGTGTCAAATGATTCGTAATCAAGAGACTACAAAAGTCCATATGCATTGAGCTTCTTCATGCGTTTGACACCTATGTGACTGAGGCAGTCATGGATTAGGGGGTGTTCGGATAGCCGGACTATACCTTCAGCCGGACTCTTGGACTATGAAGATACAAGATTGAAGACTTTGTCGCGTGTCCGGAAGGGACTTTCCTTGGTGTGGAAGGCAAGCTTGGTGATACAGATATGTAGAACTCCTACCATTGTAACCGACTCTATGTAACCCTAACCCTCTCCGGTGCCTATATAAACCGGAGGGTTTTAGTCCGTAGGACAACATACACATCAACAACCATACCATAGGCTAGCTTCTAGGGTTTAGCCTCCTCGATCTCGTGGTAGATCTACTCTTGTACTACCCATATCATCAATATTAATCAAGCAGGTTGTAGGGTTTTACCTCCATCGAGAGGGCCCGAACCTGGGTAAAACTTGGTGTCCCTTGCCTCTTGTTACCATCCGGCCTAGACGCACAGTTCGGGACCCCCTACCCGAGATCCACCAGTTTTGACACCGACATTGGTGCTTTCATTGAGAGTTCCTCTGTGTCGTCGCCGTCAGGCTCGATGGCTCCGACGATCATCGATAGCGATGCAGTCTAGGGTGAGACCTTCCCCCCCGAACAGATCTTCGTCTTCGGCGGCTTCGCACTTCGGGCCAATTCGCTTGGCCGTCTGGAGCAGATCGAAAGCTACGCCCCTGGCCGTCAGGTCAGATTTGGAAGTTTAAACTACACGGCTGACATCCGCGGGGACTTGATCTTCGACGGATTCGAGCCACTGCCGAGCGCGCCACGCTATCACGACGAGCATGATCTAGCTCTGCCGCCAAATAGTGCCCTGGAGGCCACACTCGCATCGGTTCCAACCCTTAATTCGGAGCTGACTGCGCCGATCGAGGATGGGCGGTTGGACGCCACCTCGGGGGCTGCGACCCCAACGGCGATTAAGCCAAGCACCAGCCCCGTACTCTGCGAGGCTCTTGACCACAAGGAGCCGGACTCCGAAGCCTCCGCGCCCCTGCCGATCGAGTCCGATTGGGCGCCGATCATGGAGTTCATGGCGCGGACATCTTTCAGCACTCGCCCTTCGGTGATATCCCGAAGTCACTGAAGTCTCTCTCTTTATCAGGAGAGCCCTGGCCGGACTACGGTCAGCAAGGTTGGGGTACGGACGATGAAGAACTTCAAAGCCCACACACCACCCACTTTGTAGCCACTGTCGTCGACTTAACCGACATGCTCGACTTCGACTCCGAAGATATCGACGGTATGGACGCCGATGAAAGAGATAATGAAGAACCAGCGCCTACCAGGCCCTGGAAAGGCACCTCGTCATATGACATATACATGGTGGACACCCCAAAAGAGGGAGATGGCGATGGAACAGCGGAGGATGACCCCTCCAAGAAACAGCCTAAGCACCGGCGTCAGCGGCGCCGCTCAAAATCCCGCCAAAACAAACAAGGTGATTCCAGCACGGGAGATAATAATACCCTTGAAAGCACCGAAGAAAACCCCCTCCAGCAAGATTTAGCACAAGAGGATGGAGAAACCAGCCCTCATGAGAAAGCGGCAGACAGAGAGGTCGAGGACAATAATTATATGGCTCCCTCCGAAGACGAGGCAAGACTCGACGACGATGAATTCGTCGTGCCAGGGGATCCCGTCGAGCAAAAGCGTTTTCAACGCAGGCTTATGGCCACGGCAAGAAGCCTCAAGAAAAAACAGCAACAACTTAGAGCTGATCAAGATTTGCTAGTCGACAGATGGACTGAAGTCCTTGCGGCATAAACTCGAACGCCCCTCCAAGAGCTACCCAAAGCGCAGGTTTCCACCCCGATTAGAGGAGGAAGCACTTGATGCGGCCGACCAACCACCTCGTGGCCGCAACAGAGAGGCCTCTTGGCCCTCCACTCAAGCCGCACCCCGTACCAAGGCACGGGAATATGCGCCGGACTAACGAGACTTGTTGGAGGACAAGGCAAGGCAAACAAGATCGATCTACAGATCGCATGGGCGCCCCACGGATCGAGACGGCAACCGTCACGCCGGCCACAAATTCGACAGGGCCGAACACAGTAGACAAGGCTCACTGGAGCTACGTCATGATATAGCCCAGTACAGAGGCGCCGCACACCCACTCTGCTTTACAGACGAAATAATGGAACATCAAATCCCCGAGGGTTTCAAACCCGTAAACATCGAATCATATGATGGCACAACAGATCCTGCGGTATGGATCGAGGATTATCTCCTTCATATCCACATGGCCCGCGGTGATGATTTCCGCGCCATCAAATACCTCCCACTCAAGCTTAAAGGACCAGCTCGGCATTGGCTTAACAGCTTGCCAACAGGATCAATCTGTTGTTTAGAGGACCTGGAAGCCGCATTCCTCGACAATTTCCGCGGCTATTATGTGCGACCCCCAGACGCCGATGACCTAAGTCACGTAATTCAGCAGCTAGAGGAATCGGGTAGGCAATTCTGGACACGGTTCCTAACAAAGAAAAATCAAATAGTTGATTGTCCGGACACTGAGGCCCTAGCAGCCTTCAAGCACAATATCCGTGACGAGTGGCTGGCCCAGCACCTTGGACAGGAATAGCCGAAATCTATGGCACCACTCACGACACTCATGACCCGCTTTTGCACGGGAGAAGACAGTTGGGTTGCTCGTAGCAACAATATGACCAAGAACCCTGGTAATTCGGACACCAGGGACAATAGTGGCAGGTCGCGTCGCAACAAGCAGAAGCGCCGCATTAACGGCGACAATGCTGAGGATACGACAGTTAATGCCGGATTCAGGGGCTCTAAATCCAGTCAGCGGAAAAAGCCATTCAAAAGGAATCCTAGGGGCCCGTCCAGTTTGGACCGAATACTCGACCGCTCGTGCCAGATACATGGCACCCCTGAAAAGCCGGCCAATCACACCAACAGGGATTGTTTGGTGTTCAAGCAGGCAGGCAAGTTAAACGCCAAAAACAAAGACAAGGGGCTCCATAGCGATGACGACAAGGAGCCCCGACCGCCGAACAACAGTGGACAAAAGGGTTTTCCCCCACAAGTGCGGACGGTGAACATGATGTATGCAACCCACATCCCCAAAAGGGAGCGGAAGCGCGCGTTAAGGGATGTATACGCGGTACAGCCAGTCGCCCCAAAGTTCAACCCATGGTCCTCCTGCCTGATCACTTTCGATCGAAGGGACCATCCCACTAGCATCTATCATGGCGGATTCGCCGCATTGGTCCTAGACCCAATCATTGACGGATTTCATCTCACTAGAGTCCTTATGGACGGCGGCAGTAGCCTGAACCTGCTTTACCAGGATACAGTGCGGAAAATGGGCATAGATCCCTCGAGGATTAAGCCCGCCAAAACGACCTTTAAAGGCGCAATACCAGGTGTAGAGGCCAACTGTACAGGCTCAGTTACACTTGAAGTGGTCTTTGGATCTCCGGATAATTTCTGAAGCGAGGAGTTAATCTTCGACATAGTCCCGTTTTGCAGTGGTTATCACGCATTGCTCGGGCGAACCGCATTCTCTAAGTTTAATGCGGTACCGCACTACGTATACCTTAAGCTCAAGGTGCCAGGCCCTCGAGGAGTAATTACGGTCAATGGAAACACCGAACTCTCCCTCCGAACGGAGGAGCACATGGCGGCCGTTGCAGCGGAAGTACAAAGCAGCCTCTCCAGGCAGTTCTCCAGTCCGGCCACTAAACGACCGGACACCGTCAAGCGCGCCCGGAGTAACCTACAACAAGACCACCTAGCATGATCCGAGCAGGCGTAGCAATGCGGCCCTGACCCCAACCCTCGCAAAAAGGCGACGCCAGTACTTCGCGTACATAACTATGCCCTAGAGATACCATGGGTACCGGGGGAGGGGCACCATCACGGCATGCCCAAAATATGGCTTAAAACGTACCAGGGGCTGCCGATTTTTTAATTTTCTCTTACTTTCAGGACTCCATCCTTCAGAAGACCTGTTCGGCAGTTCAATTACCGCTCAAATGATGCAAGAACCAGGGAAGCAGACAAGCCACGCCGCAGTACGGAACTCTTAGGTGGTCTCTATCACGAGCAGTATACCTGCTCCGCATACTATTCCGCAGCTTGCCCCTGGAACGGACATGTTAATTCGTCCAACCTTCCACTTATCGCATTATTTGTATAGTTCTGCTTTGATCGCAGCCCTTTTTAATAAACAATGCATAGCTTTCGTCTATTTTTGCATTTCCTTTTTTCTTTATATATTTTCCTTAACGACATGTTGCACCCGTACACCTTGGTACGCCCAAAATACGCCAGGGGCTTTAGTACCCCTCAATATGGTGTGAAAAGTCTGAACACTTTAACAAGTGCGGCACCCCAAACTTATAGCATTATATGCATCGGCTCCGAATCATGTCTTGGGTCAATAGTTGGGTTTGCCCGGCTCCTATGTTTTGGTTCCTTAGGTTCCTCTATATCGGCTAAGGTAGCACTAGGAGAACCACTACGATTGTGCCCCAGTTGAGCTGGGTCGATCACCTCAGTGGAGAAAGCTAAAACTGACTATCATGATGAAGCGAGCACTGGTCGCTATTCGAGAGGTTTTTCGAGTCCCTAAAGACATATGCCTCTTAGGGGGAGGAGCCGGCTCTATCCGGCCAAGGCGCAGATAGCGCCCCGAACTCGGTCTTCCGAATACCAGGGGCTTCGCCGAAATTTAAAATTATAGAATTCTATGGCTAAGTGAGAGTGTTCACGCATTATAGTCCGATTGCCTTGTTCGTTGGGCTGAGCGCCTCCCTCAAAGGACCCAAACATGGGAAAAACAGCGCTCAGGTTTATCCCCGAACACCCCAGCACTAGCGGCACGGGGGCAGAAGCCGACGAATCGCCATCTCTCAGAATTGATAAACAGCCGCACATAAGGTAATATTTTAAATTCCAACATCATTGCTTAGCGCATATAAACAAGTTTTCAGCGCACAGGACAAAACGAGCAAGTTTCACTCAAAAATTACAACCCTAGAACATTCATCCGCCATAAGGCGGGAACCCTTCAGAACATCCTTATAGTAATTCTCGGGCTTGCGATGCCCTTTCCCCGGCGGTGGCCCGTCCTTCACCAGCTTCTCAGCATCCAGCTTGCCCTAGTGCACCTTAGCACGGGCAAGGGCCCTACGGGCACCTTCAATGTAGACGGAGTGCTTGATGACTTCAAGCCTTGGACAGGCCTCCACCAACCGCCGCACCAGCCCGAAATAGCTCCCAGGAAGAGCCCCTCCAGGACACAGCCAAACAATGAGGCCCTTCAGGGCCTATTCGGCAGCCTTGTGGAGCTCGACCTGTTGCTTTAGCTGGTCGCTCAGGGGCACGGGGTGTCCGGCCTCAGTATACTGAGACCAAAACACCTTCTCTGTTGAGCTGCCCTCCTCGGCTCGGTAGAATGCGGCGACATCGGATACACTCTGGGGAAGATCTACGAACGCTCCTGCAAAGCTCCGGATTCGGGTAAGTAACAAGTAACTCACGTTTATGTGTTTGCTTTGCATAAAGAATGCCTTACCCGCTGCTATCTTCTTCAACTCATCCAACTCCTGGAGGGTCTTCTGGGATTCGGCATTGGTAGACTTGGCATTCTCAATAGCCACGGCGAGCTCGGAGGCTCGCGTCTTTGAGTCAAGCTCCAAACTCTCATGCTTTTCCGTGAGAGCCTGGAGCTCTTGCCGCACCTTTCCAACCTCGGCCTCATACTTCTCCCGCTCGGTGCGCTCCGAGGCCGCCCTCTTCTCGGCCTCGACCACCGCCTTCTTAAGGGTCACCACTTCAGACGTCGCCCCTAAAATAGCCACGATAATCCTGTCATTCTTTGCATTTGCACCTTTTTATATATATTTAAGAACAAGGTATTTGTTACCTTCATTATCCTCGAGCTGCTTCTTGGCACGCCCGAGCTCTTGCTCGGACCGCTCGAGGTTCTGCTTTAGCGTGTCCACTTCCGCAGTCAGTGCGGCGGACGCATGCAGGGTAGCCTGCACATGCATATTGACTCATTTTTGTTAGACTCCTGTGAATTCTATTTGATCCTCTATTCGGCTTTTCTTCCTGAACGCCAAACAGAGCATCAGGGGCTACTGTCTATGCGGTACTATTATTTACACTTTCTTTACTTACCTCAAAGCCTGTCAAAAGGCTATTACAAGCTTCAGTCAGTCCGTTTTTGGCGGACTGAACCTTCTGGACCACCGCACTCATAATAGCGCAGTGCCCCTCGTCAATGGTGGCGCCTTGGAGCACCTCCAACATATTGTCCAGCGCCTCCGGTTGGACGGGGGCCGCTGGCACGGTGGACTTGCTCCTCCTGGAAGGAGGTCCCCCGCCGGACTCTGGATCCTTTGAAGGTTCCGGAGCGGTGTCCGGCCTAGAGCCAGACTTGGAGCCCCGAGGGGTTTCATCCCCTTTACTCCTGGAGTCCGGGAGGTCGCCTTGCGGCGCCTCCAGGACCACCTCCTCCTGGCTTGGAACCTGTTGGGACAACACTTCGGTGTCGTCCGTAGGGCGGGGGGAGGAAGCTGTAGGAAGCGAGTTCACGTCCGACGAGTCCAATGAGCCGCTCGCTGACCCGTCGAGCCGGTCTTTGGGTGGGCTGCATAAACTTATTCGACATGAGGGAAAGTTGTGCAATAAATGAATACTATGAATTACTCTGGTTTCCGGATACTTACGGTTTGGCCAGGGGCTTGGCCCTAGGCGCCCACTCCCCTCCGCCGCCGTCGGTGTCGGTGCAGCAGTCCGGAGGACGGGTTTTCCCCTTCTTTGAACCTTCGGCCTCCCCAGTTGGGGCGCCCTTCCTTTTCTTCCCTTCCCCCGCTGGAGGGGGAGGGGTCTCTTCTTCCTCCTCCTCGTCTTTGCGGGAGGAGTGCATCTTGGATTCGTCGGATGATGAATCCGACACCTCCGGGCGTCGGGCACTCTTTCGAGTCCCTGTGGCCTTCTTCTTGACCTTCTTCTCCGGCACCACATAGGGTACCGGAACCAGCAGCTTCGCTAAGCGAGCATCCGCTGGGCCTTCGGGCAAAGGAGCTGGACAGTTGATCTGTCCGGAGGTCACCTGCCATTCCTGTCAAAGGTAAGGGAGTTTAGATCCCGCATGGAGTCAAACTATGAAAAACTGATACCCTGTAAAAGGAAAAAACAGCTTACCGCGAGAGCGTGACCCTGCGCACTGAATCCGCGATCCTCAGTAGTGGATGCGGGAGCCTCGACGCCCTTGAAACGCACCTTCCAGGCATCTTCGTACGTCATGTCGAAGAGCCTGCTTAGAGTTTGGTGCCGCACCGGGTCAAACTCCCACAGGTTGAAAGCCCGTTGTTGGCACAGGAGGATCAAGCGGATGAGCATAACCTGGACTACATTGACAAGTTTGAGCTTCTTGTCCACCATGGTTTTGATGCATGTTTGGAGTCCAGTTAGCTCTCCTTTTTTACCCCACGACAGGCCCATCTCTTTCCAGGACGTGAGCCGCGTTGGGGGTCCGGACCGGAACTCGGGGGGTGCGACCCATTTGGCGTCGCGCGGCTCGGTGATGTAAAACCACCCCGATTGCCACCCCTTCAGGGTCTCCACAGAGGACGTTACCATCTTCCGCACCATGGCGCCTCCGCACTCCGCCTGGCTGCCGCGCACCACCTTCGGCTTGACGTTGAAAGTCTTGAGCCATAGGCCGAAATGGGGGCGGATGCGGAAGAAGGCCTCGCACACGACGTTAAACACCGAGATGTTGAGAACGAAGTTCGGGGCCAGATCGTGGAAATCTAGGGCGTAGTAGAACATGAGCCCCTGGACAAATGGGTGAAGAGGGGAGCCCAGTCCGCGGAGGAAATGGGGGAGGAACACCACCCTCTCATGGGGCCTAGGGGTGGGGATGAGCTGCCCCTTATCGGGGAGCCGGTACGCGATGTCGTTAGACAGGTATCCAGCCTTCTTCAGCTTTTGGATATGTCCCTCCGTGAAGGAGGTAACCATCCACTTGCCTCCCGCTCCGGACATGGCTGGAGAAGGTTGAGGTGAGGAGTGCGGACTTGGGCGCTGGAGCTCGAGTGCTCAAGAATGGATAGGCTAAGGAGGAAGAAGGTGTAGGTGAAAAGGTAGATCTTTACCCCTTATATGGGTGGACGCAACTACATGTCCCCACCAGCCTGGTAAAACTCGCTTATCTCCAAGCGCCGTAATCGATGGCGCGGTTGGGTTACCCACGCCCGTATTTATGAGAATCCCGGAATAAGGGGCCACGATCTCTGCTTTAACAAGACGTGCCAAGGAAACTGCCTCGCATAACGCGCTGAGATGGGACATCAAAACGGTTCGAATAAAAACTTGGCCGTGGTGTGATGTCACACTACGGAATACACCAGCAGATTAGATTTGTGTAAATGTTATTCTCTCTATGGCGATATATGGAAACTTATTTTGCAGAGCCGGACACTATCTTCGTGTTCGAAATCTTCTATGAATTACTTGGAGGAGGAACCCGCCTTGCAATGCCGAAGACAATCTGCGCGCCGGACTCGTCGTCATTGAAGCCTGGTTCAGGGGCTACTGAGGGAGTCCTGGATTAGGGGGTGTTCGGATAGCCGGACTATACCTTCAGCCGGACTCCTGCACTATGAAGATACAAGATTGAAGACTTCGTCCTGTGTCCGGAAGGGACTTTCCTTCGCGTGGAAGGCAAGCTTGGCGATACGGATATGTAGATCTCCTACCATTGTAACCGACTCTATGTAACCCTAACCCTCTCCGGTGCCTATATAAACCGGAGGGTTTTAGTCCGTAGGACAACGTACACATCAACAACCATACCATAGGCTAGCTTCTAGGGTTTAGCCTCCTCGATCTTGTGGTAGATCTACTCTTGTACTACCCATATCATCAGTATTAATCAAGCAGGACGTAGGGTTTTACCTCCATCGAGAGGGCCCGAACCTGGGTAAAACTTAGTGTCCCTTGCCTCCTGTTCCCATCCGGCCTAGACGCACAGTTCAGGACCCCCTACCCGGGATCCGCCTGTTATGACACCGACAGTGACCAAGGTGGCAGTGCCACAAGTATGTGGGACTATCATTATCAACCTTACATCTTTTGGTATTCACACTATGAATATGTGTAACATTACGCTCGAGATTCATTAAGAATAAACCATTCACCAGCGGGGCATGACCATAAAACATATCTCTCATATAAATAGAACAGCCATTATTCTCGGATTTAAATGAGTAGCCATCTCGAATTAAACGAGATCCTGATACAATGTTCATGCTCAAAGCTGGCACTAAATAACAATTATTGAGGTTTAAAACTAATCCCGTAGGTAAATGTAGAGGTAGTGTGCCGACGGCGATCACATCGACCTTGGAAGCATTCCCGACGCGCATCGTCACCTCGTCCTTTGCCAGTCTCCGCTTATTCCGCAGCTCCTGCTTTGAGTTAAAAATGTGAGCAACCGCACCGGTATCAAATACCCAGGGCCTACTACGAGTACTGGTAAGGTACACATCAATTACATGTATATCACATATACCTTTAGTGTTGCCGGCCTTCTTGTCCGCTAAGTATTTGGGGCAGTTCCGCTTCCAGTGACCACTTCCCTTGCAATAAAGACACTCAGTCTCGGGCTTGGGTCCATTCTTTGGCTTCATCCCGGCAGCTTGCTTACCGGGCACGACAACCCCCTTGCCATCCTTCTTGAAGTTCTTCTTACCCTTGCTTTTCTTAAACTTAGTGGTTTTATTCACCATCAACACTTGATGTTCCTTTTTGATCTCCACCTCCGCTGATTTCAGCATTGAATATACCTCAGGAATGGTCTTTTCCATCCCCTGCATATTGAAGTTCATCACAAAGCTCTTGTAGCTCGGTGGAAGCGACTGAAGGATTCTGTCAATGACCGCGTCATCCGGGAGATTAACTCCCAGCTTAGTCAAGCGGTTGTGCAGCCCAGACATTTTGAGTATGTGCTCACTAACAGAACTATTTTCCTCCATCTTACAACTGAAGAACTTGTCGGAGACTTCATATCACTCGACCCGGGCATGAGCTTGGAAAACCATTTTCAGCACTTCGAACATCTCATATGCTCTGTGTTGCTCAAAACGCTTTTGGAGCCCTGGTTCTAAGCTGTAAAGCATGCCGCACTAAACGAGGGAGTAATCATCAGCACGTGACTGCCAAGCGTTCATAACATCTTGGTTCTCTGGGATGGGTTTGTCACCTAGCGGTGCTTCTAGGACATAATCTTTTTTGGCAGCTATGAGGATGATCCTCAGGTTCCGGACGCAGTCCGTATAGTTGCTGCCATCATCTTTCAGCTTGGTTTTCTCTATGAACGCGTTGAAGTAGAGGGCAACATTAGCGTGGGCCATTTGATCTATAAGACACATTGTAAAGATTTTAGACTAAGTTCATGATAATTAAGTTCATCTAATCAAATTATTCAATGAACTCCCACTCAGATAGACATCCCTCCAGTCATCTAAGTGAAACATGATCCGAGTCAACTAGGTCATGTCCGATCATCACGTGGGAGGGACTAGTCAACATTGGTGAACATCTTCATGTTGATCGTATCTTCTATACGACTCATGCTCGACCTTTCGGTCTTCCGTTGTCCCGAGGCCATGTCTGTACATGCTAGGCTCGTCAAGTCAACCTAAGTGTATTGCGTGTGTAAATCTGGCTTACACCCATTGTATTCAAACGTTAGAATCTATCACACCCGATCATCACGTGGTGCTTCGAAACAATGAACCTTCGCAACGGTGCACAGTTAGGGGAAACATTTTCTTGAAATTATTGCGAGGGATCATCTTATTTAAGCTACAGTCGTTCTAAGCAAATAAGATGTAAAGCATGATAAACATCACATGCAATCAAATAGTGACATGATATGGCCAATATCATTTTGCTCCTTATGATCTCCATCTTCGGGGCGCCATGATCATCGTCGTCACCGGCATGACACCATGATCTCCATCATCGTGTCTTCATGAAGTTGTCTCGTCATCTATTACTTCTACTACTATGGCTAACGGTTTAGCAATAAAGTAAAGTAATTACATGACGTTATATGTTGACACATAGGTCATAAATAAATTAAGACAACTGCTATGGCTCCTGCCGGTTGTCATATACATCGACATGCAAGACGTGATTCCTATTACAAGAACATGATCAATCTCATAGATCACATATATCATTCATCACATCCTTTTAGGCCATATCACATCACACGGCACATGCTGCAAAAACAAGTTAGACGTCCTCTAATTGTTGTTGCAAATTTTTACGTGGCTGCTACAGGTTTCTTAGCAAGAACGTTTCTTACCTACGCCAAAACCACAACGTGATATGCCAATTTCTATTTACCCTTCATAAGGACCCTTTTCATCGAATCCGATCGGACTAAAGTGGGAGAGACAGACACCCGCTAGCCACCTTATGCAACTAGTGCATGTTAGTCGGTGGAACCAGTCTCACGTAAGCGTACGCGTAAGGTCGGTCCGGGCCGCTTCATCCCACGATGCAGCCGAATCAAGATAAGACTAGTAACAGCAAGTAAATTGACAATATCGATGGCCACAACTGCTTTGTGTTCTACTCATACATAGAAACTACCCATAGACCTAGCTCTGATACCACTGTTGGGGAACGTAGCAGAATTTAAAATTTTCTACGCATCACCAAGATCAATCTATGGAGTCTTCTAGCAACGAGAGGAAAGGAGTGCACCTACATACCCTTGTAGATCGCGAGCGGAAGCGTTCAAGAGAACGGGGTTGATGGAGTCGTACTCGTCGTGATCAAAATCACCGATGACCGAGCGCCGAACGGACGGCACCTCCGCGTTCAACGCACGTACGGTTGGGGAAGACGTCTCCTCCTTCTTGATCCAGCAAGGGGGAAGGAGAGGTTGATGGAGATCCAGCAACACGACGGCGTGGTGGTCGAAGCAGCGGTGATCTCGGCAGGGCTTCGCCAAGCTCAGCGAGAGGGAGAGGTGTCACGGGAGGGAGAGGGAGGCGCCAGGGACTTGGTGCGGCTGCACTCCCTCCCCCGACTATATATAGGGCCCCTAGGTGGGCGCCGGCCCTGGAGATTGGATCTCAAGGGGGGGGGGGGCAGCCAAGGGGGTGGCTTGCCCCCCAAGCCAAGTGGGGCGCCCCCCACCCCTAGGGTTCCCAACCCTAGGCGCAGGGGGAGGCCCAAGGGGGGCACACCAGCCCACCAGGGGCTGGTTCCCTTCCCCACTTCAGCCCATGGGCCCCTCCGGGATAGGTGGCCTCACCCGGTGGACCCCCCGGGACCCTTCCGGTGGTCCCGGTACAATACCTATGACCCCCGAAACGTTCCCGATGGCCGAAACTGGACTTACTATATATAATTCTTCACCTCCGGACCATTCCGGAACTCCACGTGACGTCCGGGATCTCATCTGAGACTCCGAACAACTTTCGAGTTACCGCATACTAATATCTCTTCAACCCTACCGTCACCGAACCTTAAGTGTGTAGACCCTACGGGTTCGGGAGACATGTAGACATGACCGAGACGACTCTCCGGTCAATAACCAACAGCCGGATCTGGATACCCATGTTGGCTCCCACATGTTCCACGATGATCTCATCGGTTGAACCACGATGTCGAGGATTCAATCAATCCCGTATACAGTTCCCTTTGTCAATCGGTACGTTACTTGTCCGAGACTCGATCGCCGGTATCCCAATACCTCGTTCAATCTCGTTACTGGCAAGTCACTTTACTCGTACCATAATGCATGATCCCGTGATCAACCACTTGGTCACATTGAGCTCATTATGATGATGCATTACCAAGTGGGCCCAGAGATACCTCTCCGTCATACGGAGTGATAAATGCCAGTCTCGATTCGTGCCAACCCAACAGACACTTACGGAGATACCCGTAGTGCACCTTTATAGTCACCCAGTTACGTTGTGACCTTTGGCACACCCAAAGCACTCCTATGGTATCCGGGAGTTGCACAATCTTTGAGCTATGCTTAGGATTGGGTCTTATCCATCACATCATTCTCCTAATGATGTGATCCCGTTATCAATGACATCTAATGTCCATAGTCAGGAAACCATGACTATCTTTTGATCAACGAGCTAGTGAACTAGAGACTCACTAGTGACGTGTTGTGGTCTATGTATTCACACATGTATTACGATTTCCGGATAACACAATTATAGCATGAACAATAGAAAATTATCATGAACAAGGAAATATAATAATAATAATTTTATTATTGCCTCTAGGCCATATTTCCAACATGTTCAACCAGTGTCGGGCTGGTCCTTTGAGTTTTAGGGGGAGGTATTTCATGGCATGAAGGTCACCGTCGCGGGCCATATGAATGTGGAGAATGAAGTATTCAATCCATACCGCGGTGTCTGTGGTTCCATCGTATCATTCCATATTCACGGGTTTGAACCCTTCTGGGAATTCATGTTCCATGACTTCGTCGGTGAAGCAATGAGGGTGTGTGGCGCCTCTATATCGGGCCGAATCGCGACATAGTTCTGATGGAGTCCGTCTGCGGCTTTCGGACCATGCATGACTAGGTTTGTCACGTCTGAATAGATGGCCATCATCGCGTGTCAGGGCACGTCCTCGCGATCCGTAGATCGATCTGATATGTCCTGCTTTATTGTTCAGGTCATGTCAAAGGTCATATGTATGGCCGTGAGCTGATTTACCTCTGCCTTTGCGATGAGGCGGGGCTGGCTGGTTTTCGGCTTGAGTTGTTGTTTTATCCCGACCACGTGGTGGTCGGTCAGCCGCATTGCGCGATGGTGGTATGTGTTTCGGTGCCTCTTCGTTGAACTGAGGTAGGAATTTGCGCTCCGGGTAGCTTTTGGCTGGGCGCTTGAGGACGTATTCTTCGGCTGCTAGGACATCGGTCCATTTCTCGTTGAGCAGATCTTGGTCAGTTTGAAGCTGCTGCTGCTTCTTTTTCAGGCTCGTTGTAGTGGCTATTAGCTGGCGCTTGAAGCGCTCCTATTCAAGAGGTTCCTCAGGCACGATGAAATCCTCAGTGCCGAGGCTCGCCTCATCCTCAGACAGCGGAAGATAACTACCAACCTCCGAGTCTTCGTGCGTGGCCTGTATACTATGGCTAACCTGCCCATCTTCCCGTTCGTCCTGTTTAGTGGCTGCATCAACAGGGTCTTCATTGTTTTCGGCACCTCCGCGAAGTGTTATCTTCTCCTGTGCAGGTGTTGCTATCTTTACTGTGGTGTGACTTAGAGCGGCGCCGCTGGCACCGGTGCTTTGATTGTATCTCGGAAGGTTTATCCTCAGCTGGATCTTCCTTGTCATCACCGCTATTCTCCTTTGGTGCATCCACCATGTATGCATCGTACGAGGAAGTGGTCGTCCAGCGTCCGATGAACGACGGGTTTTGGGCCTCTTCTTCTCCGGCATCGACGTCCATACTGTCGATGTCGTCGAAGCTGTAATCAAGCATGTCAATTAAGTCTTCGACAGTGGCTATGAAGTGGGCGGTGGGTGGGAAGTGAAATTCGCCCTCATCAGCCTCTGGTTCGAGCCGGACACAATTCAGATGTGAGCTTCCCGCTAAGGATAGTGCTCTTAACGAGTTTAGCACGTTGCCCAGAGGCGAGTGCCGGAAGATATCTGCGGCGCTGAATTCGGCGATCGATGACCGATCATGCTCGACATGTGCGGACGCACAAAGTTCAGATATTATAACCGGAAAAGAGTCCGTAGCTCCGGCGACACAAATATTACTTGAAGTTAAGTCTGTGTTTGGCTGCAACGCCGGGGGTCCGCGGCTTCCTTGACAGGGTTGAGCATCCTGTCCTCGGATGGGGCGACCTGCTCCAGATCTAAGGCCAGAGCGGTTTCAGGTGCAATTTCCTAGGTATGGCCCGATGACAGATTTAACTCATGTTCATCATGATGGCTCGGAGCGGCTGTCATGGTCGCGAATCCATCGAAGATCAAGTCCCCACGGACATCTGCGGCGTAGCTCAAGCTTCCGAATCTGACCTGGTGGCCAGGGTCATAGCTTTCGATCTGCTCCAGATGGCTAAGCGAGTTGGCCCGCAGTGTGAAGCTGCCGAACACGAAGATCTGTACGGGGAGGAATACTTCTCCTAGGACAACACTGTTGTAGATGATTGAAGGAGCCATCAAACCTTTTGAGGACGGCACAGTGGAACTCTCAATGAAAGCACCAATGTCGGTGTCAAAACCGGCGGATCTTGGGTACGGGGTCCCGAACTGTGCGTCTAGGATCGATGGTAACACGAGACGGGGATGCAATGTTTACGCAGGTTCGGGCCCTCTCTATGGAGGTAATACCCTACTTCCTGCTTGATTGATCTTCATGAATATGAGTATTACAAGAGTTGATCTACCACGAGATCGTAATGACTAAACCCCAAAAGTCAAGTCTGGCTATGATTATTCGGATGATCTATGGACCTAACCCTCCGGTTTATATAAGTACAGGAGGGATCTAGGGTTACACAAGGTCGGTTACAGAGAAAGGAATATTCATATTTGCTCTCCAAGCTTGCCTCCCACGCCAAGGAGAAGTCCCATCCGGACACGGGTAGAGTCTTCGGTCTTTGTATCTTCACGGACCATCATTCCGGCCCGTATCCAATAGGTCGGACGCCCGAGGACCCCTTAGTCCATGACTCCCTCATGGGGGGCACCCCATAGACACACAAGTTGATTGTTTAGCCGTGTGTGGTGCCCCCCTCCACAGAATTTCACCTCGGTCCTATCGTTGTAGTGCTTAGGCGAAGCCCTGCGTCGGTAACTTCATCATCACCGTCATCACGCCGTCGTGCTGATGAAACTCTCCCTGGGCCTCAACTGGATCAAGAGTACGTGGGAAGTCACCGAGCTAAACGTCTGCAGATCGCGGAGGTGCTGTGCGTTCGGTACTTGATCGGTTGGATCATGAAGACGTTCGACTACATCAACCGCATTTCATAACGCTTGCGCTTTCGGTCTAAGACGGTATGTAGACATACTCTCCCCCTCTCATTGATATGCATCTCCTAGATAGATCTTGCGTGATCGTAGGATTTTTTTTGAAATACTGCGTTCCCCAACATATATATCATAGACTCTGCAAATACATATCATTCGATGGCTTCAAATTTCAGCTGATATATAATGACCTATTGGGAAGGGCACTTTTACATAACCTGTCGGATGGAGCAAATTGCAAACTTTTATATAATGTTGTCAGAAACATCACAACTCCAAAGAAAGAGCAAAGGAATTGCACCTCACCGAGTATAATGCGGTATAACCTGCAACAAAGAGAGCAAGTGAAAGGCTTAATTGGGTATAAAAAATTCAGTTTACTGCCAAAATAAATCCTACCGAGGTTCAAGAAAAAGATAAATCACTAATACATAGAACATGGCATGCTTGATGCATCATACCATTATGCATCAATAATATTGCTGAAAGGGCGTGAGAAAAACAGAGGCATATTATTAGCAATCAAACGCATGCGTGAGACAAATTTAAATTTTTTAAATTGCACTCTATAATATAAAAAGACATATGTTGCCTGATGTCCCCATGAATGAGCAACTCCACGAAGTCCATGCGGGAGCATGTGGCGTTGATAGCCTTGACCAAGAGATTCGGCGGTGTGGAGAAGTTGTATTTGATGATCGAGACGGACTTCTCGACACTTGTCACCCCCAAGAGTGGTAGGCTATGCACCATAGCCTGCACTCACATTAAATGTGTGGTCGGGAACATGACCTCACACGGCCTCTATGAAACCTATCTGCATGTGAGGCATGTGAGGAGGCCCGTGTTCGGGCCACCTAGCACCGTCCGAAAATGTCACTGCTGACGTTCTTCTAGATCTGGTTTAATGGAGGATAGATTACTTGGTAGTAAACCTGCACAAAGGTATGATTGCCGTCACATCATTGGATCCTTCTGGATGTTGTAGTACTAATTGTGAAGAGGATTCTAGTGTAGTTTCTTATTGTACCGAGGGTTTAACATTTCAGCGAAATTTCACATATTTTGGTGGGGTTCGAAATACTTGCAACCATGAAATTTTGAGCCAAATTCAAACTAAAATTTAAATTAGCTTAAAAGTCATTAAAAATATTGATTTTTGAAACTCAAAATCCGAAATAATTTCCAAATTTCCCAAATATTGCATATTCCAAAAAAATTCCATGTCCGAAATTAAATACCTTACCGACGTGGCTTTTTGGGCAGGTCCATCTATTGTAGTTACGCTCAGGGTACCCCGGTTTTAAATACGCCGACATGCTCATGCGCAAAATCAAGAGGGGCTACTAAAAAAGAAAGTTTTTTGACGCTCCATTAGCTAGCGTACTCTTGTACTATTAATAAAACTTAAAAATAAATCAAATGTCAGCGAGTTGTAAGCCGCATCAACATTGGCTAGGTATCCTGCTTGGGAGATTTGTTTGATAGAAGGCCTCCTTTCTTCTTCACTATCCTCAAGTAAACCCGCATTAAGCATGGCTTTTGTAGCATGGATAACATTTCTTGACATGAGGTTGAGCTCTACTCCTGACTTGAGATAGATAGATTGCAACACATGCAAATGAAATGCTTGCAAGTTGGAATGATATAACAACGGAAGATGATGCATTTCACGACAGGATTAGCACCACGTCGTCCAGCGCAGGGCAGGGGTCGATGAAGCCGCCGCCATCCACGCACACCGTGCACTGCCCGAAGGGCAGCTGGGCCACGCAGCCGCCGCAGGCCGGGTGCCCCGCTTTGCACTGCAGGCAGGCACACAAATCGTAGATGGCCCGTAAATTAGCACGAAAGATTCGATCTCTCACCAAAGGAGGAAGAAAGAAGGAAAGAAAGAACGAGACCAACCTGAAAGACGGGGGGCTTGAAGGGGAGGGTGCAGAGGGGGCAGTGGAGCACTTTCTTGTCAATCCTCACGGCGAGCTCCACTCGTGGGCTGTACGCCGCCCCGACGATGGCGCGCCCATCTCCTCCTCTGGCCGCCTCTTGCCTCACGTGGCCTTCGGGCAGGTCCTGTCGCGCCTTCTTGGAGCTCTTGTCGGCCTTGTCCGGTGAAGCCCTGCTCCTCCCCTCGACGGCGGCGCCTTGCATCCTGGCTGGCCTTTGGGGACAGAAAATCGTTGTCTGGGTCTCAGTCCAAACTTTTTCCAGGAGGTGGGAGAGGAGAAGAGCAGAGGTCTGAGAACATAAGATGCCCAGGCAACCACACTACACTATAAATGCTTCCTCATTGTGGTTTCCATTCCCAAACTTATATGCTATAAATGTAAGCCGTGCTCTTAATCTATTTCATTATTGCTAGTTTATACATATATTAATGCTGTTCTAGAAAATTTGAGCAACATAAATGTAAGCACATTGTTTTTACTTTTGCATGGTTTCCTGCTTAATTGATACACGGAGGAGTGCCTCTTGAGTCCATCGCCAGATTATAACACCTTCAAACACGTGGGAGGCCATAGAAAGAAAAGGATACATGTGTAAGCACAAGGGACATGCGTAACCAAATAGTACAAAGGAGCACACAACGCATCACAACTTTTCACCCAGGTCACGACACATCCCGCCTTTCTCACTGCTGTCGACCGCCACATACGCCATGGCAGATGTGCTGGCCACCACCAGCACATAACGAGAACATGACCACAAGCATCCAAAAGATCCCTATAATAGGGTACCGGATTTTCAAGACCCCCGACGCCAAAAATCTTGATTAGCTGGTTGCATGGAGTAGGAAAAATAACCCCTTGATTTTGCAGATGCCATCAAGAAGCAATGAGGAATCCATCTATCACCACACCATGCAACAACCTAGCCCAGAGGCTTCTAAGCAGGCATCCGTAGCTGGAGCTTATACAGACACAGGGGGATTACCCGAGAGGACACCAACCAAGATCATCCTCGCATCGGTGCATGAGAAAGGCTTGAACAACGTTGCTGGAGCATGAAAAAGCTAACACCAATTATGATGTGGGAAATCAAGTATCGGCTCCCAACCAACCTCTGCTAACCACCAGGCGACAGGACATGGAGAGTAGAAAATACACCCAAGATTACAATAGGGGCTAAGCTTCACCTAATATCCTAGAAATAACATAGTGGAGAATAGGTGGCAGAAAGCTTATTTGAACCTAAGGAGAGACAAGAATAGAAGGACCTCATGACCAGAACACGAACCGCTAGCATAATCCCCAAATCAAAATATGTGAGAAAAGATCTCGGCAGGACAAAACACAGGCAATGATTATTTAATGGGGAAATGAATATTAAACCAGGAGGAGCAGGAGTTCACAAAGGATGACACATATTCCTCGCTTGGCATCCAATTGACATAGGCATCCCCATACCGGCATGGTAGCCCCGAAATCCGCCATAAGGGGTGCACAAAGGACTACCCTTTTTGATAACCTACTACTACAAGAAATCAATGTTAAAAGTACGCCTAGGCTCTAATAATGAGGGTTTTGATGTTAATGGCATTATGATTAGATGAATAACTATGTTTCAGGTGTGCTTCCAGTATACAGATCGTAAGCAATGGAGTATAAAAGTTGGTCAGTGATACATCTCCAACATATCTATAGTTTTTGTATGTTTCATGCCTATTATCCTTCAAGTTTGCAATATATTCAATCCTTTTGTGGGACAGGCCTATTAATTGAGTGGCGAGCACCAATTTTGTTTTTCTGCTATTTTTGGGATATCAGGAAATCACCACAGAAAAAGTCACCGGAAAAAACAGAAAAAAATAGAAGGTGTTTTTGTGCCGGAAGAAGACTAGGGCACCAAGGCCCTCTGCATGGAGGGGCCAATAGGGCAGAGGCGTTCAAAGGCCAGAGGATCCTTGGTGGGACGCCTAGGGCCTATGGTGCTTCCCACGAAGGTGGCTCCGGTGACCAATGGCTATATATAGCCTGAAAGCCTTTCCCCAATTTATCATGCATTTTTTCACGTCAACTATCTCATGGTCTGAGGCGATCTTCATTTCAACCCTGATCTAGTACTTTGTCGGAGGGGGAAAATTCATCTCGATCTTCACCGACATCGATCCTCACACTCAAAGATGAGTGGTGAGTAGTCTAACCCCTGAATATGGGTTCATGGCGGTAACCAAGATGTAATCTCTCCACTTCGTTGTTCAATACAATAGACAAATGAGCTGTGTCAATCTAAAGTTTTCTTTAGATATTATTTCGTTCATTTGATGAATTATTTATTTGTTCAAAAATTTTGGATGATTTTATGGGTCATATTTCTCCCTGCTTGCTTGTTTACTCGTGTCCAGTTTAGATCGGTAGCTAGTAGTGGAAAGAGTTTTGCATTACCTGGGTTCAACCTTGCAGGTAAACTAGCATAGTGACACGAACTGAAAAAGACACTTTTTTAGCATAGTACAGAAGCAAGCGCTCATATATACGCGCATACACTCATCCCTATGAACGCACACACGCACACCCCTACCCCTATGCGCATATCCGAGAGACTGAGCCAGCATATCATCTAGATGTTTTATGAAGTCACGGTAGGTGCCTCGTAGTCGACGGGAACGTCTCCTCTCACAGAACGCACATCGCCGGAAAATCCTGAAATAAATCCAAAATAAATGCGAGCACAAGAATTTGAACCCTGTTGGGCTAGGGATAGCACTGTCCACCTAACCATCCAACCACAATTTGTCATGATCCGTAACACTCCATATGAAGAATCATCCTCATCAATGTGGAAGTTTTCTTTTACCTATACAAGAATGAGAAGTTCACAAACTTAGAATCAATAAAACAAACCACCAGAACTAATTTGGAACAACATTCACTAAAAAACAAGTATGTTGAAGTTTGTGATTATGTATTTTGAAATAATAACGTGACATGGATTGAAGTAGTACATTATAATAATACAAAGTGATGCAATATTTTTACTGTAAAACTAATTGAAGCGTATTTCGGGTGTGAGGCACAACGTATCCTAAAACAACAGGCCGCTGCATTGAACACTAAATCCACAGACATCATCTCCAACAGATAAGTGGAAAAAGGACTCACCTCTATTACCGAGTCCCACAAACAAATAATGAATATATCACCTTTCCCACATTGGACAAGATTGCTATCTGTGGCAATCAATGTAAATTGGATGTGAACTGCTTTCAAAATATTTCCCCTACTGCATGGATGGAAACTAATACATAATTTAGTTCTGGGATAAATGGAGGATAAAAATATTGTACTAATAGGAAACAATTATTTAAGAATCAAAGCAGTCATCTCAGCTTCGTGTGCCAGTTCTTCTTGGAAAATGAAGAAAACAAATATATCTATTAATATATATTCCTACATTCTGGTTGGAATAAATAAGTGATACAAAAGAACCTAACAAAAACAAGGTCTAATAATAAGTGACCATGCCTTGTTCAAATGGGCAATTATTACAATTAACATCAATATGTCAAGTTGTTAATAGAGAAAATTGAAGCACATATGTGCATTGTACGTAAGTAATGTTTTTGGCCACCTCAGGGAATCATTTTATGAATTAGTTAATAGGAAGGAAGAATACTATGGAAAATATTTAAAGATGGATATATATATATATATATATATATATATATATATATATATATATATATATCAGACTCTGCAAATACATATCAGTCGATGGCTTCAAATTTCAGCTGATATATAATGACCTATTGGGAAGGGTGCTTTTACCTAACCTGTTGGATAGAGCAAATTGCAAACTTTTATGTGATGTTGTCAGAAACATCACAACTCCAAAGTCAGAGGAAAGGAATTGCATCTCAGCGAGTAAGTGAAAGGCTTAATTAGGGATTAAAAATCAGTTTGCTGCCAAAATAAATCCTACCAAGATTCAAGAAAAACATAAATTGCTAATACATAGAACATGGCATGCTTGATGAATTATACCATCATGCATCAATAATATTGCTGAAAATGCATGAGAATAACATAGGCATATATTAGCAATCAAATGCTTGCGTGAGACAAATTGAAAAAAAAATCAAATCGCACTATATAATATAAAAAGATATATGTTGCCTGACGTCCACATGTAAGAGCAACTCCATGAAGTCCATGCGGTAGCATGTGCCATTGATTGCCTTGACCGAAAGAGTGAGCGGTCTGTGGAAGTCGCATTTGATGATCGAGGCAGACTTCTCGACACGTGTCACCCCCGACAGCGGTAGGCTATGCACCGTAGCTTGCACGCACATTGAATGCATTGTGAGGAACGTGACCTCACACAACCACTGTGAAAGTTGTCTGCATGCGAGGCGCGTGTGCTGAGGAGGCCCGTGTTCGGGACACCTAGCACCGTCCCAAAATGTCACTAGTCGTTTTTGTAGATATGGTTTAACGAGGGTAGATATGTCACAAAGGTATGCAAGCCGCCACGTAATTTGCCCCTTCTGGATGTTGTACTACTAATTGTCAAGAGGAATGTAGGTTCTTCATGTACCGAGGGTTCAAAATTTCAGCGAAATTTCACATATTTTGGTGGGGTTCGAAATAATTGCAACCCTGAAATTTTGAGTCAAATTCAAACTAAAATTTAAATTAGGTTAAAAAGATGAAAAATTATAAATGTTTGAAACTCAAACTCCGAAATAAGTTCCCAATTTCTGAATTTCTGCATATTTCGGTGACGCCCGAAATTTTTCCATGTCCGAAATTAAAAACCTTACCGACACGGCTTTTTGCGCTGGTCCATCTATAGTTATGCTCTGCGTACCCTGGTTTTAAATATGCCGACATGCTTCGTTCGCAAAATTAAGAGGGGCAACTAAAAAAGAAAGTTTTTTCACGCTCCACTAACCAGCGTAGTCTTCTACTATCAATACAACCAAAATATAAATCAATTGTTAGTGAGTGAGATCTAAAATTTGGGAGTTATCCAAACGCATGTCATGCCCATCAGGAAACACCAATTGTTTGGTAGGGTAACTCTCAGCCGACATTCAAGTTGTAAGTAGATGTTTACACTTATAGTATCGATGACTTGTTTTCATTTTAATATCGAAAGATTATTTTGTTAGAAAATAGAATTTTTTCCTCAAAAAGCTCATTCATCTAGAAAAGAATTATGGCCACGTTTAGTAGAAGTTACTACTTTTCGTTTTTGGCAGACTGCAGGCCTCAAAGAGGTCTAGAACACTTTAGTATGAGCAGTTTAAGCAGTGGACAGAGATAAGTTTCCCCGTTAGGAAGGATATGGATTTGATTCATTCCTTAGGAAGACTCTGAGAGAAGCTTAATCAGCAATTACAGCAGGGTTATATGCTGCATCAACATTGGCAAGGTATCTTCCTTGGGAGATTTGTTTGATAGAAGGCCTCCTTTCTTCCTCACTATCCTCCATTAAACCCGCATTAAGTATCGCTTTCGTAGCATGGATAACATTTCATGGCATGAGATTGAGCTCTACTCCTGACTTGAGATAGATAGATTGAAACAGATGCGACTGAAATGCTTGCAAGTTGGAATGACATAAGAACGGAAGAAGATGCATTTCACGAAAAGATGAGCACCAAGCATAATATCCTGCGATTTAAATACAGTGCCCTACAATGACATTAAAGGTGAACTACATCTACTAATTAACATCACCCAAATAGTTTCAGCTGCAACTCCAAAATAAGTAAGCATGAACTGCCTTGAATACATCGTTTGTTTCCCATCAACACAGCAACGGTGGACCTAATCAAGCCAATGCATCGGACCAAGGGGAGATCTTGTCGATGCGGATGTGCAGGCGAACTTCCATGGACGCAGCCCCGTCCCCTGTCGCTGCTGGAACCAGGTACATCCGCGGCACCGGCAGGAACGTCGGCTCGTCCTTGGCGGCCACCGTGCCGGGCGACGAGCTGCTCCTTATGTGCATGTCCACCAGCAACATGTCCTCCTTGCTGCAGTTCGACGACGCCGCCTGGGACGGCTCCAGATTGACCCACATCTTGCACGTGAACCGGGGCCGCGTCGCCGCCCTCGCCCTAGCGCACACCAAGGACACGGCGGTCATGCCAGCGCCGAGCGCACCCACGGTCAAGAGGAAAACATGGTTGTCGTCCCCGAGAAGCACCACCCGCGGGGTCGACACAGGCAGCTGGAGCTGGCTGATCTTGCGGTACTGCACGGCGCGCACCGGCACCGAGTGGACGGTGTGGAGGTGGCCGGCGAGCGCCTGCGGCGCGCCGACGTAGACGCAGCCCGGCTCCGTGCAGTGGCAGGGCGCGTGCGGGCACACGGTCTTGTGCTCGGCGACCTCGTGGTAGGTCACGTACCTCTGGCAGCCGGCATTGGGGCACTCGATCCTAGTCGAGGACACCATGACGTCAAGCGCGGGGCAGGGGTCGAAGAAGCCGCCGTCGTCCACGCACGCCTTGCACCGCCCGAAGGGCAGGAGGGCCACGCAGGAGCCGCAGGCCAGGTGCCCCGCTTTGCACTGCAGGCAGGCACACAAATCGTAGACGGCCCGTAAATTAACACGAAAGAGTCGATCTCTCACCGGCACCAATGGAGGAAGAAAGAACGAGAGGAACCTGGAAGACGGGGGGCTTGAAGCGGAGGGTGCAGAGGGGGCAGTGGAGCACTTTCTTGTCAATCCTCACGGCGAGCTCCACTCGCGGGCTGTACGCCGCCCCGACGATGGCGCCCCCATCTCCTCCTCTGGCCGCCTCTTGCCTCACGTGGCCTTCGGGCAGTTGCAGCCGCGCCTTCTTGGCTCTCTCGTCAGCCTTATCCGGCGAAGCCCTGCTCCTCCCCTCGACGGCCGCGCCTAGCATCCTGGCTGGCCTTTGGGGAAAGAAAACCCGTGTCTGTGTGTCTCAGGCCAGAGTTTTTCCAGGAGGTGGGAGAGGAGAATAGCAGAGGTCTGAGTACAAAAGGTGCCGAGGCAGCCACACTACACTATAAATGCTTCCTCATTGTGGTTTCCATTCCCAAACTTATATGGTATAGATATAAGACATGCTCTTAATCTATTTCATTATTACTAGTTTATCCATATATTAATGTTGTCTTTCTTTCAAGTACCTACAAGTGTGCGATAAAAGTTTGACTATTGCAGATCAATGCTATTCTAGAAAAATTGAGGAACATAAAAGTAAGCACATTGTTTTTTTTTGCGTAGTTTCCGGCTTAATTGATACAAGGTGGAGTACTTTTGACTCCATCACCGGATTATAACATCATCAAACACGTGAGAGCCCATAAAAAGGAAAGGATACATGTGTAAGCACAAGGGACACACATAACCAAATAATACAAAGGAGCACACAACCCATCACAACTTTTCACCCAGATCACGACACATCACACCTCTCTCACTGTTATCGATAGACACATACGCCCTGGCTGATGTGCTGGCTGCCACCAGCAAATAACAACAACATGACACAACCGTCCAGAAGATCCCTGGAACAGGGTGGAGACCCCCGATGCCAAAAATCTTGATTAGCTGCTTGCATGGAGTAGGAAAAATAACCCCTTGATTCGGCAGATGCCATCAAGAAGCAATGAGGAATCCATCTGTCACCACACCATGCAACAACCTAGTACAGAGGCTTCTAAGCAGGCATCCGTAGCTGGAGATTATAGAGACACAAGGGGGTAACCAGAGAGGACACCAACCAAGATCATCCTCGCATCGGTGCATGAGAAAGGGTTGAACAATGTTGCCGGAGCCCGAAAAAGCTAACACTAAGGATGCTGCGGAAAATCAAGTATTGGCTCCCAACCAACCTGTGCTAACCACCAGGGAACAAAACATAGAGAGTAGAAAATACATCCAAGATCACAGGAGGGGCTAAGCTTCACCTAATATCCTAGAAATAACATAGTGAAGAATAGGTAGCAGGAAAGCTTGCTTGAACGTAAGGAGAGACAAGAATAGAAGGAGCAACCAAGTCACTCAACCGCTTCCGATTTTCCGTGGCGGAGCTCCCACTCAAGGTTTGTGTTTACTGCACTCGTTGGTTGTGGATGCTCCTGAGTTGTGTCGTGGGGCTTGGCACACACGCCAGTGTGGTGCGTTAGGCTTCTTTCGAACTCCCTGTATTGTGATCCCTCGAAGCACTACTGCGCCTCCACTCGCTGTCGTTCGCCTGCGATCGCCGCCGCTCGCCGCGTTGGGAAGTAGGCTGGATGCAGCTCCCCTCGTCCAGTTCGAAGCAAAAAACTGCCTAGGAGACGCCTAAGTATGCAGCTCCGCTGCCCATAGTTGCAGCTCCAATGGACAAGGGTCCAGCTTTGGCTCGCTATCATCATCCTCATTTACGGTCTGCTCCCAGCTTCCATCGCCACCGCTCACCATTGTTGGTTGGTCGTCCCCTGGTTGAAGCTTTTTCAGATGACGGATGTAGCATTCTCTGTTGCCAGTCGTAGCAAAAGTCGCCGCCAATTGTAGCTTTTATCGCGGCAGGTTGCAGCATTCCGATTGCACTTGAGGTACCGGTTCGAGCAATCGCGGCGGTTGGTTCTAGCAAATTCGATTGCCGGTTCCAGCAAAACGCAGCCGATGGACCCCTTTTTCTTTTCGCCGGTTCAATCGTTGAAGCGAAAAATCAGTAGACGACGGAGCCCTTCTTCTCGCCGATTCAATCTTTGAAGAAAAATCACGCGCTGGTTCCAGCTCCGGCATAGTACGGTTGCAACAAAAGAGGTTCATGGTTGCACACCCCCGCCCCTCCAATCTAACTTGCCGTGGTGACACTGCACCTCACCGCGGTCGCCGGTTCCAGCAAAACCGGGGCATGGTTGCAGCTCCCGCATCAAACGATTGTAGCATCCCTCCCCGCGTTGGTGTGGCCACAATGGAAAAGCTTGCGGATGTCCGACGATTGCAGCAACTACGAGCCACAGTTCCAACATCTGGCCATGGCGGTGCCAGCTTTCTGGAGCCTTAGTTGCATCTCGCCTCCCTCACGATGCTGATTGAAGCTGCCAGCCTCGCCGGTCGCAGCACCCGGTCGCGCGGGAGGAAGACAAGGACATGGACGGCCATGGCTGCCACAGTGCAGGAAGCCGTGGCAACGGAAGTAAATCGCGGTGTCCCCCCCCCCCCCCCCGTCGCCGTCCGCGGCCTCTGCTCTGAACGTGCCCAGCAACACGAACAGGATGAGCACCACAGTGCACCACCCAACAGCAAGGACAGTTGCAACTGCCCCACGTCGTGAGGAAGAAGTATGAAAGAAGAAGAAAAAATGATTCGCAGGTGTTGCGCTTGTGGCCTGTTGGACGCATGATCCATATGGATCGCAAGCCTGGCGTGCGACCGGCCCAATCTTGGGTCGGCGCCCCGGCTACAAACATTTCCTTTTTTTGCAATCAAAGCCATGAGAATATTATATCATTTATATTTTGTAGATAATGTCGTCATATGGGAACGGGAGCAGAATAGGAGTTGGCCACCACTTGTGATGCGTCGAGGAAACCTAATCTGACAGCGACGAGACTTTGCTCTTTCCATAATACGCTGAAGGCCTATCATGTAAAAACATCATCTCATCGACACGATCTGGCTTGGCCATGAACAACGAGACAACCAAGAGGAGCAAGATGGCGCCATGCCAGATGCCTCCCGACCTCTTGCAGATCATGGCCCGGCTGCCCATCAAGTCGCTACTCCGGTTCAGGTGCGTCTACAAGGCATGGCGCCACACCATCTCCGACAACGTGACGTTTCGTGGCGCCCACCTCTGTACCCAGAAGTCATGCTTGCTCGTGTGGACCAGTACGAGAGAGGACCGCACGAACAAGGTCACCACCATTGGCTTGTACATGTCGGAGGAGGGTGCAGCCCTCGTGGACACCATGGACTTACCTCATGAAGACGATGCGCATTGCTTCGCGCACTGCGATGGGCTTGTATTGTGCCCACGCAGACCGTGGTACGCACACTCAACCCAGCCACACGTCGCGTCCTCCCACTGCCTCCGAGCTCCAACAGTGTAGCAACTGACCGCTTCTACAAGCTGCTCACCCACCAAGTGTTTGGCATCAGCTACGACCCTCGCAGCGACGCCTACAAGGTCACACGCTTCTTCTTCGGCCATATGGATCCCGGTCCGGGGCAGTTACCACCAGAACTTTTGGGATGGAGGTTTTCACCATCGGGGTAGACCAGCATTGGCGTGAGATGGCGAGGAAACCACCCCACACTGCTGACATTTTGAGAAACCCGACCTTCTTCGAGGGCTCATTGTTTTGGCCCATTGACCAGAACAAACTCGCGGATGGAGAATCGACACCAGGGTTTCTCCGCTTCAGACAGGAGGACGAATCATTCACCGTCACGCCACTGCCTCCTTGCTGCACGGGGCTCATGTACGCAACGCCCTACTTGGGCGGGCTGCACGGGGGAGCTGAGTGTGGCTCATCCAGGGCCCAAGTATGAGTCAATTGAGATTTGGATGTGCAACGGCATAGAAACCAACCCGCCAACATGGACACAACGTTACATCTTCGGCGTCTATTGCCCCCAATGACTGAATTTGTCAGAGCCACCATGTACTATGTATGCCTAGATGTCTTGGTTCAACGGGTTATCAAAGATATAGTTGGCGTGGGACGTTTGCTACACCATAACCATGACTCGGTAATCCCCTACATTCCACCCATAGTGCAAGTCTAGTTGAAAATCCTATGGCTAATACTAGCAGGGAGATCTCTCTGGTATACTTGTCCAAATCAAATCCTGGTTGTAATATAGAAAAAACAAATCTATGTCTAATTTTTGCTTGGACAATTACTCGTATATATGTAAAGTAAGGGTTAAGGGCCCAGACCAACACAACACCATCGAATGTTTACCAGCTTCTTAGAATTAGGGATGCAAAGTGGCATCCTGCATCAGCCCACATCCTCCGGTTGATTCAATAAAACCAAGGCATTCCTCTTTTTGTCACAATTAGTGTATTTGTATTACTAGCATAGTTTAGAGGGCTTAAGTGGGACACCACGTTGCATCCCTACTTAGAGTAGGGCATATACTACGTTCATAGAAATCATATGCTATCGTAAGTAAGGGCCTTTGGCTGGCCTACGAAGCCGCATGACTCGGTCAATCATCAATGTCTAAAAACAGAAATCATATGCTATCTGATAAAAAGCCTCAGTTGTACCTTGTGCTAAGTTCACCTTGCTTTCATTCACATACCAGATGAGTAATAGCCATTGCATTTTGTTCGTCTAATGGCACATAATTAACACCATGTTTTCATGGATCCAAACAATTTGATCTGCTTAAGCAACCAGCCCAATGGCCCGCACTTTAAGTCAAAAATATACCAGTATCGATACTTTCCCCACAATCCAACGCCTTCAGAGAGTTGCAGCCCTGCAGTTTTTCATGTTGCGACATGGCCATGTAAGCTTGGATCAAGATCACCTAGTTCGGACCCCAGAAGCCTCCATGCGATTTTCTCTTACAAATATAGATCATACATAAAGATTGTTCGATACAAGTTCAAGTACTGTTTAAGCAATACATGACATGCTTGCAAGAAGAATAAGTTTAGCAATGTATCAAGACATGCCAAAAGAACACTAATGCCTCCTTCAAAAGCTGACAAATATCTACTACGATATTCAGAAACAGTCTTTATCAGTCGGCACCCAAATATCGAATCCTACATCCTACGCAGGCAGCGAGTGGTACATACATGGGCCCGCCATCACTTGCGCATGTTTCCTACGATGGCATGAGCATCATACCAACCATGGCTGTGGCACTCTTACCGGAGCCATGGAGCAACACCTTCGGCATGAGGAACAGGAAGCAATCTTTGGGCAGCCCATCATACAGATTAGTGCTCCTGGTGTGAAAGTCCATAGCCCGAGAAAAGCTTGGTTCAGTGCACTACAATGATAGCCTGCACCTGAATTTGGATCCAGTAATGTGAGGCTGGATGTAGCAAACTGAGATGACACCACCAAGGAACCCCATAGTCATGTTGACAAGGAACATGTGCCCATCCTCGCCCATGAGAATGGTTGATCCCAGCTGGATGCGGATCTGGAACACCTTGTTGTACATAACTTTCGGGGGATGCGACTTGTGCTTGCCTGGAAAATGGTCGAGAAGCATCATGGCTGATACACTGAAGCCGCAAGGGCACTCCAGACGCGACGTCCGAAGACAAGACCTGCTCCTCTGCCGCCGAAGACGATGACGATGAGGAGGAGGAGGAAAGTGATTCTCCCACGGATGGGGGGACGAAGAAGAGGGCGGCCTCCACAATTCTGGAGGCGGAGGCACCCAAGAAGGGGAAAGGCCCACTCCTGGGCAGTTCCGCAAGGGATGTCGACAGCAGTACGGAGCGACGCCCCCGGAACAAGCCCCTGGCTGCATCGTGAGTGCTAAGAACCCGTACATGTCCAATTATATGGCCTTTCCACCTCATGGTACTTTACATGGTTTAATTTTATCATTGCAGTCCGGCCCACGACAGCTCCCAACGATCCTCATCAAGAGGCTCGTTGGACTCAAAGGAGATGGCCAGCGAGACACCGCCGGCCACTTACTCTCCCAAGGCCAAGGATGAGAACGAGGTGTTGTCCCAAAGGATCTTCCCAGGCCAGGGAGAGGTTCGGGAGGCCGTCAAGGCGGCGCCGGAGGTCGACACCTCGGCCGCCGGACACATGGGGGAACAGGCCCCTATGGAGACTGACGATGGGGGTCGTACTCAATTCGGCCCACCTCTAAGCACGGATCTGAACACCCATACGGCCCAGAGTCCGACAAGTAGCCTCCTTCAAGTGAAGGCGGCGTGCCCATCCCGCCGGCGACCTTTGTCCAACCAGAGGCGCCAAATAATCTATTGGAAGCGGTGTGAGGCGCTTCCATTGTGGAAGAACACTGTGTCCTTACGTGTACGGTGATTGAGAAGGTTCGGTCCGTTAACAGCGGACTGACCGAAGCCTGCTGTGGCCTGCTGACAGGAGCAGCGTTTAACCGAGAAAATCCCAATATAGATAGTAGCCCCTGAGACACTGTCCGGTGTTCAGAAACAAAAGCTGCGCAGATGATCAATTAAATTTCACAGGAAGCTAAACAAATTGTGTCTGATTTGAATGAGCAGGCGTCGCTGCTGGCCGCGACCTCTCACACTGCCGAAGTCTCTGGACTAAGGCAGAAACTGGAGCTGGCCGAAGAAGATCTCGGCCAGGCGAGGAAGCAGCTGGAGGACCAGCAAGGTATGCAGTGACACGCAATGTATCCGGAAAGAATAAATGGTATATACTGACAGTGGTGTCATGCTATGTGTAGGGGCGATGACCGAGGTTGAGGCCCTGAAAAAGGCCCTGGCCGAAGCTGAGGGAAAAGTTGTCAAGGAGCAGGCTGCTCGTAAAAAGCTTAAGGCCAGGCTGAACGAGGTCCAGCAAGAGCTCCAAGATGCTGTCAAGAAGTATGACGCCTTGGAGGGAGATGTTTTGGCTCGAGAGACCGAACTCTCAAAGGCTCGCCAAAGCACGGAAGCAGCCCGGGTTGCAGCCCGGGGTGCCCTCTGGGAGATACAGGAGGCCCAGAAGATCGCAGTGGGTAAGTCATTTAGTTTGCAAAGCAAGCATGTGAAGAAGAAATATCTCCTACTAACCCAGATTCGGAGTTCTCTAGGAGCATTTGCAGATCTGCCGTGTAGTGTGTCCGACGCCGTGGAGTTCTTCTGAGTCAAAGAAGGGAGCTTGGCGGAGAAGTTGTTCTGGTCACAGTATCTTACGCCAGAGCATCCTGAGCCCTTCACCGGTCAGCTAAAACAGCCGGTGGAGCTGCATAGGGTGGCCGAACTGGCCATGAAGGATTTGATAATCCGGCTGTGGCCAGCCGAAGCTATACTCTGCAGCTACTTCGAACTCGTGAAGCGGCTGGTGAACGCCTGTGCTCGATAGAACGTTGTCAAGCGATCGGCATGCATTAATGGTACACGCATAGCCTTCGCCAGCGTCACGATATGGTGGGCGAAGATGGATGCCATCAAGCTGACGACCGAGGGGCCGCCAGAGGACAAGGAGCACCGCACGCCTGAGCGGTATTTTGCAGACGTCCTGGACGGGTCGCGCATTGTAGCAACGCAATGTGCGCAAGACACTATTTTCGAATGAATACAATCATGTTGTCTTTGCCCTGTATGATGAAACGACATCGTTATGTAATATAATGTCTAGATAAAAAATTTCTCCTCCTGTGCGGCCGTGTTATGTGAAATCTGAGAGTTGGACAGTTATCGGCTTCTGCCCCCACGTAGGAAATACGGGGGTGTTCGGGATGTAATCTAAACACTCTTGATCCAATTGTTTGCTCCTTGAAGGAGGTGTTTAGCGCGGCGAACCAGGCAATCGGACTATGCGGCTTTAGCACCATCACTTAGCCATAGGAGTTTGATAGATAGAAATATAGGCGCAGCCCCTACTATCCGGACTAGGATGCTATAAACACTTGATTGGGTAAGTACCAATCCCTCGTGTAATGCGGAAAAAATCTCTAAGGATTTGAGACCTCCGAAGAGCTGACCGGCTCTCGCCGCATCATGACAATCTATTTTCGGCTTTCTCTACCGAGGTGCTCACTTGGGTAAACTAGGGCACAATCATAGTAGTTCTCCCTTTACTACGCTAACCGATACAGCGAAACGTAAGGTAGTAAGCACAGGAGCCGGGCAACCCAACTATTGACCAAAGACATGATTCGGAGCCAATGCATATAGTGCTAAATTCGAGGTCCCGAATTGTACTTGTAAAAGTGTTCGGACTTTTGTTGCCATACTGTGGGGCGCTATGAAGCCCCTGGCAAATTGAAACGCACGAGAGTGTACGGGTGTTACCTGATAGAGTTACCAGAAAAAGAAAAGACAAAAAAGGAAGAAAAAGAAGAACAAGTGGTAAGCTAGAACCGTAAAAATTTGGGCCACAAACTGCTTCTATTATAATTTCCTTAGTGCGCTAAAGTGCATTTATACAAGTAGTGCGATAAGCAGAAGGCTATTTTCTATGCCTTAACCAAGTGAGAGCTGCGTGTGGGTCCTGAAAATAGGTAGAGGGATCGTTAAAGAGGCCACCTAAAGATTCCCCTGTACGTCTATTCTTCTTGTCGCCTTGGTATTTTTATCCTTCGAAAAGAATCGATGGTCAAGCCGCCAAAAAAAGCCCTGTAAAAAAAGAAAAAGGAAATAGTGAAATTATGTGTGTCCGGAGCGGTCGAGCCGTATTGCGGAACACAAGCTGGTCATGCCTCCACCCGTGCCCATGGTATTTTTAGCGCATAATTATGTACGCGTGGCACATTTGCCGCCACTTGGTCGGGACTGGGACGGAGGCTAAATTGCCAGTCGAGCTGTCGGCGTTCTGGGAACGGGGGTCCCTAGACTTGCCTGCCTGCGGCTTGCGGCATGGCTCGAGTGGGGCCCCAGTGCGGCCCAGCTTCATCAGCTCAAGCTCAAGACCCTCGCAAGGGGCCAAGCCTTGCGGGGCGGATGACAGGAGGCTTCCTCAGGAGCAACCTCATCAGGCAGGCTCCCGAGGAGGCGGAGAGATCAAGGCAGGGGTGCCTCACGAGGAGCCCGTGACGCAAGCCATGACGATCGAGATTAGGCGGGCGCCAGGCGGGCACCGGCCTACGCAGTGTCCTTGTTTCCCCTTCGGTGCAAAGGGACCAAGCGTAGGCCAAGGCAACGGTTAAAGGTTACCATTCTGGTGCAACGAGACCAAGACCAGCAGAGCGGAAGGACAGAGGTCACCATGGAGCCCAAGACGGCGTCATCACCAGTGCTTTTGGCAGCCGAAGACCACCTTTGGTCAGGATAACTTGTAATAGATGTTCCCCTTCAAAATGGCCAATTGTTTGCGCCCTTCCCGCTCATTATTTGGGAAGAGGACCAGGGCCTCTATAAATAGGACTAACCACCATAAGGAGGAAAAAAAGAAGGAAAAGAGAGACAGAAAAAGAGAGGGAAAAAGGGAGAGAGAAGAGAAAGAGAGAGGGAGATCCAGACCGAGTAGAACACACTGCACTAGCTCAAGAACACCTCTCGCGAGGCCGTTCTTCCCATGTATTGTTCATCATGAGCCCCTGAGGAAACCCACCACACCACACACTAGAGTAGGGTATTAGACCACATCGGTGGCCCGAACCAGTATAAACCTTGTTTCCCTTGAGTGTTCTTCTTTCCAGCCTAGATTTCTTGCGAGCCATAGAAGCGCGAGTCGGTAGGGGAAAGATCTCAGTGCGCACCCCAGCGTTCGAACCTTAAGGGTCTACCGGAACCCGAAATCCGACATTTGGCGCGCCAGGTAGGGGTGCGCCGGAATCTTTCTTTCGTTGTTCACGCGTGGTCTTCCGTCGTGTCCATGGCTAACGCTCGTCGGGATCGCGCCGAGTGCCGGGCTGCTCTCGCCACCCGCGTCGCCCAGACGGTGCCCGTCGGCGGACGCCCTCGTTGTTCCCCGTCGCCTGCCGCCAACGCCGCCACCGGCCCGGCGGGGAACGAGCAGTAGGCCTTGTCACAGCATCCTTCGATGCAGCGGGAGGGCCGCACCGCAACCCCGTCACTGACTCTAGCCGATTCGTTGTCCCATGCCCATCGCGCCCCCACGGACGCGCATGCCGCGCTGTTCCTAGCAAGAGATGTAACGCCCTCGATGCGGCTATATCTCCCACGTGTCGAGGCACGACTTAGAGGCATAGCCGCATTGAAAGCAATGTCGCAAGTCGGGAAATCATCACACATCCCATGTACATAAATAATATAAAGGGGAATGACATAGTTGGCTTACACTCGCCACGTCACATCAAAGTACATAAATAACATCCATCATACAAATCACTCATGGCCCGACTACGGCGCCAAAATAGAAAAGACCCCCAACATGCGACAAGGCCCTGAATCTAACCCCGAATAGGCACCACTACTGATCATCAGGAAAAGACACATAGTAACGCTGAGAGTCCTCGTCGTACTCCCACTTGAGCTCGAGCGCGCCATCTGGAGCTGTATCATCTGTCCCTGCATCTGGTGTAATAGTAATCTGTGAGCCACAGGGACTCAGCAATCTCGCACCCTCGCGATCAAGACTATTTAAGCTTAATAGGTAGGAAAGGGGTAAGGTATAAGTGGAGCTGCAGCAAGCGACTAGCGTATATGGTGGCTAACTTATTCGCAAAAGAGAGCGAGAAGAGGAGGCAAAGCACGAGTGAGGAACTAGAGAGCAACCTGCGCAAACATAACTCCAATACCGTGTCCACTTCCCGGACTCCGCCGAGAAGAGGCCATCACGGCAACACACTCAGTTGATTCATTCTAATTAATTAAGGTTCAAGTTATCTAGAACCGGACATCAACAAATTCCCATCTGCCCATAACCGCGGGCATGGCTTTTGAAAGATCAATCCCTGCAGGGGGGTCCCAACTTAGCCCATAACAAGCTCTCACGGTCAACGAAGGAATAGACCTCCACCCAAGACACACCGATCAGACTTGGTATCTCGGTACAACAAGACGATTCGACAGGTTAAAACAAGTCCAGCAACACCACCCAGATGTGCCGACAAATCCCGATAGGAGCTGCACATATCTCGTTCTCAGGGCACACCGGATGAGCAAGACGTCGGGTAGGCCAGCCCAGAGTTGCCCCTGGTAGCCCCGTACATCGCTCGGTGGGACCAACACTCAGAGGAGCACTAGCCCAGGGGGGTTAAAAATAAAGATGACCCTCGGGCTCCGGAAACCCAAGGGAAAAAGAGGCTAAGTGGCAAATGGTAAAACCAATGTTGGGCATTGCTGGAAAAGCTTTAATCAAGGCGAACTATCAAGGGGTTCCCATTATAGCCCAACCGCGTAAGGGACACAACAATCCGGGAACATAACACCGATATGACGGAAACTAGGGCGGCAAGAGTGGAACAAAACACTAGGCGAGAGGCCGAGCCTTCCACCCTTTACCAAGTATATAGGTGTATTAAGATAACATAGCAATATAATGATATCCCAACAAGTAAATAGATGTTCCAACAAGGAACGGCTCCAATCTTCACCTGCAACTAGCAACGCTATAAGAAGGGGCTGAGCAAAGCGGTAACATAGCCAATCAACGGTTTGCTAGGATAAAGGTGGGTTAGAGGCTCAATCATGGCAATTGGGAGGCTGACAAGCAAGTGGTAGGCATCGTAGCATTGGCATAGCAAAAGAGCGAGCAAACTAGCATAGCAAAGATAGTAGTGATTTCGAGGGTATGATCATCTTGCCTGCACAGTTGTCAGAGTTGACTGGATCCTCAAAAGCGAACTCAATGGGCTCCTCGTTAACGAACTCGTCTCCCGGCTCTACCCAACAACACAAATAAGCAACAAGGATACAATCAACCACGTGCAAGGGCAACCAATAATATGCAAAGATGGTATGCTATGCGGGATGCGATGCGGGATGCAAAATGCAAGACGTGACAGGAAATGCATGAACCTGGCCTCAACTTCGTAAACCAAGTATGCCACTCGATAGAGGGGAATAAATCACCTGAAAACGATATAAAGATCATAGGAATCGGAGCTACGGTTTGGAAATGGCAAGCGTTTTACGAAACGAACCGATCTGTGATTTACAGCAAGTAGGCTCTTAAATGCAACGAAATGAACATGCTACAACCACCAAACATGAAAACAAAATGCATGGCAGGGCTGTACACAAGATGCTTAACAAATCACTAGCACTGAGCCATAGGAAAATTCATCCATTAAGAGGTTCAAACAAGCATGGCAAAACTGAATAAGCAAAACAGATCTCAGACTTGGTGAAATTAACACTAGTCTGTAATTTCAGACCACGATGCTCTCTGCGGAGCAGCAAAACAACATGAAACACAACCTGAACATTACAAGTAAGAGCACGGCATGGAGCTACTCAACAAGCTTAATAAAACACCCAAAGTGACCTGGGGCCAAAAGGGTTCAAAAATACTCTAACGAGCACACGAACATAGATGAAACACAATCATTGTTCAGACTTAGTGAAAACTGAGACATGATGAAATTATAACTCACGGAGGCATGTAAACGAGCTCGATGCACTCACTACGGTGCAAGACATGGCAAGGCAAGCATATATCCATAAAGAAGGCACAAAATGCTAGCTAGACATGGCAAGAACAATGGCATAGCATGCATGGATCACTAGCAATGGCATCAGCAAAATCGCAAAAGAGTTCACGATCTGCCCAAATTAACAACGATGCAAAAGTTGAGCTCGATTGACTCAACCTAGGGTGCTCCAACATAAAAAGTAAAGACATGGATGGATAGCGCACAACAAGATTAACAAATGTCCCTTACTGATCATACTCAAAAGGGGCACGGACCACTAGGAAACAAGATGAACATATTGCATCACGAACTAAAACATCCCAGACTTAGTGAAAATCACGAAGTCCCTAAAAACAGATTACTCAGGTGCCCCTCTTTGCAAGCTTGCACAAGACAGCACACACATCCTAAAAATGCATGGGTGGCACCTCTGGAAGGAAGACAAAATGCTTAACAATTCATCCCAAAGGGGCACAGGCATATCATGCACACAATAAACATGGCAAAAATGACAAAAGTCAATGATGAGCTAAGGGATCTGCAATTTAACTCACGATGCCTCCTTCTACCAGCATTTTGGGCATCAAGATGAACTCTAATGCAAATGATGCAATTGAATGAAATGATGTACTTGTCGAGTCGAAGATTTTGATATATCATATGTCCAAAACGGAGCTACAGATGCGGAGATACGAGCAGTCAAACATAGCATGAAAATTAGGGTTAGGAGAGGAAAAGTCAACCGAATCCAAAACTGGATCTGGATCTGGCCGGGCTGCACTGTTCACCGGGCACGGAGCTCGAGGTTCGCTGATGTGGGAGAGCTCGCCGGAGTCGGGGACGAGGCCGGGGCGTGGAGGCGGGCTGCAGGGGCTCGCCGGAGCTGCGGTGGCGGCGGCCGGCCGGCGCGGTGGGGCCGGAAGGAGGGCGCGGCGAGGTGAGGTGGCGTGGGGGCGCCGGACGGCGATGACGGTCGCCGGCGACGAGCTCCGGCGGCTCGGGCGACCGGAAAATGGCGACGCGGCGGCGCCGGGTGGCCGGCCTCGGGGAAGAGAGGCGGCGGGGTGCGGGCAACCGGGCGGCGGAGGAACGGGCCAGGGGGGCTCCCCGCGGGCCTCGGCGGGCCTCGGGTGGTGCGACGAACTGGGGACCCGCCCGGGACAAGTGGCGCGACCTAGTTCGTCGCGGGCGGCGGCGACTTGTCCGGCCGGCGCGAGGTGTTTTTTTTGAACTAGGGTTTGGACGGGGGGAGAAGAAGAGATCCGAAATGGAGGGGGGGTATATATAGGCATAGAGGGAGCTAGGAGAGTCCAAATGAGGTGCGGTTTTCGCCCACGTGATCGTGATCGAACGACCGAGGCGATGGAGCGGAGTTAGGTGGGTTTTGGGCCAAATTGGAGAGGTGTTGGGCTGCAACACACACGAGGCCTTTTCGGTCCCTCGGTTAACCGTTGGAGTATCAAACGAAGTCCAAATGACCCGGAACTTGACAGGCGGTCTACCGGTAGCAAACCAAGGCCGCATGGCAAGTCTCAGTCCAATCCGGAAATGTTTAATCCCCACACATGAAAGAAAGCTAGAAATGGCCACCGGAGGAGAACGAAGCGCCGGAATGCAAACCGGACAACGGGAAAAATGCTCGAATGCATGAGATGAACATGTATGCAAATGCAATGCACGTGATGACATGATATGAGATGCACGAGAACGAAAACAACACACGGAGACAAAGACCCGAACCCGACGAATAAATATAACTTAATGCCGGAAACGGCAAGAGTTGGAGTACAAATTGGGAAAGTTACATCTGGGGCGTTACAAGAGACCTCTTGCACTACCGCCCCGTCGACGACCTCTACGAGGATTGAATCGCCCGCATCACCGAGCTCGTCAGCCCCGCAGGGGGCTCTCCTTTGCCGTCCTTCTTGCTGCCTTGCCATCCATTCCACACAGGGGACGAGGATCAGGAGGCGCCTCCGCCACCTTCTCCCCAAGAAGGCGCCCTGGCTCCAAGGCGCGCAGCCCTAGGGCGAGACCCTCCATGTCCGGCGCCTGCGCGGCAAGAAGGGAGCTGCCAAGAGATCCCTCGTCCCCAAGAAGGCGCTCGCGCGCTCCCAGCGCCGGCGCGCCAAGATCGCGTCCCTGCGCCTCCACGCCGAGACCCCGCGCTGCTCCAAGCGGCGGCGAGTGGTAATCACCAGGAGCAGGTCCAGCACTAGTAAAGGGAGCTGGTGGCCACAGCAGGCTGTCGCACCTTCACCCCCGAGCTACGTGGCGTCACATGGCCAGGCAAGTTCAAGCCTGATCTGCCCCCTCGCGACGATGGCACGGCGGACCACACGGAATTCCTATAGCTCTATGAGCTGGGCATCGAAGCTGCCAACGGAGACGAAAAGGTCATGGCGAACTGGTTTCCCATGGCGCTCAAGGACGGCGCCCGCACCTGGCTCCTGAACCTGGCTCCCAACACGATCTCCTCCTGGGACGAGATGCGCACTCGCTTCATCGCCAACTTCAAGGGCACTCGCGACCAGCCCCCGGCCATAAGCGACCAGCGCCGCATCAAGCAACAGCAAGGGGAAACCCTGCAGAGATACATCTAGCGCTTCAACAACGCTCACCTCAAGATCCCCAGCCTTCTCCGATGGCGTGCGCGACATCAAGATGAAGGAGGAGCTGGCAATCCATGAAGACCTGTGCATATCCCTGGAGCTGTTCAACTTGGCGACCAAGTGCGCCAGGGCTGAGGAAGGACGCCTCTCCCTCCTCGAGCTCCCGGCTGCCGACCCAGAAGAGAAAAAGCCCAAGGCCAAGGACATGAAGCGCAAGGGAGCTGCCGTGCTCACGGAGGAACCAGACACCAAGCGAGGCAGGGATCAGCCTAAGTCATCCAAGGGCAGCCGATTCTGCGTGTACCACGACCTCAACAACCACAACACCAACGAATCCCAAGAGCTCAAGGCCGTGCGAGATGGGCGTATCGGCCGACGCCCTCAGCGCAACGACGGGGGCTATGGCCGAGGAGGAGGAAGAGGTGGAGGAGGATGGGAAGACCGTGGCCCTCGCCAAGGGTGGCGTGACCGACCTCGCGAGGATCGCTGGCAGGACCAGCCTCGCGAGGGAGGCTGGAGGGATCAGCCTCGTGAGGATCGCCCGCACAGCAACGCAGGCCTCCCTCCTCAACCGCCACCACCAAGAAGGAACAAAGACCAGCATCAAGACGAGGGGGCTGGGGGCTACCAGGAGCCGCGCGCAATCGCTTGCATCTTGGGTGGTGCCTAGGCCCCAGCATCAAAGCGCATCTTCAAGCAGTTTGCTCGCAAGGTGAACCCAGTCCTTCCCAAGCTTGAGGCCACGTGCCCTCTCAGGTGGTCTGCGTGCGTCATCACGTTCTGCTCAGTGGATCAGCTCAAGTGCACGGCGACGGCTGGAGTCCTCCCGATGCTTTGCTCCCCAGTCATGAGCAATGTGCAGGTCACCAGGACCCTCGTTGATGGCGGAGCACTTGGAGACCTTCGACAATCTCCAAGTGCCGTATGATCAGCTCCAGCCGACCAAGCCTTTCTCAGGAGTCACTGATGGTTCCACTGCTCTGATAGGCAAGTTCGCCTGCCAGTCACCTTCGGGCAGCGCAACAACTATCGCACCGAGCTCATCGACTTCGACGTCGCCCACATTCGGGTAGCCAGCCCTAGCCAAGTTCATGGCAGTGACTCACCATGGCTACAATGTCCTCAAGATGCCAGGAAGCGGTGGAGTCATCACCGTATCCTGTGAGGAAAGGGACGCAGTGTGTTCACTTGAGCGTGCGTTCCAAGCCGTAGCAATCGAAGACCTAGATCACAGGAGCGGAAGACTTCCCGAGGCGACCCATAAGAAGAAGAAGGATTCTCCTGGCCCAAGCCATAAGGAGGCAGGCGCCTTCAGAGGCGTTGCGTCAGGATTTGCGCCCGTTCATGGAGCGCCACCCTCTGTCGCATAGTATAGCATGCCCGGCGCCCTCCTCAGGCAGGGCTCGGGGGCTCTTTCTTGGAGAGCCACCGACTTTGCTAAGGTCACGAGGGAGGCACTCGGGCACCACTTGGAGGGGTGCTTCCAGGCACGTTTCCCTCAGGGAGGTACGAGGAAAGGAAGACCAAGCCCTCAGGAGTTCATCGCAGGAAACACCCAGGAGCTACAGGAGTCGAGAGTCATGCGCGGCAGCTGCCGCTTGCCCTCCGTGGCCCCACATCCAGGCGAGGATGGTGGGCTGCGCATCTGCATCAACGTGCCAGGGCTCAACTGAGCCGCGTCTCAGGAGCGCCTCTGGCCTTCGCGCATGGGGCGTTGCGGGAGTCCACCTCACAGCTACATTCGCATGCCTTTCGGCCTACCGAATGCGGTCGCCGCTCATCAGTGCCTGCTGAGGAGCATTCTGGAGGCTCAGGAGGTCAGGCATTGTGTGGTCCTGGCAGAGGTGGAGATGGCCCTCGAAGACCTACATAGGCACTAGTAGAAAAAGGGTCAAACGTGAAGCACATTAGTGCCGGTTTGTATTTGAGCCGGCACTAATGTGTACATTAGTGCCGGTTCCAACGGCTAGCCGGGCCGCTTTCATTAGTACCGGTTCGTGGCGAACCTTTAGCACCGGTTCGTGCCACGAACCGGTACTAATGAGAGTGGTGGCAGGATGTTGTCAGAATGGGGCCCCTCCAGCCCCTTTAGTACCGGTTCTTGGCACGAACCGGTACTAAAGGTCGTCCTACATAGAGCCTTCGTCCACCAGCACTCTGTTCTTCCCCCTTTCCCCTCTCCCTCTCCTCTGTTCTTCCCTTCTTCCTCTCGAGTTCATCACAAAATTTGCCCAAAATTTGTCAAGATTTGAAGGCCCTCATCCATTCAAATGATCACAAAGGTTAGCAACTTTGTACTTTCATCTCTCATTGCTAGATTAGCTCTTGCATTGGTTTATATAGTGATTAATTTGTGCGTTTAGTAATTTGGGAGGATATATATATGTGCTAGTATTTGATTTATATGCAATTTGAGGTAAAAAATAACACTTAGTTTGCATATGTAGGTGTGGTTTACTTAGTGCCTTCTAAATCTCCATCGTAGCCACCGTCGATCGCGCGCACCGTCCCGTTGCCGGCACCACCTTGTGGTGAGCCTCTTGTTCATGAAATTTTATATAAAAATTGATGTTTGTGTGATTTGGATATATACTTACTCGTATAATTATCTTAATCGTACGTTGTTTGTTATACATATAGTGCCATGGTTTTGATATCCGTCCCCGTCGGCCCTAGTCCTTGTTATGATTCGGATGTGGTATGTATATTCTCTTTTAAAACTAGTTGCATTTCGTGTTTATGACAAATTATGCCCATCAACTTGACATAGAAATTTTTTCTAGGAGGTATGTGAACCGGAAATTCCAACCAACCCTATTGCCGAGAGGTTAAATTTAGTTGAAAGAGAAAACGAGTACTTGAAAGAAAAATTGAAAAGAATTGAGGGGGAGAAGATGGAATTGGAGTTGCATGTTGCCGATGTCGTCGATGATCACAAGATCAAGATGGAGAAAATGCGCTTGAAGAATAGAAAGATTAGAAAATATGCCATCGATAGTGAGGCTTGGTATCATTATGCTGTTGGATCCATTGTTACCTTAGTTGCGATCTTGATCATATTTGTTGTTGCATTTAAATGCTTTAGCTAGAGAGTTATTTGTTTGTTGGATTTAAGTGTTGTATGAACTTTATGTATGAACTTGTATTAATTTTATGAACTTGTATTAATTTGGTCTATTCGGTGTTGTGTAATGAAGATGAGCCGGCAATGGATGTCCGATGACCGATGCTCTCCCCAGTTCGTTGAGAGCGTGCATACTTTTCTGCTTGCGGCTGAGGCAAACAAGCGGGCGGATGGTTTTATGCCTTGTCCATGTGCTCGCTGTAAGAATGGTCACAATTACTCTACGTCAAGAACCATTCACGTCCACCTGTTTAAGTCCGGTTTCATGCCCCATTATAATGTTTGGACCAAGCACGGAGAAAGAGGGGTTATGATGGAAGACAATGAAGAAGAAGAGGACGACGACAACTATCCTGACCATGGGTTCCCTGAATACAATGATACAACAATGGGGGAAGAAGCTGAGCCGGTAATGCGGGAAGAAGCTGAGCCGGCAAGGCGGGAAGAAGCTGAAGAAGAGGAATCAGATGAGCCCGTTGATGATCTAGGTCGGGCCATTGCCGATGCAAAGAGAAACTGCACAAGTGATTTGGAGAAGAAGAAGTTGCAGCGCATGTTATAGGATCACAAAAAATTGTTGTACCCGAATTGCGTAGGTGACAAGAAAAAGCTGGGCACCACACTGGATTTGCTGCAATGGAAGGCAGAGAATGGTGTATCTGACAAGGGATTTGGAAAGTTGCTGGTAATGATAAAGGATATGCTTGGAAGGACAACGAATTGCCCGAGAGTACATACGAAGCAAAGAAGGCTGTCTGCCCTCTAGTGTTAGAGGTGCAGAAGATACATGCATGCCCTAATGATTGCATCCTCTACCGCGGTGAGTACGAGGATTTGAACGCTTGCCCGGTATGTGGTGCATTGCGCTATAAGATCTGCCGCGATGACCCTGGTGATGTCGAGGGCCGGCGCCCCAGGAAGAAGATTCCTGCCAAGGTGATGTGGTATGCTCCTATAATACCACGGTTGAAACGTTTGTTCCAAAACAAAGAGCATGCCAAGGCCATGCAATGGCACAGAGAAGACCGTAAGAAAGACGGAAAGTTGAGAGTAGCCGCTGACGGGTCGAAGTGGAGAAAAATCGAAAGAAAGTACGGGAAGGAGTTTGCAGATGATGCAAGGAGCGTATGGTTTGGTCTAAGCGCAGATGGCATTAATCCTTTTGGGGAGCAGAGCAGAAACCATAGCACCTGGCCTGTGACTCTATGTTTATATAACCTTCCTCGTTGGTTGTGCATGAAGCGGAAGTTCATTATGATGCCAGTGCTCATCCAAGGCCCTAAGCAACCCAGCAACGACATTGATGTGTACCTAAGGCCATTAGTTGAAGAACTCTTACAACTGTGGAATGGAACAGGTGTACGTGCGTGGGATGAGCACATGGGGGAAGAATTTGACCCAAAGGCATTGCTGTTCGTGACCATCAATGATTGGCCCGCTCTCAGTAACCTTTCAGGACAGACAAACAAGGGATACCGCGCATGCACGCACTGTTTGGACGATACCGACAGTATATATTTGGCTAATTGTAAGAAGAATGTGTACCTGGGACATCGTCGATTTCTTCCGAGCAGGCATCCCGTAAGAAAGAAAGGCAAGCATTTCAAAGGTGAGGCGGATCACCGGAAAAAGCCTCGCCACCGTACTAGTGCTGATGTACATGATATGGTCAAGGATTTGAAGGTGGTCTTTGGAAAGGGTCCTGGTGGACAACCTGTTCTGAATGACGCTGACGGATGCTCACCCATGTGGAAGAAGAAATCTATATTTTGGGACCTGCCCTATTGGAAAGACCTCGAGGTCCGCTCCGCAATCGATGTGATGCACGTGACGAAGAATCTTTGTGTGACCCTGCTTGGCTTCTTGGGCGTGTATGGGAAGACAAAAGATACACCTGAGGCACGGGAGGACCAGCAACGTATGCACGGAAAAGACGGCATACATCAGGGTCATGCAAGCTACGCTCTTACCAAACAAGAGAAGGAAATCTTCTTTGAATGCCTGCTCAGTACTAAGGTACCGTCTGGCTTCTCGTCGAATATAAAGGGAATTAGAAACATGGAAGAGAAAAAGTTCCAGAACCTAAAGTCTCATGACTGCCACATGATTATGACGCAACTGCTTCCAGTTGCATTGAGGGGGCTTCTACCGGAGAACGTTCGATTAGCCATTGTGAAGCTATGTGCATTTCTCAATGCAATCTCTCAGAAGGTAATCGATCTAGAAATCATACCAAGGTTACAGAATGATTTGGTGCAATGTCTTGTCAGTTTCGAGTTGGTGTTCCCACCATCTTTCTTCAACATCATGACGCACGTCCTAGTTCACCTATGCGAAGAGATTAACGTTTTGGGTCCTGTATTTCTACACAATATGTTCCCCTTTGAGAGGTTCATGGGAGTCTTAAAGAAATATGTTCATAACCGTGCTAGGCCAGAAGCAAGCATCTCCAAGGGCCGTCAAAATGAGGAGGTCATTGAGTTTTGTATTGACTTTATTCCTGACCTTAAGCCGATTGGTGTTCCTGAATCGCGGCATAAGGGCAGACTGGATGGAAAAGGCACGCTAGGAGGAGAACAAATAATATGTATGGACGGACATTCTCTCACTGAAGCACACTACACAGTTCTACAGAATTCCGCCTTGGTGGCTCCGTATATGGATGAACACAAGAATTTGCTACGCTCCAAACACCCGGAGTGGTCTGATGACTGGATTACACGTGAACAAACCAGGAGTTTCGCCAGCTGGTTGCAAGCACGTACCATGCATGACACCTCTATTGAAGATGAACTGTACTTGCTGTCCCAGTTACCATCTTCGAATATAATGACTTTCAAAGGGTACGAGATAAATGGTAATACATTTTACACGATCGCCCAAGATAAGAAGAGCACCAACCAAAATAGTGGTGTCTGCTTTGATGCAGAAACCAAGACGGGAAAGGAAACATATTATGGTTATATACAGGACATATGGGAACTTGATTATCGACGTGGTTTGAAGGTCCCTTTGTTTCGGTGCAAATGGGTCAATATGACACGAGGCGGGGTAACGGAAGACCCGCAGTACGGAATGACAATAGTGGACCTCAACAATCTTGCGTATGCAGACGAACCATTCGTCCTAGCCAATGATGTGGCACATGTTTTCTATGTGAAGGACATGTCTACCAAGCCAAGAAAAAGAAAAGATAAGGAAGCGAATGCATCGTACGATGAGCCAAAGCGGCACATAGTTCTTTCTGGGAAGAGAAACATCGTGGGAGTGGATGACAAGACAGACAAGTCAGAAGATTATGAAAAGTTTGATGAAATTGCTCCATTCACATTGAATATTGACCCGAGCATCCCGTTAAATGATGAAGATTTTCCATGGCTACGACGCAAAGGGACAGACACGAAGAAAAAGTTTCACACCCAAAGATCTGGGATGTGATCTGGGATGCAAGCAAATTCTTTCATGCATTTACTGTTTTTTTCAGCTAAATGACCCTGAAGTTGAAAAGCATTTCAAATGAACTCAGAAAAGGATGAAAGTTGGCATGGCATCATAATTTCACCCACATAGCATGTGCAAAAAAGTAGAGAGGGTTACCGCAAAAACTGAATGCACTTCGTGTACAAAATGGTCAATCTGTTTCGAAGTATCAGGGTTTCGGACGAAAACTCATCCGTTACAAAGTCATTTCATTTTTTATATAACTTAAGCATTACCAAATTGAATATAATGATAAAACACACTAATATTAAACATAACAAAAAAGAATCACTGGAAAATGTATTTTTAAAGTTAAGTTATTCACAAACTAGTGATTCACACAAATTTCATATAATTCAAAATATAAACTATTCAAATTTAAAAACTACCGGCACTAACTGAAAGTTTCTAAAAACTATCAAAAATATTCACAAAGAAACTCTAAATACAGCAAAAAACAACTAAAAATAAATAAAACAAAATAAATAAAGCAGAAAAGAAAAAACTAAATGAAAAAAAGCCCACCTACTGGGCCACAGCGGCCTGCATACGACTAGAAACCCAACCTGTTCTTGGGCCAGGATGCAGGCCCGCAAGCCCAATAGGCCCCACAGGGCAGCATAGAACATGTAGGCCCATTAGGCCTGCTTTGGAGAGGAGCTCGAGAGAGCTACCGCACGGGGGTTTATAAACCAGTGCGGTCGCCCCTCGGCTAGCGACGTGGGACTAAACTTGCACACCGCACCTGCGCCAGCGCACCCCCTTTAGTACCGGTTCATGGCACCAACTTGTACTAAAGGGGGGGTCTTTAGTACCGGTTGGAACCACCACCCGGTACTAAAGGCCTGCCCTTCCCGCTGCTTGGCCTGGCCAAAACAGGCCTTTAGTACCGGTTGGTGGCTCCAACCGGTACTAAAGGTGGCTTCTATATATACAGCACTTCGCAAAAATTCATTCTCCCTCTGTTTCTTCCCGATCGTTCGACGCCGTCGCCGCCCCCGTCCTACGCCGCCCCCGTCGCGCGCCGTTGCCGTCGCCACCCCCATCCTCGTCGCCGCCCTCATCCCCATCGCCGCCCTCATCTTCGTCGCCGCCCCGGGCCCGTCCTCGCGCCGTCCCCGCGTCGCCGCGCCCCCATCACGCCCCGGCCCGTCGCCGCCCCGGCCCGTCGATTCGCCGTCGCCATCGCCCCGCTGTGAGCTCTCCCCCTCTAACCCCTCTCCCTCGCCCCCGGTGGCCACCATGGGCGCCGCCCCCCGAGCCCATATACACACACAAGCATGCATGATGAACACACACACGCACATAGAAGTTGTTTTTCTGTTTTTAGTGTTAGATCGATGCTTAGTGTTTAATTAGTATGGAATAGCATATAGAATTTTGACATATGCAATGCTTAGTGTTAGATGCTTAGTGTTAGATGCTTAGTGTTTTTAGTGAGCCCGGATATAATTAGTGTTTAATTAGTATGGAATTTTTTTATATAATGTTGTTTTTCTGTTTTTAAAGGATGTATAGAAGTTGTTTTTTCTTTTTTTAGTGTTAGATGCTTAATTAGTATGAAATAGCATATAGAATTTTGACATATGCAATGATAGCATAATTAGTGTTACATTTAATTTGCATATAGTATTTGTTGTCGACGATGCCCGGCCCGCATCCTCGCCGTCGACCCGTTCGCGACGACGTCCTACTTCAGAGGACCCATGTCCGGGATTGGGCTCCGCCGGGCTGGCACTGGGAGGTGCTACCTTCAGGGGCGCGGCGCTTGGTGAGGAACCCGGCCCCGGGTCCCGTCGTCGACCCTCATCTCCTTTGGTGGCATTCGCGTGGGCCACTTTCGGTGCGGAGGGAGCCGGCCCCGCCGGAGGTGGTACGTCGCCGTGTCAGGGAAGAGGACGAGCACGTCCGTCGCTACATGGCTGCTATGGACGTCAAGTTCTCCAATACCTGGCAGGTTCTTTGGGGAGATCACCCGAGCTATGATCCAGTGATGGTTCCTTCTCTTTGGGTGTCCACGGCCCGCACCTCAGGAACCGCGAGTGGCCTAGATTACTCTGTAGTATTCGATCTTTATTAGCTAGCTAGCTAGTGATATATTATTCGAGACGATGTATTCGAGACTATATATATCTATTATTCAAGACGATGTATTGAGATTATATCTATTATTCGAGACGACGTATTCGAGATTAAATCTATTATTCGAGATGATGTATTCGAGATTATATCTATTATTCGAGACGATGTATTCGAGATTATATCTATTAATCGAGATTATACTAAATTGTTTTATATTTCTTTTGGCATAGTTAAATAAAAGCTATGGCGGACAATACCGACAGAGAGAGAGAACAGACCATGTTCGATATCATACGCGGGCCAGATGATGATCAGAATGAAGAAGATTTTGACGGCTCCGAATTTCTAAACAACTCCGGAGAGGGTGATATGATATTCGATCGCGACGACCGAGAAGATGAAGTCATGAACTACGACGAGGTATATATATTTATATAAGCAGGAATCTGGTGATCATCGCATGTTTTAAATGAGTTGAAGATATATTAACGAATCGATCTTTCTTCTTTCAGCCATCTGGATCGAGCAAAAGGACGAAACGAGGCCCGAACAAAAAGTTGAAGGAGGGCGTAAAGTATAATATCAAGGCATTCAAACCTAATGGCGAACCATTAGCGCCTAAGAAGATTGCGGACAAGTTCGTTCGTCAGTGCGGAGTTCTTGTGAAGCACCTACTCCCGATCTCCCTTCAAGAATGGAGAAAGCCAGCGAAGCCACGTCCAGATGTTACTTTTATCGACGAGAATCAAAAAAAAACTGCTTTGGGATACTCTCATGGAACATTTCACCCTACCAGATAATATCACAGAAGCAGATGTGCGGAAAGTCAAGGAAGATGGCGGTTGCATTCAAGAACCACAAGAGAATGACGTGGGAGAAGTACCTCAAGGGAGGAAGGAAGACTCCAGTATTCGAGGGGATACTAGAGAATCAAAGTGCTCATTGGGACGATTTCGTGAAATTCAAGGATTCAGAATTAGCTAAGGAACGGTCGAGAATAAACAAGGCCAATGCCGGAAAAAAGGATAAGTTCCATAAGCTGGGGCCAGGTGGCTACGCGGTGGCAATGGCTAAGTGGGATAAGTCTGAGAAAGAGATGGAGGATGCAAGTGTCACTCCGGTTACTAAGAACTGGCCCCCCAGGTGCAGGACTTGGTTCTATGCGCATGGGGGGGAGTTGGACCCGAAGACAGGCAATGTTTCGAGGAAGGCATGTCTGAACGGAGCCGAGGATGCGCTACTTGTTGCAATAGAAGAGGCTCGATCGGGGGTGTTCCAGCCCAACAGAGAGAACGACGAGCTTACGCGTGCCCTGGGAAATCCTGAACACCTGGGAAGAACACGAGGCAAGGGCGCTATTCCGTCGTATGAGGGGTTTTCGGACTGGAACGCGGACTACAGAACCCGTGCGAGAAAGAAGATTGCAGAGGACAAGAAGAGGAAGATGGAGGAGGAGCAGAGGAAGCGGGACTATGAACGCCTTCAAGGCCTAGAAGCAAGTCAAGCGGAATTGGCAGCTAAATTCTAGGGGCAGCAGGAGCAGATCGACTCACTTAGCCAGCAAAGGGGGTCTCAGCAGCTGCAGCAGCTAGCGGATGATCCAGCCTTGGATACCACCGCCCCATCCATGCCGAGAAGCAGCGTGGGTTCCGCCCCGGGCGACGCAGTAGTGCTGGATAGATACCCCATGGATGACATCACAGAGAACACTAACTGCGAGCTACACTTCAAAATGAAGAACATTTCCATGAAGGTGGCGGACGTCGTTGCTTTTTCAAAATCCCCCGAGGCAACCTTCCATTGCAACCCGATTCCAGCGGGCTATGCTCGTGTCTTGGTTGATGAGGTGGCGGACCAATATTCGGGGCTAGAGCTTGACATTCCTGGAGGTGACGAGGAGCACACACTCGGAGATGCCAAACATCGCATCATCCTATGGAGAAAGGATTGCATCATTTTTCGAAGGCCACCGACACCGCGTCACCCGACTCCTCGTCGAAGTCCACCACCGAGTCAGCAGACTCCCGCTCCTCCAAGTCCACCAACGCGTGAGGCCACTCCTCCTCCTCCAAGTCCGGCAAAGTGTCAGGCCACTCCTCCTCCAAGTCCGACACAGCGTCAGACATCCACTCCTCCTCCAAGTCTGGCACAGCTTCAGGCCACTCCTCCTCGTCCAACTCAGCCCCGTCAGCCGTCTCCGCTGCCTCAGCAATCGCAGAAGAGACACCCCGCAGCTATGGTGCGTAGCAGTACGAGTCGAGGTCATAGTACAGGAAGTACAGGCGGAGCCAAGCGATATAAATATGGTCCAAACCTCAGTACTCCTCTTCCTGTGAGGGCTTACGATAGGACCGAGGAGCAAACCAATGCCATAGTGCGGGCAGAAGTCGATGCCCATTTTGGACCAAAACCGCCACCGCCGCCAAGGGAGAAAGTGCCTGTGAAAGTAGTTGACCTCTTCATTCGTATGGCTCAACCACCAGCTCCTAAGCCTGTTGACTCAGACTATGAGCGCCACATCAGGAAGTTACATCGACAACGTCTACAGAAGGAGGCGAGCTCAAGCTCGAGCAAACAACAAGCAGCTGTCAAAAAATGCGGGAAAACCGTTGCGCAGCTGGGAAAACAGGCGGCGCAATCGATGCCCCCGCTTGTTGTGCCACCAACAACACGTGACAGTACGCGCGCCCAATATTATTGTGGCCAAACAGTTTACGTTCCTGAGGTGGGCGATGTGGTAATAACCCAGGAGCATATAATGCAGGATGAAGAACTCAAGATCACTGTTGGACAACTCCTCGAGATCGAGGACATGCCTGTGATTACAGAGGAGGAAATAAAACAGAAATTTGTCCGGGGCCAACCATTGGTCGAGCCAGAAGATGTCAAGAAGCTCCCAACGAGAATGTATGAATTGCATCAATGGTACATGGACATTAGCAAGAGATCCGATCGAGAGTCCCTCATGGTATATGTCAAGAAGGATGATTACTACCATGAGAAAGCTGTGGCCGTTGAGTATTCTGAACTGTTTCAGTTATACAATCAAGACGCACTCGACAAATCTATCGTCAGTTGCTATTGTCTGTAAGTGATTTCTTTCTGTAATTTAAGTCTCAAGATAGCTGTAGTGATCCTTTTGATCAATCATTACGTGTAATTATCCTCACTATATTCTTTTCTGTGGTATTATGCAGAATGAAGATGTATGAAATGAGAAAAGGTGGACGCTATGGCATTGGGTTCATTGACCCAAACACCGTTAATGAATACACATGGAAATTAGATCCATATTATGAAAAAGAGGTAGAGGACAGCATGCTAGAGTTCTTCAAGCGCCTCAAATACAATGAAGATATACTACTTCCTTACAACTTCGAGTGAGTCACACTTTCTTGTACTACAAATTCTCTGTTTTTGCCTACTAGCTAGCTACATGTTTTTGCTTACATATGCCCGCTTAATTAAGACATGCAAACGTGTGTGCATGCATATTTCACTGGATCTTGTGTATCATTAAAGTTGATGCCGGAACAGTTGAAATACTGGACTCACTACTCACAGCAAAAGCTAACTACAACATCTTGTATGGGATAGTCAACAGGTAATTTCAATCATTATTTATAACTACATATCTCGGCCTATTTAGTTCGTCATTTCATGATATGAACTATTTAATAACCCCTTTATTCATTTTCTTTGTCGGCGGGGAGGGCTTGGGCAAGGTTCATCAGCGTCACGGAAGGCGAATGGAAACCACAGCTGAAATGGTTTCGATCCAAGGTAAGTAATTAAGTAGTACTATAGCTAGCTAGCTAGCTGTCATCTCTTTAATTATCATGCTTGATTAATTATTATCTGATCAAATTAAATTCCATTCTCGTAATAAAGGCCCTGAAGGAGGCGCAGGGGACTGATCTATGTGCATACTGTGTTTGCGATAACATTCGCATGATGGCGTCCGAATGGAGCAGATCTCAAAGACAGGAATGGGTACGCTTGTCAGAACACTATTCACAATTTTTACACCATTATCGATATCTAGTCACACAACTAATACACATGCATATTGATCTCCTTCTTAACAGTTCAATGAGGTGCGGGACAAGCTCCTACCAACGGAGTGCGTACAAGCACTTCAAGAGGAAATAGCGGGAGTTTTGCTCGACCAGGTCATAAATCCGAAAGGAGAATACTATTACCCGCTACCGCCCCCATCGACCAAGTCATGAACCACTTCCAATTGTCTCGTGCTCCGAAGGCACCAATCAGGCTAATGCCACTGGCTCCGAAGGCAACATATGCATATGTAGGAGAAATTGTATATAGCTATACATGTGTGTATCTGTGAATTAATATGGTGGTTTGTGAGACATGATTGATGATATATATATGATTGGTTCTACTAGAAATTCTATATATATATATATAAATATATATTTATATATATATATAAATATATATATATATATGCATAACATGTACAATGTGTAGTACCGTAAAATATCAGCAAACGAAAAAGAATTAAAATGGAAAACACAAAATTAAATGAAAAAAAATCATAAAACCAAAAACCCCCCAAACCATTTAGTACCGGTTGGTTGCCCCCGGAGCTGGCTCGTGCCACGTGGTGGCTCTTTAGTGCCGGTTCGTGCTGAACCGGTACTAAAGGGGGGGCCTTTAGTGCCAAAATAATAGTGCCGGTTCCATAACCGGCACTAAAGGCCCTTACGAACCGGTGCTATTGCCCGGTTTTCTACTAGTGAGGGCTGCGTCGTTCCCAGGTCACGTGGGTCTGTCCCTGCGGCATGCATCCGTTTTGCTTACGCTCTTTACCTACCTTGTTGGGGCGCCCCTCGGGTTGCATCATCACCAAGCTGCTCGGGCCTGGCCTAGCGGCGTCTGCTTTTCCCGCATCTACCTGAAACGGATTTGCTCCTTCATACTTAACATACCTGACCTAATCGCCTGCTCGATTGACACCTACCCATGGAGCTGCTCGCTCTGGCACGACGTCTGCGTATGGGTCCGTCCCTGCAACGCCGATAAATCTGAGTGGTCGAGCTCTGGCCGCGGTAGCCCCGCAAGGCGCCACCTCACCAGGCCCTCAGTGCCCCAATAACTCCCTCCGAGCGACCAATAGTTGGCTGGCAACCGTAGCGATAGATCTTGCCTCTCCTTATGATTGGTATGCAGGACCTACTCCAGGAGCAACGTTGCGGACATCGCGGGCTATCTTTCCCTCTCTCTGGCATGTACCGCTTGCATGTTAAAAGGGGGGCGCCTGAGCATCGCGACTCATGGGCTCTTACTCGCTCGAGGGCCGGGACCTGAGGACGTAGAGTATTAAGGAAAGTGTGGGGAAGTGGGAAGAAGCTCGCGGGGACCTAACCCAGCAGCACCTCAGCTACCGCCACTCGGGCCGGGCGCCCCATCGAAGAACTACTCCAAACTCAAAAGATAAGTCACACCCTTACAGGAGCTGGACCAACGCAGCACCAAACCCTCGCCTAGTGCAGCTTTGTCACGATGATGTTGCCTTCCTTTCTCGCCCAGCGAGGGCTGCTCGAGCGCTAAAGGGGACCTCCCGAGCATCACGACTCGGGGGCTCTTACCGGACCTCGGGCCTCTCACCTCCTGGCCTTGACCACGGCATCGCGACCTGGCATAACAGCGACGGCTGAAGCCTGCCTGGGGACTGGGACCTGTCAGCGTAGAGTGCTAAGTCCTCGTGAGGATAGAAAGGGGCAGCCAAGCCGGGATAGGACAAGCATCTCGCATCGATTCATATTAGCGATATACTACTGAAAAAGAATTCTTAGCAGTTGTATTTGCTTGTGATAAGTTCAGACCATAATGTTCGCAAAAGACATGGCAGGCACCTTACATACCCCCGCGGGGTGTTGCTTCGATTCCTCGCAAGGAACAAAAGGTGCTAATCCTAACGAACGCTAATTGCCCGCGCCTCCGCAAGGGACGCCATCATCAACAGTGGACTGCCCGGCGCCGGCGCCAACCACACCCAGATCAGTGGCGTCGGCGGCCCGATGCAGTTGCCCTACCGAGCACGGCGTGAGCTCGGAGGCTCGTAGCTGTCGTTGCTCGGAGTCACGACAAGCTCGGGGGAGCCGCTGGATTCCCCAGCTCCTCCGCTGCCGCCTGAAGAGCTGCTGGAGGGCCGATGGGCAGGCCAGGTCCTCGCCAGTCTGATGCCCCTACCGCTTTCCTTGGGGCAGCACTCCAACCGGCGTCCTTCAGCATCGAAGACCTTGAAGAACATCAGTGAGGCGCCGTCGTATTCAAGATGAATTACAAGGGCACCCTCCGTCCGGCAGACCCGGGCGATCTAACCCCAGCCCCGGGTCATGTAGACCTTGCCCGGAGCGACGACTGCGACCTCCGCTCTGGTCGCGAGGGGGCTGCAGTCGGCGTGATGCAGCCAGAGCTCCAGAGACCCGCTCGGCGGCATTTCGAAGGCGAAGGAGGGAGGAAGGCGGATCCAAGAGCATGGGGCCATGGCGGCATGAAGCACGAGCTCACAGGAGGAGCCTTCGGCGTGGACTCCAGGAGGAACGACGTGCACCCCCGTGACTCACCGGCGTCGGCGGCGGCACCGTCGGTGTTGCTCGATGCCCTCTTCCCTAGGGCCCTCGATTTGGGCGTGCAAGGGCAGTGGAAACCCAGGCGGCGGCCGCTAGTACCAGGGCCTCGATGCCCACTTCCAAGCCCCCTCATCTCGGTGGCACGGGACTAGCTGTTTCTTCGACGGAAGAGGGTCAGGACCTTCTCAGGGAGCCGTTCCCTTCTCTTCTGCAGAAAATTGGCGGATTGGTGCCATTGGCATAAGGAGAAGCAAGGACGAGGAAGAAGAAGGAAAGGAGTAGCAGGAAGGGATAAGCTAACGAGGCTCACGCGGCCTCGTACTTATAGCCCGAGAAGGCCAACCGCCGGCCAGCACGATCACAGGTAATCATGACCCATTTCTCTGCATACAGGGACTTGTCAAGTCGAGCGGTTGCCGAGGCGTCATGGGGAAGCACAGACGCCCACGTCCAATCAATCGCCACACGACGCCCAAGGTCGCAGGCTATTGGGGCCTGCGGCGCTTCGTGCTAGCCCCTTCGCTTCTCTCCTAACCCAACCCCGGGCACGCCTTGGGCCCGGCGGCTACTGTCGGCGTTCTGGGAACGGGGGTCCCCAGACTTGCCTGCCTGTGGCTTGCGGCGTGGCTCGAGTGGGGGCCCAGTGCGGCCCAGCTTCATCAGCTCAAGCTCAAGACCCACGCAAGGGGCCAAGCCTTACGGGGCGGATGGCAGGAGGCTTCCTCAAGAGTAACCTCATCAGGCAGGCTCGCGAGGAGGCAAAGAGATCAAGGCAGGGGTGCCTCGCGAGGAGCCCGTGAAGCAAGCCATGACAATCGAGATTAGGCGGGCGCCAGGCGGGCGCCGGCCTACGCAGTGTCCATGTTTCCCCTTCGGTGCAACGAGACATTGGGCAAAGGTTACCATTCCGGTGTAACGAGACCAAGACCGGCAGAGCGGCTGGACGGAGGTCACCGTGGAGCCCAAGATGGCGTCATCACCAGTGCTTTTGGCAGCCGAAGACCACCTTTGGTCAGGATAACTTGTACTAGATGTTCCCCTTCAGAATGGCCAATTGTTGGCGTGCTTCTCTCTCATTATTTGGGAAGAGGACCAGGGCCTCTATAAATAGGACTAACCACCATAAGGAGGAAACAAAGAAGGAAAAGAGAGAGAGAAAAAGAGAGGGAAAAGAGAGAGAGAAGAGAAAGAGAGAGGGAGATCCAGACCGAGTAGAACACACCACACTAGCTCAAGAACACCTCTCGCGAGGCCATTCTTCCCCTGTATTGTTCATCATCAGCCCCTGAGGCAATCCACCACACCACACACTGGAGTAGGGTATTACACCACATCGGTGGCCCGAACCAGTATAAACCACGTGTCCCTTGAGTGTTCTTCTTTCCAGCCTAGATTTCTTGTGAGCCATAGAAGCGCGAGTCGGTAGGGGAAAGATCTCTATGAGCACCCCAGAGTTCGAACCTTAAGGGTCTGCCTGAAAAGGCCACCTCGTACCTCTGCCGCTAAGGCAGCGGTGTGCTCCTCGGTACGGAGGGAGCGTTCTGTGTTTCCATTGACTGTTATGACGCCGTGTGGTCCGGGCATCTTGAGCTTAAGATAAGCGTAGTGTGGCACTGCATTGAATCGAGCAAATGCGGTTCGTCCGAGCAGTGCGTGGTAGCCGCTGCGAAAGTGAACGATATCGAAGATTAACTCCTCACTTTGGAAGTTGTCCAGAGATCCTAAGACAACCTCTAGTGTGATTGAGCCCGTGCAACGGGCCTCTACGCCCGGTATGACTCCTTTAAAGGTAGTCTTTGCGGGCTTGATCCACGATGGGTTAATGCCCATTTTGCGCAATGTATCCTGATAGAGCAAGTTGAGGCTGCTGCCACTATCCATCAGGTCTCGCGTCAGGTGGAACCCCTCAATTATTGGGTCCAGGACCAGTGCAGCTGAGCCGCCGTGATGGATACTGGTCGGATGATCCCGGCGATCAAAAGTGATCGGGAATGAAGACCATGGATTAAATTTAGGGCGACTGGCTCTATCCCGTAGACGTCCCTGAGCACGTGCTTGCACTCCCTCTTGGGGATGTGAGTGGCGTATATCATGTTCACCGTTTTGACCTGAGGGGACACTTCTTCTGTCCCCCTGTGTTCGTCGGCCGGGACTCCTCGTCGTCATCTTTGTTTTCCGATCCCTTATCCTTGTTTTCGGCATTCAACTTGTCGGCCTATTTAAAAACCCAAAAATTTCTATTCGTATGATTGGGGCCCTCCAGGATAGGTGGCCCCACCCGGTGGACCCCTCAGGACAACTCCGGTGGTCCCTGTACAATACCTATGACCCCCGAAACTTTCCCGATGGCCGAAACTGGACTTCCTATATATAATTCTTCACCTCCGGACCATTCCGGAACTCATCATGACGTCCGGGATCTCATCCGAGACTCCAAAAAACTTTCGGGTTACCGCATACTAATATCTCTTCAACCCTAGCGTCACTGAACCTTAAGTGTGTAGACCCTACGGGTTCGGGAGACACGTAGACATGACCGAGATGACTCTCCGGTCAATAACCAACAGCGGGATCTGGATACCCATGTTGGCTCCCACATGTTCCACCATGATCTCATTGGATGAACCACGATGTCGAGGATTCAATCAATCCCGAATACAATTCCCTTTGTCAATCGGTACGTTACTCGCCCGAGACTCAATTGCCGGTATCCCAATACCTCGTTCAATCTTGTTACCGGCAAGTCACTTTACTCGTACCGTAATGCATGATCCCGTGATCAACCACTTGGTCACATTGAGCTCATTATGATGATTCATTACCGAGTGGGCCCAGACATACCTCTCCGTCATACGGAGTGACAAATCCCAGTCTCGATTCGTGCCAACCCAACAGACACTTACCCGTAGTGCACCTTTATAGTCACCCAGTTACGTTGTGATGTTTGGCACACGCAAAGCACTCCTACGGTATCCGGGAGTTGCACAATCTCATGGTCTAAGGAAATGATACTTGACATTCGTAAAAGCTCTAGCAAACGAACTACACGATCTTTCAGCTATGCTTAGGATTGGGTCTTGTCCATCACATCATTCTCCTAATGATGTGATCCCGTTATCAATGACATCTAATGTCCATAGTTAGGAAACCATGACTATCTTTTCATCAACGAGCTAGTCAGCTAGAGGCTCACTAGGGACGTGTTGTGGTCTATGTATTCACACATGTATTATGATTTCCGGATAACACAATTATAGCATGAACAATAGACAATTATCATGAACAAGGAAATATAATAATAATAATTTTATTATTGCCTCTAGGGCATATTTCCAACAGTCTCCCACTTGCACTAGAGTCAATAATCTAGTTACATTGTGATGAATCGAACACCCATAGAGTTCTGGTGTTGATCATGTTTTGCTCTAGGGAGAGGTTTTGTCAACGGATCTGCCACATTCAGGTCCGTATGTACTTTACAAATATCTATGTCTCCATTTTGAACACTTTCACGAATGGACTTGAAGCGACGCTTGATATGCCTGGTCTTCCTGTGAAACCTGGGCTCCGTGGCATTGGGAATGACTCCTAGGTTGGTAATGAACTCCTTCACCCAGATCGCTTCTGGTGCTGCCTCCGAGGCTGCCATGTACTCCGCTTCACATGTAGATCCCGCCACAACGCTTTGCTTGCAACTGCACGAGCTTACTGCCCCACCATTCAAAATATACACGTATACGGTTTGTGACTTAGAGTCATCCAGATCCGTGTCGAAGCTAGCATCGACGTAATCCTTTACGATGAGCTCTTCGTCACCTCCATAAACGAGAAACATATCCTTAGTCCTCTTCAGGTACTTCAGTATATTCTTGACCGCTGTCCAGTGTTCCATGCCGGGATTACTTTGGTACCTTCCTACCAAACTTACGACAAGGTTTACATCAGGTCTCGTACACAGCATGGCATACATCATAGACCCTATGGCCGAGGCATAGGGGACGACACTCATCTTTTCTCTATCTTCTGCCGTGGTCGGGCATTGAGCCATGCTCAATTGCATACCTTGCAATACAGGCAAGAACCCCTTCTTACACTGATCCATATTGAACTTCTTCAATATCTTGTCAAGGTACGTACTTTGTGAAAGACCAATGAGGTGTCTCGATCTATCTCTATAGATTTCGATGCCTAATATATAAGCAGCTTCTCCAAGGTCCTTCATTGAAAAATACTTGTTCAAGTAGGCCTTTATGCTTTCCAAGAATTCTATATCATGTCCCATCAACAGTATGTCATCCACATATAATATGTGAAATGCTACGGAGCACCCACTCACTTTCTTGTAAACACAGGCTTCTCCATAAGTCTGTGTAAACCTGAACGCTTTGATCATCTCATCAAATCGAATGTTCCAACTCCGAGATGCTTGCACCAGCCCATAGATTGAGCGTTGGAGCTTGCACACCTTGTTAGCATTCTTAGGATTGACAAAACCTTCCAGCTGCATCATATACAATTCTTTCTAAAGAAAGCCGTTAAGGAATGCCGTTTTGACGTCCATTTGCCATATCTCATAATCATAGAATGCGGCAATTGCTAACATGATTCGTACGGACTTCAGCTTCGCTACGGGTGAGAATGTCTCATCGTAGTCAACCCCTTGAACTTGTCGATAACCCTTAGCGATGAGTCGAGCCTTGTAGATGGTCACATTACCATCTGCGCCTGTCTTCCTTTTAAAGATCTATTTATTTTCTATGGCTCGCCGATCATTGGGCAAGTCAGTCAAAGTCCATACTTCGTTTTCATACATGGATCCTATCTCGGATTTCATGGCTTCTAGCCATTTGTCGGAATCTGGGCCAGCCATCGCTTCCTCATTGTTCGAAGGTTCACCGTTGTCTAACAACATGATTTCCAAGACGGGGTTGCCGTACCACTCTGGTGTGGAACGTGTCCTTGTGGACCTACGAAGTTCAGTAGCAACTTGATTTGAAGTTTCATGATCATCATCATTAACTTCCTCTCTAGTCGGTGCAGGCACCTTAGGAACATTTTCTTGAGCTGCGCCACTCTCCCGTTCAAGAGGCAATACTTCATCAAGTTCTACTTTCCTCCCATCTACTTCTCTCGAGAGAAACTCTTTCTCTAGAACGGATCCATTCTTGGCAACAAAGATCTTGCCTTCGGATCTAAGGTAGAAGGTATACCCAATCGTTTCTTTAGGGTATCCTATGAAGACGCATTTTTCCGATTTGGGTTCGAGCTTTTCAGGTTGAAGTTTCTTCACATAAGCATCACATCCCCAAACTTTTAGTAACGACAGCTTAGGTTTCTTCCCAAACCATAATTCATATGGTGTCGTCTCAATGGATTTCGATGGAGCCCTATTTAAAGTGAATGTGGTAGTCTCTAAAGCATAGCCCCAAAATGATAGCGGTAGATCCGTAAGAGACATCATAGATCGCACCACATCCAATAGAGTGCGATTACGATGTTCGGACACACCATTACGCTGAGGTGTTCCAGGCGGCGTTAGTTGTGAAACTATTCCACATTTCGTTAAGTGTGTGCCAAATTCGTTACTCAAGTATTCTCCCCCACGATCTGATCGCAAGAACTTGATTTTCCTGTCACGTTGATTCTCAACCTCACTCTGAAATTCCTTGAACTTTTCAAAGGTCTCAGACTTGTGTTTCATTAAGTAGACATACCCATATCTACTCAAGTCATCAGTGAGGGTGAGAACATAAGGATAGCCACCACGAGCCTCAACACTCATTGGACCGCACACATCAGTATGTATGATTTCCAATAAGTTGGTTGCTCGCTCCATTGTTCCTGAGAACGGAGTCTTGGTAATTTTATCCACGAGGCATAGTTCGCATGTGTCAAATGATTCGTAATCAAGAGACTCCAAAAGTCCATCTGCATTGAGCTTCTTCATGCGTTTGACACCTATGTGACTGAGGGAGTCCTGGATTAGGGGGTGTTCGGATAGCCGGACTATACATTCAGCCGGACTCCTGGACTATGAAGATACAAGATTGAAGACTTCGTCGCGTGTCCGGAAGGGACTTTCGTTGGCGTGGAAGGCAAGCTTGGTGATACAGATATGTAGAACTCCTACCACTGTAACCGACTCTATGTAACCCTAACCCTCTCCGGTGCCTATATAAACCAGAGGGTTTTAGTCCGTAGGACAACCTACACATCAACAACCATACCATAGGCTAGCTTCTAGGGTTTAGCCTCCTCGATCTCGTGGTAGATCTACTCTTGTACTACCCATATCATCAATATTAATCAAGCAGGTTGTAGGGTTTTACCTCCATCGAGAGGGCCCGAACCGGGGTAAAACTTCATGTCCCTTGCCTCTTGTTACCATCTGGCCTAGACGCATAGTTCGGGACCCCCTACCCGAGATCCGCCAGTTTTGACAGCGACATTGCTGCTTTCATTGAGGGTTCCTCTGTGTCGTCGCTGTCAGGCTCGATGCCTCCGACGATCATCGATAGCGATGCAGTCTAGGGTGAGACCTTCCCCCCCCCCCCCCCGGACAGATCTTCGTCTTCGGCGGCTTCGCACTGCGGGCCAATTCGCTTGACCGTCTGGATAGATCGAAAGCTACGCCCCTGGCCGTCAAGTCAGATTTGGAAGTTTAAACTACATGGCTGACATCCGCGGGGGCTTGATCTTCGACGGATTCGAGCCACTGCCGAGCGCGCCGCGCTGTCACGACGAGCATGATCTGGCTCTACCGCCGAACAGTGCCCTGGAGGCCACACCCGCATCGGTTTCGACCCTCAATTCGGAGCTGACTGCACCGATCGAGGATGGGCGGTTGGACGCCACCTCGGGGGCTGCGACCCCAACGGTGATTAAGCCAAGCACCAGCCCCGTACTCTGCGAGGCTCTTGACTCCAAGGAGCCGGACTCCTCTCCGGACTCCGAACCCTCCGCGCCCCTGCCGATCGAATCCGATTGGGCGCCGATCATGGAGTTCATGGCCGCGGACATCTTTCAGCACTCGCCTTTCGGCGATATCCTGAAGTCACTGAAGTATCTCTCTTTATCAGGAGAGCCCTGGCCGGACTATGGTCAGCAAGGTTGGGGTACGGACGATGAAGAACTTCAAATCCCACCCACCACCCACTTTGTAGCCACTGTCGTCGACTTAACCGACATGCTCGACTTCGACTTCGAAGATATCGACGGTATGGACACCAATGAAGGAGATAATGAAGAACCAGCGCCTACCAGGCCCTGGAAAGCCACCTCGTCATATGACATATACATGGTGGACACCCCAAAAGAGGGAGATGGCGATGGAACAGCGGAGGATGACCCCTCCAAGAAACAGCCTAAGCGCCGGCGTCAGCGGCGCCGCTCAAAATCCCGCCAAAACAAACAAGGTGATTCCAGCACGAGAGATAATAATACCCTGGAAAGCGCCGAAGAAAACCCCCTCCAGCAAGATTTAGCACAACAGGATGGAGAAACCAGCCCTCATGAGAAAGTGGCAGACAGAGAGGTCGAGGACGATAATTATATGGCTCCCTCCGAAGAAGAGGCAAGCCTCGACGACGACGAATTAGTCGTGCCAGAGGATCCCGTCGAGCAAAAGCGTTTTCAACGCAGGCTTATGGACACGGCAAGAAGCCTCAAGAAAAAACAGCAACAACTTAGAGCTGATCAAGATTTGCTAGTCGACAGATGGACTGAAGTCCTTGCGGCCGAAGAGCATAAACTCAAACGCCCCTCCAAGAGCTACCCAAAGCGCAGGTTTCTACCCCGATTAGAGGAGGAAGCACTTGATGCGGCCGACCGACCACCTGGTGGCCGCGACAGAGAGGCCTCTCCGCCCTCCACTCAAGCCACACCCCATACCAAGGCATGGGAATATGCGCCGGACTTACGAGAGATGTTGGAGGACAAGGCAAGGAAAACAAGATCGATCTACGGATCGCGTGGGCGCCCCATGGCTCGAGACGGCAACCGTCACGCCGGCCACAAATTCAACAGGGCCGAACACAGTAGACAAGGCTCACTGGAGCTACGTCATGATATAGCCCAGTACAGAGGCGCCGCACACCCACTCTGCTTTACAGACGAAATAATGGATCATCAAATCCCCGAGGGTTTCCAACCCGTAAACATCGAATCATATGATGGCACAACAGATCCTGCGGTATGGATCGAGGATTATCTCCTTCATATCCACATGGCCCGCGGTGATGATTTCCACGCCATCAAATACCTCCCACTCAAGCTTAAAGGACCAGCTCGGCATTGGCTTAACAGCTTGCCAACAGGATCAATCAGTTGTTTGGAGGACCTGGAAGCCGCATTCCTCGACAATTTCCATGGCTCTTATGTGCGACCCCCAAACGCCGATGACCTAAGTCACGTAATTCAGTAGCTAGAGGAATCAGCCAGGCAATTCTGGACATGGTTCCTAACAAAGAAAAATCAAATAGTCGATTGTCCAGACACTGAGGCCCTAGCAGCCTTCAAGCATAATATCCGTGATGAGTGGCTGGCCCGGCACCTTGGACAGGAAAAGCCGAAATCTATGGCACCACTCACGACACTCATGACCCGCTTTTGCACGGGAGAAGACAGCTAGCTTGCTCATAGCAACAATATGACCAAGAACCCTGGTAATTCGGACACCAGGGACAATAGTGGCAGGTCGCGTCGCAACAAGCAGAAGCGCCGCATTAACGGCGACAATGTTGAGGATACGACAGTTAATGCCGGATTCAGAGGCTCTAAATCCAGGTAGCGGAAAAAGCCATTCAAAAGGAATCCTAGGGGCCCGTCCAGTTTGGACCGAATACTCGACCGCTCTTGCCAGATACATGGCACCCCCGAAAAGCCGGCCAATCACACCAACAGGAATTGTTTGGTGTTCAAGCAGGCAGGCAAGTTAAACGCCGAAAACAAAGACAAGGGGCTCCATAGTAATGACGACGAGGAGCCCCGACCGCCGAACAACAGTGGACAGAAGGGTTTTCCCCCACAAGTGCGGACGGTGAACATGATATATGCAACCCACATCCCCAAAAGGGAGCGGAAGCGCGCGTTAAGGGATGTATACGCGGTAGAGCCAGTCGCCCCAAAGTTAAACCCATGGTCCTCCTGCCTGATCACTTTCGATCGAAGGGACCATCCCACTGGCATCCGTCATGGCGGATTCGCCGCATTGGTCCTAGACCCAATCATTGACGGATTTCATCTCACTAGAGTCCTTATGGACGGCGGCAGCAGCCTGAACCTGCTTTACCAGGATACAGTGCGGAAAATGGGCATAGATCCCTCGAGGATTAAGCCCACCAAAACGACCTTTAAAGGCGTAATACCAGGTGTAGAGGCCAACTGTACAGGCTCAGTTACACTTGAAGTGGTCTTTGGATTTCCGAATAATTTCTGAAGCGAGGAGTTAATCTTCGACATAGTCCCGTTTCGCAGTGGTTATCACGCACTGCTCGGGCGAACCGCATTCGCTAAGTTCAATGCGGTACCACACTATGTATACCTTAAGCTCAAGATGCCGGTCCCTCGAGGAGTAATTACGGTCAATGGAAACACCGAACGCTCCCTCCGAACGGAGGAGCACATGGTGGCCCTTGCAGCGGAAGTACAAAGCAGCCTCTCCAGGCAGTTCTCCAGTCCGGCCACTAAATGACCGGACACCGTCAAGCGCGCCCGGAGTAACCTACAACAAGACCGCCTAGCATGATCCGAGCAGGCGTCGCAATGCGGCCCTGACCCCAACCCTCGCAAAAAGGCGACGCCTGTACTTCGCGTACATAACTATGCCCTAGAGATACCATGGGTATCGGGGAAGGGGCACCATCACGGCACGCCCAAAAATATGGCTTAAACTGTACCAGGGGCTGCCAATTTTTTAATTTTCTCTTACTTTCAGGAGTCCATCCTTCAGAAGACCTGTTCGGCAGGTTAATTACCGCACAAATGATGCAAGAACCAGGGAAGCAGACAAGCCACGCCGCAGTACGGAGCTCTCAGGTGGTCTCTATCACGAGCAGTATACCTGCTCCGCATACTATTCCGCAGCTTGCCCCTGGAAAGGACATGTTAATTCGTCCAACCTTCCACTTATCGCATTATTTGTATAGTTATGCTTTGATCGCAACCGTTTTTAATAAACAATGCATAGCTTTCGTCTATTTTTGCATTTCCTTTTTTCTTTATGTATGTTCCTTAACGACATGTTGCACCCGTACACCTTGGTACGGCCAAAATACGCCAGGGGCTTTAGTACCCCTCAATATGGTGTGGAAAGTCCGAACACTTTAACAAGTGCGGCACCCCGAACTTGTAGCATTATATGCATCGGCTCCGAATCATGTCTTGGGTCAATAGTTGGGTTTGCCCGGCTCCTATGTTTTGGTTCCTTATGTTCCGCTATATCGGCTAAGGTAGCACTAGGAGAACCACTGCGATTGTGCCCCAGTTGAGCTGGGTCGAGCACCTCAGTGGAGAAAGCTAAAACTGACTATCATGATGAAGCGAGCGATGGTCGCTATTCGAGAGGTTTTTCGAGTCCCTAAAGACATATGCCGCTTAGGGCGAGGAGCCGGCTCGGTCTTCCGAATACCAGGGGCTTCGCCGAAATTTAAAATTATAGAATTCTATGGCTAAGTGAGAGTGTTCACGCATTATAGTCCGAGTGCCTTGTTCGTTGGGCTGAGCGCCTCCCTCAAAGGACCCAAACATGGGAAAAAGAGCGCTCGGGTTTATCCCCGAACACCCCAGCACTAGCGGCATGGGGGCAGAAGCCGACGACTCGCCATCTCTCAGAATTGATAAACAGCCGCACATAAGGTAATATTTTAAATTCCAACATCATTGCTTAGCGCATATAAACAGGTTTTCAGCGCACAGGACAAAACGAGCAAGTTTCACTCAAAAATTACAAGCCTAGAACATTCATCCGCCACAAGGCGGGCACCCTTCAGAACATCCTTATAGTAATTCTCGGGCTTGCGATGCCCTTTCCCCGGCGGTGGCCCGTCCTTCACCAGCTTCTCAGCATCCACCTTGCCGCAGTGCACCTTAGCATGGGCAAGGGCCCTACGGGCACCTTCAATGCAGACGGAGCGCTTGATGACTTCAAGCCTTGGATAGGCCTCCACCAACCGCCGCACCAGCCCGAAATAGCTCCCAGGTAGAGCCCCTCCAGGACACAGCCAAACAATGAGGCCCTTCAGGGCCTATTCGGCCGCCTTGTGGAGCTCGACCAGTTGCTTCAGCTGGTCGCTCAGGGGCACGGGGTGCCTGGCCTCAGTATACTAAGACCAAAACACCTTCTCTGTTGCGCTGCCCTCCTCGGCTCGGTAGAATGCGGCGGCATCGGATACACTCCGGGGAAGATCTACGAACGCTCCTGCAGAGCTCCGGATATGGGTAAGTAACAAGTAACTCACGTTTATGTGTTTGCTTTGCATAAAGAATTCCTTACCCGCCGCTATCTTCTTCAACTCATCCAACTCCTGGAGGGTCTTCTGGGATTCAGCCTTGGCAGACTTGGCATTCTCAATAGCCACTGCGAGCTCGGACGCTCGCGTCTTTGAGTCAAACTCCAAACTCTCATGCTTTTCCATGAGAGCCTGGAGCTCTTGCCGCACCTTGCCAACCTCGACCTCATACTTCTCCCGCTCGGTGCGCTCCGAGGCCGCCATCTTCTCGGCCTCGACCAGCGCCTGCTTCAGGGTCGCCACTTCAGACGTCACCCCTAATCCTGTCTTTCTTTGCAATTGCACCTTTTTATATATATTTAAAAACAAGGTATTTCTTACCTTCATTATCCTCGAGCTACTTCTTGGAACGCCCGAGCTCTTGCTCGGACCGCTCGAGGTTATGCTTTAGCGTGTCCACCTCCGCAGTCAGTGCGGCGGACGCAAGCAGGTTCCGGAGCGGTGTCCGGCCTAGAGCCGGAGTTGGAGCCCCGAGGGGTTTCATCCCCTTTACTCCTGGAGTCCGGGAGGTCGCCTTGCGGCGCCTCCAGGACCACCTCCTCCCGGCTTGGAACCTGTTGGGACAACACTTCGGTGTCGTCCGTAGGGAGGGGGAGGAAGCCGTCGGAAGCGAGTTCACGTCCGACGAGTCCAGTGAGCCGCTCGACGACGCGTCGAGCCGGTCTTTGGGTGGGCTGCATAAACATATTCGACATGAGGGAAAGCTGTGCAATAAACGAATACTATGAATTACTCTGGTTTCCGGATACTTACGGTTTGGCCAGGGGCTTGGCCCTAGGCGCCCACTCCTCTCCACCGCCGTCGGCGCCGGTGGAGCAGTCCGGAGGAAGGGTTTTCCCCTTCTTGGAACCTTCGGCCTCCCCAGTTGGGGCGGCCTTCCTTTTCTTCCCTTCCCCCGCTGGAGGGGGAGGGGTCTCTTCTTCCTCCTCCTCATCTTCGTGGGAGGAGTGCGTCTTGGATTCGTCGGATGATGAATCAGACACCTCCGGGCATCGGGCACTCTTTCGAGTCCCCGTGGCCTTCTTCTTGACCTTCTTCTCTGGCACCACATAGGGTGCCGGAACCAGCAGCTTCGCCAAGCGAGCATCCACTGGGCCTTCGGGCAAAGGAGCCGGACAGTTGATCTGTCCGAAGGTCACCTACCAATCCTGTCAAAGGTAAGGCAGTTTATTTCCCGCATGGAGTCAAACTATGAAAAACTGATACCCTGTAAAAGGAAAAAACAACTTACCTCGAGAGCGTGACGCTGCGCACTGAATCCGCGATCCTCAGTAGCGGATGCGGGAGCCTCGGCGCCCTTGAAAAGCACCTTCCAGGCATCTTCGTACGTCATGTCGAAGAGCCTGCTCAGAGTTTGGTGCCGCGCCGGGTCAAACTCCCACAGGTTGAAAGCCCGTTGTTGGCACGGGAGGATGAGCATAACCTGGACTACATTGACAAGTTTGAGCTTCTTGTCCACCAGGGTTTTGACGCATGTTTGGAGTCCGGTTAGCTCTCCTTTTTTACCCCACGACAGGCCCGTCTCTTTCCAGGACGTGAGCCCCGTTGGGGGTCCAGACCGGAACTCGGGGGGTGCGACCCATTTGGCGTCGCGTGGCTCGGTGATGTAAAACCACCCCAATTGCCACCCCTTCAGGGTCTCCACAAAGGAGCCCTCGAGCCAGAGGACGTTACCATCTTGCGTACCATGGCGCCTCCGCACTCCGCCTGGCTGCCGCGCACCACCTTCGGCTTGACGTTGAAAGTCTTGAGCCATAGGCCGAAATGGGGGCGGATGCGGAGGAAGGCCTCGCACACGACGATAAACGCAGAGATGTTGAGGACGAAGTTCGGGGCCAGATCGTGGAAATCCAGGCCGTAGTAGAACATGAGCCCCCGGACAAATGGGTGAAGAGGGGAGCCCAGTTCGTGGAGGAAATGGGGGAGGAACACCACCCTCTCATGGGGACTAGGGGTGGGGATGAGCTGCCCCATTTCGGGGAGCCGGTACGCGATGTCGTTAGACAGGTATCCGGCCTTCCTTAGCTTTTTGATATGTCCCTCCGTGAAGGAGGAGACCATCCACTTGCCTCCCGCTCCGGACATGGCTGGAGAAGGTTGAGGTGAGGAGTGCGGACTTGGGCGCTGGAGCTCGAGTGCGCAAGAATGGATAGGCGCAGGAGGAAGAAGGCGTAGGTGAAAAGGTAGATCTTTATCCCCTTATATGGGTGGACGCAACTATATGTCCCCACCAGCCTGGTAAAACTCGCTTATCTCCAAGCGCCGTAATCGATGGCGCGGTTGGGTTACCCACGCCCGTATTGATGAGAATCCCGGAATAAGGGGCCACGATCTCTTCTTTAACAAGACGTGCCAAGGAAACCGCCTCGCATAATGCGTTGAGATGGGACAGTAAAACGGTTTGAATAAAAGCTTGGCCATGGTGTGATGTCACACTACGGAATACGCCAGCAGATTAGATTTGTGTAAATGTTATTCTCTCTATGGCGATATATGGAAACTTATTTTGCAGAGACGGACACTATCTTCGTGTTCGAAATCTTCTATGAAGTACTTGGAGGAGGAACCCGCCTTGCAATGCCGAAGACAATCTGCGCGCCGGACTCATCGTCATTGAAGCCTGGTTCAGGGGCTACTGAGGGAGTCCTGGATTAGGGGGTATTTGGATAGCCGGACTATACATTCAGCCAGACTCCTGGACTATGAAGATACAAGATTGAAGACTTCGTCCTGTGTCCGGAAGGGACTTTCCTTGGCGTGGAAGGCAAGCTTGGCGATACGGATATGTAGAACTCCTACCATTGTAACCGACTCTATGTCACCCTAACCCTCTCCGGTGCCTATATAAACTGGAGGGTTTTAGTCTGTAGGACAACGTACACATCAACAACCATACCATAGGCTAGCTTCTAGGGTTTAGCCTCCTCGATCTCGTGGTAGATCTACTCTTGTACTACCCATATCATCAATATTAATGAAGCAGGACGTAGGGTTTTACCTCCATCGAAAGGGCCCGAACCTGGCTAAAACTTAGTGTCGCTTGCCTCCTGTTACCATCCGGCCTAGACGCACAGTTTAGGACCCCCTACCCGGGATCCGCCGGTTTTAACACCGACAGTGACCAAGGCGGCAGTGCCACAAGTATGTGGGACTATCATTATCAACCTTACATCTTTTGGTATTCACACTATGAATATGTGTAACATTACGTTCGAGATTCATTAAGAATAAACCATTCACCAGCGGGGCATGACCATAAAACATATCTCTCATATAAATAGAACAGCCATTATTCTCGGATTTAAATGAGTAGCCATCTCGAATTAAACGAGATCCTGATAAAATGTTCATGCTCAAAGCTGGCACTAAATAACAATTATTGAGGTTTAAAACTAATCACGTAGGTAAATGTAGAGGTAGTGTGCCGACGGCGATCACATCGACCTTGGAAGCATTCCCGACGCGCATCGTCACCTCGTCCTTTGCCAGTCTCCGCTTATTCCGCAGCTCCTGCTTTGAGTTACAAATGTGAGCAACCGCACCGGTGTCAAATACCCAGGAGCTACTACGAGTACTGGTAAGGTACACATCAATTACATGTATATCACATATACCTTTAGTGTTGCCGGCCTTCTTGTCCGCTAAGTATTTGGGGCAGTTCCACTTCCAGTGACCACTTCCCTTGCAATAAAAACACTGAGTCTCGGGCTTGGGTACATTCTTTGGCTTCTTCCCGGCAGCTTGCTTACCGGGCATGACAACCCCCTTGCCGTCCTTCTTGAAGTTCTTCTTACCCTTGCTTTTCTTAAACTTAGTGGTTTTATTCACCATCAACACATGATGTTCCTTTTTGATCTCCACCTCCACTGATTTCAGCATTGAATATACCTTAGGAATGGTCTTTTCCATCCCCTGCATATTGAAGTTCATCACAAAGCTCTTGTAGCTCGGTGGAAGCGACTGAAGGATTCTGTCAATGACCGCGCCATCCGGGAGATTAACTCCCAGCTTAGGCAAGCGGTTGTGCAACCCAGACATTTTGAGTATGTGCTCACTGACAGAACTATTTTGCTCCATCTTACAACTGAAGAACTTGTTGGAGACTTCATATCTCTCGACCCGGGCATGAGCTTGGAAAACCATTTTCAGCTCTTCAAACATCTCATATGCTCCGTGTTGCTCAAAACGCTTTTGGAGCCCTGGTTCTAAGCTGTAAAGCATGCCGCACTAAACGAGGGAGTAATCATTAGCACGTGACTGCCAAGCGTTCATAATGTCTTGGTTCTCTGGGATGGGTGCGTCACCTAGCGGTGCTTCTAGGACATAATCTTTCTTGGCAGCTATGAGGATGATCCTCAGGTTCCGGACCCAGTCCGTATAGTTGCTGCCATCATCTTTCAGCTTGGTTTTCTCTAGGAACGCGTTGAAGTTGAGGTCAACATTAGCGTGGGCCATTTGATCTACAAGACACATTGTAAAGATTTTAGACTAAGTTCATGATAATTAAGTTCATCTAATCAAATTATTCAATGAACTCCCACTCAGATAGACATCCCTCCAGTCATCTAAGTGAAACATGATCCGAGTGAACTAGGTCGTGTCCGATCATCACGTGAGATGGACTAGTCAACATCGGTGAACATCTTCATATTGATCGTATCTTCTATACGACTCATGCTCGACCTTTCGGTCTTCCGTTGTCCCGAGGCCATGTCTGTACATGCTAGGCTCGTCAAGTCAACCTAAGTGTATTGCGTGTGTAAATCTGGCTTACACCCATTGTATTCGAACGTTAGAATCTATCACACCCGATCATCACGTGGTGCTTCGAAACAACGAACCTTCGCAACGGTGGACAGTTAGGGGAAACATTTTCTTGAAATTATTGCGAGGGGTCATCTTATTTAAGCTACCGTCATTCTAAGCAAATAATATGTAAAACATGATAAACATCACATGCAATCAAATAGTGACATGATATGGCCAATATCATTTTGCTCCTTATGATCTCCATCTTCGGGGCGCCATGATCATCGTCGTCACCGGCATGACACCATGATTTCCATCATCATGATCTCCATCATCGTGTCTTCATGAAGTTGTCTCGTCATCTATTACTTCTACTACTATGGCTAACGGTTTAGCAATAAAGTAAAGTAATTACATGACGTTATATGTTGACAACTCCTATGGCTCCTGCCGGTTGTCATACTCATCGACATGCAAGACGTGATTCCTATTACAAGAACATGATCAATCTCATACGTCACATATATCATTCATCACATCCTTTTAGGCCATATCACATCACACGGCACATGCTGCAAAAACAAGTTAGACGTCCTCTAATTGTTGTTGCAAATTATTACGTGGCTGCTACAGGTTTCTTAGCAAGAACGTTTCTTACCTACGCCAAAACCACAACGTGATTTGCCAATTTCTATTTACCCTTCATAAGGACCATTTTCATCGAATCCGATCCGACTAAAGTGGGAGAGACAGACACCCGCTAGCCTCCTTATGCAACTAGTGCATGTTAGTTGGTGGAACCAATCTCACGTAAGCGTACATGTAAGGTCGGTCCGGGCCGCTTCATCCCACGATGCAGCCGAATCAAGATAAGACTAGTAACAACAAGTAAATTTACAATATCGATGGCCACAACTGCTTTGTGTTCTACTCATACATAGAAACTACCCATAGACCTAGCTCTGATACCACTGTTGGGGAACGTAACAGAATTTAAAATTTTCAACGCATCACCAAGATCAATCTATGGAGTCTTCTAGCAACGAGAGGAAAGGAGTGCATCTACATACCCTTGTAGATCGCGTGCGGAAGCGTTCAAGAGAACGGGGTTGATGGAGTCGTACTCGTCGTGATCAAAATCACCGATGACCGAGCGCCGAACGGACGGCACCTCCGCGTTCAACACACATACTGTTGGGGAAGACGTCTCCTCCTTCTTGATCCAGAAAGGGGAAGGAGAGGTTGATGGAGATCCAGCAACACGATGGCATGGTGGTCGAAGCAGCGGTGATCTCGGCAGGGCTTCGCCAAGCTCAGCGAGGGGTAGAGGTGTCACGGGAGGGAGAGGGAGGCGCCAGGTACTTGGTGCGGCTGCACTCCCTCCCCCCACTATATATAGGGCCCCTAGGGGGGCGCCGGCCCTAGAGATTGGATCTCAAGGGGGGGGCAAGAGGGTGGCTTGACCCCCACACCTAGGGTTCCCAACCCTAGGCGCAGGGGGAGGCCCAAGGGGGGCACACCAGACCACCAGGGGCTGGTTCCCTTCCCCACTTCAGCCCATGGGGCCCTCCGGGATAGGTGGCCCCACCCGGTGGACCCCCCGGGACCCTTCCGGTGGTCCCGGTACAATACCGATGAACCCCGAAACGTTCTCGATGGACGAAACTGGACTTCCTATATATAATTCTTCACCTCCGGACCATTCTGGAACTCCACATGACGTCCGGGATCTCATCCAAGACTCCGAACAACTTTCGGGTTACCACATACTAATATCTCTTCAACCCTACCGTCACCGAACCTTAAGTGTGTAGACCCTATGGGTTCGGGAGACATGTAGACATGACCGAGACGACTCTTCGGTCAATAACCAACAGCCGGATTTGGATACCCATGTTGGCTCCCACATGTTCCACGATCATCTCATCGGATGAACCACGATATCGATGATTCAATCAATCCCGTATACAGTTCCCTTTGTCAATCGGTACGTTACTCGCCCGAGACTGGATCGCCGGTATCCCAATACCTCGTTCAATCTCGTTACTAGCAAGTCACTTTACTCGTACCATAATGCATGATCCCGTGATCAACCACTTGGTCACATTGAGCTCATTATGATGATGCATTACCAAGTGGGCCCAGAGATAGCTCTCCATCATACGGAGTGACAAATGCCAGTCTCGATTCGTGCCAACCCAACAGATACTTACGGAGATACCCGTAGTGCACCTTTATAGTCACCCAGTTACGTTGTGACGTTTGGCACACCCAAAGCACTCCTATGGTATCCGGGAGTTGCACAATCTTTGAGCTATGCTTAGGATTGGGTCTTGTCCATCACATCATTCTCCTAATGATGTGATCCCGTTATCAATGACATCTAATGTCCATAGTCAGGAAACCATGACTATCTTTTGATCAATGAGCTAGTGAACTAGAGACTCACTAGGGACGTGTTGTGGTCTATGTATTCACACATGTATTACGATTTCCGGATAACACAATTATAGCATGAACAATAGAAAATTATCATGAACAAGGAAATATAACAATAATAATTTTATTATTGCCTCTAGGGCATATTTCCAACATGTTCAACCAGTGTCGGGCTGGTCCCTTGAGTTTTAGGGGGAGGTATTTCATGGCATGAAGGTCATCGTCGCGGGCCATATGAATGTGGAGAATGAAGTATTCAATCCATACCGCGGTGTCTGTGGTTCCATCGTATCATTCTATATTCACGGGTTTGAACCCTTCTGGGAATTCATGTTCCATGACTTCGTCGGTGAAGCAATGAGGGTGTGTGGCGCCTCTATATCGGGCCGAATCGCGACATAGGTCTGATGGAGTCCGTCTACGGCTTTTGGACCATGCATGACTAGGTTTGTCACGTCTGAATAGATGGCCATCGTCGTGTGTCAGGGCACGTCCTCGCGATTCGTAGATCGATCTGGTATGTCCTGCTTTACTGTTCAGGTCATGTCGAAGGTCATATGTATGGCTGTGAGCTGATTTACCTCTGCCTTTGCGATGAGGTGGGGCTGGCTGGTTTTCGTCTTGAGTTGTTGTTTTATCCCGACCACGTGGTGGTCGGTCAGCCGCATTGCGCGATGGTGGTATGTGTTTCGGTGCCTCTTCGTCGAACTGAGGTAGGAATTTGCGCTTCGGGTAGCTTTTGGCTGGGCGCTTGAGGACGTATTCTTCGGCTGCTAGGACATCGGTCCATTTCTCGTTGAGCAGATCTTGGTCAGCTTGAAGCTACTGCTGCTTCTTTTGCAGGCTCGTTGTAGTGGCTATTAGCTGGCACTTGAAGCGCTCCTATTCAAGAGGTTCCTCAGGCACAATGAAATCCTAAGTGCCGAGGCTCGCCTCATCCTCAGACAAGAAAGATAACTACCGATCTCCGAGTCTTCGTGCGTGGCCTGTATACTATGGCTAACCTGCCCATCTTCCCGTTCGTCCTGTTTAGTGGCTGCATCAACAGGGTCTTCATTGTTTTCGGCACCTCCGCGGAGTGTTATCTTTTCCTGTGCAGGTGTTGCTGTCTTTACTGTGGTGTGACTTAGAGCAGCGCCGCTGGCACCGGCGCTTTGATTGTATCTCGGAAGGTTTATCCTCAGCTGGATCTTCCTTGTCATCACCGCTATTCTCCTTTGGTGCATCCACCATGTATACATCGTATGAGGAAGTGGTCGTCCAGCGTCCGGTGAACGACGGGTTCTGGGCCTCTTCTTCTCCGGCATCGACGTCCATACTATCGATGTCGTCGAAGCTGTAATCAAGCATGTCAGTTAAGTCTTCGACAGTGGCTATGAAGTGGGCGGTGGGTGGGAAGTGAAATTCGCCCTCATCAGCCTCCGGTTCGAGCCGGACACAATTCATATGTGAGCTTCCCGCTAAGGATAGTGCTCTTAACGAGTTTAGCACGTTGCCCAGAGGCGAGTGTCGGAAGATATCTGCGGCACTGAATTCGGCGATCGATGACCGATCATGCTCGAGATGTGCGGACGCACAAAGTTCGGAAATTATAACCGGAAAAGAGTCTGTAGCTCCGGCGACACAGATATTACTTGAAGTTAAGTCTGTGTTTGGCTCCAACGCCGGGGGTCTGCGGCTTCCGTGACGGGGTTGAGCTTCCTGTCCTTGGATGGGGCGACCTGCTCCAGATCTAAGGCCAGAGCGGTTTCAGGTGCAATTTCCTAGGTATGGCCCGATGACAGATTTAACTCATGTTCATCATGATGGCTCGGAGCGGCTGTCATGGTCGCGAATCCATCGAAGATCAAGTCCCCACGGACATCTGCGGCGTAGCTCAAGCTTCTGAATCTGACCTGGTGGCCAGGGTCATAGCTTTCGATCTGCTCCAGATGGCCAAGCGAGTTGTCCCGCAGTGCGAAGCTGCCGAATACTTCTCCTAGGATAGCATTGTTGTAGATGATTGAAGGAGCCATCAAACCTTTTGAGGACGGCACAGTGGAACTCTCAATGAAAGCACCAATGTCGGTGTCAAAACCGGCGGATCTCGGGTAGGGTGTCCCGAACTGTGAGTCTAGGATCGATGGTAACATGAGACGGGGATGCAATGTTTACCCAGGTTCGGGCCCTCTCTATGGAGGTAATACCCTACTTCCTGCTTGATTGATCTTGATGAATATGAGTATTACAAGAGTTGATCTACCACGAGATCGTAATTACTAAACCCTAAAAGTCTAGTCTGGCTATGATTATTCGGATGATCTATGGACCTAACCCTCCGGTTTATATAAGTACAGGAGGGATCTAGGGTTACACAAGGTCGGTTACAGAGAAAGGAATATTCATATTTGCTCTCCAAGCTTGCCTCCCACGCCAAGGAGAAGTCCCATCCGGACACGGGTAGAGTCTTCGGTCTTTGTATCTTCACGGACCATCATTCCGGCCCGTATCCAATAGGTCGGACGCCCGAGGACCCCTTAGTCCATGACTCCCTCATGGAGGGCACCCCATAGACACACAAGTTGATTGTTTAGCCGTGTGCGGTGCCCCCCTCCACAGAATTTCACCTCGGTCATATCGTTGTAGTTCTTAGGCGAAGCCCTGCGTCGGTAACTTCATCATCACCATCATCACGCCGCCGTGGTGACGAAACTCTCCCTGGGCCTCAACTGGATCAAGAGTACGTGGGACGTCACCGAGCTGAACGTCTGCAGATCGCGGAGGTGCTGTGCATTCGGTACTTGATCGGTTGGATCATGAAGACGTTCGACTACATCAACCGCATTTCACAACGCTTGCGCTTTCGGTCTAAGAGGGTATGTAGACATACTCTCCCCCTCTCATTGATATGCATCTCCTAGATAGATCTTGCGTGATCGTAGGATTTTTTTTGAAATACTGCGTTCCCCAACATATATATCATAGACTCTGCAAATACATATCATTCGATGGCTTCAAATTTCAGCTGATATATAATGACCTATTGGGAAGGGCACTTTTACATAACCTGTCGGATGGAGCAAATTGCAAACTTTTATATAATGTTGTCAGAAACATCACAACTCCAAAGAAAGAGCAAAGGAATTGCACCTCGCCGAGTATAATGGGGTATAACCTGCAACAAAGAGAGCAAGTGAAAGGCTTAATTGGGTATAAAAAATTCAGTTTACTGCCAAAATAAATCCTACCGAGGTTCAAGAAAAAGATAAATCACTAATACATAGAACATGGCATGCTTGATGCATCATACCATTATGCATCAATAATATTGCTGAAAGGGCGTGAGAAAAACAGAGGCATATTATTAGCAATCAAACGCATGCATGAGACAAATTGAAAAATTTTAAATTGCACTCTATAATATAAAAAGACATATGTTGCCTGATGTCCCCATGAATGAGCAACTCCACGAAGTCCATGCGGGAGCATGTGGCGTTGATAGCCTTGTCCGAGAGAATCGGCGGTGTGGAGAACTTGTATTTGATGATCGAGATGGACTTCTCGACACTTGTCACCCCCGACAGTGGTAAGCTATGCACTATAGCCTGCACTCACATTAAATGTGTGGTCAGGAACATGACCTCACACGGCCTCTATGAAACCTATCTGCATGTGAGGCATGTGAGGAGGCCCGTGTTCGGGCCACCTAGCACCGTCCGAAAATGTCACTGCTGACGTTCTTCTAGATCTGGTTTAATGGAGGATAGATTACTTGGTAGTAAACCTGCACAAAGGTATGCTTGCCGTCACATCATTGGCTCCTTCTGGATGTTGTAGTACTAATTGTGAAGAGGATTCTAGTGTAGTTTCTTATTGTACCGAGGGTTTAACATTTCAGCGAAATTTCACATATTTTGGTGGGGTTCGAAATACTTGCAACCATGAAATTTTGAGCCAAATTCAAACTAAAATTTAAATTAGCTTAAAAGTCATTAAAAATATTGATTTTTGAAACTCAAAATCCGAAATAATTTCCAAATTTCCCAAATATTGCATATCCCAAAAAAATTCCATGTCCGAAATTAAATACCTTACCGACGTGGCTTTTTGGGCAGGTCCATCTATTGTAGTTACGCTCAGGGTACCCCGGTTTTAAATACGCCGACATGCTCATGCGCAAACTCAAGAGGGGCTACTAAAAAAGAACGTTTTTTGACGCTCCATTAGCTAGCGTACTCTTGTACTATCAATAAAACTTAAAAATAAATCAAATGTCAGCGAGTTGTATGCCGCATCAACATTGGCTAGGTATCCTGCTTGGGAGATTTGTTTGATAGAAGGCCTCCTTTCTTCTTCACTATCCTCAAGTAAACCCGCATTAAGCATGGATAACATTTCTTGACATGAGATTGAGCTCTACTCCTGACTTGAGATAGATAGATTGCAACACATGCAAATGAAATGCTTGCATCTACTAATTAACATCACCCAAATAGTTTCAGCTGCATCGTTTGTTTCCCGTCAACATCGGAAATCAAGCCAATGCGTCGGACCAAGGGGAGATCTTGTCGATGCGGATGTGCAGGGGAACTTCCATGGACGCCCCGTCCCCTACTGCTGCTGGAACCAGGTACATCCGCGGCACCGGAAGGAATGTTGGCTCGTCCACGGCGGCCACCGCCCCGGGCGACGAGCTGCTCCTTATGTGCATGACCACCAACACCATGTCCTCCTTGCCGCAGTTGACCCACATCTTGCACGTGAACCGGGGCCGCGTCGCCGCCCTAGCCCTGGCGCACACCACCGACACGGCGGCCGCGGCGGCGCCGAGCACGCCCACGATCAGGAGGAACACGCGGTTGTCATCGCCGAGGAGGACAACCCACGGGGTCGATACCGGCAGCTGGAGCTGGCTGACCTTGCCATACTGCACGGCGAGCAACGGCACCGAGTGCACGGTGTTGAGGTGGCCGGCGAGCGCCTGCGGCGCGCCGACATAGCCGCAGCCAGGCTCCGTGCAGTGGCAGGGCGCTTGCGGGCAAGCTTTCTAGTGCTCGGCGACCTCGCGGTAGGTCATGTACCACTGGCAGCCGGCATTGGGGCACCCAGTCCTGGTGGAGGACACCACGGCGTCCAGCGCAGGGCAAGGGTCGAAGAAGCCGCCGCCGTCCACGCACACCGTGCACTGCCCGAAGGGCAGCTGGGCCACGCAGCCACCGCAGGCCGGGTGCCCCGCTTTGCACTGCAGGCAGGCACACAAATCGTAGATGGCCCGTAAATTAGCACGAAAGATTCGATCTCTCACCAAAGGAGGAAGAAAGAAGGAAAGAAAGAACGAGAGGAACCTGAAAGACGGGGGGCTTGAAGGGGAGGGTGCAGAGGGGGCAGTGGAGCACTTTCTTGTCAATCCTCACAGCGAGCTCCACTCGTGGGCTGTACGCCGCCCCGACGATGGCGCCCCCATCTCCTCCTCTAGCCGCCTCTTGCCTCACGTGGCCTTCGGGCAGGTCCTGTCGCGCCTTCTTGGAGCTCTTGTCGGCCTTGTCCGGTGAAGCCCTCCTCCTCCCCTCGACGGCGGCGCCTTGCATCCTGGCTGGCCTTTGGGGAAAGAAAATCGTTGTCTGGGTCTCAGTCCAAACTTTTTCCAGGAGGTGGGAGAGGAGAAGAGCAGAGGTCTGAGAACATAAGGTGCCCAGGCAACCACACTACACTATAAATGCTTCCTCATTGTGGTTTCCATTCCCAAACTTATATGCTATAAATATAAGCCATGCTCTTAATCTATTTCATTATTGCTAGTTTATACATATATTAATGTTGTTCTAGAAAATTTGAGCAACATAAATGTAAGCACATTGTTTTTATTTTTGCATGGTTTCCTGCTTAATTGATACACGGAGGAGTGCTCTTGAGTCCATCGCCAGATTATAACACCATCAAACACGTGGGAGCCCATAGAAAGAAAAGGATACATGTGTAAGCACAAGGGACATGCGTAACCAAATAGTACAAAGGAGCACACAACTTTTCACCCAGGTCACGACACATCCCGCCTTTCTCACTGCTATCGACCGCCACATACGCCATGGCAGATGTGCTTGCCACCACCAGCACATAACGACAACATGACCACAAGCATCCAAAAGATCCCTATAATAGGGTACCGGATTTTCAAGACCCCCGACGCCAAAAATCTTGATTAGCTGGTTGCATGGAGTAGGAAAAATAACCCCTTGAATTTGCAGATGCCATCAAGAAGCAATGAGGAATCCATCTATCACCACACCGTGCAACAACCTAGTCCAGAGACTTCTAAGCAGGCATCCATAGCTGGAGCTTATAGAGACACGGGGGGATAACCCGAGAGGACACCAACCAAGATCATCCTCGCGTCGGTGCATGAGAAAGGCTTGAACAACGTTGCTGGAGCATGAAAAAGCTAACACCAATGATGATGTGGGAAATCAAGTATCGGCTCCCAACCAACCTCTGCTAACCACCAGACGACAGAACATGGAGAGTAGAAAATACACCCAAGATTACAATAGGGGCTAAGCTTCACCTAATATCCTAGAAATAACATAGTGGAGAATAGGTGGCAGGAAAGCTTATTTGAACCTAAGGAGAGACAAGAATAGAAGGACCTCCTGACCAGAACACGAACCGCTAGCATAATCCCCAAATCAAAATATGTGAGAAAAGATCTCGGCAGGACAAAACACAGGCAATGATTATTTAATGGGGAAATGAAAATTAAACCAGCAGGAGCAGGAGTTCGCAAAGGATGACACCTATTCCTCGCTTGGCATCCAATTGACATAGGCATCCCCATGCCGGCATGGTAGCCCCAAAATCCGCCATAAGGGGTGCAAAAAGGACTACCCTTTTTGATAACGTGCTACTACAGGAAATCAATGTTAAAAGTACGCCTAGGCTCTAATAATGAGGGTTTTGATGTTCATGGCATTATGATTAGATGATTAACTATGTTTCAGGTGTGCTTCCAGTATACAGATCGTAAGGAATGGAGTATAAAAGTTGGTCAGTGATACATCTCCAACATATCTATAGTTTTTGTATGTTTCATGCCTATTATCCTTCAAGTTTGTAATATTTTCAATCCTTTTGAGGGACAGGCCTATTAATTTAGTGGTGAGCACCAATTTTGTTTATCTGCTATTTTTGGGATATCAGGAAATCACCACAGAAAAAGTCACCGGAAAAAACAGAAAAAAAATAGAAGGTGTTTTTGTGCCGGAAGAAGACTAGGGCACCTGGGCCCTCTGCATGGAGGGGCCATAGGATCCTTGGTGGGACGCGTAGGGCCTATGATGCTTCCCACGAAGGTGGCTCCGGTGACCAGTGGCTATATATACCCTGAAAGCCTTTCCCCAATTTATCGTGCATTTTTTCACGTCCACTATCTCACGGTCTGAGGCGATCATCATTTCAACCCTGATCTAGTACTTTGTCGGAGGGGTAAAATTCATCTCGATGTTCACCGACATCGATCCTCACACTCAAAGATGAGTGGTGAGTAGTCTAACCCCTGAATATGGGTTCATGGCGGTAACCAAGATGCAATCTCTCCACTTCGATGTTCTATACAATAGACAAATGAGCTGTGTTAATCTAAAGTTTTCTTTAGCTATTATTTCATTCATGTGATGAATTATTTATTTGTTCAAATTTTTTGGATGATTTTATGGGTCATATTTCTCCCTGCTTGCATTTTTACTCTTGTCCAGTTTAGATCGGTAGCTAGTAGTGGAAAGAGCTGTGCATTAGCTGGGTTCAACCTTGCAGGTAAACTAGCATAGTGACACGAACTGAAAAAGACATTTTTTTTAGCATAGTACAGAAGCAAGCGCTCATATATACGCGCATACACTCAGCCCTATGAACGCACACACGCACACCCCTACCCCTATGCGCACATCCGAGAGACTGAGCCAGCATATCATCTAGATGTTTTACGAAGTCACGATAGGTGCCTCGTAGTCGACGGGAACGTCTCCTCTCACAGAACGCACATCACCGGAAAATCCTGAAATAAATCCAAAATAAATGCGAGCACAAGAATTTCAACCCTGTTGGGCTAGGATACCACTGTCCACCTAACCATCCATCCACAATTTGTCATGATCCTTAACACTCCATATGAAGAATCATCCTCATCAATGTGGAAGTTTTCTTTTACCTATACAAGAATGAGAAGTTCACAAACTTAGAATAAATTAAACAAACCACCAGAACTAATTTGGAACAACATTCACTGAAAAACAAGTATGTTGAAGTTTGTGATTATCTATTTTGAAATAATAATGTGACATGGATTGAAGTAGTACATCATAATAATACAAAGTGATGCAATATTTTTACTATAAAACTAATTGAAGTGTATTTTGGGTGTGAGGCACAACCTATCCTAAAGCAATAGGCCGCTGCATTGAACACTAAATCCACAGACATCATCTCCAACAGATAAGTGGAAAAAGGAGGATAAAAATATTGTACTAATAGGAAACAATTATTTAAGAATCAAAGCAGTTATCTCAGCTTCGTGTGCCAGTTCATCTTGGAAAATGAAGAAAACAAATATATCTATTAATATATGTTCCTACATTCTGGTTGGAATAAATAAGCGATACAAAAGAACCTAACAAAAACAAGGTCTAATAATAATTGACGCTGCCTTCTTCAAATGGGCAATTATTACAATTAACATCAATATGTCAAGTTGTTAATAGAGAAAATTGAAGCACATATATGCATTGTACGTAAGTAATGTTTTTGGCCACCTCAGGGAATCATTTTATGAATTAGTTAATAGGAAAGAAGAATACTATGGAACATATTTAAAGATGGGTATATATATTGCAGAGTCTGATATACCCATCTTTAAATATGTTCCATAGTATTCTAACATATTTAAAGAATACTATGGAACATCAATATATCAGACTCTGCAAATACATATCAGTCGATGGCTTCAAATTTCAGCTGATATATAATGACCTATTGGGAATGGCGCTTTTACCTAACCTGTTGGATAGAGCAAATTGCAAACTTCTATGTGATGTTGTCAGAAACATCACAACTCCAAAGTCAGAGGAAAGGAATTGCATCTCAGCGAGTATAATGAAGCATAACGTGTAACAAAGATAGTAAGTGAAAGGCTTAATTAGGGATAAAAAATCAGTTTGCTCCCAAAATAAATCCTACCAAGATTCAAGAAAAACATAAATCGCTAATACATAGAACATGGCATGCTTGATGAATTATACCATCATGCATCAATAATATTGCTGAAAATGCATGAGAATAACATAGGCATATATTAGCAATCAAATGCTTGCGTGAGACAAATTGAAAAAAATCAAATCACACTATATAATATAAAAAGATATATGTTGCCTGACGTCCGCATGAAAGAGCAACTCCATGAAGTCCATGCAGGAGCATGTGCCATTGATTGCCTTGACCGAAAGAGTCAGCGGTGTGTGGAAGTTGCATTTGATGATCGAGGCAGACTTCTCGACACGTGTCACCCCCGACAGCGGTAGGCTATGCACCGTAGCGTGCACGCACGTTGAATGCATTGTCAGGAACGTGACCTCACATAGCCACTGTGAAAGTTGTCTGCATGCGAGGCGCGTGTGCTGAGGAGGCCCGTTTTCGGGACACCTAGCACCGTCCCAAAATGTCACTAGTCGTTTTTGTAGATATGGTTTAACGACGGTAGATTTACTTGAAAGTAAACCTACACAAAGGTCTACATGCCGCCACGTAATTTGCGCCTTCTGGATGTTGTAGTACTAATTGTCAAGAGGAATGTAGTTTCTTCATGTACCGAGGGTTCAAAATTTCAGCGAAATTTCACATATTTCGGTGGGGTTCGAAATAATTGCAACACTAAACTTTTGAGTCAAATTCAAACTAAAATTTAAATTACGTTAAAAAGGTGAAAAATTATAGATTTTTGAAACTCAAACTCCGAAATAAGTTCCCAATTTCTGAATTTCTACATATTTCGGTGACGTCCGAAATTTTTCCATGTCCGAAATTAAAAACCTTACCGATGTGGCTTTTTGCTCTGGTCCATCTATAGTTATGCTCTGCGTACCCTGGTTTTAAATATGCCGACATGCTTCGTTTGCAAAATCAAGAGGGGCAACTAAAAAATAAAGTTTTTTCACGCTCCGCTAACCAGCGTAGTCTTCTACTATCAATAAAACCAAAATACAAATCAAATGTTAGTGAGTGAGATCTAAAATTTGGGAGTTATCCAAACACATGTCATGCCCATCAGTAAACACCAATTCTTTGGTAGGGTAACTCTCAGCCGACATTCAAGTTGTAAGTAGATGTTTACACTTATAGTATCGATGACTTGTTTTCATTTTAATATCGAAAGATTATTTTGTTAGAAAATAGATTTTTTTTCCTCGGAAAGCTCATTCTTCTAGAAAAGAATTATGGCCACGTTTAGTAGAAGTTACTACTTTTCGTTGTTGGCAGACTGCAGGCCTCAAAGAGGTCCAGAACACTTTAGTATGAGCAGTTTAAGCAGTGGACAGAGATAAGTTTCCCCGTTAGGAAGGAGATGGATTTGATTCATTCCTTAGGAAGACTCTGAGAGAAGCTTAATCAGCAATTACTGCAGGGTTATGTGCTGCATCAACATTGGCAAGGTATCTTCCTTGGGAGATTTGTTTGACAGAAGGCCTCCTTTCTTCCTCACTATCCTCCAGTAAACCCGCATTAAGTATCGCTTTCGTAGCATGGATAACATTTCATGGCATGAGATTGAGCTCTACTCCTGACTTGAGATAGATAGATTGAACGGATGCGAATGAAATGCTTGCAAGTTGGAATGACATAAGAACGGAAGAAGATGCATTTCACGAAAAGATGAGCACCAAGCATAGTATCCTCTGATTTAAATACAGTACCCTACAATGACATTAAAGGTGAACTTCATCTATTAATTAACATCACCCAAATAGTTTCAGCTGCGGTGGCAGTTGGCGGCGGTGGCATCTGAGTGCACGCCGGACCGGTGAGACCCATGCCCAGCAGGCATCCTGGATGGGTTCTCAGGTCTTAAATGTTAGGTTTGGCTGCGATATCTGTTTGGTATTAGGCCCAGGCTATCTGCGCCCCTTCATCAGTTGGATAGAGGTGTTTAGACGGTGGCTTTAGTCTTACTTTTGTATTACTTTGTAAGGTCTTGTGAGAATAATTAATAAAGTGGCCGTATGCATCGTCCAGATGCAGAGGTCGGGGGTCATCCTCCTTTTCTAAAAAAAAATAGTTTCAGCTGCAACTCCAAAATAAGTAAGCACAAACTGCCTTGAATACATCGTTTGTTTCCCATCAACACAGCAGTGGTGGACCTAATCAAGCCAATGCATCGGACCAAGAGGAGATCTTGTCGATGCGGATGTGCAGGCGAACTTCCATGGACGCAGCCCCGTCCCCTGTCGCTGCTGGAACCAGGTACATCCGCGGCACCGGCAGGAATGTCGGCTCGTCCGCGGCGGCCACCGTGCCGTGCGACGAGCTGCTCCTTATGTGCATGTCCACCAGCAACATGTCCTACATGCTGCAGTTCGCCGCCGCCGCCTGGGACGGCTCCAGATTGACCCACATCTTGCACGTGAACCCGGGCCGCGTCGCCACCCTCGCCCTAGCGCACACCAAGGACACGGGGGTCATGCCAGCTGTTAGAGTTGTGTTGAATATAGTGTACAAGGTAGGTTACAGTTGGACCAGGAGTTTTATTATGTTTACATAGGATGTGGAGTTGTGTCCTAATACGACACTTGTATCCTAGGCCTCGCATATATAGCGGGGGTAGACACACGATGTAACCTATGCCAACATAATAGCACAGGAACGCAGGGGAAGCCGGCGGCATGTGCCGGTCTCCAGGGCAAACTGGTGCGGTATTGTAGGAGTGTCATGGGGAGGAGCGCCCATAGTCAGGCCCCGGGATGTAGCCATATCGGTTAACCTTGTTAACAAAGCTCAGTGTTGTCCTCATGTGATTGCTTGGTCCTCGGATGATCGACGGTATGGCGTCAGATTTATTCTAACAAGTGGTATCATGAGCTATGTTGTTTGAGGCCACGATGTGTTAGAATAGATGGGTATAGGAGTTGTATAGGGATAGAAGTTTGTTTAAATTCTGTACTCTATCTCTATCCCTTCTTCTCTTCTTATCCTTTGTAACGACCGCCCCGGTCGATCTCACGATCGTTCTCTCGATCTTCCTGTAAACTTGTATGCCAAGGATTTTGCCCAATATATACATGCGGCCCGAGACAAAGGGTTCTACGCTTCCCATATACTTTTACATGCTAACAGAGCCAAGAGGTCTCGAGTTCAAGACCCGGCTGACGCAATTAAATTGCATCCCACTTTCGGTCCACATCTAGGCCTGAGGGAGCCACACGTGAGGGGGAGTCTTGACGTAAAATGTGCTGCCTAGTCTCTTCCATCAGATCAGTCTTTTGATTGCATTGGCTAGAGCATGCACTTCTACATGGTAACAGAGCCTCTTCCTCATCCAATCGAGAGAGATTCCATCTAGCTACCCCGTGATCGAGATCATGTCCACCACCGCTGCTGCCATGCTGCCGAGCACCATGGGTGAGCTCTCCACCACCTCATCCTCCACCTTCGCATCATCTTGCACCTCCACCCACAATACCACCTCCCTCGGATCGCCACCACAAGAGAAGCTTACGAGGGGCAACTTCCTACTCTGGAAGGCCATCGTGCTCCCGCAGATCAAGGGCGCGCAGATGGAGCACCACCTCGACGAGAAGAGCCCGCCACCGCCGGCCACTCTCACCATCACCAAGGACGACAAAGAAGAACAAGTCGTCAACTTTGCGAGATCCCTCTGGTATGCACAGCAACAACAACTTCAAGGATACTTAATGGGTTCGTTTTCCTGTGAGATTCTTGCTCAGGTCGCCACGCTCCAGACGCCGGCCGAGGTGTGGCGCACCATCCACGCCATGTTTGCTGCCCAAAGTCAAGCCCAAGCGATAAACACTCGCATCGAGCTCACCAACCTCAAGAAAGGTAACATGTCCATGGCTGATTATCTTGGAAAGATCAAAAGTCTCACCGATGAGGTCGCAAGCACGGCTGCGGCCCTCTTTGATCCGTAGATTGTCTCCAAAATCCTTGCTGGTTTGGACATGGATTAGAACCCGGTGGTGTCTGCACTTGCCGCCAGGGTGGAACCCATCACCGTCCAAGAACTCTACAGCCAACTGCTCAGTTTTGATGCCCGCCTCACCCTCCTCCATGGCGGCGATCTCCGGCAGTCCTCTGTCAACTCCGCTTCTCGTGGCCGCGGTCACCAGGGGCAACGTGGCGGTGGGCGTGGACGCGGCGCTCCTCCAGGCGATGGTGCCCGATCTGGTGGGGGTTCTGCCTCCCATGGTGGGGGCGGCTACAACTCCAACGGCAATGGCGGCGACTTCAACAACAACAACGGCCGTCGCCCTCCTTCCCGTGGCCGTCCTCGCTGCCAGCTTTGCAAAAAGCCTGGCCACGAGGTGATTGACTGCTGGCATCGTTATGACGAAGACTTCGTGCAAGACGCCCGCCATGTTGCTGCTGCCATTCGTGACCAGGGTGGTGACGGTGTCTGGTACGTGGACTCTGGCGCTACAGACCACGTGACAAACGAGCTCGAGCAACTCGCCCTCCGTGAGCGGTACCAAGGCACCGACCAGATTCACACTGCCAGTGGCGGAGGTATGGGTATTTGTCAGATCGGTCAAGGTTCTATTAATTCCCCTACTCTTAAACGTAATCTTGTTCTTAGAGATGTGCTTCATGTTCCTCAAGCTGACAAGAACCTTGCCTCCATGTCTCGTCTAGCCACCGACAATAATGTATTCTTTGAAACTCACCCTTGTTATTTTTTCATCAAGGATCAGGCAACGAGGGAACTACTTCATCACGGTAGATGCGTTGGAGGGCTCTACCCCATTCCATCCGGAGCACTAGGTCGTAATCGTCGTCACGTCTACTCCATCATCAAGCCCTCCTTGGCACGGTGGCATCAACGATTAGGGCATCCATCTTCTATCATTGTCAAACAAATAGTCAATAAAGACAAACTTTCTTTGTCGTCTAGTCCAGTTTGTGAGTCTGTTTATGAAGCTTGTCAGTGTGCCAAGAGCCATCAGCTCCCTTATCCCAAGTCAACTAGTGTGTCTCATGCTCCGTTAGAACTTATTTTCAGTGATGTATGGGCCCATGCCCGCGATTCTTTTGGTAGAAAGAAATATTATGTCGGTTTTATCGATGATTATAGCAAGTTCACTTGGATCTATTTGCTTCGATACAAATGTGAGGTTTTCTCTATTTTCCATGAATTTCAGAAACTTGTTGAACGCCAATTTGATAGGAAAATTCTTGCAGTCCAAAGTGACTGGGGAGGGGAGTATGAAAAACTCCACTCTTTTTTCCGTAGCATTGGAATAGTCCACCATGTGTCTTGCCCTCATGCTCATCAATAGAATGGCTCCGCTGAGCGCAAACATCGCCACATTATTGAAGTTGGTCTTTCTCTTTTAGCTCATGCTTCCATGCCTCTCAAGTCCTGGGATGAGGCCTTTATCACTGCCACTTATCTTATTAATAGGCTCCCTAGCAAAGTTATTGGCAACACTACTCCATTAGAGCGTCTCTAGCATCAAAAACCTGATTACAACTATCTCAAAATATTTGGGTGTGCTTGTTACCCCAATTTGCGTCCCTACAATCATCATAAAATTGAGTTTAGATCCACTCAATGTGTATTTCTTGGCTATAGTAATCTTCATAAAGTTTATAAATGCCTTGAAATTTCTACTGGACGTATTTATTTTTCTCGTGACGTTATTTTTGATGAGACAGTCTTTCCTTTTGCCAAACTCCATCCCAATGCGGGAGCGCTACTTCGTGCAGAAATTACCCTCCTTTCTGATCCTACTACACTACCTGGTCGTGAGGGGGAATTAAATGAACATAATCATGTACAAAAGTCCCAAGGAAATTCTGGTTCTGTTGATGTTTGTGCTAATTCACATTGTCATTTTATGTGTGAGGAAACCAACAAAGCAGGCACGGAAATTGCTGCTGATTCGGCTGACAGCGGGCGATCCCAGGCAGATTTGCCCGCCCAGCCTGCTGTCTCTGGCGGCGCACGATCCCAGGTGGATTCTCCCGTGCGCCTGGCCTCACCTGGCCTGGTGGCCGACCGCGCTGACTGGGTGGCGCCCACCGGTCCCGCAGCGTCGCCTCACGCCAATCCTACTGCGCCTTCGCTTGCCACGTCTTCCCGCACTGACAGCCCATGTGCAGGGGGGGACGAATCGACCACATCGCCTTCATGGGTCTCCACAACGCCCGATCGTGGGTGCGAGACTGACCCCACGGCAGCTGGTGCGTCTGGTCGCGGGCGTGCGACTGAGTCGCTGCATGGATCCGCCTCGGATCATGAGCCGGCTGGCTCTGGTTCGCTGCATGGTTCCGTCTCGGATCAGGAGACGGCTGGATTTTCTGTGGCAGCAACCGTTCCTGTACCGCCTACATCTTCTCTTCGGCAAACACGGTCTCGGTCAGGTATCGTCAAGGAAAAACAGTACAATGATGGTACGATAAGGTATGACAAAATCAAACATGCTTTTCTTACCACCACCGGTGAACCAATTCATTTGCATGACGCTCTTGCTAATAAGGATTGGAAGGAAGCTATGGATAAAGAATATGATGCACTTATGAAAAATAAGACTTGGCACTTGGTTCCACCAAAGTATGGAGACAATGTTATTGATTGCAAATGGGTGTATAAGATAAAAAGAAAGTCTGATGGAAGCATAGACAGGTATAAGGCTAGATTAGTTGCCAAAGGATTTAAACAAAGGTTTGGAATTGATTATGAAGATACCTTTAGTCCTGTTATTAAGTCAACTACTATTCGACTTGTCTTGTCTATTGCTGTTTCCAGAGGTTGGAGTCTAAGACAGCTGGATGTTCAGAACGCGTTTCTTCATGGTGTTCTTGAGGAAGAAGTGTTCATGCGCAACCACCAGGTTATGAGAATCCCAGCACACCACAACATGTTTGTAAATTGGATAAAGCTTTGTATGGTCTGAAGCAGGCCCCAAGAGCTTGGTATTCCAGACTGAGTATGCAGTTGCAACGTCTTGGGTTCATACCATCCAAGGCAGATACCTCATTGTTCTTCTTTAATAAAGGCAATGTCACTATCTTTGTGCTTGTTTATGTTGATGATATAATTGTTGCTAGTTCAAGTCCAGATTCCACCACTTGCTTGCTTAAAGATCTTAAGTTGGAGTTTGCTCTCAAGGACTTGGGTGATCTTCACTATTTTCTTGGTATAGAGGTTAAGCAAGTTAAAGATGGCATACTTCTCTCACAAGAAAAATATACAACTGATATCCTCAGGAGAGTAGGATTGGAAAAGTCTAAGTCAGTTAACACTCCAATTTCTACTTCAGAAAAGCTTACAGTGGAAAGTGGAGAAGTTCTTGGACCAGAGGATGCAACAAATTATAGGAGTGTTGTAGGTGCCTTGCAGTACTTGACACTCACCCGTCCTCATATATCTTATTCAGTAAACAAGGTATGCCAATATTTACATGCACCTAGAACTACTCATTGGACTGGAGTTAAAAGAATTTTAAGGTATCTCAAGTTCTCAGAAGGTCTTGGTCTCAACATTACCAAGTCCTCTTCTATGCTTGTTACTGCATACTCTGATGCTGACTGGGCAGGATGCGCTGATGATAGAAGATCTACAGGTGGTTTTGTTGTGTTTCTGGGAACTAATCTTGTGTCATGGAGTGCAAGAAAATAGGCCACGGTTTCTAGGTCAAGCACAGAGGCTGAATATAAAGCCCTGGCTAATGCTACAGCTGAAGTGATGTAGATACAAACATTACTCTATGAGCTTGGAGTTAAAACTCCACAGGCTGCGAGATTATGGTGTGATAATATTGGTGCAACGTATCTCTCAGCAAATCCTGTTTTCCATGCACGGACAAAACACATTGAGGTTGATTTCCATTTTGTCAGGGAAAGAGTAGCTCGAAAACTTCTGGAGATTCGGTTTATTCCCACAGGAGATCAACTTGCAGATGGGTTTACAAAGCCTCTCACAGAGAGAAGGTTGAATGAATTTAAGTACAATCTTAACCTTGGCAAAGCTCATTGAGGTTTAGATTGAGGGGGTGTGTTAGAATAGATGGGTATAGGAGTTGTATAGGGATAGAAGTTTGTATAAATTCTGTACTCTATCTCTATCCCTTCTTCTCTTCTTATCCTTTGTAACGACCGCCCTGGTCGATCTCATGATCGTTCTCTCGATCTTCCTGTAAACTTGTATGCCAAGGCTTTTGCCCAATATATACATGCGGCCCGAGACAAAGGGTTCTACGCTTCCCATATACTTTTACACGGTGGAGTTGATCTGGAGGAAGTTTTGAAGAGAACGTGAGTGCGGATGCTGGTCGATGGCTTTGTCGGCGGGATTTTATCTCGGCGATCGCGTGGGACACGACTGAAAAGAGCAACAAGATGATCTGGTCCAAAACAAGAAGCAATCGGAAGATGATGGAGTTCTCGGCGAGATCGGAATGCAGTGGTTGCAACAGGCGTCGGATCAGCGGACGGTCCGCCTGCTCGTGCGGCTGTAAGGGACGTGCGGTGATCAGTCAGAGGACGACCGGGCGAGCGTAGGCGCATGTGTGGCAGCGTGTGCGTATTGATCGCTAGGTGCAACTGTGATTCGGAGGCACGCGTGGCAGGCCAAGCAGCTGAAGCCGAAGTGCACACGCGGTGGCTGGCCCAGCGGGGCTAGCTGGTGGTGTATGCACGTGTTGTGCTTGTGGATCAGGCGCGGCTCCCAGGAGCGTACAAGCCATGCAACGAGACTCGGTCAGGAGCTAGCACACAAAGAAGAATACAGAGATTTCTTTGTTTAAGAAAAAAAGGATCGACACAAGGGCTAGCCAGGCCGTGATATGCTATCAAGAAAGAAAGAAGAAGGTCCTAAAGCTACATACGTGTGATGAATCAGGAGTTTGAGCTAGCTTAGCTTTGTTGATCTGTGGCATGTTCACACAGGAAGGGTATGGAGGACTTTGCTTTGGTTTCTTTGTCGGTACACGTGTGTGTGTATGGATAGTGAAGGTCACGGTGACTAGGGCTGGACACGAGCCGAGCCGAGCCGAGTTAGGTCTGAGCCACAGTTTAGCTCGCTCTGGAGCGGCTCGGCTCGGCTCGGCTCGCGAAACCAACGAGCTGCATATTGGTGGCTTGGCTCGTTTTTGCACTGACTCGGTCCAGCCCGAGCGGCTCGTGAGTGGACAGAGGAGTCTTGATGCATGATGTACTGCTGTGTGCGTGAGTGGCCTGCGGCGAGCCAGAGCAGAGCATGGTGTGTGCGTGACCGGACGGCGAGCGACGTGGGCAGTGTGGCGGCATGGAAGTGGCGGTGCGGCTTTGAGGATAAGGCGGGAACGCAACGGCCGACGTTGGGGAGGACTAGGAGCCGAGGAAGACGAGGATGGGTAGTGCACGAGCATCGGCGTGCGTGCGTGTGCTCGGCGGCGATGTCATGCCTGCGTGCGTGCGCGCCGACGACGGCATGCGTGGGCGCGGCGTCCAGCGGGGTCGCGTTGTCCTGCCCCTGCGGCATGTTGCCCAGCGCCGCCTCAACGTCACCCCTCCTCATCTTACTTGGAAAGAGAATGGCAGATCAATGGATGGCATTGGGAAGAAGAAGAGATTGTAAGGAGGGAGGCTGGGAGCAACTGATAGCGACCGATGTGTGTGGCGGCGGCGGCGGGGATGGTGCAGGATGGGGTGCGTGGGTGCATGCTGCTCGTGCATAGGTCAGGGAAAAGGGGTTTGCTTTGTATTCGGCTTGGCCTGCTCGTGTAGCGCTGGGCTGCAGAATCTTAAAATTTGAGTGCGCTACGAAACGGGCCACCGAGCTGGGCCGAGCGAAAACAGGCTCGGCTCGGTCGCGGAACGGGCCTATATTTCCAGCTCCGCTCGTCCTTTTTACTTGTCGGGCAGAGCCCAGTCGGGCTGAGCTAGAACGAGCTTCGAGCTGAGCTAAAAAGCCGTTCATACGTCCAGCCCTAACGGTGACGGCTTGAGTCTGGAATGTGTCGTTAGGGTTGGAATTCGAGCCGAGTCGAGCCAGCTCGGCTCGACTCGCTAGAGCTCGTTTCATTAATGAGCTAGCTCGACTCGACTCGTTATTATTAACGAGCTCAAATCCAAGATTGGCTCGACTCGTATAACTCACGAGCTGGCTCGTTTAGCTTGTTAAGCTCGTTAAAGATATGAACATAAAACCCTCAAACACTATAAAATTATTATGTATATATTAAACATATGTATCACTAAATAATAGTAATTTCCTTGTAACGCATGAGTCTCCTAGGCCTTGTGTTGTGCGCCTGGGACATTGGGTGCTGAGTGGCTGATCTTTTTTTATATTGAGAGAGTGGCTGATTTGTACCGAGCCTAACGAGTTACATGGGTACTCGTGAGATTGGCTCGTTTAACTTGGTCTATAAACGATCTTAAACTAAAGCTCAGCTCGACTCGTTATTCTTCTAGTTCGAGTCGATTCGAGCCGAGTCACGAGCTACTCATTTAGCTCACGAGCTTCGAGCTTTTTTTCCAGTCCTATGTGTCGTACAGTCGAGCGAGTTCGGCTGGGTAAGACTAGGCAGTCTGACTGATCGACACAAGTCGGTTGGTATAGAAGACGGTGCGGGATCGGCAACGAGGACATAGCAGCGTGATGCTAATGGTGACCAACTTCTGGGCGTGGAAACACGTGGCGCAGGCCCCGAGGGCTTGTGTGACTTCGACAAGACTATGGCGCGGGGTTGATTCAAGGTGATGTACACACGGAGCTTGAAGTCGACGGGGAGCGAGGGTGGACTGATCATCTACCATGGAGTCATGTTGAAGGTCGAGCTGAATTGAGGGGCTACGGTGTAAGGATCCAGAGAATCGATTTCTATTTAGCAAGGGGGAAAAGGCGAGTGACACGCAGTTCGGACTGGAGCCCAGTGGTCTGATGGAAGCATGAAACTCATCATCGGTCTGTGATGATCGGTGGTACTCCGCAGTGGGGGTTGAGTGGTGTGGGTTTGCGACACTTGAGACTCGACCGGGACAGCGGAGGCTCGACGCGGTAATAGCGGCGAGGCGTGCGGTACGCACGAGACATGGAGACGGGCCAGGGCTCTGGTGATCATACATGTGGTGAGACAACTGCGAATTTGACTCGGGAGGACTATAAGCAATGGTGAAATTCCTTCAAGTTTCAGACAGGTGGTCAAGAAAGGAGCGGTGAAGTTGAGTTTAGGTAACTCTCATGTCTGACACCCAATATATGAATTATTCACTTTCACGCAGGTCAGTGATCAGTGTGTGATGGCGTTGGACTGATGCTCTGGAAGTTGGGAGTGCAAACTAGAGTAATGTGGAACTTGATTTTGCTCGAGTGTTGACTGTGGTCAAGAAAAGAAGGGACTACAAGTTGCAGGTGAAGTCACATGGAGTCTTTGGAGTAGCAGCGGTTCTCATGGGATAATCTCAAGTCCAATGTACATGGAAGTTTGATGCATGGACAAATTCAGGGTGGTGGAGTATATTCGCCAAGGTGGAGTTTGTTAGAGTTGTGTTGAATATAGGGTACAAGGTAGGTTACAGTTGGACTAGGAGTTGTATTGTGTTTACATAGGATGTGGAGTTGTGTCCTAATAGGACACTTGTATCCTAGGCCTCTCATATATAGCGGGGGTAGACACACGATGTAACCTATGCCAACAAAATAGCAAAGGAATGCAGGGGAAGCCGGCAGCATGTGCCATTGTCCAGGGCAATCTGGTGCGGTATTGTAGCAGTGTCATGGGGAGGAGCCCCCATAGTCAGGCCCAGGGGATGTAGCCATATCGGTGAACCTCGCTAACAAATCTCGGTGTCGTGCTCATGTGATTGCTTGGTCCTCGGATGATCGACGGTATGCCTCAGATTTATTCTAACACCAACGCCGAGCACACCCACGGTCAAGAGGAAAACATGGTTGTCGTCGCCGAGAAGCACCACCCGCAGGGTCAACACGGGCAGCTGGAGCTGGCTGATCTTGCGGTACTGCACAGCGCGCACTGGCACCGAGTGGACGGTGTCGAGGTGGCCGGCGAGAGCCTGCAGCGCGCCGACGTAGATGCAGCCCGGCTCCGTGCAGTGGCAGGGCGCGTGCGGGCAAACGGTCTTGTGCTCGGCGACCTCGTGGTAGGTCACATACCTCTGGCAGCCGGCATTGGAGCACTCGATCCTAGTCGAGGACACCATGAAGTCAAGCGCGGGGAAGGGGTTGAAGAAGCCGTCGTCGTCCACGCACACCTTGCACCGCCCGAAGGGCAGGAGGGCCACGCAGCAGCCGAAGGGCAGGAGGGCCACGCAGCAGCCGCAGGCCAGGTGCCCCGATTTGCACTGCTTGCAGGCTCACAAATCGTAGATGGCCCGTAAATTAGCACGGAAGAGTCGATCTCTCACCGGCACGAATGGAGGAAGAAAGAACAAGAGGAACCTGGAAGACACGAGGCTTGAAGGGGAGGGTGCAGAGGGGGCAGTGGAGCACTTTCTTGTCAATCCTCACGGCGAGCTCCACTCGCAGGTTGTACGCCGCCCCGACGATGGCGCCCCCATCTCCTCCTCTGACCGCCTCTTGCCTCACGTGGCCTTTGGGCAGTTGCAGCCACGCCTTCTTGGCTCTCTCGTCAGCCTTGTCCGGCGAAGCCCTGCTCCTCCCCTCGACGGCGGCGCCTAGCATCCTGGCTGGCCTTTGGGGAATGAAAACCCGTGTCTGTCTGTCTCAGGCCAAACTTTTTCCAGGAGGTGGGAGAGGAGAATAGCAGAGGTATGAGTAAAAAGGTGCCGAGGCAGCCACACTACACTATAAATGCTTCCTCATTGTGGTTTCCATTCCCAAACTTACATGGTATAGATATAAGACATGCTCTTAATTTATTTCATTATTGCTAGTTTATCCATATATTAATGTTGTCTTTCTTTCAAGTACCTACAAGTGTGCGATAAAAGTTTGACTATTGCAGATCAATGCTATTCTAGAAAAATTTAGGAACATAAAAGTAAGAACATTGTTTTTTGTGTAGTTTCCGGCTTAATTGATACACGGTGGAGTACTTTTGACTCCATCACCGGATTATAACATCATCAAACACGTGGGAGCCCATAAAAAGGAAAGGACACATGTGTAAGCACAAGGGACACGCATAAGCAAATAATAAAAAGGAGCACACAACGTATCACAACTTTTCACCCAGGTCACGACACATCACACCTTTATCACTGTTATCGATAGACACATACACCCTGGCTGATGTGTTGGCTGCCACCGGCAAATAACAACAACATGACAAAAGCGTCCAAAAGATCCCTGGAACAGGGTTGAGACCCCCGACGCCAAAAATCTTGATTAGCTGCTTGCATGGACTAGGAAAAATAACCCCTTGATTCGGCAATGCCATCAAGAAGCAATGAGGAATCCATCTGTCACCGCACCATGCAACAACCTAGTCCAGATGCTTCTAAGCAGGCATCCGTAGCTGGAGGTTATAGAGACACAGGGGGGTAACCAGAGAGGAAACCAACCAAGATCATCCTCGCATCGGTGCATGAGAAAGGGTTGAACAATGTTGCCAGAGCCCGAAAAAGATAACACTAAGGATGATGCGGAAAAGCAAGTATTGGTACCAACCAACCTGTGCTAACCACCAGGCAACAAAACATAGAGAGTAGAAAATACATCCAAGATCACAACAGGGGCTAAGCTTCACCTAATATCCTAGAAATAACATAGTGAAGAATAGGTAGCAGGAAAACTAACTTGAACGTAAGGAGAGACAAGAATAGAAGGAGCAACCAAGTCACTCAACCGCTTCCGATTTTCCATGGCGGAGCTGCCACTCAAGGTTCGTGTTTACTACACTCGTTGGTTGTGGATGCTCCTGAGTTGTGTCGTGGGGCTTGGCACACAAGCCAGTGTGGTGCGTTAGGCTTCTTTCGAACTCCCGGTATTGTGATCCCTCGAAGCACTACTGCGCCTCCACTCGCTGTCGTTCGCCTACGATCGCCGCCGCTCGCTGCGTTGGGAAGTAGGGTGGATGCAGCTCCCCTCGTCCACTTCGAAGCAAAAAACTGCCCAGGAGACGCCTAAGTATGCAGCTCTACTGCCCATAGTTGCAGCTCCAATGGACAACGGTTCCAGCTTTGGCTCGCTGTCGCCATCCTCATTTACCGTCTGCTCCTAGATTCCATCGCCACCGCTCACCATTGTTGGTTGGTCGTCCCCTGGTTGAAGCATTTTCAGATGACGGATGTAGCATTCTCTGTTGCCAGTCGTAGCAAAAGTCGCCGCCAATTTTAGCTTCTATCGCGGCAGGTTGCAGCATTCCGATCGCACTTGAGGTACCGGTTCAAGCAATCGTGGTGGTTGGTTCTAGCAAATTCGGTTGCCGGTTCCAGCAAAACGCAGCCGGTGGAGCCCTTGTTCTTCTCGCCGGTTCAGTCGTTGAAGCGAAAAATCAGTAGACAGCGGAGACCTTCTTCTTGCCGGTTCAATCGTTGAAGAAAAATCAGCCGCTGGTTCCAGCTCCGGCATAGTAAGGTTGCAACAAAAGAGGTTCATGGTTGCACACCCCCGCCCCTCAAATCTAACTTGCCGTGGTGACCCTGCACCACACTGCGGTCGCTGGTTCCAGCAAAACCGAGGCATGGTTGCAGCCCCCGCAACAAACGATTGTAGCATCCCTCCCCGCGTTGGTGTGGCCACAATGGAAAAGCTCGCGGATGTCCGACGATTGCAGCAACTACGAGCCATAGTTCCAACATCTGGCCATGGCGGTGCCAGCTTTCTGGAGCCTTAGTTGCATCTCGCCTCCCTCACCATGCTGATTGAAGTTGCCAGCCTCGCCGGTCGCAGCACCCGGCCGCGCAGGAGGAAGACGAGGTCATGGACGGCCATGGCTGCCACAGTGCAGGCAGCCGTGGCAACGGAAGTACATCGCGGTGTCCCCCCATCGCCGTCCGTGGCCTCTGCGCTGAACGTGCCCAACAACACGAACGGGATGAGCACCACAGTGCACCACCCAACAGCAAGGACAGTTGCAACTGCCCCACGTCATGAGGAAGAAGTATGAAAGAAGAAGAAAAAATGATTCGCAGGGGTTGCGCTTGTGGCATGTTGGACGCATGATCCATATGGATCGCAAGGCTGGCGTGCGACCGGCCCAATCTTGGGCCGGCACCCCGGGTGGAAACATTTTCCTTTTTTTTGCAATCAAAGCCATGAGAATATTATATAATTTATATTTTGCAGATAATGTAGTCATATGGGAACGGGAGCAGAATAGGAGTCGGCCACCACTTGTGATGCGTCGAGGAAACCTAATCCGACAGCGATGAGACTTTGCTCTTTCCATAATACGTTGAAAGCCTATCATGTAAAAACATCATCTTCGACATGATCTGGCTTGGCCATGAACAACGAGACAACCAAGAGGAGCAAGATGGCGCCGTGCCGGATGCCTCCCGACCTCTTACAGATCATGGCCCGACTGCCCATCAAGTCGCTACTCCGGTTCAGGTGCATCTACAAGGCGTGGCGCCACACCATCTCCGACAACGCGACATTTCGTGGCGCCCACCTTTGTACCCAGAAGTCATGCTTGCTCGTGTGGACCAGTACGAGAGAGGACCGCACGAACAAGGTCGCCACCATTGGCCTGTACATGTCGGAGGAGGGTGCAGCCCTCGCGGACACCATGGACTTACCTCATGAAGACGATGCGCATTGCTTTGCGCACTGCGATGGGCTGGTGTTGTGCCCACGGAGACTGTGGTCTGCATGCTCAACCCAGCCACACGTCGCGTCCTCCCACTGCCTCCGAGCTCCAACAGTGTAGCAACTGACCGCTTCTACATGCTGCTGACCCACCAAGTGTTTGGCATCAGCTACGACCCTCGCAGCGACACCTACAAGGTCACATGCTTCTTCTTCGGTCATATGGAACCCGGTCCGGGGCGGTTACCACCAGAACTTTGGGATGGAGGTTTTCACCATCGGGGTAGACCAGCATTGGCGTAAGATGGCGAGGAAACCACCCCACACTGCTGACATTTTGAGAAACCCGACCTTCTTTGAGGGCTCATTGTTTTGGCCCATTGACCAGAACAAACTCGCGGATGGAGAATCGGCACCAGGGTTTCTCCACTTCAGACAAGAGTACGAATCATTCGCCGTCACACCACCGCCTCCTTGCTTGGGCGAGCTGTGTGGGGGAGCTGAGTGTGGCTTATCCAGGCCCCAAGTATGAGTCAATTGAGATTTGGATGTGCAACGTCATAGAAACCAACCCACCAACATGGACACAACGTTACATCTTCGGTGTCTATTGCCCCCCAACGACTGAATTTTTCAGAGCCACCATGTACTATCTATGCCAAGATGTGTTGGTTCAATGGGCTATCAAAGATATAGTTGGCGTGGGACGTTTGCTACACCACAACCATGACTCGGTAATCCCCTACATTCCATCCATAGTGCAAGTCTAGTTGAAAAGCCTATGGCTAATACTAGCAGGGAGATATCTCCGGTATACTTGTCCAAATCAAATCCTGGTTGTAATATAAAAAAACAAATCTATGTCTAATTTTTGCTTGGACAGTTTGTAACGCCCTCGATGCGGCTATAGCTCCCACGTGTCAAGGCACGACTTAGAGGCATAACCGCATTGAAAGCAATGTCGCAAGTTAGGCAATCTTCACAACATCTCATGTAATATAGATAATAAAAGGGGAGATACATAGTTGGCTTACACTTTCCACGTCAACCAAAGTACATAAATAGCATTACAACATTCAAACACTCATGGCCCGACTACGGCGCCAAAATAAAAGATAAACCCAACATGCGACACGGTCCCGATCGCCCCAACTGGGCACCACTACTGATCATCAGGGAAAGACACGTAGTATTGGCGTGAGTCCTCGTCGAACTCCCACTTGAGGTCAAGCGCATTATCTGGAACGGAATCATCAGGCCCTGCATCTGGTTTGGAAGTAATCTGTGAGCCACAGGGACTCAGCAATCTCGCACCCTCGCGATCAAGACTATTTAAGCTTAAAGGTAAGGCAAGGTAAAATATGTGGAGCTGCAGCAAATGACTAGCATATATGGTGGCTAACCTGTTCGCAAAAGAGAGCGGGAAGAGAGGGCAAAGCGCGAACGAGTAACTAGAGGGCAACCTGCGGCAAGCATTACTCCAACACCGTGTTCCCTTCCCGGACTCCGCCGAGAAGAGACCATCATGGTAACTAACACAGTTGATTCATTTTAATTAAGTTAAGCTTCAAGTTATCTACAACTGGACATTAACAAATTCCCATCTGCCCATAACCACGGGCACGGCTTTCGAAAGTTCAAATCCATGCTGGGGAGTCCCAACTTAGCCCATGACAAGCTCTCACGGTCAACGAAGGAATAGACCTCCCGAGACATTCCGATCAGACTCGGTATTGCGGTTCTACAAGACACTTCGACAAGTTAAAACAAATCCAGCAACACCGCCCGAATGTGCCGACAAATCCCGATAGGAGCTGCACATATCTCGTTCTCAGGGCACACTCAGATGAACACTACGTACAACTAAAACCAACCCTCGAGTTGCCCCAAGGTGGCGCTGCAAGTGGCTCTCTTTGGACCAACACTCAGAGGAGCACTGGCCCGGGGGGGTTTAAAATAAGATGACCCTCGGGCTCCGGAAACCCAAGGGAAAAGAGGCTAGATGGCAAATGGTAAAACCAAGGTTGGGCATTGCTGGAAAAGCTTTAATCAAGGCGAACTATCAAGGGGTTCCCATTATAACCCAACCGCGTAACGAACGCAATAATCCGGGAACATAACACCGATATGATGGAAACTAGGGTGGCAAGAGTGGAACAAAACACTAGGCGAGAGGCCGAGCCTTCCACCCTTTACCAAGTATATAGATGCATTAAGATAACAAGGCAATATAATCATATCCCAATAAGTAAATAATGTTCCAACAAGGAACGGTCTCGAATCTTCACCTGCAACTAGCAATGCTATAAGAGGGGCTGAGCAAAGCGGTAACATAGCCAAACACTGGTTTGCTAGGACATGGTGCATTAGAGGTTTGACATGGCAATTTGGGAGGCATGATAAGCAAGTGGTAGGTATCGTAGCATAGGCATAGCAAAAGAGCGAGCATCTAGCAAAGCAAAGATAGTAGTGATTTCGACTGTATGATCATCTTGCCTGCAAAGTTGTCAGAGTTGTCTGGATCCTTGAAAGCAAACTCAACGGGCTCCTCATAAGCAAACTCATCTCCCGGCTCTACCCAAATAAGACAAACAAGCAATAAGGACACAATCAACCACGTGCAAAGCTCAAACAATATGATGCAAAGATGGTATGCTATGCGGGATGCGATATGTGATGCATATGCAAGATTTGACAAGGAATAAATGAACCTGGCCTCAACTTGGTAATCCAAGTGTGCCACTGGAAAGGTGAGATGAAATCACTTGAAACGATATAAAGATCACCGGAATCGGAGTTACAGTTTGGAAATGGCAAGCAATTCAAATATGGCACCGGTCTGCGATTTACAGCAAGATGAACATGCTACAGCACTCAAACATGGCAACAAAATACATGGTAGGGATCCATTCATGATGCTTAACAAAAGAGGAACACTGAGCTACGGCCAATTCATCCATTAACAGGTTCAAACAAGCATGGCAAAAATGCATTTGGTAAACAGATTTCAGACTTAGTAAAATTAACACTTGTCTGGAATTTCAGATCAGGTAGCACACTTTGGAGCATGAAAACTATATGCTACAGGACCTGAACATGGCAAAGTAAAGCATGGCATGGAGGTACTCCAAGATCTCAAGAAAAGTCCCTTAGTGACCTTGAGCCAAAAGGGATCAGAAAATACAATTGCAAGCATGTGAACATGGCAAAAACATAATCAGGTCACAGACTTAGTGAAAAACTGGAGCATGCAAAATCAGATATCAAGTAGGCATGTTAACGAGCTCAATGCACTCACTACAAAGCAAGTCATGACAATCTAAGCATACCCCCATCAAGAATACACATTATACCAGCTAGACCTGGCAATAACAATAACATAGCATGCACGGATCAACTACAAGAACCTCGACAAAATCGCTAACAAGTAGACAATCTGCCAAGATTCACGAAATAGCAAAAGTAGAGCTCGATTGGCTCAAGCTAGGGTGCTCCATAATTGCAAACAAAGACATGAATGGATAGAGAAGTACAAGATTAACAAAACATCCTTACTGATCATCCTCAAAAGAGGCACGGATCACAAGGAAACAACATGAACATATGGCATATTGAGATAAACAGATCAAGGACATAGTGGAATTGCTAAGTCCCTGAAATCAGCCTTAACGAAAGCACCACTTTGCATGCTTGTGCTAGTCACCACACACATCACAAAAATACATGGGTTGCACCTCTGGAAAGATGGCAAAACATATAACAAAACACAGGTAGAGCTCAGGGGCATATCATGCACACAATAATCATGGCAAAAATGACAAATATCTAATTGGAGAAGGAGATCTGACAATTATCTCAAATAGCACTCTTCCAACAGCATTTCGGGCATGAAGGTGAACGCAAATGAAAATTATGCAATGATATGAAATGATGTGCTCTCTGAGACGAACATTTTGATATGCTATATGCCCAAAACGGAGCTACGGATGCAAAGTTACGATGCGATGAACATGGCAAAATAATTAGGGTTTCGGGGCAAAAGTCAACCGTTCAAATCCTCAGATCCAGATTTGGCATGGATTTCGAGGATCGCCGCCGTTACTGTTCACCGGAGAGAGCTGGGGCAGCCGGAGCAAGAGGTGGTCCGGTGGGGTGGAAGTCACGGGACGGGGCGGAGGAGGTCGCCGGAGCCGGAGCTCGCCGTGGTTTCGGCGGGCGGCGGCCGGAGCGCGCCGGCGCCGGACGCGGGGCGGCTTCCGGCGGTCGGCGGCCGTGGCAGAGAGGCGGCGGCGGCGGCTCGTCGGGCGCTCCCAGGCGCGGGGCGGCGAACGGGGCGCGGGGCGCCCGGGGCCCAGGGCACCTCGGGCGGGCCTCCCGCGGGCCGCGGCGGGCCTCACCGGCGCCGGTGGAGAGAGAGGGAGGCGGGGACAGGTGGCGGCTCCCGGTTGGCCGGGTGCGGCGGCGCAGGGCGTGTCCGGCGGCGCGGGGCGTGTCCGGCGGGAGCGGACACGTCCAGCGGCGGAAGAGATGAAAATTTAGGGTTAGAGTGGTTTTGGATTCGGAATTTTCGGGGAGGAGACCATTTTATAGATAGAGGGAGCTAGGAGAGTCCAAATGAGGTGCGGTTTTCGACCACGCGATCGTGATCGAACGCTCTAGATGATGGAGAGGGTTTTGGTGGGTTTCGGGCCAACATGGAGGGGTGTTGGGCTGCAACACACACGAGGCATTTTCGGTCCCTCGGTTAACCGTTGGAGCATCAAACGAAGTCCAAATGGTACGAAACATGACAGGCGGTCTACCGGTAGTAAACCAAGGCCGCTTGCCAAGTCTCGTTCCAATCCGGAAATGTTTAAACCCCACACATGAAAGAAAGGTAGAAATGACCACCGGAAGAGAACGGAGCGCCGGAATGCAAAACGGACAATGGGGAAAATGCTCGGATGCATGAGACGAACACGTATGCAAATGCAATGCACATGATGACATGATATGAGATGCATTGCAACGATAACAACACACGGAGACAAAAACCCGAACCCGAGAAAATAAAATAACTTAATGCCGGAAACGGCAAGAGTTGGATTACATATTGGGTAAATCATATCCGGGGTGTTACAACACTCCACCACTACGAGAGGATCTCGTCCTGAGATCTAGGACTGAAAGAACACCGGGTACTCAGAACGGAGGTGATCCTCGCGTTCCCAGGTAGCTTCACCGTCGGAATGGTGTGACCACTTGACTTTGAGGAATTTGATTGACTTGTTGCAAGTCTTTTGTTCGGTCTCTTCAAGAATAGCCACTGGGTGCTCATGATAAGAGAGATCTTCTTGGAGATCAATGTCTTCAAAGTTGACGGTGCGATCAGGAGTCTTGAAGCACTTGCGGAGCTGAGAGACATGGAACACGTCATGCACATTTGCAAAGTTTGAAGGAAGCTCGAGTAGATTGGCGAGATCGCCACTCTTGCTAACGATCTTGAAAGGTCCCACGTATCTGGGGGCAAGCTTCCCTTTGATACGGAAGCGACGAGTACCTTTCATTGGAGAGACGCGGAGGTAAACATGATCTCCGATCTCGAAAGCCAAATCACAGTGCTTACTATCATAGTAACTCTTCTAGCGGGATTGGGCTGCTTTGAGGTTATCTCGAATGACTTTGCACATCTCCTCTGCCTCTGTGATTAAGTCATTACCCAGAAGTCGACGTTCACCGGTTTCAGACCAGTTGAGAGGGGTACGGCACTTCCTGCCATACAGAATTTCGAATGGGGCCTTGCCCGAACTTTCTTGAAAACTGTTGTTGTAGGAGAATTCAGCATATGGAAGACAATCCTCCCACTTCATGCCGAAGGAGATCACACAAGCCCTGAGCATATCTTCAAGAATCTGGTTGACACGCTCGACTTGACCGCTAGTTTGAGGTTGAAAAGTTGTACTGAAGCGGATGTTGGTGCCCATGGCCTTCTGAAAAGAATCCCAAAACTTGGAGGTAAAGATGCTTCCACGGTCTGAAGAGATCACTTGTGGAATACCGTGTAGAGAGACAATTCGAGAGGTATAGAACTCCGCCAATTGAGCTGCAGTGATAGACTCTTTGATAGGCAGAAAGTGAGCCACTTTAGTGAGTTTGTCGATGACAACGAATATAGCATCATTGCCACGTTTGGACTTTGGAAACCCAGTCACGAAGTCCATCGCAATGTGGTCAAACTTCCATTCTGGAATTGCAAGAGGTTGGAGGAGACCCGCTGGCCTTTGGTGTTCTGCCTTCACTCTTCTGTAGACATCACATTCATTCACGAACTGAGCAATCTCGCGCTTCATTCGAGTCCACCAATAAGCCTGCTTGAGGTCCTGATACATCTTCGTGCTCCCAGGGTGGATGGAGAGGAGAGAATTGTGAGCCTCATTCATGATCACTTTACGAAGGTCACCTTTGGGCACAACAATACGAGCCTCGAAGAAGAGAGTATCCTTGTCATCAAGGCGGTAGCACTTGTACTTGGGTTGACTCTTGGCAATCCCAATCTTCACCTTTTTCACCGTAGCATCAAGAAGCTGGGCTTGCGAATCTGGTCTTCCAAGGTAGGAGAGACTTGAAGGTTGGCGAGGAAACCTTGAGGAACAACTTGCAGATTAAGCTTGCGGAAAGCTTCACAAAGCTCGGGTTGATAAGGCTTGAGAATCAGACTATTGCAATAAGCCTTTTTGCTCAATGCATCAGCAATCACATTGGCCTTGCCTGGAGTATACTCGATACTCAGATTATACTCTTGAATCATTTCGACCCATCGAGTCTGCCTGAGGTTGAGATTAGGCAGAGTGAAGATGTACTTGAAACTCTTGTGGTCAGTGAAGATGTCCACTTTTCTTCCCAATAAGAGATGTCTCCAAGTCAAAAGAGCATGCACAACTGCCGCCAACTCGAGGTCATGAGTGGGGTAGTTCTTCTCGTTGGGCTTCAACTGACGAGAGGTATAAGCCACAACTTTATTCTCTTGCATCAACACTGCACCAAGACCTTGGAGAGAGGCATCGCAAAAGACCTCGTACGGTTTGGATTCATCAGGAGGAGTCAGAACTGGAGCAATGACCAATTTCTCTTTCAATGTGTTGAAAGCAATGTCACACTCCGGAGACCAAACGTACTTGACGTGCTTCTGGAGAAGATTTGAGAGAGGCTTCACGATCTTAGAAAAGTTTTCAACGAATCTTCGACAGTAGCTTGCGAGACCGAGGAAGGTACGGAGTTGCTTCACGTTCTGAGGTGGTTCCCAATTCACAATTGCAGACACCTTCTCAGGATTCACCGCAATGCCCTTGGCAGAGATGATATGACCAAGATAAATAACCTCATCGAGCCAAAATTCGCACTTGGAGAACCTGGTGTAGAACTGGTGTTCCCTCAGCTTATCAAGCACCAAACGCAAGTGCTTGGCATGATCTTCCTTGTTCTTCGAAAAGACCAGAATGTCGTCGAGATAGACCAAAACGAAGTCATCGTTGTAGGCATTGAAGATGAAGTCCATCATGCGAGAGAAAGTCGGAGGAGCGTTGACGAGGCCAAAAGACATGACAGTGTATTCATATGACCCATAGCTTGTCCTGAAAGCCGTCTTGGGAATATCTTGCTCATGGATTCGAATCTGATGATAACCCATACGGAGATCAAGCTTGGAGAATACTTGGGCACCTTTGAGTTGTTCGAACAGCTCGTTGATGTTGGTGAAGGAAATATGCCCTAGAGGCAATAATAAAGTTATTATTTATTTCCTTATATCATGATAAATGTTTATTATTCATGCTAGAATTGTATTAACCGGAAACATAATACATGTGTGAATATATAGACAAACAGAGTGTCACTAGTATGCCTCTACTTGACTAGCTCGTTAATCAAAGATGGTTATGTTTCCTAACCATGGACAAAAGAGTTGTTATTTGATTAACGAGGTCACATCATTAGTTGAATGATCTGATTGACATGACCCATTCCATTAGCTTAGCACCCGATCGTTTAGTATGTTGCTGTTGCTATTCTTCATGACTTATACATGTTCCTATGACTATGAGATTATGCAACTCCCGTTTGCCGGAGGAACACTTTGGGTGCTACCAAACGTCACAACGTAACTGGGTGATTATAAAGGAGCATTACAGGTGTCTCCAAAGGTAGATGTTGGGTTGGCGTATTTCGAGATTAGGATTTGTCACTCCGATTGTCGGAGAGGTATCTCTGGGCCCTCTCGGTAATGCACATCACTTAAGCCTTGCAAGCATTACAACTAATGAGTTAGTTGTGAGATGATGTATTAAGGAACGAGTAAAGAGACTTGCCGGTAACGAGATTGAACTAGGTATTGGATACCGACGATCGAATCTCGGGCAAGTAACATACCGATGACAAAGGGAACAACGTATGTTGTTATGCGGTCTGACAAATAAAGATCTTTGTAGAATATGTAGGAGCCAATATGGGCATCCAGGTCCCGCTATTGGTTATTGACCGGAGACGTGTCTCGGTCATGTCTACATTGTTCTCGAACCGTAGGGTCCGCACGCTTAAGGTTTCGATGATAGTTATATTATGAGTTTATGAGTTTTGATGTACCGAAGGAGTTCGGAGTCCCGGATGAGATCGGGGACATGACGAGGACTCTCGAAATGGTCGAGACGTAAAGATCGATATATTGGACGACTATATTCGGACATCGGAAAGGTTCCGAGTGATTCGGGTATTTTTCGGAGTACCGGGTAGTTACGGGAGAAGTAATGGGCCTTCATGGGCTTTACTGGGAAGAGGAAAAGGCTGCTGCGCCCCCCCTCCCCTTTGGTCCGAATTGGACTAGGGAAAAGGAGGCCGGCCACCTCTCCTTCTCCTCCTATACCTTCTCCCTTCCTCCCCTCTTGGTGGAGTCCTACTAGGACTTGGAGTCCTAGTAGGACTCCCTATCCTGGCCGCACCTTTGCCTTGGCCGGCCTCCTCCTCCTCCATCCTTTATATACAGGGGCAGGGGGCACCCCATAGACACACAATTGATCATTGAGATCGTTCCTTGGCCGTGTGCGGTGCCCCCTACCACCAAATTCCACCTCGGTCATATCGTTGTAGTGCTTAGGCGAAGCCCTGCGTCGGTAGAACATCAAGATCGTGACCACGCCGTCGTGCTGACGGAACTCTTCCTCGACGCTTTGCTGGATCGGAGCCCGAGGATCGTCATCGAGCTGAACGTGTGCTAAGAACTCGGAGGTGCCGGAGTAACGGTGCTTGGATCGGTCGGACCGGGAAGAAGACGTATGACTACTTCCTCTATGTTGTGTCAACGCTTCCGTTGCGATCTACAAGGGTACGTAGATCAGACTCTCCCCCTCATTGCTATGCATCACCATGATCTTGCGTGTGCGTGGGAAATTTTTTGAAATTACTACGTTCCCCAATAGTGGCATCCGAGCCTAGGTTTTATGGTTTGATGTTATTTGCACGAGTAGAACACAAGTGAGTTGTGGGCGATACAAGTCATACTGCCTACCAGCATGTCATACTTTGGTTCGGCGGTATTATTGGACGAGACGACCCGGACCAACCTTACGCGTACGCTTACGCGAGACCGGTTCCCTCGACGTGCTTTGCACATAGATGGCTTGCGGGCGACTGTCTCTCCAACTTTAGTTGTACCAAGTATGGCTACGCCCGGTCCTTGAGAAGGTTAAAACGGAGTCTATTTGACAAACTATCATTGTGGTTTTGATGCGTAGGTGAGATGAGTTCTTACTTAAGCCCGTAGCAGCCACGTAAAACTTGCAACAACAATGTAGAGGACGTCTAACTTGTTTTTGCAGGGCATGTTGTGATTTGATATGGTCAAGGCATGATGCTGATTTTTATTGTATGAGATGATCATGTTTTGTAACCAAGTTATCGGCAACTGGCAGGAGCCATATGGTTGTCGCTTTATTGTATGCAATGCAATCGCGATGTAATGCTTTACTTTATTGCTAAGCGGTAATGATAGTCGTGGAAGCATAAGATTGGCGAGACGACAACGATGCTACGATGGAGATCAAGGTGTCGCGCCGGTGACGATGGTGATCATGACGATGCTTCGGAGATGGAGATCACAAGCACAAGATGATGATGGCCATATCATATCACTTATATTGATTGCATGTGATGTTTATCTTTTATGCATCTTATCTTGCTTTGATTGATGGTAGCATTATAAGATGATCTCTCACTAAATTATCAAGAAGTGTTCTCCCTGAGTATGCACCGTTGCGAAAGTTCATCGTGCTGAGACACCACGTGATGATCGGGTGTGATAGGCTCTACGTTCAAATACAACGGGTGCAAAACAGTTGCACATGCGGAATACTCAGGTTATACTTGACGAGCCAAGCATATACAGATATGGCCTCGGAACACGGAGACCGAAAGGTCGAGCGTGAATCATATAGTAGATATGATCAACATAGTGATGTTCACCAATGAAACTACTCCATCTCACGTGATGATCGGACATGGTTTAGTTGATTTGGATCACGTGATCACTTAGAGGATTAGAGGGATGTCTATCTAAGTGGGAGTTCTTAAGTAATATGATTAAATTGAACTTAAATTTATCATGAACTTAGTCCTGGTAGTATTTTTGCAAATTATGTTGTAGATCAATAGCTCGCGTTGTTGCTTCCCTGTGTTTATTTTGATATGTTCCTAGAGAAAATTGTGTTGAAAGATGTTAGTAGCAATGATGCGGATTGGATCCGTTATCAGAGGTTTATCCTCATTGCTGCACAGAAGAATTATGTCCTTGATGCACCGCTAGGTGACGGACCTATTGCAGGAGCAAATGCAGACGTTATGAACGTTTGGCTAGCTCAATATGATGACTACTTGATAGTTTAGTGCACCATGCTTAATGGCTTAGAATCGGGACTTCAAAGACGTTTTGAACGTCATGGACCATATGAGATGTTCCAGGAGTTGAAGTTAATATTTCAAGCAAATACCAGAGTTGAGAGATATGAAGTCTCCAACAAGTTCTATAGCTAAAAGATGGAGGAGAATCGCTCAACTAGTGAGCATGTGTTCAGATTGTCTGGGTACTACAATCGCTTGAATCAAGTGGGAGTTAATCTTCCAGATAAGATAGTGATTGATAGAATTCTCTAGTCACCATGACCAAGTTAGTAGAACCTCGTGATGAACTATAGTATGCAAGGTATGATGAAAACGACTCCCGAGCTTTTCATGATGATGAAATCGATGAAGGTAGAAATCAAGAAAAACATCAAGTGTTGATGGTAGACAAGACCACTAGTTTCAAGAAAAGGGCAGAGGGAAGAAGGGTAACTTCAAAAAGAACAGCAAGCAAGTTGATGCTCAAGTGAAGAAGCCCAAGTCTGGTCCTAAGCCTGAGACTAAGTGCTTCTACTGCAAAGGGACTGGTCACTGGAAGCGGAACTGCCCCAAGTATTTGGCAGATAAGAAGGATGGCAAAGTGAACAAAAGTATATTTGATATACATGTTATTGATGTGTGCTTTACTAGTGTTTATAGCAACCCCTCAGTATTTCATATTGGTTCAGTTGCTAAGAGTAGTAACTCGAAACAGGAGTTGCAGAATAAACAGAGACTAGTTAAGGGTGAAGTGACGATGTGTGTTGGAAGTAGTTCCAAGATTGATATGATCATCATCGCACACTCCCCTATACTTTCGGGATTAGTGTTGAACTTAAATAAGTGTTATTTGGTTTTTGCGTTGAGCATGAATATGATTTGATCATGTTTATTGCAATACGGTTATTCATTAAAGTCAGAGAATAATTGTTGTTCTGTTTACATGAATAAAACCTTCGATGGTCATACACCCAATGAAACAAGTTCGTTGGATCTCGATCGTAGTGATACACATATTCATAATATTGAAACCAAAAGATGCAAAGTTAATAATGATAGTGCAACTTATTTGTGGCACTGCCGTTTAGGTCATATTGGTATAAAGCGCATGAAGAAACTCCATGCTGATGGGCTTTCGGAATCACTTGATTATGAATCACTTGATGCTTGCGAACCATGCCTTTTGGGCAAGATGACTAAAACGCCGTTCTCCAGAACAATGGAGCAAGCAACAGATTTGTTGGAAATCATACATACTAATGTATGTGGTCCGATGAATATTTAAGGCTTGCAGCGGGTATTATTATTTTCTGACCTTCACAGATGATTTCAGCAGATATGGGTATATCTACTTAATGAAATAGATGTCTGATACATTTGAAAAGTTCATATAATTTCAGAGTGAAGTGGAAAATCATCGCAACAAGAAAATAAAGTTTCGACGATCTGATCGTGGAAAAGAGTATTTGAGTTACGAGTTTGGTCTTCAGTTAAAACAATGTGAAATAGTTTCACTACTCACGCCACCTGGAACACCACAGCATAATGGTGTGTCCGAACATCATAACCGTACTTTATTGGATATAGTGCAATCTATGATGTTTCTTACCGATTTACCACTATCGTTTTTGGGGTCATGCATTAGAGACAGCTGCATTCACGTTAAAAAAGGGCACCATCTATATCCGTCGAGACGACGCCTTATGAACTATGGTTTGGCAAGAAACCAAAGTTGTCGTTTCTTGAAGTTTGGGGTTGCGATGCTTATGAGAAAAAGTTTCATCCTGATAAGCTCAAACCCAAATCGGAGAAATATGTCTAAATAGGATACCCAAAGGAGACTGTTGGGTACACCTTCTATCACAGATCCTAAGGCAAGACATTCGTTGCTTATAATGGATCCTTTCTAGAGAAGGAGTTTCTCTCGAAAGAAGTGAGTGGGAGGAAAGTAGAAAACTTGATAAGGTAATTGTACCTTCTCCCTTATTGGAAAGTAGTTCATCACAAAACCTGTTCTTGTGACTACTACACCAATTAGTGAGGAAGCTAATGATGATGATCATGTAACTTCAGATCAAGTTACTACCGAATCTCGTAGGTAATCCAGAGTGAGATCCGCACCAGAGTGGTACGGTAATCCTGTTCTGGAAGTCATACTACTAGACCATGACGAACTTGCAAACTATGAGGAAGCGATGATGAGCCCAGATTCCGCGAAATGGTTTGAGGCCATGAAATCTGAGATATGATCCATGTATGAGAACAAAGTTTGGACTTTGGTTGACTTGCCCGATGATCGGCAAGCAATTGAGAATAAATGAATCTTCAAGAGGAAGACGGACGCTGATAGTAGTGTTACTATCTACAAAGCTAGAATTGTCGCAAAAGGTTTTCGACAAGTTCAAGGTGTTGACTACGATGAGAACTTCTCACTCATATCTATGCTTGAGTCTGTCCGAATCATGTTAGTAATTGCCGCATTTTATGAAATCTGGCAAATGGATAAACAAAACTGCATTCCGTAATGGATTTATTAAAGAAGAGTTGTATATGATGCAACAGAAGGTTTTGTCAATCCGAAAGGTGCTAACAAAATGTGCAAGCTCCAGCGATCCATCTGTGGACTGGTGCAAGCATCTCGGAGTTGGAATATACGCTTTGATGAGTTGACCAAAGCATATAGTTTTATACAGACTTGCGGTGAAGCCTGTATTTACAAGAAAGTGAGTGGGAGCACTACAACATTTCTGATAAGTATATGTGAATGACATATTGTTGATCGGAAATAAGGTAGAATTATTCTGTAAAGCATAAAGGAGTGTTTGAAAGGAGTTTTTCAAAGAAAGACTTCGGTGAAGCTGCTTACATATTGAGCTTCAAGATCTATAGAGATAGATCAAGACGCTTGATAAGTTTTTTCAATGAGTACATACCTTGACAAGATTTTGCAGTAGTTCAAAATGGAGCAGTCAAAGAAAGAGTTCTTGCCTGTATTATAAGGTGTGAAGTTGAGTAAGACTCAAAGCCCGACCACGGCAGAAGATAGAAAGAGAATGAAAGTCATTCCCTATGCCTTGGCCATAGGTTTTATAAAGTATGTCATGCTGTATACCAGATCTATTGTATACCCTGCACTGATTTGGCAAGGGAGTACAATAGTGATCTAGGAGTAGATCACTGGACAGCGGTCAGAATTATCCTTAGTGAAATAAGGATATGTTTCTCGATTATGGACGTGATAAAAAGGTTCCTCGTAAAGGGTTACGCCGATGCAAGTTTTGACACTAATCTAGATGACTCTAAGTCTCGGTCTAGATACATATTGAAAGTGGGAGCAATTAGCTAGAGTAGCTCCATGCAGAGCATTGTTGACATAGAAATTTGCAAAATACATGTGGATCTGAATGTGGCAGACCCGTTGACTAAGATTCTCTCACAAGCAAAACATGATCTCACCTTAGTACTCTTTGGGTGTTAATCACATAGCTATGTGAACTAGATTACTGAATCTAGTAAACCCTTTGGGTGTTGGTCACATGACGATGTGAACTATGGGTGTTAATCACATGGTGATGTGAACTATTGCTGTTAAATCACATGGCGATGTGAACTAGATTATTGACTCTAGTGCAAGTGGGAGACTGAAGGAAATATGCCCTAGAGGCAATAATAAAGTTATTATTTATTTCCTTATATCATGATAAATGTTTATTATTCATGCTAGAATTGTATTAACCGGAAACATAATACATGTGTGAATACATAGACAAACAGAGTGTCACTAGTATGCCTCTACTTGACTAGCTCGTTAATCAAAGATGGTTATGTTTCCTAACCATGGACAAAAGAGTTGTTATTTGATTAACGAGGTCACATCATTAGTTGAATGATCTGATTGACATGACCCATTCCATTAGCTTAGCACCCGATCGTTTAGTATGTTGCTGTTGCTATTCTTCATGACTTATACATGTTCCTATGACTATGAGATTATGCAACTCCCGTTTGCCGGAGGAACACTTTGGGTGCTACCAAACGTCACAACGTAACTGGGTGATTATAAAAGGAGCATTACAGGTGTCTCCAAAGGTAGATGTTGGGTTGGCGTATTTCGAGATTAGGATTTTTCACTCCGATTGTCGGAGAGGTATCTCTGGGCCCTCTCGGTAATGCACATCACTTAAGCCTTGCAAGCATTACAACTAATGAGTTAGTTGCGAGATGATGTATTACGGAACGAGTAAAGAGACTTGCCGGTAACGAGATTGAACTAGGTATTGGATACCGACGATCGAATCTCGGGCAAGTAACATACCGATGACAAAGGGAACAACGCATGTTGTTATGCGGTCTGACCGATAAAGATCTTCGTAGAATATGTAGGAGCCAATATGGGCATCCAGGTCCCGCTATTGGTTATTGACCGGAGACGTGTCTCGGTCATGTCTACATTGTTCTCGAACCATAGGGTCCGCACGCTTAAGGTTTCGATGACAGTTATATTATGAGTTTATGAGTTTTGATGTACCGAAGGAGTTCGGAGTCCCGGATGAGATCGGGGACATGACCAGGAGTCTTGAAATGGTCGAGACGTAAAGATCGATATATTGGACGACTATATTCGGACATCGGAAAGGTTCCGAGTGATTCGGGTATTTTTCGGAGTACCGGGTAGTTACGGGAGAAGTAATGGGCCTTGATGGGCTTTAGTGGGAAGAGGAAAAGGCTGCTGCGCCCCCCCTCCCCTTTGGTCCGAACTGGACTAGGGAAAAGGAGGCCGGCCACCTCTCCTTCTCCTCCTATTCCTTCTCCCTTCCTCCCCTCTTGGTGGACTCCTACTAGGACTTGGAGTCCTAGTAGGACTCCCTATCCTGGCCGCACCTTTGCCTTGGCCGGCCTCCTCCTCCTCCATCCTTTATATACAGGGGCAGGGGGCACCCCATAGACACACAATTGATCATTGAGATCATTCCTTAGCCGTGTGCGGTGCCCCCTACCACCAAATTCCACCTCGGTCATATCGTTGTAGTGCTTAGGCGAAGCCCTGCGTCGGTAGAACATCAAGATCGTCACCACGCCGTCGTGCTGACGGAACTCTTCCTCGACGCTTTGCTGGATCGGAGCCCGAGGATCGTCATCGAGCTGAACGTGTGCTAAGAACTCGGAGGTGCCGGAGTAACGGTGCTTGGATCGGTCGGACCGGGAAGAAGACGTACGACTACTTCCTCTACGTTGTGTCAACGCTTCCGTTGCGATCTACAATGGTACGTAGATCAGACCCTCCCCCTCGTTGCTATGCATCACCATGATCTTGCGTGTGCGTAGGAAATTTTTTGAAATTACTACGTTCCCCATCAGTTGGGAAGTGGGTATTTGTTCTTGATAGTCTTCTTGTTCAATGGACGGTAGTCAACACAAAGTCGGTCCGTTCCATCCTTCTTCTTCACAAAAAGAACACCACAACCCCATGGAGAAGAACTAGGCCGGATGAGACCCATTCGCTCTTGAATATCGAGTTGCTTCTTCAGCTCCTTCAACTCTTCAGTTCCGAGCTTGTAAGGACGCTTGCACACTGGTTCCGTGCCAGGCTCAAGATCGATGACGAATTCAACTGGCCGGTGCGGAGGCATTCCTGGAAGCTCTTCTGGAAAGACGTCTTGATATTCACAAATAACTGGAATCTGCGAGATAGCATCCAGTTCACCCTTCTCATTGAGAGAAAACAGACGGATGGTATCATCACGAGCGGCAAAGACAATTACATCCTCAAACGAATGAGTCAATTGAATCTGCCTGGCTGCACAATCAAGATGCACCTTGTGCTTAGAAAGCCAATCCATTCCGAGAATAAGATCAATATCTGAGTTACCAAGAACCACCAGAGAAGAAAGAAACTTGTAATCGCCCAACGTGATACAGACATCCGGGACGCAATTGTTAGAAGTCATTTGCTTGCCCGGAGACACAATCTTCAACGGGACAGGAATCCTTTCGGTCACAAAATCATGCTTGGCAACAAATGGTGTTGAAATAAAAGAAAGCGATGCACCAGTGTCAAAAAGAACTTTAGCTGGAATATCGTTAACACGAAGGTTACCCAGGATGACATCTGGCGAGTCCTCTGCCTGAGCTGCATTCAGCAAGTTGACCTTGGCGTGCTTGGGGTTTTTCTTGACCACAGCTGTACTTGCCGATCTCACAGGAGGAGGAGGAGGAAGACGCCTCTAGTTGAAGCATTTGTTGGCATAGTGACCCTTCTGTTGGCACTTGTTACACGTGACCTCTGAAAGCAGACGGTGACACGGAGCACTCTATCTTGGAGCTTGAGACGAAGTCTTGTTCTGAAAACCAGGGTTGGGTGGGTGGGAAGATCCACTGCCACCTTTGCTCTTCTGGTAATACGGCTGACGGAACGGAGGAGGAGGAAGCCAATACTTCTGCTGCTTGGCCACTTGAGTAGAGGAAGAAAGAGTAGTGTCTCTGACTCGTTTCTTGGAAGCATCACACCTCAGTTGAGCAGCCTCTTGCTTCAATGCCATGTTGTATTACTCATCGTATCTCAAAGGCTCAAAGAGAACAAGAGCTAGCTGGATTTCTTCTCTGAGACCACCCCTGAACTGGTATATCATGCTCTTCTCATCAGGGACGTCCTACTTAGCAAAGCGGGTGAGCTTCTGAAACAACTTGTTGTAGTCATAGATAGACAAAGAGCCTTGCTTTAGGTTGCGGAATTCCTCACGCTTGCTTTCAACCACACTCTGAGGAATAAGATGAGCTTTGAAATCTTGACGGAATTTATCCCAGGTAATCACACGGCCTCCTCTGGAATCATTGTACTGCTGGAACCATTCTGCAGCTTGGTCTTTGAGTTGGAAGGAAGCAAACTTGACAAAGTCCTCAGGCCTGACGTTACTGCACTCGAAATGCTTGCACAGATCCACGAGCCAATCGCCAGCATCAGTTGCCTCAACACAATTGCTGAAAGTCTTTGGCCCGTTAGCAAGGAACTAGTTGAGTGTAGCAAAGTGATTCTGATTGTTGCCTTGGTTTCCTTGGTTCGCTTGATTGCGCTCTTGAAGAATTTGCATGATCAACTGTGTGTTTGCATTGGTTGCGGCCATCACAGCTTGCCATGCCTCCGGAGGAGGTGGAGGTGGTGGCGGATCCTGATTCTGATTCTGATTTTGATTGCTGCTCTTAGCGGGAGCCATCCTGAAGAGGATGACAACCATTAGCACATTGACAGATAAAATGAAGCTGAATCAAGCGGTTTGAAATTGCAACATAAAGTCTTCACATCCGAACAATATGAATGAATGCATTCCACTTGAAATGGTCACATATCCATAAATTGAGAAGCCACTTAGAATATAGGTAGAGAAATAAATCAACAAGGTACGGATCAAGAACGAATACTCGATAAGAAATCCCAATCTCAAACCAAATATCCGTGGAAGAAGAACTAGAGCTACAAGAATTCCCACCTATGAAACTCCCGAACCTTTCTAGTTATGCAATCAGGTGTTGGGGATACAGGGGAAGCATAATATCTCACCCAAATCTAGCAAATCCTACATCCAGCTGTATCCATCATTCAACACATAACCAAGAAAAACTTCGGAAACCATCTACCTGAACCTTCGAAAAGCATCTGTTATACAAGTTATGGCGATACTCCCGAACTCCCGCCCCAGTACTGGGTGGCGTCGAGGTTACCTCACCAACGAACTGCATAAAAGAGATTTTCGATGTCGGCGTACTAAACTCAGGTATTCCAGAACTGCAACGATAAAATTGTGACGACAACACCTCGGAGCTCAACTCCCCGGAACACTGCCACAACCCCTAAAGACAGGAGGCACCAAGAACAATGTTCTCGTCACAAAACCATCAGAACGATTCCAAGATACCCGCGTGATCCTAAAAAAAATTAGTGAAATTTGAGAAGAGAATAGTCAAAACTCTACGTCAGGATGCCTTATCAGAGCGATGAGGAGACTGGGGAGTAAAAAGAATTCCTGAACTCTCCGATATATAATTCCTAAATGACTCAGAACATTTTTTCTAGACTCAACAATGGCTTCTAAAAACGATGAAGCAATGGGGGCTACTAAGGTCGGGGATGGCTCTGTTTACCAACTTGTAACGCCCTCGATGCGGCTATAGCTCCCACGTGTTGAGGCACGACTTAGAGGCATAACCACATTGAAAGCAATGTCGCAAGTTAGGAAATCTTCACAACATCCCATGTAATATAGATAATAAAAGGGGAGATACATAGTTGGCTTACACTCGCCACGTCAACCAAAGTACATAAATAGCATTACAACATTCAAACACTCATGGCCCGACTACGGCGGCAAAATAAAAGATAAACCCAACATGCGACACGGTCCCGATCGCCCCAACTGGGCACCACTACTGATCATCAGGGAAAGACACGTAGTACCGGCGTGAGTCCTCGTCGAACTCCCACTTGAGCTCAAGCGCATCATCTGGAACGGAATCATCAGGCCCCGCATCTTGTTTGGAAGTAATCTGTGAGCCACATGAACTCAGCAATCTCGCACCCTCGCGATCAAGACTATTTAAGCTTAAAGGTAAGGCAAGGTAAAATATGTAGAGTTGCAGCAAGCGACTAGCATATATGGTGGCTAACCTGTTCGCAAAAGAGAGCGGGAAGATAGGGCAAAGCGCGAACGAGTAACTAGAGGGCAACTTGCGGCAAGCATTACTCCAAAACCATGTTCACTTCCCGGACTCCGCCGAGAAGAGACCATCACGGTAACTCACACAGTTGATTCATTTTAATTAAGTTAAGGTTCAAGTTATATACAACCGACATTAACAAATTCCCATCTGCCCATAACCGCGGGCACGGCTTTCGAAAGTTCAAATCCCTGCAGGGGAGTACCAACTTAGCCCATGACAAGCTCTCATGGTCAACGAAGGAATAGACCTCCTCCCGAGACATTCCGATCAGACTCGGTATCCCGGTTCTACAAGACACTTCGACAAGTTAAAACAAATCCAGCAACACCGCTCGAATGTGCCGACAAATCCTGATAGGAGCTGCACATATCTCGTTCTCAGGGCACACTCAGATGAACACTACGTACAACTAAAACCAACCCTCGAGTTGCCCCAAGGTGGCGCTGCAACTGGCTCTGTTTGGACCAACACTCAGAGGAGCACTGGCCCGGGGGGGGGGGGTTTAAAATAAGATGACCCTCGGGCTCCGGAAACCCAAGGGAAAAGAGGCTAGGTGGCAAATGGTAAAACCAAGGTTGGGCATTGCTGGAAAAGCTTTAATCAAGGCGAACTATTAAGGGGTTCCCATTATAACCCAACCGCGTAAGGACCGCAAAAATCTGGGAACATAACACTGATATGACGGAAACTAGGGCGGCAAGAGTGGAACAAAACACTAGGCGAGAGGCCGAGCCTTCCACCCTTTACCAAGTGTATAGATGCATTAAGATAACAAGGCAATATAATGATTTTCCAACAAGTAAATAATGTTCCAACAAGGAACGGTCTCCAATCTTCACCTGCAACTAGCAACGCTAGAAGAGGGGCTGAGCAAAGCGGTAACATAGCCAAACAACGGTTTGCTAGGACATGGTGGGTTAGAGGTTTGACATGGCAATCTGGGAGGCATGATAAGCAAGTGGTAGGCAACGTAGCATAGGCATAGCAAAAGAGCGAGCATCTAGCAAAGCAAATATAGTAGTGATTTTGAGGGTATGATCATCTTGCCTGCAAAGTTGTCAGAGTTGTTTGGAACCTTGAAAGCAAACTCAACGGGCTCCTCGTAAGTGAACTCGTCTCCTGGCTCTACCCAAACAAGACAAACAAGCAACAAGGACACAATCAACCACGTGCAAAGCTCAAACAATATGATGCAAAGATGGTATGCTATGCGGGATGCGATATGTGATGCATATGCAAGATTTGACAAGGAATGAATGAACCTGGCCTCAACTTCGTAATCCAAGTGTGCCACTGGAAAGGTGAGATGAAATCGCTTGAAAACAATATAAAGATTACCAGAATCGGAGTTACGGTTTGGAAATGGCAAGCAATTCAAATATGGCACCGCGATTTACAGCAAGTAGCCATCTAAATGCAACAAGATAAACGCGCTACAGCACTCAAACATGGCAACAAAATACATGGAAGGGATTCATTCATGATGCTTAACAAAAGAGGAACACTGAGATATGGCCAATTCATCCATTAACAGGTTCAAACAAGCATGGCAAAAATGCATTTGGTAAACAGATTCCAGACTTAGTGAAATTAACACTTGCCTGGAATTTCAGATCAGGTAGCACACTTTGGAGCATGAAAACTATATGCTACAGGACCTGAACATGGCAAAGTAAAGCATGGCATGGAGCTACTCCAAGAGCTTAACAAAAGTCCCTTAGTGACCTTGAGCCAAAACGGATCAGAAAATACATTTGCAAGCATGTGAACATGGCAAAAACATAATCAGGTCACAGACTTGGTGAAAAACTGGAGCATGCAAAATCAGATATCAAGTAGGCATGTTAACGAGCTCGATGCACTCACTATAGAGCAAGTCATGACAATCTAAGCAAACCCCCATCAAGAATACACATTATACCAGCTCGAGATGGCAAGAACAATAACATAGCATGCACGGATCAACTACAACATCCTCGGCAAAATCGCTAACAAGTAGACAATCTGCCCAGATTCACGAAATAGCAAAAGTAGAGCTCGATTGGCTCAAGCTAGGGTGCTCCATAATTGCAAAAAAAGACATAAATGGATAGAGCACTACAAGATTAACAAAATATCCTTACTGATCATCCTCAAAAGAGGCACGGATCACTAGGAAACAACATGAACATATGGCATATTGAGATAAACAGATCAAGGACTTAGTGGAATTGCTAAGTCCCTGAAATCAGCCTTAACGAAAGCACCACTTTGCAAGCTTGTGCTAGTCACCACACACATCACAAAAATACATGGGTTGCACCTCTGGAAAGATGGCAAAACATATAACAAAACACAGGTAGAGCTCAGGGGCATATCATGCACACAATAATCATGGCAAAAATGACAAATATCTAATTGGAGCAGCAAATCTGACAGTTATCTCAAATAGCACTCTTCAAACAGCATTTCAAGCATCAAGGTGAACTCAAATGAAAATGATGCAATGAGATGAAATGATGTGCTCCCTGAGGCGAACATTTTGATATGCTATATGCCCAAAACGGAGCTATAGATGCAAAGTTAGGGTTTCGGGGCAAAAGTCAACCGTCCAAATCCTCAGATCCAGATCTGGCGCGGATTTCGAGGATCTCCGTCATTACTGTTCACCGGAGAGAGCTGGGGCGGCCGGGGCAAGAGGTGGTCCGGTGGGGTGGAAGTCGCGAGACGGGGCGGAGGAGGTCGCCGGAGCCGGAGCTCGCCGTGGTTTCGGCGGGCGGCGGGCGAAGCGCGCCGGCGCCGGACGCGGGGCGGCTTGCGGCAGTCGGCGGCCGTGGCGGAGAGGCGGCGGCGGCGGCTCGTCAGGCGCTCCCAGGCGCGGGGCAGCGAACGGAGCGCGGGGCGCTCGGGGCCCAGGGCGCCTCGGGCGGGCCTCCCACGGGCCTCGGCGGTGCTGGTGGAGAGAGAGGGAGGCGGGGACAGGTGGCGGCTCCCAGTTGGCCGGGCGCGGCGGCACGGGGCGTGTCCGGCGGGAGCGGACACGTTCGGCGGCGGAAGAGATGAAAATTTAGGGTTAGAGTGGTTTTGGATCCGGAATTTTCGGGGAGGAGACCATTTTATAGATAGAGGGAGCTAGGAGAGTCCAAATGAGGTGCAGTTTTTGGCCACGCGATCGTGATCGAACGCTCTAGATGATGGAGAGGATTTTTGTGGGTTTTGGGCCAACTTGGAGGGGTGTTGGGCTGCAACACACACGAGGCCTTTTCGGTCCCTCGGTTAACCGTTGGAGCATCAAACGAAGTCCAAATGGTATGAAACTTGACAGGCGGTCTACCGGTAGTAAACCAAGGTCGCTTGGCAAGTCTCCTTCCAATCCGGTAATGTTTAAACCCCACACATGAAAAAAAGGTAGAAATGACCACCGAAAGAGAACGGAGCGCCGGAATGCAAAACGGACAACGGGGAAAATGCTCGGATGCATGAGACGAACACGTATGCAAATGCAATGCACATGATGACATGATATGAGATACATGGCAATGATAACAACACACGGAGACAAAAACCCGAACCCGAGAACATAAAATAACTTAACACCGGAAACGGCAAGAGTTGGATTACATATTGGGTAAATCATATCCAAGGTGTTACACAGTTACTCGTATATATGTAAAGTAAGGGTTAAGGGCCCAGACCCCCACAACACCGTCGAATGTTTACCCGCTTCTTAGAATTAGGGATGCAAAGTGGCATCCTGCATCAGCCCACATCCTTCAGTTGATTCAATAAAACCAAGGCATTCCTCTTTTTGTCACAATTAGTGTATTTGTATTACTAGCATAGTTTAGAGGGCTTAAGTGGGACACCGCGTTGCATCCTACTTAGAGTAGGGCATATACTACATTCATAGAAATCATATGCTATCGTAAGTAAGGGCCTTTGGCTGGCTTACGAAGCCGCATGACTCGGTCAATCATCAATGTCTAAAAACAGAAATCATATGCTATCTGATAAAAAGCCTCAGTTGTACCTTGTGCTAAGTTCACCCTGCTTTCATTCACATACCAGCTGAGTAATAGCCATTGCATTTGGTTCGTCTAATGGCACATAATTAACAGCATGTTTTCATGGATCCAAACAATTTGATCCGCTTAAGCAACCAGCCCAATGGTCCGCACTTTAAGTCAAAAATATACTAGTATCGATACTTTCCCCACAATCCAACGCCTTCAGAGAGTTGCAGCCCTGCAGTTTTTCACGTTGCGATATGGCCATGTAACCTTGGATCAAGATCACCCAGTTCGGACCCCAGAAGCCTCCACGCGATTTTCGCTTACAAATATAGATCATACATAAAGATTGTTCGATACAAGTTCAAGTACTGATTAAGCAATACATGACAAGCTCAAGTGAGGTTTGGACACAAATGACATACATGTTTCCTAGAAGAATAAGTTTAGCAATGTATCAAGACATGCCAAAAGAACACTAATGCCTCCTTCAATAGCTGACAAATATCTACTACGATATTCAGAAGCATTCTTTGTCAGTCGGCACCCAAATATCGAATCCTACATCCTACGCAGGCAGCGAGTGGTACATACATGGGCCCGCCATCACTTGCGCATGTTTCCTACGATGGCATGAGCATCATACCAACCATGGCTGTGGCACTCTTACCGGAGCCACGGAGCAGAACCTTCGGCATAAGGAACAGGAAGCAATCTGTGGGCAGCCCATCATACAGATTAGTGCTCCTGGTTTGAAAGTCCATAGCCCGAGAAAAGCTCGGTTCAGTGCACTACAATGATAGCCTGCACCTGAATTTGGATCCAGTAATGTGAGGCTGGATGTAGCAAACTGAGATGACACCGCCAAGGGACCCCATTGTCATGTTGACAAGGAACAGGTGCCCATCCTCGCCCACGAGAATGGTTGATCCCAGCTGGATGCGGATCTGGAACACCTTGCTGTACGTAACTTTCGGGGGATGTCACTTGTGCTTGCCTGAAAAATGGTCCAGAAGCATCATGGTTGATATGCTGAAGCCGCAGCTGGTTTCGGGGCAGAAACATGGAGCGTGTGGGCAGACTTTCTCGTGGTCTTCTTTCTGGTAGTAACTTATCCTTGCAGTGCATCTGTGATTGCCATTGGAACAAGCAACTCTGATGGATTCAACGACATGTTCTACCATGAGGCAGCAATTGTAGATCGTGGGAAGGGAGCAGAAGTGGCACTTGTCCAGGAGCTTGTCATGGCAAGACGAGCATATGGTATGCCCCACAGTGCACTAAGAAACAGAAACAAATCAAATCAGTACATAAGAAACACTACACATGTTAATAGCTTTAGCTGAAATGATGAACAACACAGAAACTGGAAAGTATGTACCGTGTGGCAGCTGAATACATGTTAGAATAACCATGATACAATTTGAGCTATTGATTTTTCAACTTCCAATTGTGAACTTCTGCTTATTCTTCTTCATCAATGAAATATAGCTCTACGCTGTCTTTTCGTCCAAACAAACTGACTTGCAATGTGCAGAAAGTGGAACAAAAATGGGAGAAGAAAAGCATTTCCTGCATTTAGGTGCATTCGAGAAAAAAAAGTTACCTGACTGATTGAAATTTAGGTGCATTTAATTCTAGCAAAAACAGAAATTCACTCTTTTTTAAAATTCACTCTTGAATATACCAGAAAAGTCAAGGAAAATACTGTCTACGTTCACAAATGTAATGGCTCCTTTGAGTCGAAGGAATTCTATAGATTGTTTGAGTGATTGAAATCCATTGGAATTTCTTTTCGACGTTGGTTGATTGGATCCCATACGAGTTTTCCTATGAAATCTTTTGTACTATTGTTCACTCATTCAAGTTCGTACGTAGTCCATTTTAAATATTCAAAATATCTTATATTTGAGAACCGAGGGAATATCATTTAGGCTAGAAAAACTAACTTATGTTTGGCCTCGCAAAAGGAAACTAAGTTATATTCAATAAATTTAACCAATGCATTTTCACAAAGAAAAATCAACCAATCAAAGGTTGTGAAGGGGAAATATTTATAACGGTCAAGTAAAGCTATAACATTGCATATATTGTGAATGAAAAATAGTTTCAAATTTTTGTTGGCATTTCGTAATAATAAAAATTTATTAGTGCATCTTTGTGTTGCCAAATTTCACACATACATGAATACTAACAAAAAACGCAAACAAAAGGAATAAAAAAAGGATGTACCAATTGAGTGCCATGACATTAATATATTCTGAAGAAACCAAAAACATATGATACTTTGTAGTACTAGATGTTCGACCGCACCATGGAAAGCAAACAACATTTTTATTCTGAAATGAAATACTCCCTCCGCATGAAATGATGCTCGTTTAATTTGGGATGGAGGGAATATAAGATTTGTGTTCTCGCAAAAGAAAAAAAAAAGATTTGTGAAGTTGGACCGAGCAAGATATTTTTAAATAGCTTACATTGGTTAAAAGTTTCACCAAATATGTGGTGAAACTGTGATCGACGACCAAGCCATCTAGAGCGTTCAATGAGCAGAATCTCTACAAAATCGTGTATCCGCAGAAAGAACACCTTCTTTTTCAGACAAGCAGGAAGAGTGGAAGACCCTTAAGTAGTACTCTCTCCATTCCAAAATATAGTGCGCCCGCGCTTTTCGAGGTCTAACTTTGACCATAAATTTAACCAACGAGACCGACTGCGGTGAGAGAAAAAATTATATAATTGAAAACTTCTTTTGAATACGAATTCACGGATATAATTTTTGCTCCCGTCGTAATCGGCCTTGATAATTAAATTTACGGTCAAAGTTTAAGCACAAGGATAGAGGAAACACTACATTGTGAAATGGAGGGAGTAGCAGGTAATAAGACAAGACGTTGTTGGAACTTGGAGCTTGGGACGTCAACTTGAACTGGGGTAGTAAAGAACACCGATGTAGCCAGAGAGCCTAGGTCGCAGGTCACTCATACTCTCTCAAAGCAAAGGCGCAATCCCCATCTTCTCCCAGGCGCCCTCCATAGGTAGCTTCTTCGGCACAGGGAAGGCGGGAATCTGACCCTATGGCGGAGGAGGGGAAGAAGTTGGGGGAGCAGGACAAGAAGAGGCCGCGGCTCTCCGAGAAGGCCGAGGGGAGCGGCGCCAAGAAGTCCAGTGTCGTCGCGGTGACCACGGTGTCACCGGCGGAGCTCGCGGCCCCGAGGAGGGCCGCGCTGTTCTCGCCCAGCCCCGTTGCAAAGGCGAAGCCGGTCACCACGGTGGGGCTGACCAGTCCTCTCGCCGTGATGCCACCGGCGCTGCCTGTGCCGGGTCCGGTGGCCACGAAGACGCGGACACTGGCCGAGCTCAATCCCGTTCCCATTACGAAGTCAGCCGCCACGGTGGCGGTGACCAGTCCAGTGGCCGCCACGCCACCGGCGCCCAGTCCAGCGGCAACGAGGGTGCTCGCGGCACAGAGTCCGGTGGCCACGAAGGCGCCGACACCCTGTCCAGTGGCCACGGTGGCAGTGACCACTCCGGTGGCCGCCATGCCATCGGTGCCCAGTCCAGCGGCAACTGCGAAATCGGCTGCCGTGGTGAAGCGGGATGAAGAAGGCGCGGAACACAATGGTGGCGCAATGCTGGCGGAAGAGGAGGAGCCTGCCAACTTGGACTTGCCCAAGAAATTGTTTCACTGCGCGGGCTGTCGTGCCCCCCTCAAGCCTCCGGTGTTCAAGGTACTCCTCTCCTCCTACATTCGAATTAGCTCCTCAAATCAGCGTGAAAAATGATGGATGAACTTTGGGATTGCAGTGCGAAAAGGAGCATTTCGTGTGCTGCGCTTGCGGCGGCGGCAACAGAGACGGCAGAGCGAACAGGCACTGCGGTCGATGCGGGCATGACGTCTCCTACACCCACTCCGAGTTCATGGACGGCGTGGTCGGCGCCTACAAGGTGCCGTGCCCGTACAAGAAGCACGGCTGCGCGAGCTCCATCGTGTACCACGCGGCGGCGGACCACAAGGCCAAGTGCGCGCACGCGCCCTGCTACTGCTTCGAGTGCACGCCCCCGTTCGAGGGCTCGCCGGCGGAACTCCTGCGACACCTCACGGCGCCGTCCGGGAAACACTCCTGGCTCACGGACAAGATCAAATACGAGTCTAGCCACCCGCTCGTCGTGCAGGCGCCGTCGGGGGATTACCGCTGCCTGCTGGTGGCGGAGGACGGCAGCGTGTTCCTCCTGGCCGTGGGCGCCGGCAGGCGACCAGCCGGCCGCCGGCCCGTCAACGTCGTGTGTGTCAGGGGCAACGCTGACGCCGACTCGAGGCCGCTGTACACGGGCGTGCTCTGGGTGGATGGTCCTCCGGCCGCCCCGGGCCACCTCAGGGGCAGCGTCCAGGTGAAAGGGGACGTGGCGAGCTGCTCCGTCCCGGCCGAGGTGGACATGGAGCAGGGCTTGCTCCATGCGCATGTCAACCCGAGCATGCTGCACGGAGAGTCCGGCGAGGTTCATCTGCGGCTCCGTATCACCAAATTCCCATAAATGAATTAGCCAGCCTTCTCTGATTTGATCACTCCTTGCTCACCATATATATGCTGGGAGTTTGATCTCACCGTACTTACTTACGTAGCTACTGCATCATTTTGCTCTCTTTTGGCTGTACATGAACCCCGATATGAGCTAATGTAAGGGAAAAACCCAGTATGAACTTGTTATTAGTGTTGGATTGTGTTTGCCACTTGTGATTGCTTGTGTTCGCGCTTCTGAAGTCTAGCTTAAGTAATCAGTGTACAGAATACTTAAATTTCGTCTCCAGAAATTATAAGATCGTGTTTGGTTAATTTATCACCTACTCCTATAGTCTACTAAGATGTGACAAGAATCATGTAAAGAGTGAAAAGAAAAAGTAAAGAGTGTGATCATTAAACCCATTAAGCTACGCGTGAAGGGCGACCAACTTGTTATGCCACGTGGCACAAGTTGGTTGGTCATGGTGAAAAATCTTTTGGATTATTTTTTAAATGAAGGTGTAGATTATTTTGTAAATGTTATTTTTTCTTATTAGATGAAGGTGAGGACATCTGGTATTTTTTTAAATGAAGGTGGTATGTTTTTTCCTTTTTTTTGGATGAAGGTGAGGATTTTTTTAAATATTCTTTACACAGAGACAAGGACTTTATGTATTTTTTTAAATAAAAACGTATGCACAACTTTATCTTAAATGGCGCCCTAACCACTAGTGTTTGTATGAACGTGAACCAACAACGCCTCCGAGCGGCGGCCATGCGCGTGCCAGACCAGGCAGTTCATAGTGAAGGCAAATAAATTACTCGTACTACCTAGAGCTAGAGACGCTAGAGGCTAGAGCCCAGCTAGCAGCTACTACTTGCGCACTATGCCAGCGTGTGATGTTTCCTGACTACAGCCCAGTTGTAGACAAAAGGCCACGCCTTAAACCTTTGATCAGTGAATCCAGAACTGACTCTATGCATCTTACCGACGTAAGGTCAACTCCACCGCGCGATTCTAAGGGCATCTCCAGCTATTGGCCCCTTAGGAGGGGCAAAAAATTACGTCCTGGAAACGCACCGGCGCTAAACGGTGCACTGGGGGCGTGATGCCCCCCCCCCCCCCCCAGTCGCGGCCCTCACGATTTTTTAAAATATTTAAATTCGACGCAAACACAACGCAAACACGCAATCGCCCCCTGCGGACGCCGGAGCTGCGGGTGCGCGCGCTGATAGGCGTGCTCTGGGGCTCCGGCTTGACGGGACGGAGGTGGAGGCAGGGGGAGCCGCCGGACGAGGAGGAGGACCCTCCCCCCCCCCCCCGGTCTCCATGCGCCTCGGGGTCCAGGAGCTTCCCCGGCAGCGTGGGAAGGACGGGGGAGCGGGGTACTCGAGGCGCGGCGTGTTGCCGCCCTTGATGTACTCGAGGACGGCCTTCAACGTGCACCCGGGCACGCCCCACCACCGACGCCGGAGGGCTCGACGCCGTTGGTGGCCTCGAGCTACTCGGCGTGACGGCGGCGGAAATAAGGCTCCCAGAGCGGGCTTTCGGGGACGTACCGTGGTCCCTCCCTCGCCGCAGGCGGCAGAGACGAGCGGATCCGTGAGATCTCCGCACGCCGCGCCGTGCCGGTGGGTATCGGGAGCACCGGCACGCCGCCGGCGCTGATCCTCCACGCCCCGGGCACCCGCATGACCAGGTACTCGGCCTCGAAAAGGAGGCGAGCCTCGTTCTCGTGAAGATGGCGGCGGCCGAAGCCGTTCGCCGCCGCGCCGTCGCCTGGGAAGCGCTCGGCCATGGGTGTGATGAACTGGAGACGGCGAGAGAGAGGAGAGGGAGGAACGACGACGGCGAGAGAGTGCGAGTCGCCGAGTGCGCCGGGGCGCGTCTTATATAGGCCGAGGCACCGCCCGTGCGCGAGCCGCCGTGAGTACGCATGGCGGGCGAGGGAGGGCGAGGGACGCGCGTCATCTGGTCTTCACTGCGCCGCCTGTAAGGCATCAATGGCGCAGGCTGACCGGCGCGGCAGCGTGGCAGCTTTGGCATTGATTCACCGCGGGAAACGAGGCAAGGAGGACGACAAAGGGGCGAGAAGAGGGTAGAGTCGCTGACGCGGCGGGCCCGCGGCTATTTTGCGCCAAAACAGTTCGCCCCGGCGCCCCCGGGCGCCCCTCAGCGCGCCGGGTTCGGCCTGGGTCCGCCGGCGCTGTTTCCGGCCCAAGCCGGCGAAAATCGGGCTCCTGGGGGCGCGACTGGGCCGATTTTTCGGCGCCGGCGCAAAAAAACGCCTGGGGAGGCCTTCCTGGGGGCGCGGCTGGAGATGCCCTAAACGAACGTCCGGTTTAGTCGAATTTTGTATCTTTGGGGCGGCGATGTGTTCGCCCATGTCCGCGTTTGTCCGTTGAGTCGTGGGTGCGGGTCGTGGGTGCGCCCAGCGCGCGGCCGCACCCCAAATCATGTCCAAGGTGAACGTGATTAAAAAATCAAAAAACTTAAATAAAATGCCTAAAAAGTAAATAAATGCACTTAAAGAAACATAAAACATATATAAAGGTCACGGCCACAAAACGGCCCAGTTTTAAACGGTCTAGTTCCATAATTAGCGTAAAAACAAAATAAAAAAAGCCACCCGCGCGTTGCTGCCGCGCCCGTCCATGCCCTGGTCGTCGCCGTGGCTGTCGCCGTCTTCAGTGAACGCCGGTGTCGTCGTCGTCGCTGTAGAGGTCGACGTAGTCCGGCAGCGTCCAGAGATGGGTCGGCGGTCCGCGGTGCACAGGGGCGGCAGGCTGGAAGGTGGCCGGTGCCTGCACCACCTCCTCCCGAGGCGAGGCGTCGCGCTCCGACGACTGCGGCAGCGTGGGGCGCCAGTTGCCCCCCATGGCGGCCGCCATCTGCTCCGCTCTGCAGGACCAGCTCCACCCCTGGCCAACCAGGCCCGGGTGGAAGGCGGCCACCGGCGGCTCCTCCGTCACCTCCTCCTTCGGCAGCATCTGCAGCTCGGGGATGGCGACGTCGCCGGCCGCAGATAGGGCCATCGTCTCCTCGAGGCTCGGCCATTGGCGCTCATTGTGCGTGTGCATGGAGTCCTCCATGACACGTGCCATGAGCCGGGCCTCCTCCTCCACTGTCATGTGAGGACGTGGAGGTGGCGACGGAGATGGGGAAGGCGACGGCGTGGGCGTCAGGCCGCGCACCTCCCGACGTGGCCATCGCGGCCCCGACACCGCGCCGACGAAGTAGGACGCGCCGCACGTCGTGCTCGTCCTGGAGCCAAGTGTCCGACATGACGGAGTTGGGTGCGTACCTCTCGTCGTCGAATAGGTTGTCGGGGAGGAGGCGGCTGCGGCGCTCGATCTCATCACGTCGGGCACGGCTGCTCGCTGGTACCGGTGGGATGGGGACCCTGTCCGCAGAGAGGTGCCAGTTGTTCGGGAAATGTACGTCGCTCCACGGGACCGGCGTCCTCGTTTCCCAGTACCGGCAGCACGCATCCACGGCCAGGTACCGCCGGTCGCGCTCGCCGGCGGCCCTACGAGCGATAGTGAAGGGGGCAGGCGCGGGGGCTCGAATGGAGGAGCACGGCGGTGATGCGGGCTCCTCCTTCTTGACGGAGCCGCGGCGGCGTCCCGAGGAAGAGCCAGCCTCATGGTCGTGCCTCCCCTTACGGTTGTGCTTCCAAAGGCCCATGGCTGCGGCCGGCCGGCGAGATCGACGACGGGGAGCGGCTAGGGTTTTGAGGATGTCGGGTTTCGAGGGGGCAGAGAGGGGCCGGAGTAGGAACTGTGGACGACGACCGATCGACGGCCTTCCATTTAAGAAGGACGGCGACCCTTCACTGTGCGGATGACAGGTGGGGCCACCCGCCCGTGCGCATTTCTGTTGGCGGGTGGGAGGTAGGTGGTCGCCTGCCACGCGGCCCCGACGCGGATGTTCGAAACGTCTGTTAGCAGTCCGCGGCGACCCAAACCCGACGCAAGTTTGCGTTCGAAATGGGTCGGTCCGGACACAAAACGGATCAGATGGGTCTGCATCATCACGCGTTGGGTCGCCTTGTTTGTCCATTTTACCCTAAAGAAACGGGACGGACTGAATAGGGTCACGCAGTAAAGTTGGCCTGAAGGCTGTACGATGCATCTTCACACGTGGCTTTCGTCTAAGTCTAAAATATTCACACATGGCATCTGGGTCTGGGTGGGTGTCTGAAAGGAATGGTGCCGAGCTGCATGCGCGTCGGCCGAGGTAAGGTGGCCACTCTCCTCATACACGTTCACGCTTGAGATCCGGTTTGGGTGCATGTTTTGAGATCCGGTGTCAAGCTTTTTCTTTTCCACGAAAGTGTTGCAATGAGGAGCTAAATTAGTGTTGGAAGTACTTAAAACAGTGACCTAGTAATGTTTGGGTTTGGACCAAAGTTTTTGGCTATGACAAAAAATAGGGATGGCAATGAACAGGGTATAGACGGGTATGTCTTTTTTTGCCCAAACCCAAACCCAAATCTTTTTTCTCTATCCACCTATTTCAATATCCATGAGTAGAAATTGGTACCCATGTCCATATACCCGATGGATATAGTATCTAACATTGGCATGATAAAGGTATGTCAAGAAAAAGGCCTAAAACTAAATTTAGGTACTCGGCCATCACAATCCGGTTTGCACTTACATCAAAATTTCACAATGTGGATTGACATACAAATGTCTTAATCTCCATTACAAACTATCTTAAAAAAACAAGTTTGCAAACTTGCAATGCCAATCACTGTAGGTTTACCTAGGTATTATAGGGTTTAGTTTATTTTTTTTTCGTACCCATACCCTATCTATGCATTTTGCGGGTATGATTACCCATTACCCATGGGTATGAAGTAGTAAAAAGTCTTACCCATGCCCACTGTTTTCGGGTAGGGTATCCGCGGGTACCCATACCCATGGGCAAAACTGCCATCCCTAACAAAAAATGTGGCTGTTTGGATAGTTTTAAAAAATTTAGCATGTTAATACCATCTTTGTTTCAGTTTTCAGAATAGCACACAAGACACTCTATGGGTTTTTGTCTCCATGTTTGACCATCAATTCGGTTAAAGAAATTACATGGCACAAAATGTATACACTGAACTCGCAGAAGAAAAATGTACACACTGAAAGCTTGTTTTAGGCATGAATCAAATACTTTTTTCCACATATATATTATATTTTTTATGCGTAAAGTAATGTCGAAGTTACTGGACTTAAAATATAAGGAGGCTTTCTGTATCGAATGGTAGGAGAACCTTTTAAACTCCGACTTAACTTTTTTTTATGTTGGCCAACCCACGGTCAAACATAATCTTTAACTTTTCTCAAAATGTTGGGATACAAGACTTACTCAAACCAAAGACATCCTAATCTTTTTGTCGGTTACACTGTGACTTTGTTTACTCCATTAATTACCATGCTTGAAATTGACGTCACTCGCCGCTTGAGTTTTACGTAAACTCTTTCAACATGAAATTAACTAAGAAAGATGAAAGATAGGTTATTAAAAAAGGTATATTATTAAATTCATACTAGAAATACGTTTTTGTCTATAACTGGGAACACCACGCGCTATCACAGTGCGCAGAATTTGACACACTATAGTCGAAATTAGGCCTGGAATACAACGAGGACCAATAAACCACGACGGAAGTTAACCAGCTGGGATCTACCCTCTGTAGGCTCTAAGCTTTTTGCCTTCACGAGGAACCGCCGTTGGTCCTCCGCGCCCGCTTGGTCCGCACGGAGGCCATGCATGCCACGTACATGTGCGTACGCGTAGATGAGCCCTGCTACACGTACGACAAAGTCTGTAAGATCATCAGGAGCCGTTGGATGAATTTTGTGGATGGATGTGATCACGTCATACGAAAAAACTACACGGTTTCATCCTACGCACAGCAATTTCGCGCGTAGATCGCCGCTCGCCGGTCTCTTTCAGCTGGCTCGCCGGGTCCGGAGCCCGGATGGATGTACTACGTACCTGTGTTTTTTGAAGCCTTGACCGTAGAACAATCATTTTACTGTATTTTTATTAATAATAAGCAATTACAAAAAGAGTGCAAAAATAAAAATACATCATGACAGAAGCCTCGTTCAACCAATGCCCTCTCTAGGAAACATAATACCATTCATATTACAAAAAAAGATCTGTCCAGGACTTGAGTAGCTTTGCTTTCCTTTCTTTTGCCCGTAGTTGTGCTTCCCAGAGTCTTTCTTTCAAATAGTACTTCGAGGTGTCTATATGAGCGGCTGCTGTTCTAAATATTTTATCATTTCTTACGGACCAAATGCCCCAACAGCCCGAAAGGATAATGTCCAAAGCAATGTCTTGTGGTAGCAGGCTGGAAATGATTGAAATCTCATCAAAAGAGGAAATGCCTCGATGTCTTCCAGGGACAAAAGAATCCCAGCATGAAAGTGCAAAGGAGCAGTCCCAAAATAGATGACTCAGTGTTTCCTTAACTTTTTCAGAGCATAGAACACAAGAATAGTCAGGGAGATGCATCTTTCTCCTGGATAGCATATTTCTGATGTTGATCTTGTCATGAAGAAGGAACCAAAAGAAGATGTTATATCTAAGTCTGCAGGAAGTTTTCCAAAGACTTTTAAAAGTACCGTGCTCATCATTGTGACCCATGATGTTCTTATACATCTTCATACATGAGTATTGCTTGGTGGTCCAAGAAGATTTCCAAATGTCCTTATCCTCTGAATTCTCTCTATTATCTAGTAGTTCATTCAGCTCATTAAATTGTTGGAAGGCTAGATATGATAATGGTAGTTGAAAAATCATATTGAGATCTTGCTGATTAATGACTTCAGTCATAGAACAGTGCTTGTTAAGCGCATGAGCTCTTTTACAGTACCCCTAAATGATTATGAGCCCTCCATTTCTGTTAATCCGATGGATGATCTTAATCGATACTCCAAACAGTGTACAAGAGAATACCAACTGAAAAAGCTAGGGAGTACCTCGAGCCAGTGGCGAATCCGGGAAGAAACTGAAGGGTGGGCTCAAAGTTAACGGCGAGAAAACTAAACGTCATTTTGAAGAGAAAAATACATTATCTCCTAATCCTTTGTTGAATAAGCTAAGATTTTCCCAGAATACTACTGAAAATATGGATTGTTTATTGGCATTTTTTAAAGAAATATCAAATTTTGAACGGAAATTTAAATCTGTCTACCCAAATAGTCGTTATCTCCGATTCTAATGTTTCAAACAAGCTCAAATTTCCTAGATTACTAATGGAAACATGTAGTATTTGCTCGATGTTTTTTAAATATCAAATTTTGAACCAAAATTTGAAATTGTTTAGCAAAATACATCCACTGTCTCTGAATACCCTTTCTTCAAATAAGCTAAAAAAATCAGATTGCCACTGAAAACATGTACGTAGTATTTACTTAATTGTTCTATTTAAAAAAATATACAAGCCAACTTCGTATTTGATACTGCCCATTTAAACAGACAAAATTTGGTATTGCCGGCTCTCTGCTCGACTGGCCATCCGTCGGGCATCGCTAGCTGAGTGTGAGCGTGCGTCATCTCACTCTCATGTGTGCCTACTCGATGTGTTTTCCGCTACTTGCCTGTGTATTGGGTTGCTGAGAGCCTGAGACCAAGATATTGGGTTGCTGAGTTGGACCAAGTGTAGTAGTAAAAAAAGAAATTGTATTTTTGGAGGATAGGCTAGAGCCTGTTGAAGCCCTCCTACTAGACTCGCCACTGCCTCGAGCTTAGGGGTAAAAATGTAATCTAGACGTAATTAATTTATTTTTAGAAACCTAATTAACGCCGGCGGCCACCATGACGTCCCTGCGTCAGAGTCTCGGGGAGAGACGGCCGTGGAGGCATGGTCCCTCAAGGACATGTCAAGCGGCGTCAACTGGGTACGGTCACCAACCAGGGCAACGCTGAAGCGAGAGGACCAGGGCGAGGCGGGATCACTAGGTCGGCTGGAGCTCCATCATGCCTGTGTTGACCAAGTGGTGGACGTTCATGTGTGGGGTTGATCTGGCCGATAAGGTTCAACATAGAAGGACGGTGAACTGGTTGTTTTGATCGAGGCCGGCTTGCTATCTGGTGAGGATGATGAACGAGTTGCTTGCGAGCGATCCCTCTTACATGTATTCCGTAACAATGTTACTTTTTGTTTTAGTTGTCCGTGTACATGAGCGATTTTGTGTGATTTTCCAGAATTTGAAGCCAATGTATGTCCGTGTACATGAACGAGTTGCTTGCGAGCGATCCCTCTTACATGTATTTCTCAAGTAATGACTGTCCTGAGCAATTATCAGACCAAAAAGATGTTGTATTACCTATACCAAGTTTGCAGATTGCTTGGCTTTTGTATAGTGGGAGCAACTTAAGCAGAGATTTCCACCAGAATGATCCAACCATTTTGTCACTTGGGAGAATCTCTTGATAATGAGCTTCCCAAATGATGTTAACCCAAGGGACATCTTCCTTGTTGAAAAATTTGTGGAGGAATTTCATGAGAAGTGCCTTGCTGTGAGTTGTGATGTCCAAAATTCCCAATCCACGATGGGCTTTAGGTTTGCAAATGGTGTCCCAAGCAACTAGGGCAGAGCCTGTCTCTTGGGTACCATATTTTCTCCAGAAGCAGTTTCTCAAATAGCAAGTGATCTGATGAACCACTCCCTTTGGTAAAGTGAGTGAACACATGAAGTAGATAGGCATGCTAGCAAACCCATATTTGATGAGAGTGAGCTTGCCTCCAGTGGATAGCATGGCTAGCAGCTCATTAGTATGTTTTCAATCCTCTTCATCATAGGCATGAAATCCACAATTTTGGGTTTGAGAAGGCAAAGAGGCAGTCCCAAATATGTGTGGGGAAGGGTACCAATCTTACATCCAAGCAGGCTGAGAGGGCAACCATCTTCTAAGGAGGGTGTTGATTGATATCATAGTAGATTTACCATAATTCACTTTGAGGCCAGTATAGGCAGCATAATGCAATAAGCGGTTCTTAATATGATTCAGTTGGATAGGATCAGTATTAGGCACCAGAATGGTATCATCAGCATATTGAACGATTGGATAATCTGGGCATGAGTGATGTTGCAATGGAGGATAAATCATGGAGTTTGTCATTGCCTCATTGAACATAGATTGCAACAAATCTGCAACCAATACAAATGTGAGGGGAGATAAAGGATCTCCTTGTCTGACTCCCTTCTTGCATAGAAATTGTTTCCCAGGGACACCATTAAGAAGAACTGAAGAAAACCCAGTACATTATATCATTTTGATCCATTGAATCCATCTGTTACCAAAACCCTTAACTTGTAGAATCTCAATGATGGTGACATGGTTGATCATATCAAAAGCTTTCTCAAAATCCAATTTCAACAGAACTATCTCTTTTTTGGATTGGTGACATTGATGGATATATTGATAGGACCATGCTAGACAATCTTGGATACATCTGTTGTTGAGAAAGCCATACTGATTTTTATGGACCAGTTTCAGGATAATTTTCTGCAATCTATTGGCAAGGATTTTGGTAAGGATTTTCAGGGTACAATTGAGTAGGGAGATAGGTCTGAACTCAGATGGTGAAGAAGCAAAATCATTCTTGGGGATCAAAGTGATGAAAGAGTAATTGATGCTCTGGAGATTAACAGTCCCAGAGTAAAAGTCATCAATTAATCTATAAAAATCTGGAGCAATGATTGTCCAGCAAGCTTTGAGAAAAGAAGCATTGAACCCATCTAGGCTAGGGGATTTATCAGGAGGCATGTGATGTACCACATAATTAATCTCTTCTCTTGTGAATGGAACTTCTAGTTTTGCCAGATTTCTATCTGTATGAATGAGATGGTGGAGCAATAAAGGGTTTTGAGATCTGACAACAGTACCAAGCCTCTCTTTGAAGGCTCTGGGTAAAATAGCAGCTTTGGCATGATGTTCATGATTTTGCTCATCTCTTAACATAGCAATGTAGTTATGTCTATGTTTGATGGTAGCTTTGGCCTGATAGTATTTAGTTTTAGCTTCCCCAACCTTAATATCTCTGATGGTGGATCTTTGCTTCCAATAGAGGCGTTGTTGCTTTAGAATCTTTTCCAAATGGGTCTTAAGAATATTTCTCCCATTAGCTTCCACAGTGCTCAGTGGTCTGATGTCTTCTATCTTATCATAGCAAAGAATCATGAAGTTGGTATTCTCAATAATCTACTTAAGGTTGGAAATATTTCTGGACCAAATCTTGAGTCCTTTTCTCAATCTTTTAAACTTTGAGGTAATAACCTTAGCACTATCTGTTTCAGCTACCTCATGTGTCCAAATTTGTTTAACCACATCATGGATATCACTGTGCTCAAGCCAGAAGTTTTCAAATCTGAAAATGTGATACTTAGGGATATTGGTGCCAATCTTGACCATTAAGGGGACATGATCTGATGTAGTTTTGGCCATAGGATATGCCAGGGTGTGGGGGAAGTTTAGAGTGCAAGCTTCAGAGGTAAAGCACCAGTCACTACTGCAGGATGCTGCTAACGCGACACTACAATCAGAGACCCTTCGAGAAACTGTGTGCGATGCCATAATCGCAAACGATGCTGTATGAAAACCGTCAGAAATGTGTAAAACGTTTGCGATGACGGATGAATCAAACACGGTTCAGGTTTTAGCTGCGTGTGCGATGAAGGGCATATGGTGTAGTTCAATGAACTGTTTGCGATGAGGAGGAACAAAAGAAACGGGCAGCCGGATGGAGGCGTGTGCGATACATAGCATACGGTTCATTCGGATGAACTGTTTGTGATTAGGCAACACAAAAGAAACGGTCAGCCAAATCAAAGGTGTGTGCTATATACGGCATGTGGTTCACTCGGATGAACTGTTTGTATTGAGACATGAGAACAGAAACGGCTCAACTTAACAAGATGTGTGCCATACGCGGCAAATAGGTCTTTAATCAAAAATGTGTCTGAAGACCGATAAGAACACAGATGGATGCTGCTAATAAGACATGTGTGTTGTAAGCAAACGATTGCTGGTATACAATTGTGAGTGATTGATGAAAACATCACTAATGGGTTCCATTGTATAGTCCGTGTGCGATGTGATTTTCTTTGTCTGCACACCATCTACGCTCTATCTACAGAGCATCAACATATATACTTAAAAGGATAGCATTGCATAACCAAATTAAGCATACAATTACGCAAGTGACTACACACATAACATTTGCATACATCAAAGTAAGCAATTACATGCATACTAAAGTAGGAGAAACGAGGATCTAATCATCTACTTATTGTTGCGACGACGCTTGCCATTGCTCTGTACCGGCTGGATCCCTGGCCGTTTTCAGGAAGGAGGGACTTCCTCATGTCAACGATCCGCCGGTACATGTCGTAGCTCATGTACGCCTCCTTGGCCACGTACATGATGTGAGCTTTGTCAAGTTTCTCCATCCAGGCCGAGTGCCAGACACGCTTGTCCTGATTGCACAAATCCTTCATGTCTCCAAAGTAGGGGTCGATGATGGCCTCGGCGAGGTGAACTAGTGAGTCCTTCTCATGCTCCTTGCTTCCCCCGATCTTGTATTGGCCCTGGATGACGACAAGATTCTGGCAGGCGATGCCCGAATTCTCGAGCGCCGTTACATCGTTGGTGGTGTCCACCGTAGCGAACATGTAGTGGGGGCTGTTGACAAAACTGGCGAAATGCTCGAAAGGCCTTGTGGCCAGGCAGTAGTGATAGACGAGGACGTGGTGGCGCACGCACATCTAGGCGACGACGACCTTGGGACGAAACCCGGCACGAGCGCGGGTGTACTCGAGGTCGCACCCGACCACCTTGTATTTCTCCTCGGCAAGCAACAGCTCCATGATATGGATGGAGTGCTCCAGCCAGACCGGGTCGTTGGTGTACACCACAGAGAGGTCCATGAACCATCTGTGGGTGTCAACCATGGCACACATGGTGAACTGCTGCTCGTCGTCGGCAGCCACTCGAAGCGCCATTGGAGCCGCACAGGATACCCTTTAAGAATTTCTCATGGTGGGTGTGCTTCTTGCAATGGTGGGGCGCGATCGAAAGGTTCAAGAGACACAAGGGTAGGTCAAATGGCCGCTGTAATAAATGGGGGTCGGCCAGCCTGTAATCATCATGTCTTGTCACGGCGTTCATAGCGGAGATTCCAGAATCCAGTGCACTCTTGACAACACCGCACCCTAGGTGTGGGCTCGAAGAGCCTGTTCCCGCGCTACCGTGTTGTTTACCGCGCAAGCTTCCCGCCTGGCTAGTTTGGCCACGCGTCGGCTAGAAGAAGGACAAATCGTGAGCGTTTATTGTCAAAAAGCTTCGTAAAAACAAAGTGTGTGGAATGACTCGGTCATAAGTTTACCCTTGGGTGATGAGGTCAAAGTTACACAGAAGGGTGATGATGGAAACTCAAGTGCGATAATTAGTTTTGCGCTCTACAGTGCACACGGTGGAAGAAACCAACTGTGTGCAATAATGTCGAAGATCGCAGTCGAGTTAGCTATACAGATCGTGTGCTGTAAGATCGACAAGGTAAACTGATTCGAGAATGGTTAATAAAATCTAAGACCATTTCATATCAAGGTCAAAATAGTGCTAGCAATATACGAGTCTCATATGATGCCATTTCAATGATTGTACTGTTGGGGAACGTAGCAGAAATTCAAAATTTTCCTACGTGTCACCAAGATCTATCTATGGAGAGACCAGCAACGAGGGGAAGGAGAGTTGCATCTATATACCCTTGTAGATTGCTAAGCGGAAGCGTTCAAGTGAACGGGGTTGATGGACTCGTACTCGTCGTGATCCAAATCACCGATGACCAAGTGCCGAACGGACGGCACCTCCGCGTTCAACACACGTACAGCCCGGTGATGTCTCCCACGCCTTGATCCAGCAAGGAGAGAGGGAGAGGTTGAGGAAGACTTCATCCAACAGCAGCACAACGGCATGGTGATGATGGAGGAGCATGGCAATCCTGCAGGGCTTCGCCAAGCACCGCAGAAGAGGAGGAAGAAGAGACGCAGGGCTGCACCAACGAGAGATTGAATCGCGTGTTGTGGGCAGCCCAATGCCTCAATATATATAGGGAAGGGGAGGGCTGCGCCCCCTCTAGGGTTCCCACCCCTAGGGGGGGCGGCAGCCCTAGATGGGGAGCAAGGGGGCGGCCAAGAGGGGATGGGAGAGGGAGGCGCACCAATATGGGCCCTAAGGCCCATATCCCCTAGGGTTTGCCCCCCTTTCCACCTCTTAGGCGCCATGGGCCCTTGTGGGGCTGGTGCCCTTGGCCCATGTAGGCCAAGGAGCACTCCCTACAGCCCATGTGGCCCCCCGGGGCAGGTGGCCCCACTTGGTGGACCCCCGGGACCCTCCCGGTGGTCCCGGTACGTTACCGATAAACCCCGAAACTTTTCCGGTGACCAAAACAGGACTTCCCATATATAAATCTTTACCTCCGGACCATTCCGGAACTCCTCGTGACGTCCGAGATCTCATCCGGGACTCTGAACAACATTCGGTAACCACATATAAACTTCCTTTATAACCCTAGCGTCATCGAACCTTAAGTGTGTAGACCTTACGGGTTCGGGAGACATGCAGACATGACCGAGACGTTCTCCGGTCAATAACCAACAGCGGGATCTGGATACCCATGTTGGCTCCCACATGTTCCACGATGATCTCATCGGATGAACCACGATGTCAAGGACTTAATCAATCCCGTATACAATTCCCTTTGTCTATCGGTACGATACTTGCCCGAGATTCGATCGTCGGTATCCCGATACCTTGTTCAATCTCGTTACCGGCAAGTCTCTTTACTCGTTCCGTAACACATCATCCCGTGATCAACTCCTTGATCACATTGTGCACATTATGATGATGTCCTACCGAGTGGGCCCAGAGATACCTCTTCGTTTACACGGAGTGACAAATCCCAGTCTCGATTCGTGTCAACCCAACAGACACTTTCGGAGATACCCATAGTGTACCTTTATAGCCACCAGTTACGTTGTGATGTTTGGTACACCCAAAGCACTCCTACGGCATCCAGGAGTTGCACAATCTCATGGTCTAAGGAAATGATACTTGACATTAGCAAAGCTTTAGCATACGAACTACACGATCTAGTGCTATGCTTAGGATTGGGTCTTGTCCATCACATCATTCTCCTAATGATGTGATCCCGTTATCAACGACATCTAATGTCCATGGTCAGGAAACCGTAACCATCTATTGATCAACAAGCTAGTCAACTAGAGGCTTACTAGGGACATGGTGTTGTCTATGCATCCACACATGTATCTGAGTTTCCTATCAATACAATTCTAGCATGGATAATAAACGATTATTATGAAGAAGGAAATGTAATAATAATCAATTTATTATTGCCTCTAGGGCATATTTCCAATAGTCTCCCACTTGCACTAGAGTCAATAATCCAGTTCACATCGCTATGTGATTAACACTCAAGGTCACATCCCCATGTGACTAACACCCAAAGAGTTTTACTAGAGTCAATAATCTAGTTTACATTTACCATGTGATCAACACTCGATGAGTTCTGGGTTTGATCATGTTGCTTGTGAGAGAGGTTTTAGTCAACGGGTCTGAACCTTTCAGATCCGTGTGTGCTTTACAAATCTCTATGTCATCTCCTAGATGCAGCTACCACGTTCTATTTGGAGCTATTCCAAATAACTGTTCTACTTGGAGCTATTCTAAATTGTTGCTCCATTATACGTATCCGGTATCTCTACTCAGAGCTATCCGGATAGGTGTTAAGCTTGCATCAACGTAACCCTTTACGACGAACTCTTTTACCACCTCCATAATCGAGAAAAATTCCTTAGTCCACTAGTTACTAAGGATAACTTTGACCGCTGTCCTGTGATCCATTCTTTGATCACTCTTGTACCCCTTGACTAACTCATGGCAAGGCACACTTCAGGTGCGGTACACAGCATAGCATACTGTAGAGCCTATGTCTTAAGCATAGGGGACGACCTTCGCCCTTTCTCTCTATTCTGCCGTGGTCGAGCTTTAAGTCTTAACTTCATACCTTTACAACTCAGGCAAGAACTCCTTTTTTGACTGATCCATCTTGAATACCTTCAAGATCATGTCAAGGTATGTGCTCATTTGAAAGTACCATTAAGCGTTTCGATCTATCCTTATAGATCTTGATGCTCAATGTTCAAGTAGCTTAATCCAGGCTTTCAATTGAAAAACACTTTTCGAATAACCCTATATGCTTTCTTAGAAATTCTACATCATTTCTGATCAACAACATATACTCATCAGAAATTCTATAGTGCTCCCACTCACTTCTTTGGAAATACAAGTTTCTCATAAACTTTGTATAAACCAAAATCTTTGATCATCTCATCAAAGCATACATTCCAACTCCGAGATGCTTACTCCACTCCTTAGAAGGATTGCTGGAGCTTTGCATACTTATTAGCATATTTCAGGATTGACAAAGCCTTCCGGTTGTATCACATACAACCTTTCCTCAAGAAAATCGTCGAGGAAACAATGTTTTGACATCCCATCTACAAGATTTCATAAATAATGCAGTGATCGCTAATATAATTCCAACAGACTCTTAGCATCGCTACGAGTGAGAAAGTCTCATAGTAGTCAACTCCTTGAACTTGTCGGAAAACATCTTAACGACAAGTCGAGCTTTCTTAATGGTGACACTTACCATCATTGTCTGTCTTCCTTTTAAAATCCATATGTACCTAATAGCCTTACGACCATCAAGTAGTTCTTCCAAAGTCTACACTTTGTTTTCATATATGGATCCTCTCTCGGATTATATGGCCTCGAGCCATTTATCGGAATCCGGGCCCACCATCGCTTCTCCATAGCTCGTAGGTTCATTGTTGTCTCGCAACATGACTTCCAAGACAGGATTACGTATCCTTGTCATCCTACGAGGTTTGGGAGTGACTTGATCCGAAGTCTCGTGATCAATATCATAAGCTTCCACTTTAATTGGTGTAGGTGCCACAGGAACAACTCTTTGTGCCCTGCTATACACCAGTTGAAGTGACGGTTCAATAACCTCATCAAGTCTCCACCATCCTCCCACTCAATTCTTTCGAGAGAAACTTTTCCTCGAGAAAGGACCCGATTCTAGAAACAATCCCTTATTGCTTTCGGATCTAAGACATGAGGTATACCCAACTGTTTTGGGTGTCCTATGAAGATGCATTTATCCGCTTTGGGTTTGAGCTTATCAGCCTGAAACTTTTTCACATAAGCGTCGCAGCCCCAAACTTTTAAGAAATGACAGCTTAGGTTTCTCTAAACCATAGTACATACGGTGTCATCTCATCGGAATTACGTGGTGCCCTTTTAAAGTGAATGTGGTTGTCTCTAATGCCTAACCCATAAACTATCGTGGTAATTCGATAAGAGACATCATGGTATGCATCATATCCAATAGGGTGCAGTTATGATGTTCGGACACACCATCACACTATGGTGTTCCAGGCTGTATTAGTTGTGAAACAATTTCCACAATGTCTCAATTCTGTGCCAAACTCGTAATTCAGATATTCATCTCTATGATCATATCATAGATCTTTTATCCTCTTGTCATGACGATCTTTCAACTTCACCCTGAAATTACTTGAACCTTTCAATAATTCAGACTCGTGATTTATCAAGTAAATATACTCAACATCTACTCAAATCATCTGTGAAGTAAGAACATAATGATATCCACTACATGCCTCAGCACTCATTGGACTGCACACATCAAAATGTATTACTTCCAACTAGTTGCTTTCCATTTTACTGAAGACGAGGCTTTCAGTCATCTTGCCCATGTGGTATGATTTGCATGTCTCAAGTGATTCAAAAATCAAGTGAGTCCAAACGGTCCATTTGCATGGAGTTTCTTCATGCATATACACCAATAGACATGGTTCGCATGTCTCAAACTTTTCAAAAACGAGTGAGCCCAAAGATCCATCAACATGGAGTTTCTTCATGCGTTTTATACCGATATGACTTACGTGGCAGTGCCACAAGTAGGTGGTACTATCATTACTATCCTATATCTTTGGCATGAACATGTGTATCACTACGATCGAGATTCTATAAACCATTCATTTTAGGTGCAAGACCATTGAAGGTATTATTCAAATAAACAGAGTAACCATTATTCTCCTTAAATGAATAACCGTATTGCGATAGACATAATCCAATCACGTCTATGCTCAACGCAAACACCAAATAACAATTATTTAGGTTTAACACCAATCTCGATGGTAGAGGGAGCGTGCGATGCTTGATCATATCAACATTGGAAACACTTCCAACACATATTGCCAGCTCACCTTTAGCTTGTCTCCGTTTATTCCGTAGCTTTTATTTCGAGTTACTAACACTTAGCAACCGAACCGGTATCTAATACCCTGGTGCTACTAGGAGTACTAGTAAAGTACACATCAACACAATGTATATCCAATATACTTCTATCGACATTGCCAGCCTTCTAATCTACCAAGTATCTAGGGTAATTCTGCTCCAGTGGTTGTTCCTCTTATTACAGAAGCACTTAGTCTCGGGTTTGGGTTCAACCTCAGGTTTCTTCACTAGAGCAGCAACTGAATTGACGTTTCATGAAGTATCCCTTCTTGCCCTTGCCCTTCTTGAAACTAGTGGTTTCACCAACCATCAACAATTGATGCTCCTTCTTGAAACTACTTTTGTGGTGTCAAACATCGCGAATATCTCAAGGATCATCATATATGTCCCTGATATATTATAGTTCATCACGAAGCTCTAGCAGCTTGGTGGTAATGACTTCGGAGAACTATCACTATTTCATCTGCAAGATCAACTCCTACTCGATTCAAGTGATTGTTGTACTCAGACAATCTGAGCACAAGCTCAACGATTGAGCTTTTCTCCCTTAGTTTGCAGGCTAAGAAAATCGTCGGAGGTCTTATACCTCTTGACGTGGGCACGAGCCTGAAATGCCAATTTCAGCCCTCGAAACATCTCATATGTTTCGCGACGTTTCAAAACGTCTTCGGTGCCTCAACTCTAAACCGTTTAACTGAACTATCACGTAGTTATCAAAATGTGTATGTCAGATGTTCGCAACATCCACAGACGACGTTTGAGGTTCAGCACACTGAGCGGTGCATTAAGGACATAAGCCTTCTATGAAGCAATGAGGACAATCCTCAGTTTATGGACCTAGTCCGCATAATTGCTACTATCAACTTTCAACTAAATTTTCTCTAGGAACATATCTAAACAGTAGAACTGAAGCACGAGCTACGACATAATTTGCAAAATCCTTTTGACTATGTTCAGGATAATTAAGTTCATCTTATGAACTCCCACTCAGATAGACATCCCTCTAGTCATCTAAGTGATTGCATGATCCGAGTCAACTAGGCCGTGTTCGATCATCACGTGAGACGGACTAGTCATCATCGGTGAACATCTTCATGTTGATCATATTTACCATACGACTCAAGCTCGACCTTTCGGTCTTCTGTGTTCCGAGGCCATGTCTGTACACATGCTAGGCTCGTCAAGTCAACCTAAGTGTTTCGCGTGTGTAAATCTGTCTTACACCCATTGTATGTGAACGTTAGGATCAAACACCCGATCATCATGTGGTGCTTCGAAACAACGAACTGTCGCAACGGTGCACAGTTAGGGGGAACACTTTCTTGAAATTTTAATGAGGGATCATCTTATTTACTACCGTCGTTCTAAGCAAATAAGATGTATAAACATGATAAACATCACATGCAATCAAATAATAGTGACATGATATGGCCAATATCATATAGCTCCTTTGATCTCCATCTTGGGGCTCCATGATCATCTTGTCACCGGCATGACACCATGATCTCCATCATCGTGTCGTCTTGAAGTTGTCTCGTCAACTATTACTTCTACTACTACAGCTAACGGTTAGCAATAAAGTAAAGTAATTACATGACGTTTATGTTGACACGCAGGTCATAAATAAATAAAGACAACTCCTATGGCTCCTGCCAGTTGTCATATTCATCGACATGCAAGTCGTGATTCCTATTACAAGAACATGATCAATCTCATACATCACATATATCATTCATCACATCCTTTTGGCCATATCACATCACATAGCATACCCTGCAAAAACAAGTTAGACGTCCTCTAATTGTTGTTTGCATGTTTTACGTGGCTGCTATGGGTTGTTAGCAAGAACGTTTCTTACCTACGCAAAGACCACAACGTGATATGCCAATTGCTATTTACCCTTCATAAGGACCCTTTTCATCGAATCCGATCCGACTAAAGTGGGAGAGATAGACACCCGCCAGCCACCTTATGCAACTAGTGCATGTTTGTCGGTGGAACCGGTCTCACGTAAGCATACGTGTAAGGTTGGTCTGGGCCGCTTCATCCCACAATGCCGCCGAATCAAGATTGGACTAGTAACGGTAAGCATATTGAACAAAATCAAGGCCCCCAACTACTTTGTGTTCTAATCGTGCATAGAATCTACGCAATAGACCTAGCTCATGATGCCAGTGTTGGGGAACGTAGCAGAAATTCAAAATTTTACTACGTGTCACCAAGATCTATCTATGGAGAGACCAGCAACGAGGGGAAGGAGAGTGCATCTACATACCCTTGTAGATCGCTAAGCGGAAGCGTTCAAGTGAACGGGGTTGATGGAGTCGTACTCGTCATGATCCAAATCGCCGATGACCAAGTGCCGAACGGACGGCACCTCCGTGTTCAACACACGTACAGCCCGGTGACGTCTCACATGCCTTGATCCAGCAAGGAGAGAGGGAGAGGTTGAGGAAGACTCCATCCAGCAGCAGCACAACGGCGTGGTGGTGATGGAGGAGCGTGGCAATCCTGCAGGGCTTCGCCAAGCACCACGGGATATGAGGAGAAAGAGAGGGAGGGCTGCACCAACAGGCAGAGATCAGATCGCGTGTTATGGGCTGCCCCAAGCCTCACTATATATAGGGGAGAGGGAGGAGGGTGCGCCCCCTCTAGGGTTCCCACCCCTAGGGGGGGCGGCAGCCCTAGATGGGAAACAAGGGGCCGCCAAGAGGGGGGAGAGAGGGAGGCGCCCCCTAGGGTGGGCCTTAGGCCCATCTAAGCCTAGGGTTTCCTCCTTTTTTCCTCCTAGCTACCCCTTGGGCCTTGTGGGAGGCGCACCAGCCCACTCAGGGGCTGGTCCCTCACCACTCTTGGCCCATGCAAGCCTTCGGGGTTGGTGGCCCCACTTGGTGGACCCCCGGGACCCTCCCGGTGGTCCCGGTACATTACCGATAAACCCCGAAACTATTCCGGTGACCAAAACAGGACTTCCCATATATAAATCTTTACCTCCGGACCATTCCGGAACTCCTCGTGACGTCCGGGATCTCATCTGGGACTCCGAACAACATTCGGTAACCACATACTAACTTCCTTTATAACCCTAGCATCATCGAACCTTAAGTGTGTAGACCCTACGGGTTTGGGAGACATGCAGACATGACCGAGACGTTCTCCAGTCAGTAACCAACAGTGGCATCTGGATACCCACGTTGGCTCCCACATGTTCCACGATGATCTCATCGGATGAACCACGATGTCAAGGACTTAATCAATCCCGTATACAATTCCCTTTGTCTATTGGTACGATACTTGCCCGAGATTCGATCGTCGGTATCCCGATACCTTGTTCAATCTCGTTACCGACATGTCTCTTTTACTCGTTCCGTAACACATCATCCCATGATCAACTCCTTGATCACATTGTGCACATTATGATGATGTTCTACCGAGTGGGCCCAGAGATACCTCTCCGCTTACACGGAGTGACAAATCCCAGTCTCGATTCGTGCCAACCCAACAGACACTTTCGGAGATACCTGTAGTGCACCTTTATAGTCACCCAGTTACGTTGTGACGTTTGGTACGCCCAAAGCATTCCTACGGTATCCGGGAGTTGCACAATCTCATGGTCTAAGGAAATGATACTTGACATTAGAAAAGCTTTAGCATACGAACTACACGATCTTCGTGCTAGGCTTAGGATTGGGTCTTGTCCATGACATCATTCTCCTAATGATGTGATCCCGTTATCAACGACATCCAATGTCCATGGTCAGGAAACCGTAACCATCTATTGATCAACGAGCTAGTCAACTAGAGGCTTACTAGGGACATGGTGTTGTCTATGTATCCACGCATGTATCTGAGTTTCCTATCAATACAATTCTAGCATGGATAATAAACGATTATCATGAACAAGGAAATATAATAATAACCAATTTATTATTGCCTCTAGGGCATATTTCCAACAAGCTCGTGGGTGTCGATGAGGTCGAGAGGGCTGGAGTTCCATAGGGTGCGCCACCGCCGGGATAGGAGGGTTGTCCGCGCCCCATATTTGATTGGGAGGAGGGAGATGATGACTCTCAACATATTATCGGCGAGGCTGCTGATTAAGTCTAGGCCTGCTGGAGTCACTTGCGGTTATAGCTCGCCCCGCCTCCGCTTGTTGGTCGCCCTGTTCTCCACCTCCGGAGTCTCCTTGTCAGCGGCGCTTTCTGATGGAAAGGGGAGTACAGGGAATATTTAGTTAAAACTGCGCAATAGAAAAGTGTATTGGCAACTAGAAGTTATTAGGTAGGAATATAGTAAGATAAGGGAATAGCAATTGATTGCTTAAATACTACACAATTCATTTGACATTGCTGGGTAAGTCAACATATGCAGATAGTTGAAAAGAAAACTTACTTCGAACAAAGTCTGGACGATGATTTTGTCAGGGAAGTTAGCATATGTCTCATGACCAGGCCCTTCTATGTGCAGTGCAATATTAGTGTCAGCTTTCAGTACATAAAACTTTGCAATTTTATTCCAAAAGGCAGTGCCAAAATAGGAGTCACCACGTTCATCAAGTCTTACGGTAGCAACGATTGCAAATCCATGGTTTGTGCGCACTATGACATTCGTGGATCCTTGATGTATGTAAAGGGAAAAATTGTGCTCTACATAATCTGTTGCATAGCAAGAGATGTCCTGCAGAAAATGGTAGGGTTGTTAAAGAAAATATGGTAACATGCAAATATGGGCCCAAATTGAAAGAACTGTACAGCAATTGAAATCGAAGGACAAAAGTATACAATTAAACAGATAGGGTAAACATGATGTCATGGAAATATGAGAGTAATCAAAAGAATAATACATCATTAATTTGCCTAAGATGGAAAGAAGAGGGGAAAAATCCCCTTTGACGTATATGGTGCATGTGGCACCTTTTATCCAAATGTAGCAATATTTAGAATATGTTCAGGAAAGTAGGCCATGCCAACCGATTTAGGGTGAGATTGAACATACCGCGCGCGTCCTCAAGTTATTTGGTACGACGAGATGTAATCTCTGGCGGCGGTCGCCAAATCCTGATGTATCAGCGCACCGTACATTCTATGAATGAAAGAAAACCCTCAAATAAGCTCGAATAAAAATGAATTCACGGCGATTTTCCGCCGGGTGATTAAAGGAGGTAGATGAACTGGGATAAGAGATGAGATAATATCTCGTTAAATTAGTTACATTGTCGTGCATGATAAAGAACCCTCAGTATGGCAGATTCCCCAACCGAGCGGAGCTGGGTCGAGAAAGTCGATGGCGATAGGCGGCGGCAAGTGGAAGTGGCGAAATGCGGTGGGCTTTGCCGGCAGCCTGGCGGTAGCGACAGGCGTCGAGCTAAGTGTTTACCGCCGCGATAGGCGGTGCCATGGCATAGACGCGCAGGAGCTTGTGCAGGTGTGAATGGGGAAGATACTGGAGGGGCCGAGGTGGGTGGCGGGCGGGGTGAGGGTTTTTGTGATGTGGGGATGGTGAGGGTTTTCTGTCCCACAAAGAATTTTGGGGGCGGCATTTTGCTAGAGCGAACCGTGTGTGATTGGCACAGCAGGCAAAATGATAGTCATTGCACACGGTTCCAATTTTGGGAACCATGTGTTATTGACGTACTAGCTCCGTCCTGGTTTATTGGTCCCCCGTTGTAATTTTTACCAAAAATTGGTGAAATATTTAACATACTCAGACATAGATAATAAGCGTACACGTACATAAGCATAGTTCAACCATAAGTACATAGTTCAACCGTCATTAAGCATACTCAAGCGTACAAAGTTCGATCGATCCCACATCTCATCTCACATGTGGCCGACACGATCCTGAAGCTTTTCCAGGTACTCGGCGTACACATCGTGCGCCACCCTGCGGGAATACTTCTTCTTGAAGGAGCCAACGGCCCGTCCTCTTGCATGCGCAAGAACACTTAGATACGGGTCATGAATCTTGTGGTTGCAAAATGGGCATCCATAGCCGTCGTTCCAGGTCCTAATACGACTGTTATGCATTCCCGCATACAGCTCCCTCAGGATTCGCCTCTTGTATCTCCTCGGGGCAACTTCATCCTCGCTGTCCACATCGTCAGATAGCACAAACATATGTAGGTCATTCAAATTCAATTGTCAAGTCCTGGCTAGGAATTATTAGCACGCACACTAACCCTTGTGGGATTACTACCAGAAATCAGTTGTACAGATGAAACAACTAATCACTTATCACCTGTACCATTCAAACAATAAATACACCACACGGATTTAACGAAACTTACTCAGATTTCATGGATTGGTTGAACATAACCACAGGATTTTTGTTCCAAAAAACGGGAGGTTTGAGTAACCAGAGAAACCCTATAATCTATTTCACACATAAATGGGTATAGATGACTAACCAGCTCTCCGTCGTCATCGGAGTCGTCGCCTGAGTGGTCGTCGGAGTCCGTGTGGAACTCCGCATCTGGCTGTGGAAGCTCGACGCCGTCGGCGACGTCAGGGTACAGCGATAACTCGCCGGAGGTGACGGCAACCTCTGTCTCCATCAACACGCCGTGCTCCAGTGCTTTAGCAGCCCTGGGGTCGCCACTCCCTCCGATGGGGCGCTTTGGCGGCATCCTCATACACTGACGGCTTTGAGGACTGAGAGTGGCATCGAGGCTGCAAGCGGAGAGAAAGGATTGTGTGTGCGTAGCGAGGATGGGGGGTGCAGCCGCTCGGGCGCACCATTAATATGGAGTAGTGGGAGTTGTGGGAGACAGACGGGCGGCAGTCAAACCGATGCTCGCCTCTCGGTGAGCCTGCGCACCGGACTGATGGCATGCCTACTAAAGTTTTAGAGTTAATTACACATATAGTACACAAACTTGCATGTCATGTACAGATTCATACAACAACTTGAAAAATGACACAAATTGGTGCACTAACTTGAGTTTCGGAAACATTTTCATACATTTCCGTTACTCACCGTCAAATGGTCCGTTAACTCTGTGAGTCTGCCTATATCGCAGGCCACCATCACACTAGGTCCCACCTGCCAGCTCAAACAGAAAGAAAATGAAAATGAAAATGGTGGATCCCAGGGATTCGAACACAATAGCTTGTGTGCTACAGGCTCACTTGTGAGCGTGGGCTAGCCAACCCAACCAAAACAACCAGCTGATGAATAACGATGCAGAACATTTTTTATTTCTTGAGAACAGTTTATTTGTTGTACCACTTTTTTTTTTGCAGGAATGCTATAGCACTTTTCAACATGGGATATAGAAAGAAATAAGCACGGCACCAGATTTGGTACAGCAAATGAAATGGGCACACAACGTATGGGGACCATGGTCCTTGTGTTTGTGTGCAGTTTGCGAGAAGAGTAGTGTTAAGTTGTGGTTGACAGGCTCGTTGGAGCCTTTAAAAAAATGAAAAGGCATATTTAGAATTTTTTAAAAAAATAAAAAAGAAATATGTGAAAACTTATGTGGAGCCCGTCTCTCAAATCCCATACGTATGCATCTAAAAAAAATTCCAAAATATATATGCATGCACATATACATGTAGACTACATATGCGTGAAATTTTATGTAATATACCTTCGATGTGGCGTGCAAAAATAAGACAAATATGTATATAAAAAAGGTTGTTCTTTTGCAGTTGGGTCGAGATTTTTTGTGTTTGTGAGGCTTACAAATCATTATATTTTGTATTGAGCACATACAAGTGTTCACAAAATATATATTTTGAAACTTTTAAATGTGCTTTTAGAAAACAGGCAGAATTTGTGGTTAGCACCTTTCTAGTTTGTGAGCGGACGTCTCTGGTTCGAAACCTTGGCAGTACATTTTTTTTAGATTAAAAGTAATCTCTCCCAGTGGCTGACAGGATGGACCCATGTTATGATAGAGGAGAGAGCACCAATGTAGAGGAATGTAACGGAGCTCTAATGGTAAGTGACCAAATTGTACTGAAATGTTGCCGAAACTCAAGTTATATGATCAATTTGTGTCATTTTGCAAGTTGTTGTATGAATTTGTACGCACCGTGCAAGTTCGTGTATCATAGGTGCAATTAACTCAAAGTTTTACACAGCCACTCGCATGCCTCCCGATGACACTACACAGCGAGCACGCCTCCGTTAATTCACACACCTGCACGCACGCCTCCCCGTCTGGCTGCGTGGCGGACTGCTCACATGCGTCCCGTCAACTCATGCCTGCTCGCACGCCACATGGGTCGCGCGGCGGCACATATATTATTTTTCTATTTGGATGATTAATGCTGCCGCTTTATTGCTTTACCGAAGCATGGCACGTATCCATTGTTGGTCTAATACTCACGATTCGAATAAATAATCCGTTTGGGATATTGGTTCCTAATTATTAATAATCTCCCGCCTGTAATTAGATAAAGATTACATCAAAACTGGTCTCAAATTTGACAAAAAAAAGTACAATGCCACTTTGTGTTGGTGTCCATATGACAACACGATAAGTTTCATGAACTTCAAATAAGTTTTGGATGTACTAGAATTTAAAAATCAAGATTCTTAATGTTTGAAATTTGTTGCAGGGGGAGTAAACATGCACCTAGTGAGACACATGTGTTTTTGCAATCCATTTAGGTGCACTGTCACATGTGCATGTAGCTCAGATTTGATTTTTGCGCATTATACCCATAGAAAATCAATCAATCAATGCACTAAAACATGTTAATGATCTCTTTTAATTTTTTGAAATTAGTAACATGTATGTTCACCGCAGGATAATTAATTTAACATGCATCGTAGTTGCGGTGGATTCATGGTGTGTGTGTGGGTGTGTGCGTCTGGGGGTGGCGGGTGGCTCGCAGTACACTACGAGTTGTGAGCCACTGTGTGGGTTGGCCGTTTTGTTAGGCAGGCTGGTGCCACATCAGAATCGTGAAATCATTATTTAAAACATTACACAACCCTTTCATACATAAATATTTTGGCCACATGCAGTCGATGGTTGTCCTACACGACACTCGATACTCGCGTGTGATGCTTTCTGTGGGCCCATGTAGTCGTCGTCCATCACTTTGACGAACAGCCGGCAGTGAGGTTAATTTGGCCAACAAGGTATAATCTTTTTTGTTTGTGTTATGGTGGTATATAGTACGCGTCGAAGAGCTGGGAGGGGACTAGCATATATACTATACGTATGCTTCCGTGAACAAGTACACCTCACTTAGTGTCGACTTTTTGGTTACCGAGGCACGTGCCACATCAAAATTGTGAAATTGGTTATTCAAACATCACACAACACCTTTTTGGGCCACATGCATATATATCCTAGCTAGGATACTCACGTGTGACGCTTCCATCTGTGGGCCCACGAGGCCATCGTCGATGCATGCATGCATGCATCACTTTGACCTACATCGGGAGAGGTTAATTAATTTCACCATCGATGAGGATCCTTTTGGGTTGTACTTGTACATATATTACGGCAGGAGCATATAGTATGCAGTGAAGAGGGGGGAAGGGGACCATCATATGTAGTACGCTTGATATGAACCTCGCTCTGTGTGGGTGCATGGTTTACGGTTTTTCAGGCATGTGGCACATCAAAGTTGTGCATTTTGGGTATTCAACATATATATGTTTGGCCCACATGCAAAGCTGTGGTGGTTGTCCTCTCGCACCCACTTAAGTGGTTATCAGCGATATCGATGCTTTCCAATTATGGGCCCGCTTGGTCCATCACTTTTTTTTTGCCTAACAACAAGATAGGTTAATTTGACTTAGGAGGGGATTTTTATTTTTTCTCTGGGATGACATGCATGATACACTTTGAGCACACAAATATGCATGTATACGCATGAATCCCTCCCATTGAGTCGAAGTGGCTAGTACAACGACACCATCATGAACCGATCTCGCTCTATGTGGGGAGCTAGTGTATGAGTTTTGACACACGCGCCAGATCGATGATGTGTATTCAAACATGCATGCACGCATCACCTCCATACATATGCATGTAGTGGTTGCCTTCGAACGATGCACTCCCTCGCGTGGTTACCGGCGACAAGCCTATATATTCGTGGGTCCACGTGGACCTCCGTGATCACCTTGACCAACAAACAAGATAGGTTACCACGGCGGATTCTTCATTTGGTTAGTGTTATCGTAGTATAGGTCATGGTGAGATTCAGACCTAATTAAGTTTGAGCACATATACTATATATGCACGCATGCATGCATATATGAATCCCCGTAGTTGTCGTGAAGTGTGGTGTAACATACATATGCATCGTCAACCTAACCCTCACTCAGTGTGGGGATTTCTAGTTCGAAATCACGGTGCCACATCAAAGTTGTTCATTGTTACTCAAAAACACACCTCTCCATACATATGTTTGGGCCACATGCATGAAGTGGTTGTCTTTGGGGACTAGCTACTTGCGTGATTATAGGAGAGCTATCCCATCTCCGGTGTCGCATGGACGGCCTTCAGTTTGACCAACAACAAGAGAGAGGTTGTACGACCAAGCTGGATTATTCTTGGTCCGTTTTACGATCCATCTTAGTGAGATATCTGCCTCTCTGGCCCGCCGACTGAAAGTGTGTGTGTGTGTGGGGGGGGGGGTTGCTACATCGCACTTTTCTAGATGAACCTCGGTTGGGGGGCATGCATTCATAGCTTAATTAGAATTCCCTTCGTGGCGACACGAGGGGGTGGGGGCTGCTAACTACTTCGCACTTTGCTAGGTGAACCTCGGTTGGGGGGGAGGGGCCATGCTCATAGCTTAGAATTCCCTTCATGCCGACACGAGGGGGGCTACTAGCTACTTCGCACTTTGCTAGGTGAACCTGGGATGGGGGGGGGGGCATGTGCATTCATAGCATAGGATTCCCTTCGTGCCGACACGGGGGATGGGTGGCTGCTAGCTACTTCGCACTTTGCTAGGGTGAACCTCGGTTGGGTGAGGGCATGCATTCATAGCTTAGCTAGGATTCCCTTCATGCCGACACGAGGGAGGGGGCTGCTAGCTACTTCGCGCTTTGCTAGGTGAACCTCGGTTGGGGGGGGGGCATGCATTCATAGCTCAGGAATCCCTTCGTGCCGACACGAGGGAGGGGGGCTGCTAGCTCTACTTCACACTTTTCTGGGTGAACCTCGGTTGGGGGAATGCATTCATAGCTTAGGATTCCCTTCGTGCCGACACGAGGGAGGTCGGCTTCTAGCTACTTCGCACTTTGCTACGGTGAACTCGGTTGGAGTGGCATGCATTTATATACAGCTTAGGATTCCCTTCGTGCCGACACGAGGGAGGAGGGGGGCTGCTAGCTACTTTGCACTTTACTAGGTGAACCTTGGTTGATGGGGAGGAGTCATGCATTCATAATATATAGGTTAGGATTCCCTTCGTGCCGGCTCGAGGGACGAGGGGGGCTGCTAGCTACTTGATACTTCTTCATCGTATCTATAATTTTCGATTGTTCCAGGCCAATATTCTACAACTTTCATATACTTTTGGCAACTTTTTATACTATTTTTGGGACTAACATATTGATCCAGTGCCCAGTGCCCAATGCCAGTTCCTGTTTGTTGCATGTTTTTTGTTTCGCAGAAAATCCATATCAAACGGAGTCCAAATGGGATAAAAACTGCCGGATATTTTTTTGGAATATATGTGATTTTTGGGAATAAAAATCAACGTGAGAGGATGCCTGAGGGGGGCCACAAGGCAGGGGGCGCGCCCCAGGGGGTCAGGCGTACCCTGGGCCCTCGTGGCCACCCCGTAAGGCGGTTGGTGCCATTCTTTCGCCGCAAGAAAGCCAATATTTGGATAAAAATCGTGTCCAAATTTCAGCCCACTCGGGGTTACAGATCTCCGGGAATTTAATAAACGGTGAAAGGGCAGAATCTGGGAACACAGAAACAGAGAGACAGATCCAATCTCGGAGGGGCTCTTGCCCCTCCCATGCCATGGAGGCCATGGACCAGAGGGGAAACCCTTCTCCCATGTAGGGAGAAGTTCAAGGAAGAAGAAGAAGGGGGTTCTCTCCCCCTCTCTTCCGGTGGCGCCGGTACTCTGCCGGGGCCATCATCATCACCGCAATCTACACCAACAACGTCACCGCCATCATCACCAACTCTTCCCCCCTCCATGCTGCGGTGTAACCCCTCTTTTACCCGCTGTAATATCTACTTAAACATGATCCTCAATGCTACATATTATTTCCCAATGATGTATGGCTATCGTATGATGTTTGAGTAGATCCGTTCTGTCCTCTGGGTTAATTGATGATCGTGGTTGGTTTGAGTTGCATGTTTTATTATTGGTGCTGTCCTATGGTGCTCTCCGTGTCACGCAAGCGTGAGGGATCCCCGTTGTAGGATTTGCAATATGTTCATGATTTTCTTATGGTGGGTGGCGTGAGTGATAGAAACACAGATCCGAGTAAGTAGGTTGTTTGCTATGGGAATAAAGAGGACTTGATGCCTTATAATGCTACGGTTGGGTTTTACCTTAATGATCTTTAGTAGTTGCGGATGCTTGCTAGAGTTCCAATTATAAGTGCATATGATCAAAGAAGAGAAAGTATGTTAGCTTATGCCTCTCTCCCTCAAATAAAATGTCACGACCGGTTCTCCAATAAAAATATTTATTGAGAAACCAATCTTTTGAGTCCAGTATGAGAGAAATCCTTCTCACTGGTAGACAATTTCTTGATACAATAAGCCAGTAGCATAGAATATATTACAGGGTTGAGCTAGGGCTGCTCAACAAATTATTACAAGCGCGCCAATAATTATACATAATGGCAGATATAACACAATGGTGTGGTGGCATACTACTGACTCGAGGATAAAGCGATGGTGGAATAACACAGTGGGGAGTGTGGTAACACGACTCTCAAACTGGCATCTCATCGAGCGTCGAGGTGAGGCTCGATAAATTTATTCGGGTTGCGGAAGCGGATATAATACAGTGACCAAGTCCAGGGTCGCACGAGACTGACTGGGATTCCTCTAGGCATCGGACTCGCTATCGAACTCTTCATCCATGAGATCACCTTCGTCAGCATCTGGCCAAATCAACAAGCCAGTGAGTACTTTGAAAGTACTCGCAAGACAGTTCGGACGTAAGATATAACAAATGCATGCATGAATGCGTCATGATTAATCTTTCCAATGCACATTCAAAAATTTGCATAACGAAGTAAGTACAAGGGAAACGGCGGTAGTCCGCCTGAAATCCCAACAAAATATAAATGAAAACCGATCGGGTGTCTGAAGCGACGCCTCGAAAGGTGAACAAATAATAACAGAAAATCATGCCACAGTCGGGCGTCTTAGCGACACCACATAAAGGGCTTTAAAAGAAATGCCACAGTCGGACGTCTGAGCGACATCACAGAAAGGGCTTTAAAAGAAATGCCACAGTCGGACGTCTGAGCGACATCACAGAAAGGGCTTTAAAAGAAATGCCACAGTCGGACGTCTGAGCGACATCACAGAAAGGGCTTTAAAAGAAATGCCATAGTCGGACGTCTGAGCGACATCACAGAAAGGGCTCTAAAAGAAATGCCACAGTCGGACGTCTGAGCGACATCACAGAAAGGGCTTTAAAAGAAATGCCACAGTCGGACGTCTGAGCGACATCACAGAAAGGGCTTTAAAAGAAATGCCATAGTCGGACGTCTGAGCGACACCACAGAAAGGGCTTTAAAAGAAATGCCACAGTCGGACGTCTGAGCGACATCACAGAAAGGGCTTTAAAAGAAATGCCACAGTCGGACGTCTGAGCGACATCACAGAAAGGGCTTTAAAAGAAATGCTACAGTCGGACGTCTGAGCGACATCACAGAAAGGGCTTTAAAAGAAATGCCACAGTCGGACGTCTGAGCGACATCACAGAAAGGGCTTTTAAAGAAATGCCATAGTCGGACGTCTGAGCGACATCACAGAAAGGGCTTTAAAAGAAATGCCACAGTCGGACATCTGAGCGACATCATAGAAAGGGCTTCACAAGAAATGCCACAGTCGGACGTCTGAGCGACATCACAGAAAGGGCTTTTATAGAAATGCCACAGTCGGACGCCTGAGCGACATCACAGAAAGGGCTTTATTCACAAGTAAATAATACTCATAATAAATATTCAATTCATGATAATAAACGGGTTAGTCCATCCACAGGAATAAACTTTGAACCGGGCTTAGCACTCATGTGATTCACCGGAGTATCTGTCACCAAAACTGGCACTTGTTAGAATAAGTCAGCGCAAAATTTGGATATGGATAAGATGAATTGGAGATTTATGACTCTGCAGAGTTTGTACAAAAATTTCCCACAGCTAACGGATTTCCGTAGTCACGAAGGACTAGTTCCGTTTACGGTATTTCGGAAGAAAACACAGCTAACCAGTACACACCCATCCTATCTCTCGATGCTAGGACTCACCCTAGACATCGTCCAAGAAAAACTCTGAGACGGGGAGATCACAATCTCGAATAGCATGGGATCAAATTTATATACGCGCGCTCTAAGGGGTGCCCCCCTCTCGGTCCCAACCGGAAACACCCATGCCCCCTGACCGGATGACTGGCTTTAATCCAGGGCCATGGAACCATCATCCCGGCCTCTCCTTTTGGTGTGTACCAGGAAAGCGGTTTGCAACTTACTAATACATATTCCTTGCGGAAAACATGTGGTAGTACAAGGAAGGAAAAGGGAGGAACTGGACCGATACGATTTGACACTGTAGTCATATAGTCTGGCATAAGACTGGCATGCTACAACACTGCCATCTTACCCATCCTCATGCCAACACATGGCCATGCATACTCACATCCATCCACTTATGATTCATCGAACTCACTTACCTCAATCATGCATGAAAATAACGTTCATCGGTATGCTCATCAACATGCCATGAAACTAACTAAATGCAAAACATGCCAAGACACTCATCATATCAAAAGTTCAAACATGCTTGCCTGGTTCAGAGTAGTCGGAGCCTAGCTCGGTGAAGTTCGCGGCTCCGTCACCTCCTTCGGTATCTACGGTATAAAGAAAATATATGCGCTATCGTGAATACCAAGATGTGCACAAAAAGTATTCCAAATATTTTTCAAATAAATCTGATAAAAAACTAGACAAAATTTTAAAGAGAACAGAGAAAGAATCAAATCAAAATACTTTTCTGTTTAAAAGTTATAAAGGTTTTTGTCCAGGGACTCATCTGTAATGAAACAGAAAGTTTCCAGGGGCTAGCTCATAAAAACAGAAAACGCTTCGGTCTCGAATACGCCAGCCCAGAGAGGGAAACGTATTTTGCCCGAAGGCGTTTTCAGAAAATGATTCGTGTAAAAAGAACTGAGAGGCTGACTGGCGTGCCCACCCGTCAGGTTTGAAAATTCAAAACGGACGGCGGAGAACGACGGTGCCCGAGAGCCGCGGTGGTCGCCGGCGGCGTTCCACGGCGAGGTAGGGGGATCAGAGGGTACCTCCGTGTTTTGGGCGCCCTTCCGCGTCGGTTGGTGGTGGTGGTGGTCGCCGGCGAGTACCACGTCGACGGCGAGCCTTGCTCCGGCGGACGGCGGCTCGGGTGGAGATGGATCTCGTCGGGGAGAGCTGCGAAGGTCAAAATTGACGCTTGGGTTAGCTTACTGGGTGCCCGAAGAGGCTACTGACGAGGTTTGGACGCCGGAGATGGCCTCACCGGAGCGAATCGAGGTGGAGGCCGAGGCGGAACGAGGCAGCCGGAGTCGAGGAAGAAGGGCCCCTCGAGGCTCTTCTAGTTGATGGTCGGGGTCCAGTGAGGTGGTGGAGGTGTGCGGGGGAGAGAGGGAGCTTGGGGGCGCTATATATATAGCCGGCCCGAGGCGGTTGCCGCAAACGGGATAAGTTCGGCGAGTGATTACGGCGGCGCTGTGGTTGGGCAGTGGGATTAGGGGCTTGGGCATCACCTAGGTGGAGTAGTGGTGCCATTCCAGGGTCCAACTCAGCACGGGAGGGAGGTTTACGGCCTGTCCCAACAGAACGGCTGTGCGGCACGTCGGCGGCAGGGAGCGCGCCCTGCGCGTGCCAGGCCACGGCGGCGGTGTTGCATGCGTGCGCTGGCAAGGGAGACGGCCACGCGGAGCTACCAGGTGGCTTGGGCGGTGCAGAACGGCGTTGCGCCGTAGGGTGCCTTCTGTCGGCCGCCACGGGAGGTCCCGACGCCGCAGAAGATGCCGGCGAGAGCGGGCCAGCGTGCCACCGACGCCAGGAACCGGCCAAGCGTGCGTGCGGTGCTCCGGACAGGAGGAAGAGGCGGCGGGGAACGTGCCAAGGGCACTGTGAGCATGTGACTGAACTCCTGACGAAGATCGACACTGAACTCTGAATTTTTACTGAATTTACTGAAAGTGCAAGGAACAGTGCATGCAAGGTGTTCGACAGAATGATACTAGCCTCTAGGGATTTTTCCTAGAGCTGATTTTTGGTGGAGTGGCTACTCATTGCTCCAGTAGGCTGCCTGAATTTTGGTAGAATTTTTGGGGAAGAGGAGATATGAATTTCACCAAATTTGGCAAATCTGGTCCAAACTTGCAGAGGCTGAAATTTGAAAAATTTGAAAAGAAGGGGAGTGGATCAAGATGGTTCTGAGTTGTGGATGCTAAGGACAATCCAGATGAGTGGGTTTGAGATCAAAACTCAAAGGAAAATAAGGTACTTTCTTTGTAAATGACTCAGGCTCCAAATAATTGACAGAAATGATTTGAGAGGAAAAATGATTGAAATAAAATACAAAACTTGTTTGGATTAGTTGGGACAGAGAACTTAGGTTGTTCCAAGGAGGAGGGGAGGTTTTGGAGGGTTTTACCACCTGTGACATGGTAAAATCATGGGTGGTTTCAAAAAGAAAGAAGTCCCAAAACTCCTAGGGTTTCTTTTTAAATGAAAATAAATAAGTTTGAGAGGGAAACTACCAGAAGAAAAGTTTCCAAAAATTCAACACCAAATTTGAAAAGGAAAAGGAAATCCTTGCCAAAGGTGAAAGGAAGTTTTTTAAGAGGAAGGATTTCTGGAAAAGAAATTTTAAATGCCCTCTTTTAAAATCCAACAAAGTTTTTGATGAAAACCAAATCAAAATTTTTGGAGTGTCACATAAAATTGCAATAATGATTACCGGCCTAGTTATTGATTGCCTAGGGACAAATAACTTTCTTGTGTGACAACAAGCTCTCTACTTAAACTAACTTAATTATGTCTTCATCTCAACAACCCCTACTTTTTATTTATGCGCTCTTTATTATCTTGCAAACCTATCCAACAACACCTACAAAGTACTTCTAGTTCCATACTTGTTCTAGATAAAGCGAACGTTAAGCGTGCATAGAGTTGTATCAGTGGTCGATAGAACTTAAGGGAATATTTGTTCTACCTTTAGCTCCTCGTTGGGTTCGACACTCTTATTTATCAAAACAGGCTACAATTGATCCCCTATACTTGTGGGTTATCACTACTTCGCACTTTTCTAGGTGAACCTCGGTTGAGGGGGAGGGGGCATACATTCATAGCTTATGATTCCCTTCGTGCCGACACGAGAGGGTGGGAGCAAGCAATATCATGCACTTTGCGAGAGAGGTGCCACATCGAAGTTGCATTTGGTATTTGAAAATCAAACCACCCTTTTGATACATAAATTTGGTCCACATGCAAGTGTGTTCGTGTTCTGACCCTCTCCTGCATCATTTTCTGCCAAATTTATGAACATTAGACAAGTCGGATGACACAACAGACACAGTTCACTCAAACTAACCGTGTGCCACACCCGTGCACCTATCACGCACACATCCGCACAGTACATTGGTCTTCATGAGGCTACCCCCCTCAAAAATATCTGCCCGATTCGAGGGTTTTTCTGTTTCATAAGACACGGTTGTTATCTCCGGACCGTGTGCGATGTTTCTTGTTCCCAGTCCCGCCTGCATCGAAAATATCTGCCTGCCTTGAGGGTTTGTCTTTTTCATTACACACGGTTGTTATCTCCGGACCGTGTGCGACGCACTATCATCAAAATTCTCAATAGCCCGGCATTTCACTCCTGCGTAGTAAAATTTTCAGTACCCGCGTCATTTCCTCAAACACCCCGCGCCCCTCCACACACACACACACACACACACACACCCAAATCTCCTCAGGCATGCGCGTGCGCGTGCGCACACACACACACACCCTCCTTCACTCGAAACCTTAGCAAAGTCCCCGCCATCGCCGCCGCAAGGCCTCCATTGTCAACATATGCCAGTTTGCCCGTGCAGCTTACCCACCGATCTCCATACCCAGGCCACCCTGAGTTTCTTATATGACGCCGGCCAAACGCCCCCTTTCCCACAGATCCCCATCCCCATCCCCCACTCCAGAGCGTCGCAACCTAAGCCCCACTACACTTCCCGTGGAGCTCGAGGAGCGACTGATACGTCTCCGTCGTATCGACTTTTCCAAACACTCTTGCCCTTGTTTTGGACTCTAACTTGTATGATTTGAATAGAACTAACCCGGACTGACGCTGTTTTCAACAGAATTGCCATGGTGTTGTTTTATGTGCGGAAAACAAATATTCTCGGAATGACCTGAAACTCCACGGAACATCTTAGAAACAATAATAAAAAATCCTCGCCAAAGGTGAAGACCAGGGGGCCTACACCCTGTCCACCAGGGTGGGGGGAGCCCCCCCCCCCCAGGGCGTGCCCCCGTACCTCGTGGGCCCCCTGGATGTCCTCCGACGCCAACTCCAACTCTATACATTTGCTTTCGGAGAGAAAAAAATCAGGGAGAAGAAATCATCGCGTTTTACGATACGGAGGCGCCGCCAAGCCCTAAAACCTCTCGGGAGGGCTGATCTGGAGTCCGTTCGGGGCTCCGGAGAGGGGGATTCGTCGCCGTCGTCATCATCAACCATCCTCCATCACCAATTTCATGATGCTCACCGCCGTGCGTGAGTAATTCCATCATAGGCTTGCTGGACGGTGATGGGTTGGATGAGATTTATCTTGTAATCGAGTTAGTTTTGTTAGGGTTTGATCCCTAGTATCCACTATGTTCTGAGATTGATGTTGCTATGACTCTGCTATGCTTAATGCTTGTCACTAGGGCCCGAGTGCCATGATTTCAGATCTGAACCTATTATGTTTTCATGAATACATGTGAGTTCTTGATCCTATCTTGCAAGTCAATAGTCACCTACTATGTGTTATGATCCGGCAACCCCGAAGTGACAATAATCGGGACCACTCCCGGTGATGACCATAGTTTGAGGAGTTCATGTATTCACTATGTGCTAATGCTTTGTTCCGGTTCTCTATTAAAAGGAGGCCTTAATATCCCTTAGTTTCCAATAGGACCCCGCTGCCACGGGAGGGTAGGACAAAAGATGTCATGCAAGTTCTTTTCCATAAGCACGTATGACTATATACGGAATACATGCCTACATTACATTAATGAATTGGAGCTAGTTCTGTGTCACCCTATCTTATTACTGTTACATGATGAACCGCATCCGGCATAATTATCCATCACTGATCCGGCGCCTACGAGTTTTCCATATACTGGTTCTCGCTTATTTACTTTCCCGCTGCTACTGTTACAATCACTACAAAATACCAAAAACATTACTTTTGCTATCTTTACTTTTGTTGCTGCTACCACCACTATCATATTACTGTGCTACTAAACACTTTGCTGCAGATACTAAGTTTCTAGGTGCGGTTGAATTGACAACTCAGCTGCTAATACTTGAGAATATTCTTTGGCTCCCCTTGTGTCGAATCAATAAATTTGGGTTAAATACTCTACCCTCGAAAACTATTGCGATCCCCTATACTTGTGGGTTATCAGCGACTGGCCCAAAATAGGTGTATAGCGGTCTCTTCGCCCGACGTCACCGAGGAAGCTGATGACCATTACTGGCGGCAGGCACTCAACCAGCGGGCTAGAGTATGCGGGCATGTCCCGTCCGCCAGCTACGACATCGAGGTCATCGACAGCGACGCCCTGAGGCGGGCTGTATCATAGGTTAAGTTTCCCACCCCAACCCCTCGGTTCAATCACCGTCGATCTCATCTATGGCCTCACTGCGGATCTCCTCTGGCTCGCTATCAACAATTTGCCATTCTACATCACCATCGAGCCCCTTTTGTCATTTCTGAAGGACACGTTCTGTGACGCTGGCTCTGGATCCACAACTTCCAAGTCAGACCTCATCACGGCGACCACGAGGACGGCACCCACTCCGGCTCTTCCAAGGGGAAAGAGCCCATCTGCTCTTCAAAGGGGAAATCGCCCGTCTGCAAGATCAGGGAGGGCACCCTACAGCCGTGTTCTTCCAAGGGGAAGGAGCCCATCTGCGACAACATGGAGCGCATCCAAGCCTATGATGCTCACCAGTTCCTGTTCCAAAATATGCTCTTCAGAATCAGAAATAGGACAAGCACAGGGAATCACAAAAGGGAGGGTGTTGTTTTCTGAGTATCCTTACTGAATGATCTCCCAAACATTAGAGGTAATAAACTTATTAACCCAGTCAAATTAACCAGGGGAGAGAAATGAGATCGAGAGAAAATTAACCCAGTCCACTGGTACCTGGATGTGGTTAATATGTGTTTCTTTTGGGGCAAAGTTCTTTTCCTAGATCTCAGCTCCTTCTGTTCCAAGCAGCTCCACTGCATTGACCTTTTTGATGTTGTCCCTCTCTTCAGTCCGCACCACCACTGTAGCAGCTATATTTGTACCTACAGAAACATCCACATCCTAAAGATAAGATGGAAAGGGAAACCAGGTGGGGTTGACAATTCAGAAGAGGAAGAAGATTCACCTTCCGGTTAAGTGAGTTCTATATCTTTAGGAATCAGGTTATCCTGGGCAACCAGATCAATGGCCTATGAATCCTGGACTATCTGCTCATTGTGCTGCACTGCAACTTCCTTCACAATACTGTGAGTGACAAAAAAATTGTTGTCTTCTCCACTTAATCCAAGGATCTTTGGGAGGAGAGATAATCCTGTTAGCAACCTCCTGAGTGCTGGCAAACAATTCATGGCTCATAGGATCATCTTCTCTATCATTAGCAGCTGAGCTATGCTATATGAACATAACCTCCAAACGCATATCCAGAATAGGCTGTCTATGGTCACCACTATATTCTGTTCCACAGGTGGAGGTACTTCTATAGCCAGCCCCACAGGCCCATCCACATGCATTTGTTGGGCCTGCAACGGCCCATCAATGAAATTTAAATCTGGAATCCTTGGCTCCAAAGGACCCACAATAGAAGCACCTGTGTTTCCACTGTTTTTAGAGTGTCCTAAAGTTAGTGCGAGGCTGCTCTGATTGACTTGCTCAACAATATTCTGCTACTCCTCGTCCATGGGAGCCATTAAATCCTGCAGTTCCATAAACTCACCAGGGTGGAGCTCTTGCTCAATCTCATGGTTGGCTTCTGGCATAGCCCAGTGGCCCCAACTAGGCATCTCATTTGGTTCTTCTTCCTCATCCATCACTGCATTCTCTTCCTCATTCAGAGCTAGATTCAAGTTCAGGTGAGGAATCGGTAGTGCATCAGCCTCATGCTGTTGCAGAGGACCAAGAAAGTGGTTGTGCTGGTTGGGGTGATGATTAGCTTGCAATGGCATAGGGTGTGATTACCATTGGGTGGGATAGGATCCTCGTCATGTGGTTCTGCCTCTATCATCTGATGCTGTAAGATCACAACTGGGACAAAGAGAGAATCAGAATTTTCACCATCTCCAAAAACAATACTAGCTGGTATATCCCTCAGATCTTCCACTTTAATTTTAACCATCTGGTTAGCTTTCGAGCTTCTCACTCTATCCCACATAGCAAACTTTCCAAATTTGCTGACTGCCTCATTGATTTCCCTAATATTCCTTCTATCAAATGGAAAACCACATAACAGAATCCACACTTCCCTGGTCAGCACTAATTTCCTCCAGTTAAATCATTTGTCATGGTTCTGAAAAATGACATGCACATCGGTAAATAGATGGGGACTACTGGCAACTAGTTCATCCTGATCGAAAACACTGCCAAGCTGAATGTAGGCCTGCCCAAAAGGGCACAGAATAATCTCAGAAAACCCCAACCCCTTATCTGTCAGAATTCACAGAGTACCTCGTGTAAGTGTTGAACAACATCAGAAGATTGGGCATAGGCTCTATTGAAGCAATCTCCCAATCCTCGTGCAAAGGCGTCGGCCATCCAGAGAGCACATAGGTGTGAGCAGGTCTTTCTTCCACGATGATGCCTTGATGATTTGGTGGAAGAAAGGGCGCGGGATCAAAGGGGAAGGTCGCCATGGCTGCTGCTAGGTCTGAAGATTTGGTGGAGGAAGGGTGATCCTAAGAGATGACTGCATCCTGGAGACGCCAAGAAATGGAATGCGGGGAGGCAGAGTAAAGGAGCGAGCTAACTCGGGAAGGTGCAAAGGAGGAAATATCACTACCCTAATTTGGCCTCTGATTGATCTCACCTGCCTTCTCTGCAGCAGGAACAGTGGCATCCTGCCACGGAATACCAAGCGTGAGGACTCGACCATCATTGGGCCGAGAGGCAGAGAAACCGTTTTTGGCTATATGGCCCCATTTCTTACAGAGCCGACACTTTATACGGTTACTGCAGCTGGGCCTAGCGTGGCCCAGAGTGAGGCAACGCACACAGAAGGCCTGCTTCTCATTTTGAAAATGCTGAGATCCCACGCTGGGGATTAAATTAGCCAATGAATGGTTATTATTACCATGATTTCCTGCAATCCCCTGAGATGGCGCCCTGTTTGAATTGTTGGGACAAACTAGAGATGATCTATGATCCCAAGGACCAGAATCCAAAAATCTAACAAGAGATCGAAGTGCATCCATGTAGGATTTTCTAGGATGACGGCGAAAAACATGGGTCCGTTCATCCTCCTTTTCTTGAAGATATTGATCGAGCTCCCAGTAGGAGTTTGGGCCCCCATTGCCCCAAAGAAGGAAATTGACATTAAGCAGTGGGAGAGAAATGTTTCCTCCTTTGATGATCGAGAAACCAACTTCTTTGGATGAATGGAGAATCTAAAAGACCAATTTTGCAACAAATGAACCTTAAACAAGGAGGCTCTACCCCAAAAACAGGCCAGGAGAATTGTTCTAACCGAATCTTCTGTGAGTTTGATCCTTGATCTGGTGAATTCTGCCACAAGAAGAAATTCCTCTTGATCTTGTCCCTCTTCATAGTTGATTGTGACACCACACTTCCTCCAGATCTTAGCAGCAAAATCTTGTCCTATGTCAAAGTTGAGGTCCGCCTGCACCATCTTGAGGAACCGGAGCGGATGGTGTACGATGGGGCCAGTGTGACTAGTGTCGTGCAAGTGGATGCCGAATGGACGCCGATGCTGGAGTGGCCTCTAGCGAAGGGATATAGGTGGTCGCCGAGGCCGGAGTGGCAACCAGCGGGAGGGCTAGGCGTGGGCACTAGGGGGAGGCATGGGCGCTAGGGGGAGGCATGTCAGGGGCTGAAAGTTTTCACTTTGCCCCCCTGGAGGCTTAAAAATAGCCGCTTGGGGGCGAGCCAGCCCTAAAATCGGCTCTGGGGCGATTGGGTTTTCAGCCGCCGCCCCAGGTCGCCCCAGGCATCGACATCGGCCCATTTTTCACAAATGTGCTTTTTTTGGCTCACTTTCGGAAAAAAAATTGGCATGATAGAAAATCAATAGAAATCAAATAGTTCAACAAATAGTTCAGTACAAATTATATAGCTCAACAAATAAAAACTCATATTTCATCACACGTCGAGCTAGGCGTTGCCCTTGAGCCTCCATAGGTGCTCCACCAGATCCCGTTGTAGTTGTTAATGCACCCGTGAGTCTCGGATCTCCTGACACATATTGAGGAAGGCAGTCCAGGTTGCCGGTAGCTGGTGATCAACTTGCGCAAGAGGACCCTACTTGTAATATAGTTCAATGTCAAACACTGGCTCTTCCTGCGTGCTCTCAATGATCATATTGTGCAAGATGACCCAGCTAGTCATGATCTCCCACATTTGATCTTTCGACCAGGTCTGAGCAGGGTACCGTACAACAGCTAATCGAGATTGGAGCACACCAAATGCCCGATCGACATCCTTCTTACAAGCCTACTGAACCTTCGCAAAGTGAGAGTTCTTGCCTCCTGGCACAGGGTTTGAGATAGTCTTCACAAATGTAGACCATCTCGGATAGATGCAATCAGCTAGGTAGTAACCCTTGTTGTAGTGCCGCCCATTGACCTCGAAGTTCACCGGAGGATATTGACCTTTAACAAGCTTGGCAACGACAGGGGAGCACTATAGCACGTTGATGTCATTGTGAGTTCCTGGTTTACCAAAGAAGGAGTGCCAATCCAGCGGTCCTGTGTGGCCACTGCCTCAAGTACCACACTGCAACCGCCGTTAGCGCCTTTGTACATCCCCTACCAAGCAAATGGAGTGTTCTTCCATTTCCAATGCATGCAGTCGATGCTTCCAAGCATCCCAGGAAATCCCCTTGCTGCATTCTGTGCTAGGATCCGAGCAGTGTCTTCAGCATTGGGTGATCGCCAGTATTGCGGTCCAAACATTGCCACCACTGCCCTGCGGAAATTGTAGAAACACTCAATGGTCATGAACTCATCCATGCGCGCATAGTCGTCGAGTGAATTACTGGGAGCTCCGTATGCAAGCATCCTCATAGTTGTCATGCACTTCTGAATTGAGGTGAATCCAAGTTTGCCGGTGCAATCCTTCTTGCATTTGAAGTAGCTGTCGAACTCCCGGATGGAATTCACAATCCTGAGGAAAAGATTTTGTCTCGCCCGATAACGGCGCCGAAATACTTTGTCGCCGTGCAATGGAGCATCGGCGAAGTAGTCGGAGTAGAGAATGCAATAACCTTCCAGACAATGTCGGTTGTTTGCTTCAGCCACCCCGATGCCGAGCCACCTAGCCGCGGCTTTTCATTGCTCGCGAGTAGGCCGGCGAGGGCGGCGAGGACCATGAGATGCTCCTCGTCCTGGACGTCGGCATCGGCTTCTTCCTCCAGCAACGCCACGAGCGCCTCCTCATCGTCCAAGTCTATCGCCGAGCAGACAAATCGCCGAACACCTGGCGCGTGTGGTGGGCGCACAACTGCCGGTATACTGCCCTGCGTGGCCGGAGCACCGGAAAACTCGTCCGGAAGGTGGTGGAGAGGTTGCCGCGGCGAAACCTTCTCTCTTTTCCGTCGGGGAATGGCATGTCTAGTGGTGCTGGGCATTGGGCGGCGCCGGGATTGGCAGGGTGGTGTCCGAGCACGCGCGGGTGGGGGACGAATCTGGCGATTGCCTTGACTTTTCACCTGACAGTGTGGCCCACCAGGCGTGTTTTCCTCTTCCGCCGGAGCCCCCGAATGCCCCCAGTGCGCTGGGTTCGGCCTGGGATCGTCAGGCCCCAAAACGGGTCGAGACGGCGGATTTCGACGTTTTGAAGGCGTGACTGGGTTTTTTCGGCGCCGGCGCGAAAAAAGATGCTCTGAGGGCTTAGTTGGGAGCGTGGCCGGAGATGCTCTAAGAGCATCTCCAGCCGCGCCCCCAACAGGCCCTCCCTAGGGGGTATTTGCCGCGCCGGTGCCGAAAAAACGGCCCAGTCGCGCCCCCAGAAGCCCGTTTTTCGCCGGCTCGGGCCGAAACTGGTGCCGGCGGACCCAGGCCGAACCCGGCTTCCTGGGGGCGCATGGGGCGCCGGCACAAGCGAAAAGGGCGTGTGGGTCCGCCTTGTCGGCGAGGCGAGCGCCTCTTCCCGCCGTTTCCTCCCGCGTTTTCCCCACTTCCCTCCCGTACTCTTCCTTCCTCCCGCCAATCTCCCTCCCGCTCGCCTCCCTCCCAGCCGGCCGCCATGCCACCGAAGAAGTACGTCGCCCCCCGCGCGGCAGCAACCGCGACCGCCTCCGTCGCCCAGCCGAAGCAGAGGAAGCCGAGGGCGCCGCCGATCAAGCCACCGGGCATGTCAAACGCCGAGTGAAGGGCGGAAGTTTAGCGGCGGGAGGCTGTCACCATCGACCGGCGGAACAGGGCCATCGCCAAGAAGGCCCGCGACAACGCGGCGCGCGCGTCTGCGGCTGCCTCGGCGGACCAAACCGAGGCCGAGGCAACTCGCGCTGGGATGATGAATCCACCCGGAAGCCACACCCAATACGCACCCTGGGGCCAACAAGGCGTCGGCTCTCCGCAGCCATGGGGATCGCCCTCGCCGGGCTACGCCGACGGGGATGCGCACAATGGGTTCAACCCAAACGTCACCTTCCCCCATGGATACCCGGCCCAACACACGCCCTCTCCTGCCTTTGCCGGCGTGCAGTACCCTCCATACAACTACTCGCCGCCCGCATACACTTCCTCCCCGACGCCGCCGCTACGCCGTGGCCCGCTGCCCTTCTCGCACCTCGGCGACACCGACGAGACCGCGGCCTACATGGACGACATCATCGTGACAGGTTCGGCCACGGCCGCCGCGTCTCCCGGGTTCGTCACCCAGGACGAGGTGGTGGATCTCAGCGGCGGCATGGACGGCGATCTCGGCTACGTCTACGGCGAGGACGAAGCAGGAGGAGCAGGAGGAGGAGGACGATGACGAGGAGGAGGAGGAGGAGGAGCCGATGCCTGCGACGGCGAAGGGACGCAAGAAGAAGAAGCGAGCGGCCAGGACAGGCGAGCCGCGCATCAAGTGGGCATCCAAGGAGGAGGAATGCCTCGCCGAAGCATGGAAAGTCGTTTGCCTCGACCCGACGACCGGCACGAACCAGAGCATCGACACGTACTGGGACCGCATCAAGGCCGAGTTCGATGAGCGCAAGCTCGTCGACCCCTACTTCAAAGGCATCTACATGCAGCGCGGCTCCAAGATGATGGCGAACCATTAGGGGCGTATCCAGGGGCCGTGCAACAAATGGCATGGGGTCGTCGAGGAGGTCGCGGCTCGCCCGGAGAGCGGCGCCAGCGTCGAGGATCAGGTATGCCACGCCGGCCTCCCGCCTCTCTTCGCCGTGTACGCGCGCCAACTGTTTGTTCCTCCGTGCAGTTGTTACGCATGTTCGCCCTATACTGGCAGAGCAACAGCGATGCCGAATTCAAGTACCTCCACGTCTACAAGCGCATTGACAAGTGCGGGAAGTGGGCGGAAGTCCGGCGCACCCTCGACAAAGCCAAGGAGACCTACAAGCCGGACGCGCCAACTCCTGGCGCATCGGAAGCGGGCGGACGGCAACAAAGTTGCCAAGAAGGGGAAATACGCTGACGCGGCCACCGCTCGAGTGCAGGAGTCCATCGAGCACTGCCTCGCCGATGCACAGGCCCGGGTCGTCCTTCGTGAAGAGAAGACCAAGGCGCGGTGGTCGGCGTTGATGTCGAGCAGCGCCGTCAGGCTCGACCTGCTCCGGGCGAACGTCACCGCGAAGAAGAGAAACACCGACCTGGCTTTCCTGTTGGGCGGGGCGGACATGCTTCAGAGCACCGACGAGGCGGTCAAGGCATGGTACTTGGCGGAGCACGACCTCATCTTGAACCAGCTTCCCTCGACAAGGCCGCCGACGCCGACGCACACGCCGACCCGCCGCTAAGCCCGCGTGACGACGCCTCCACGACACCCAGCACCACCGAAGCCGCGCCGACACCGCCCAGCGCAGAGGCTGCTCCGACACCGCCAAGCCCGCGCACGACAACTCCGCCGATGCCTGGGACAGAGCCCGCCGAGTGATGCGTTGCGCACATGAACTTCTGCCGCTCTATTTTTTGTACGCCGAACTGTGGTTTGCGATCGCCCGACTTGTGGCGTCTTTTGTGAGCGGGAACGACCAAGTTCGAATTTTTCACATCCTGGGAGCGGCGCCTGAGGGCGTGACTGGGAGTTAGGTCGCCTCCAGAGGCTGAACTAGCACCGGTTCGCCTCCAAACCGCCCTTTTTAGCGCTCTGGAGGGCCGAACGGCTGGAGATGCTTTAACATGCATCATGCATTGCACATAGATGTGTGCACGCGGTAACGAGCTGATTCTTGGCGTGCGAGACGACTGACTCACACGTGTGAACACGTCTGAGAAGACGAAGAGAACTCTCGTCTCGTATATACTCGCTCCATTCCGTTTTATAGTGCGCATGTCCCTTCGTCTTAACTCTCGTCTGGTATATGCAGCACGGCTAGCTAGTACTCGGGCTTGTAGCCAAAATGCAAGTGGGTCAGGAGTTGTGGCGCTTGGTCTGGCCTGGCATGGATCCTTCCCAAGACGAGGAGGCACCAGTTGCTGCAGCTGGACAGAGCGAGCAGAGATCGTAAATCCGCTGCCATCATGACTAGTACTAGCATGCATCCGCATCATTTGCTCTACCGCTGCAGCACGCAGCAGAATACCAAACCGCCAAGCAAAGCAAACAGGTTATAAACGCCGTCTGACACCCGACCGCTGGAGCAAAAACTATGTCATGTTGGAAAGAACGCAAGATAATGCTGCAAAGTAGATTGGTACTATGGAGAAGGGGTCTGCTAAAAATCAGTCGACTGGTTTTTAGTCAAGTCTCAGTCGACCAAACTGACTGTTACATTTGTTTGCAGCTTTCGTGTGAACAGCCCGCGTATGAAGTTTGGGATTGTGCAGCTCTTTTTTTTTAGGAGATGGGCTGCTCTCTTTTTTGTTTTTTCTATCGGGGCTGGGGTTTGCGTGGGGCTGGCCAGGGCTTTGTGGCCTTTCTTGTTGTAAGTTGGCCTGTTTTCTTTTTCTTTTTTGTTGGTGGCCTTCTTTTTAAATTTTCATTTACTATTTTGTATATGTTTTTTTCCTTTTTTGTATCATTAACTTTTCAGTTTTTTTCCCTTTTTTGATAATTTATTTTTATTTTCCTTTTTTCTCTGTATTTTGTTAATCTTTGTATACATCATGTTGCATTACCATTTTTGTGGTTTGTGTATGTAACTTGAGTTGTGTGAATATCCGTAACGCAACCAGCAATTGCACTTGTTGCAACCCATCTGCAATTACAAGAAGTACAACATGACTGCAATTGGAACGGCGTAGATTGTCGCTCGCCGGTCTCTTTCAGCTAGCTCGCCAGGGTCTCACTTGTGCGGTGTAAGAGCAACTCCAACGCAGCAACCCAAAGTAACACGAGTTTTGTTTGCTTTTTGTCCGTTTTGATCGGCCTAGCAAACACTTTTGTTCGGTTTTAATTTTGAGTCGGCATGTTCTCCCAACACAGACGTACCCATGTCGAGCGGACATAGGCTCGCCCCCGCGAAGCCACAAGCGGGATCGGGCAGAAACATGTTCCTACGGGGGACTCCTTCTCGGGCTCCTCCTGCTGGTTGTAGGTGATCTTGTTGAAACATCGCTACATCCGTGCTTGCAGTACACGAAGACAATGCCAAGTTGCCAACAACGCACTCCATGCCATGGCAAACCTCGGAGACATCACCAGAGCACACGCCACACTTCCTCGTTTGGAGCCCGACGCGACAAGACCGGCAGACCAGATGCCCCACTGAACACTTTCCCTCTTAGCATCGTCGCCAACACAGCTCCCTTCTTCGTGAAGGGCTTCTCCTTTCCTCTTGTTGCCAGAGTCACCACTCGCGATCTCCTCCCTCACCATGATAGGGCCGAACTTCATCAGTAACCTGCCACCAATTCTTGTTAGAAACCAATCAATGTGTTAGCTACCCAATTTAGTAAGGATATTTGATTGAGATCAATCAGTAAGTTCATTCCTTCCACTACACACATCCAGGTATATATGTGTCTGTTTGTCTAGTTGCCACTGATAATCTTGACTGATTCTACGAGTTAGCTTGATGTGCTTTCCATCTTCTTCTCTTATCCTCAATTTTCATCTCCGCATGGCCATCATCCTTTGAGTTCGTACTCTCTCAACTGATCTCCATCATCCTCTGAGTTCGTACTTCCACTGAAAACTTTGTTGCATCCGATTTTCATCTATATATAATGGGGAAGAGATTACCAAAGAATATTTTTTGATACATTTGTAATAAAAATCTATGATCACTAGCTGACTATTTCTGTCTTAGCAATTGCTTCAGATATATTATGAATTACCTTTAGTGAGTACCGTTCTTTCAAATAAAAGGACCATTAACATGTGAATGGTAGACATTTTTACATAATTGTCGACTCAACTAACGCCTTGCTAACTTTGCTCTCATGATATCTCATCTAGTGGCTGATTGAAGGTAAACTCAAAAGAAGGGAACAAAAATTGTTGTCGATGACACGCTCCATTATGCAGGAGAGCTGGATGTGGAAGGGTGTGTGGTCGCTTTCTATGGCAAAGGCTAGCAGAGATGAAATATGAAATCAAACATCTCCAAGTTCAGGCACTAGATGAAGTTAGCAAACAAGTAGCAGCACATTGTACTAGTAGCAGGAATGAAGACAGAAACAGACTGACACGTTAGAGTACCAGGAATGAAGGCAGAAATAGACTGACACGTTAGAGTACCAGGTTGAAGTCGAGCACATACCAACTACATAGTCTACTACAGAGCACATATTGTACATAGTAGTTCAGAGCATGAGTGCATAAATAAAACCAAAACCTACTTCATGGAAGCAGTAATGCACTAAAAACCGACAGCGTATAGTCAGGCTCTTAGCACATCCTTCTACTGAATGTCGTCTCAATCACCATTTGACCATCACCTGCATTATCCTTATCACCCACCTTCTACTCCTCGCCACTATCATTGTCATCCTCCTCCGTCTCAATCACCATTTGACCATCACCTGCATTATCCTTATCACCCACCTTCTACTCCTCGCCACTGTCATTGTCACCCTCCTCGTCCTCATCCTCATTGTAGTCCTTGTCGCTATCATCCTCCTCCACCAGAGCGTGCTACTCCTCGTTGTAGTCCAAATCAATGGTGATCTTGAGCGCGGCATCAGCTTCCCCATCAGGAACCTTGGGCACCACACAAAAGCGTTGAATTTGCGTTCTCTTGCGGAGCTTCTCCTTCCTTCTCGATGCCGTTACTCTTCACCTCCTGTAGAAGTGCATGCTCTAGCTAATGCAACAAAAAGACCGATCTGATGGAAGAGACTAGGCAGCACATTATACGCCAACACTCTCCCTCACGAGTGGCTCTCTCAGCCCTAAACATGGACCGAAAATGGGCTGCAATTTAATTGCGTCAGCCGGGTCTTGAACGCAAGACCTCTTGGCAACGAAACGCTAAACCCTGTGTTTCAACTTGGTATCAGCCAGGTCGGACCGCCGCCGCAAGTCCCTCGCGCCGCCGCCCGATCCCATCTTCCGCGTCGCCGCCGCGTCTTGCTACTTCACGTACGCGCATACGGCGAGAAGTGTGCACGTACAGGAATCCATCCAGCTGCTAAGCTAGCTAGCTAGCTAGCTTTGCCTGTACGCTGCCGCCGCTTCCGATCACTGCTGCTGTGCGTGCCATCTTTCGCGCCGCCGTCGTGCCTTGCTCCGCTGCCGCCGCGCGGTGCTCCATCCGCGTCGGCGCTGTGATGTCATCCTTCGCTATGTCCGTCGGCCAAACTGCCGGCACCCTCGTCTCTTCCCCTGTCGCCATGATCCCCGCCGCGCTCGCCGTCCCGACGATCTCCGACCGCCTCGGTCGTCACAAGTTCATGCTCTGGGGGGGGGGGGGGGCATCACTAGCACGGTTCTAGCCGGTGCCAACCTCCACGGACACCTCGATGGCACCAAGGCGGCACTGGCCAAAACACTTGTTGCCGGTACCGGCAACGCTGTCACTACTGTCGCCAACCCGGAGTACCATCAATGGTGGGTTCAAGATCAGCGCGTCAAGGGGCTTCTTCTCACCTACATGGAATAGGATATTGCATGCCAACTCATTGGCTGTGAGTCGGCGCATGCGGTGTGGACAGCCTTCACCGCCATGTTCGGCGCCCAGAGCCGCGCCAATGTCCGCCACATCCGGTGGCAACTTCAGTCGCTAAGGAAGCATGATCTGTCCGCCGCAGAATACATGCACAAGATGAAGGCCCTGGCCGACACTATGGCTTCCGTCGGCTCTCCAATCCGCGGTGATGAGCTTATCGATCACATCCTCACCGGTCTTGGCTCCGCCTATAACTCCATCCCGCCTCCTTGGGCGTGAGTAATGCACCCATGCCATACTCCAGTTTTTACTCATTGGTTCTGTCCTTCGAGGCACTGCAGGCACAACAGAGTGCGGTGGAGGGGTGGTCTCCCTCCGCGAACGCCGTTACCCATTCGGGTTCGTACGGCACGGGCGGACGCACGCCCTACTCCGATCCCTATCCCTCCCAAGGTGGGGGGTGCCCGGCTGATGGACATGGCCAGCCACGGCAGAGCCGCCAGAGCGGTAATGGCGGCAACACCGGCGGCCATGACCGCAACGCTGGTTATGCCGGCAATGGCTGGCAAGGTGGGCGTCGCAACCGCTGGCGTCCCCGGTGCCAAATTTGCAAGAACTGGGGCCATGAAGACGACGACTGCCGCAAGCGCTATGATCAGGATCACAACTCCCGCTCCGCCAACTCGGCCTCCACCAACACCGTGGACTTTCTTTGGCTGCTGGATACCGGGGCTACGGATCACTTGACTAATGATCTTGAGCGCCTACAGGTTCACGAGCGCTACGACAGTAAGGATCAGGTTCAGGTGGCCAATGGTGCACGTTTGTCTATTTCACACATTGGTCATTCGCGTTTACCCGGTTCATCTCTCATACTGCGCAACATCCTTCATGTTCCACACATCAGCCAGCATCTTCTCTCTGTTTATCGTCTTCTTTGTGATAATGACGTGTTTGTTGAATTTCACCGTCGTTTTTTCCTTGTTAAGGACAAAGCAACCAGGCACATCATCCTTCACGGTAGAAGTTACCGGGGGGGAGGGGGCTCTATCCGGCCCCCTATGCTCGTGTGTCATCTTCATCGTCTCGCCGTGCCTCCTCCGGTGTTCGAGTTTCGTCGTCGCAATGGAATCAACGTCTTGGTCATCCTACAAATAATGTGGTCACTTCCATTGTTCGGAGTCATGAACTTCCATGTTCTAGTTCAAATAATTCATCGTTAGTTTGTGATGCCTGTCAGCGTGCTAAGAGTCATCAACTACCTTAATCTCCTTCGTTTCATATCACTAATGTACCTCTTGAATTAATACATTCAGATGTTTGGGGTCCTGCTCTTGCTTCGTCGGGAGGGTACAAGTATTATGTTAGTTTTATTGATGACTACACGCGCTTCACCTGGATTTATTTGCTTAAACACAAGTCTGATGTTGAGCAAGTTTTCTACAACTTTTAGGCTCATGTCGACCGCCTTCTGGATTATAAAATCAAGGCCGTTCAGTCCAACTGGGGTGGTGAATACCACAAACTTCATTGCTACTTTCAACGCACGGGCATCTCTCACCGAGTGTCATGTCCACATACCTCTCAGCAGAACGGTATTGCCAAGTGCAAACACCGACATTTGGTCGAGGTCGGCCTTGCCTTGCTTCTGCTCTCCTCTCTTCCACTTCGGTTTTGGGATGAGGCTTTTCTTACGGCATGTTACCTCATCAACCGTATGCCCACTCCGGTTCTCAACAAGGACACACCTCTGTTCTTCAGCCCAACTACTCTTCCCTTCGGATTTTTGGGTGTGCTTGCTGGCCTAGTCTCCGCATGTACAATGCTCACAAACTTGAGTTCCGTTCAAGATGTGTGTCTTCCTTGGCTATAGTCCTTTGCATAAGGGCTATAAGTGTCTTGCTCGTACTTCCGGTCGGATATACATCTCTCGTGATGTTGTTTTCGACGAGACTGTGTTTCCTTACTCCCAACCCGGCGTCTCGGTTGATCCTGCTTCTCTTGAACATGCCCTCACTTTTCCCTCTGATGAACCGGTTCTGGATATCCATGTGCATAAATATGACTTGTCCTATTTGTCACCTAACTTGTCCTCTACAGCTGCTATTGCTTAGAGTTCCCCTCAGGTACATGTTGCTTCTCAGCCGCCCCATGATGAGCCCGACATGCATCCTCAGGACGTGCATGTCCCGCCGCCCGAGGCAGGCACGGCTACCTCGCCAGATGGCGCGACCGTGGATGCGGCTGGGTCGCCACCCTCGCCCGGTGCGTCACCCGGGCCGCCACCTTCGCCTCGGCCGGTCTAGCCCACCGTCGTCTCTCGGCCTGTGTCGCCTCTTGCTGAGGTCTCCTCAGTCGCGGCACCCTCGGTCGAGCCCTCGTCGCCGCCATCTTCTCCTACCGGCGATGCAGCTCCGGCGCATGCTATGGTTACACGCCATCGTGATCATACGCGCAAGGAGAAGTCTTACACTCATGGCACGGTTCGGTATGACTCTCGCCGCCGTGCCTTCTTCACCGCGCCAGTTTCCCATCGTGATGCTCTGGGTGAACCTGCCTGGCGTGCCGCCATGTCCAAGGATTTTGCTGCTCTCCGTCACACTAACACCTGGGGGTTGGTGCCTCGGCCATCTGGTGTTAATATTGTGAGATGTAAGTGGATTTTCAAAACCAAGCATCATCCGTATGGGTCTATTGATAAGCACAAAGCTCGTCTTGTTGCTTGCGGTTTCACTCAACAGCATGGGATTGACTATGGAGATACATTCAACCCGGTGGTGAAGCCTGCCACAGTTTGCTTGGTTCTGTCTCTTGCTGTGTCTCGTGGTGGGAGCCTCCGACAGATTGATGTGAGCAATGCCTTTTTACATGGGTTCTTGGCCGAAGATGTGTATATGCAGCAGACACCCGGGTTCGAGGACGCCACGCAAGGTTGTCAGAATCGTGATTTTGAATCGAATCGGAGCTCTGATGGCAGGATCGCAAATCGTAGAATCTTCACTATTAGGATCGTAGAAACATAGACTCCATGAACTAAAATCGTAGAATCAGAGCGGTAAGTTTGGATCGTAAAGTCGTAGAATCGTATAACAGAATCGCGATTCTGACAACCTTGACGCCACGTATCCCTTTCATGTCTGCAAACTACAGCGGACTATTTATGGTCTCAAGTTGTCGCCCCGTGCCTGTTATGCTCGTTTGACTCAGCGCCTTTCGCAACACGGTTTTGTTGCCTCCCGATCAGATGCATCTCTATTCATCTTCTCTCAGGGTGCTATACAGATATACATGCTGGTGTACGTGTGGATGATATTGTGATCGCTGGCTCTACCCCCGCCGTAGTGGATCGTCTTGTGCAGTCGTTGTCTGCTAGCTTTCCCATCAAAGATTTGGGTCACCTGAGTACTTTCTTGGTTTGGAAGGGTCCTTTCATTCAGGGGGCATGATCTTGACGTAGAAAAAGTATGCTTTGGACCTTCTTGATCGCGTCAACATGGAGAACTGCAAGGCCACTTTCACTCCGCTTGCTACATCCGAGAGTCTCTCACGTCATACTGGTGCACTACTGGGTAGAGATGACTCCTTTCGGTATCGCAGTGTGGTTGGAGCACTTCAGTATTTGACCCTCACTCGTCCTGATATCTCCTTCGCAGTGAACAAAGTGTGTCAGTTCCTGTCTCAGCCAACGGAAGATCATTGGGAAGCAGTCAAGCGTATTCTGAAATATGTCAAAGGTATGCTAGACATGGGACTACGGATTCGTAAGTCCAGATTTATTGGAGTGAGTATATTCACCGATGCAGATTGGGCAAGCTGTGTTGATGATAGGCGCTCTACTGGTGGTTTTGCTATATTTGTTGGACCCCATCTTGTATCTTGGAGCTCGAAGAAGCAACACATAGTCTCAAATTCAAGCACCGAGGCAGAGTATAAGGCATTGGCCAATGGCGCGGCTAAAGCCATTTGGGTAGACTCAGTTCTCACAGAACTTGGAGTCCCACGGCAGTGCACTCCTATATTGTGGTTTGATAACTTAGGGACAACTTACCTGACGGAGAATCTAGTGTTTCATGCTCGGACTAAACACAGTGAGATTGATTTCCATTTTGTGAAAAAACGAGTAGCTGCTTGTGAACTGGAAGTCAAGTTTATTTCTTTAGCAGATGTATTTATTAAACCCGCTACTAGACAAATGCTAGACCGCTTTAGAACCAATATGAATCTTGTATGTAGTTCAGATTGAGGGGGCATGTAAAATAGGGTCTGACATATTGTACATGTACATGTATTTGTATATGTATGTAATTGTATTATGATCAACTATATAAAAAAACGTGAGGCTGTATGTTAGCCACCGACGTAAAATCCTAAACCCTGTGTTTCAACTTCTCCATGACTGCTAGGTCCTCCCGTACTAGAGATTAAGGTTAGAGCACATACATACCTTCTTCCGCAATTTCCAGACGATCAGAAACAATATCAACGGCTTGCCACCACTGATGGGCCATGTAAACGAGAGGATCACCATATATTTTCTCGAAGCAAGGTACAACAATGAGAAGATGAATGTATCTGAAGGGCAGAGTGGCATCACTCATAGATGAAGCATCGCCAGAGTACTTACATCAGTATGCATCTAGTTATTTTTCTACTCTACTAAGGATTATCCAATCATCATTTTCTGCTTACAAGTTAGAAGAAGCATCTTACAGGAGCACACAGATCGGGTGGCCTCGGACCAGCCAGCCAAATTCGCAATCACATGGAGTGCATGGTAAGCAAGTAGCAAATCAAGAGCACGAAATCATCGAAGCAATTTAGCGAATAGTTGGACTGCAGATCAAGGCTGCCGGTGCCGGAAGGAAGGTGAGGCCATAAGGTAAAAAGACTAGCGTCCACTGAAGAGGTTCCACTCGGCGGGCCGGCCCACTGTTTATGTTGAACTATTTTTTTCTTTGTTTTTATTTTTCTTGCTTCCACCTTTTCTGTTTCTCTACTTTTTCAAAAAATGTCCAATTATTTATTTGCTTTTTTCTCGGAATATATTTTATGTTACCAAAAAATGGTAATCGTGTATTATAACAATATTCATCATATATTAGAATTTTTTTTAATATTTATTTTAAAATTTTATTCGTGTATTATAAAAATGTCATCTTATATTATAAAAATGTTCAATATGCATTTAAAAAATGTTCATCCTGTATTATAAAATACCCATCCTATATCTAAAAATGTTCGTTCCATATTATGAAATTGTTCATCTTATATTAATGTTTTTCTTCATGTATTAAAAAAATGTGTTCCCTAGAAAAGTTTGAGATATTCGGGAAAAATAACGAATTTGAAAATTGTTCATGATTTTGAAACAAGTTATTTGAAAAAATAAATCACAAATTCCAAAGAAGTTTTGAAAAAATGTGAACAGTTTTTAAAATTTCGAACATGTTTTAAAATTCCATTTTTGATAATTGAGAGAATTTTTGAAAATTTCAAACGTTTTGGGAAATCAAAACTAGTTTACAGTAAAGTAAAATGCTACAGAAAATGCTTGCTTCACTGGCTCAACACGTTGGCTTCAGCGGAGCCATGGCTATTTGCCGCGCATGAGCGTCGACTATTGGCTCTCGTCAGGCTGGTCGAATATAAAGTAGCTTTTCCGGCTCCCTTAGGGCATCAGCATGGGCCGAACCGTAATGCCAAGTCCCAAATTCCTTTGAACTGTGGACGTCGTCGGTTGCACAGGAGACTTTTTCCATTACGCTAGGACTCCTCCTCTCGGCGGCGATCACAGCCGATGTTGAGATTTCTTCTTTCCTACTTCCGCCCACCATGGCAAGCCAATTCGAATTGATCAAGGGGCGATCCTAGCATTGCTTCCCGGTCATAAAAGGCACAATGGAGGACAATGGGTTCTTCTTTTTAACCGAGCCTGCACAATACCTATTCATTAATTAAGAAGAATAGAATTATGTAATAAATTAGTACTACCAAAAAAGGATGAAACCCAGTACAACACGCCTACATGACAGGGCACCCCAGCCAACCTGACTACCGTCAATGAACCCACACACCACCAAAGAAAGGGACTCGGCCGAGATTCGAGATTGTCAACAATTGTCATCGTCATCCCTTTCTTCGAAGCGAGTGGTTCCCACTTCTCCATGGACAATCTGCCAAGAGCCCTCATAGTGATCGACGCACGAAAACCCTGCCTACCTATGTCAAACAATCGGCCAAAAGGGCTGAGGACTAGGCAACTCCGACTTTGATGACATGTCCTGCTGGAGAAAGACGTACACATGTTTTGCACTGACAATGCTAGAAGTGGCTATGGAAGATTGGCAAGCGTCAAAGCTTCCTTTCACATGACATCTTGCGACTGAAAAATAGGGAATATATCTATTCGTTGATGGGAAATTGTTTCTACTATTTCAATTTCAGTGGTGAGATCTTTTAAACTCGGATACACATAGATATATTTTGCTAAAAACCTATCTGATACTTTTTTCCGGTGGAATTATTTTGTGTGTCAAAGAGGATATGCATGTTGTGTGCAGCCCATAGCAAACAGTAGACCACATGTCGTGTTTGAAAAAATAAAGCATGAAGTTCATAGGAATAATGGAAAAAATCTACCCAAGAATACCAAACAGAATATATAAAAGTTAAAAAATTATTTACAAAATATGACTTTTGGAACTCATTCTTATTTTTTCATGCGGGCTACAAATCAACAGTTTTTTTCCAAAAAAACTTGATGGTACATGATTCACTCTAGCTAGTACTCCCTCCGATCCTTTTTAGTCTGCATATCAGTTTTGCTCGAAGTAAAAGTATCTCTACTTTGACCAAACTCATAGGAAAAAGTATTAACATTCACAATGCCAAATCAATATTGCTAGATTCATTACTAAATTTATTTCCATGGATATATATTTGGTATTGTATATGTTGATATTTTTTAATATATATTTAGTCAAAGTTTAACTTGATACAAATCTAATACGCAGTGTAAAAAGGACCGGAGGGAGTATCTGCATGCCAAATTTTCTTGGATCATTTTATTTTTTCTAAACTTATTCTTTGAGTGTTTAGAGAGATTATCATAAAGCCCGCACCAAACAGATAGATCATTGAATTGATGCAAAGGGAAATTGGCTTTGAGATTATGTAGCTAATAAGGTATTCAATATAAGATTTTATTCAATCGTGTTGCTTTTCATGTAAAGAGGCTACAAACTACCACAAGTTATTTAAATGCTGATTATAAAGATATTAACAGCATTCTACTTTCTAGATTATAGACACCCACATTCTCCAGGGTCTAAGCACTAATTCCATCCCTGGTCAGCAAGCTAGTCCAAAGACCATCTCCTACGCTGATTAGTAACAACAATGCCAATGGGCTAAAAACAACACTGTTTTTATACATATGCAATCCAAATTCTATGATATTTTGTTAACAAAAATGTTCAAGGAATAATTATGTCTAGAGATTTCTAACATTGGGTATTCACAAATTTTTGTAATGCAAAACATTTTCCGATTAATTGAAACAGTCGTGCAGTAAAAACTCATCTGACCAAATATAACAGCAGACTGCTTATGTGCTGTTCTAGCATTTCCAAGTTCTTTAACACAGAGCTAACATATAACAGTAATCCAAACTGTCTAAGGATTGAACCGACCACTGATCAACAAGCTAGTGCAATGCTGATTAGAGCAGGAGAACTACTTCATGGAGACAGCAAGTCTATTATGTCAACAAATCCTTCAACTACAAATAAAAAAAAACATCCTTCAACTAACAAATTACTGCCGTCAAGCACCAAAACAATATTAATCTTGTTTGTCAGACTCACACGCACCTCAGTCCACTTGCCTCAATCTGCTTTGTGACCGGCCTCATCCTCCTCCTTGTTTTCACCCACTTTGACGTGACTGTCGTCATCATCGCCCTCCTGGTTGTCATCTTCGTCCTCCTCTGTATCGATACCTATGGTGACGCTGAGCATGACAGGCCCCCCGCCTCCACGGCGAACCTCGGGGACAATACAAAAGCTACATTTCGGCAGCCCATTAGACAGCGATGAGGTTTGGATAAAGTCCAGTGTCGCGACTTGGTACTGTCCCATGAACCAAGAGAAACCCACGGAGCATCCGACCCCATACTCCTGTGCGTGTGCCTGTACACGGACCAGTGAGACACTGTGCAGCGGGGCATCCGGGTACCCTATATGTAGCAGGAAGAGGTCGCTATCATTGTCTTTTTCTACCTCTTCACCGCTGCCGTGGAGGATGTGCACACCGGCTTTCACGGGCACATCGAATGGTTCATAGTATTTGAACGCCGTGATCGGCCAATCATGCTTGGCAGTGAAGTGGCCTAGGAGCACCTCTGTTGTGCTAGCGAAGCCGCAACTGTTCTCTGGGCAGAAGCACGGAGCATGCAGGCACACCTTCTCGTGTTCCCCCTTTTGGTGGTAGAGGATTGCAGCAGTGCATCCATGGAGAGCGTAGGAGCACGGCACGAGGACAGAGCCGACGATGCGCTCCCCACGGTGGCAGCGGTCCAAGATGGGTCTGGAGCACACGCCGCACGCCCTATCAGTTCCAGGGAGCTTGTCATGGCAAGCCGAGTAGACGAAATGCCCGAGTGAGCACTGCAAGAAAAAAAATTAAACAATCGGAGAGCTAATTATTCATCTTATTGATACAAAAACATACCAACGCAAGAGTTCCCATATGATTTTCGTGGTGATGGCAGCATACACGAATTACAACCGATTACCTGGAAAATGGGAGGGCTCAGGCACTACCGGAATCGCCCCCTATGCCGACGTCCAGGTCCGTCGGCATAGGCCTGAGTCCCGTCGGGATAGACCGATGCCGACGGCCCCCGTCGGCAACATATGCGTCGGCACAGCCACGGAGGCCGTCGGCATAGAAAAGCCGTCGGCATATATGATACGCCGACGGGGGCCGTACATCTATGCCGACGGCCCCGGCCGTCGGCAACGATCACGCCTAACGGCGGCCGCCGTCAAGTCTGCCCAACGACTGGTCGCCACGTGGCACCCCTATGCCGACGGCCTAGCCTCGGCTTAGTCAAAAACTATGCCGACGGCTAGACCGTCGGCATAGGTGTGCCACGTGGCGACCAGCCGCTGCTCGTGGACCAGGGCTATGCCGACGGCTGGGCCGTCGGCATAGTTTGAAACTAAGCCGACGGCCAGGCCGTCGGCATAGTCCTTCATACAGAGCTCCCAGTAGCTGACACGTGGGCGCCTATGCCGACGGCCTAGCCGTCGGCACAATTTTTAAACTAAGCCGACGGCTAGGCCGTCGGCATAGGTGCCACGTGTCAGCTACTGGGAGCTCACGCTAGCCCTATGCCGATGGCCTAGCCGTCGGCATAGTTTGCTTTTGCTTTTTCTTTTTTCTTTTTTCTGTTTGTTTTCAGATCAATTCAATTCAAATAGCAGCACATATCAGCAGATATATATGATGGGATAGACATATAAAACACAACGGGATATCATCCGGCACCATCACAACAATATATGCATAAGCATCATCACACACAAGTCTCTAAATGAACATCATCACAACCAACATAAGCATAAGCATATAGAGAAGCACACAAGTCATCTAAATGATCATCACCACACACAAGTCATCTCAAGCATCATCACCACACAAGGATCATCGAGCACGGCGGAGGTCGTCACCGCCAAGACGGCCAAAGCCCAGGTCGTCACTGCTAGTGGCAGCGCTACCGCCAAGACCGCCTCCGCCTCCACCTCCGCCTCCGCCTCCGTGGATCGGAGTGGTCGGGCTCCGTGTCTCCGGAGTGTTGCAAAGACCACCGCCAATGGTAGATCCACCTGTTCCCTGGATGTTGAAATGACATATGCACGGGATATATGACTATGTTGAAAGGCATGACATGCTTTGGGTGAATAGATTGGGGATGAACTAACCGGCGAGGGGCCAGCGTTCTGTGACACAGACTCCTCAAAGCTCATCAGCACTGGTTGTGCTGGAGGGCATTGTGCTGGAGGGAACTGAGGACACCTGTCGGCTGCCATATCCTAAAAAGCCTGCTGCATCTGGCTATCCCTCTGCACTTGGTGTTCATAAAGCCTCTGATGCCACGCCATGGTCTCCTGGCGTGTGTACTCCATGTAGGCCTACGGTATGACATGATGGAACTCATAAAACTACTAAATGCGGAAAATAAAGTGAGCAATGAGGATAAGAGGGAAAATACTTACAGATTGTTGCTCCTGAAAGAGGGACTGTGTACTAGTCACTGGCTGGCTCGTGCGCTGGCTCAGGCTCGGGTCGATCTGACGAAGCTGTGTGTAGGAGATACTAGGGGTGATCACAGCATCGAGAACCGCCTCCCGACCGTGCTCCTTGGGCCCCATCCTCACCACCGCCATGTCATCCAGAGGCGCCGCAATGGGGTCAGGTGTGTCTGGATGTAACTTCAGATACGCTTCGGAGTAGGCCTTCTTCCTCCCTGCGGTCTTCTTGCCGTAGTACTTGGGCTCGCCAGGCTTGGGGTCCTTTCGCGTATGGGCGATCTCCCACGCTTGCATGTGTGAGAGCGGCCGCTTCAGTTTCTCCTCCTGCACCACCAAACAGAGGTTAGTCATACATAAGAAAGTGATGGTAAATAGAAGAAGAAGAATGTTTAATGGGGTTAGTCATACATTAACTGCCTTGTGGAGATAGTGGTTTCGGTTTCCCTGAGCATGTACTCCCTCCGTCCCTTGGTTAGCCTTATTTTTGGTTCTCATAGCCGCCCAGGCTCCAGCCTCATCACACCAAAGATCCACCAATGCCGCCCAGGACTCGTCTTTTCCATAACACCAATTTGGACACACCTACATGCCATGTAGGTGTGTCCAAATTGGTGTTATGGAAGCATAAAGCATAAAGCATAATGTACCACAAGGTAATGAAAGCATAATGGAAGCATAATATATGAAAGCATAATGAAAAATCTTTTATAATTACCGCCAAGAACTCAGGCCTCTTCAAGGTAATGCCCATCCTCCGCGCTTCTTCCTTGGTCATCTTCACACCAAGAATGTCGTGGTAGTATGTGGAGATGGCCGCATAGCACACCTCATACTGCATCTGGCGGGCCTTCTTCTTCCATTGGCGCAGCACGATCTGGTCCGCTCTAGCCCAGTGCTCCAGAAGAACTCGATAGAATTTCTACAATCATGCATGAAACAAGAATGGAAGAAGCCATGAGTTAAATCATTCATGAAACTAGAATGGACTTGTGCTTCTGAAGAGAACTCACCTAGAAAGTAGTGATCACGGCCTTGGCATGGGTCTCATGGTCCACGTGGCGGGCCGCTTCCCAGTGGTCCCAGCTCGTGGCCAAAACCCGACGGTCCGGCTGCTTGACTGGATCAGGACAGTACAACCCCGGCCAATATAACTTCAGCAAGACGGTGATGAGGCCGTTGGGAATACAGACCCCTTTAGAATATATCCAGTTGCTGCAAAAGAATGAACTATTAGCATGTGACAAGCAAAATAAATAACAACCGGAATAAGCATGTGACAAGCAAAATAATGAACCACTTACTCTTTTCCCGTGGGCTAAATGAGCCACTTCTGCTCCTTAGTAGCAGGAACCTGCTTTGGTAGCTTTGCGTTGCCATGCAGCCACCCCTTCTTGTCAACCCCCTTCCCGTCACCACCATCATCCCCGCCACCACCCTCCTCCTCGCCTGCCTCCCCCTCCCCAACTTCCTCCTCCTCCTCCTCGCCTGCCTCCTCCTCCACCTCCTCCTCCTCCTCCTCCTCCACCACCACCACCTCCTCCTCCTCCTCCTCCTCCCTAGAGTGTACCTCACTAGAGGAGGGTACCTCACTAGAGGAGGGCCTCGAAGACAACACCCCTAAGTCGGTGAGGGTGTGCTCTTTCTGGCCGCGACCCCCTGTAGTGGCTCTCCCCCCAGCACCTCGTCCTCTAGAGGCTCTCCCCCCGCCCCCTCCTCCTCTAGGGGAACCTCTCCCTCGACCTCCCTGTGAGGAGTCATCGTCAAGTAGCTGAGGGGGAGGATTACGTGCTCGACCACTCCGACTAGGCAGGCCGACGACCTTGCGTAGGAAACCCACGCCGTCGGCCTTCCCCTTGCCCATGTTCCACGAACCTGCATTGAAAAGAGAAAAAGAAATTAGTAAATTAATGAAATGAAGGAAAAGGCATGATAATAAACACATTAATAAAAATGCATAAAAAGGCATATTCCTAAACTATAGAAAAAAAATACTTGAAACGTACATCTGCGAGAACCCATATGAATCATCACTGTTGTAACCTCTTTCTCGGTCCGTCTCATCATCACTATCAATCATATCATCTTCGTTGTCCGACGGAGGTGGAGGCTCTTCCTCGTCGTCAGCGTCTTCGTTTAACTTTTCTAGCATAAGTATGTCATTTTCATTGACAATGGTCTCACCATCATTCCGTGCATCGTCGATGTTTGGGTCCACATCATCATCACCCAATGGTCTAGCATCATCGTTTCTAACCACATCATCATCATCATCATCAGGTTGCTCTTGATAGAACACTCCCTCGTATGTCATGGGGTTAATGTTGTAGTAATCGTCTTCATTCGGGTCTGGTAGCTTACCATGTGGCGACACCTTGAACACAACTTCCCAACCCTTTAGATACACTTTCTGGCATGGGTAAGGCAGATAATATACTTGTGTAGCTTGGGTAGCCGCAATGAAGAGATCGGCTCCGGCATAGATGGTTGATGGTTTAACTTCGACCAAACCAATGGAAGGCGTATGTTTTACGCCCTCCCGCGGATCGAACCGTCGTCATTTGAACACAGGCAGACTTAGGGTCTCACGCCCCTGGCGGAATTTAACCTCGTATATATCTTGTACCCTTCCGTAGTAGTCTACTGAATTTTGACCGGGGGTGTACACTCCAGTATTTATAGTTTTGGGATCGGGGCGGCTGTTTTGGTGCTCCTCTGTATGGAAGCGATACCCATTCACATCATACTTTTTACATGTCATGATGGCAGGGTCAAAACCCATGGAAACCCATCTCAATTCATCATCCATAGATATGTTCGGATCTTTTCCCTACAAGTATAATGGAAATTGTTGCGTGCATTAGTTCGGTTAACTAATAAATGTTGAAGTAGGTATTTAATAGGGGAGTGTGGAAAATTACTTTCTCCATGAACCAAGCAACAAAATTTTTACGTCCAGGGTTTCCATGACGGAGAAGAGTAAGTGCCTCCGCCTCAGTAGGAGGATTCACTCCCATCCATTCCTCTTGAACGAAATCACTAAAAAAAGATAAGCGGTGTTAGACCGGGACCAAGTGAACATGAAACATGATGATGTGGAAGACATAAAGGAATGGTGTAGTGGTATTACCTCATCCACACTTCCTCAACTTCCTTGATGTTGTGCAAGATATAGAACATGAGGTCCTCCCACTCTTGTCGTGGCATGTTATAAGATTTCGAGGCCCCAGCCCTCCCACCTTGCGCGTTGAATAGATCGAGCCTGGGTTGATACTTGGGCTCTTCTATATTGTATCAAGGCACCTTGTTATGCAGATGGGGAACGTGGTCTGGATAGTATGATGTCCTGAGGTCTGACACCTCCTCTAGGATAACTGCCTCAGCTATGGAAGCTTCAATCTTAGCTTTGTTTCCACATTTCCGTCAGAGATGCTTGTTCTGCCTCTCAGGGCCGTACTGCCAGCGATTTTGCACAGGGCCCCCCAACAATACCTCGTTCGCGAGGTGCAGAATGAGATGTGTCATCGGAGTAAAGAAGCCTGGTGGAAAAATCTTCTCTAGCTTGACTATCAACTCCGGTGCCTTCTTATGCAATTTTACAATCACCTCTTTACTTACTTCTTTAGCACAGAGCGTGCGGAAGAAATGGCTAAGGTCGGCAAGCACTCGTCAGACATGCTTGGGGACATAGCCTCGAACCATCACCGGCATTATCCGCTCAATCTATACATGGTAGTCATGACTCTTCAGGCCGGTCACTTTGCCCGTTGAAAGATTGACTCCCTTACTTATATTCGATGCATAACCATCGGTGAACTTCAAAATTTGTTTCAGCCAGATAAGTACTTCTTTTTTTTCTGGCGGTTTAAGGACAAAGTCAGCATCTGGCTTGAACCAATTTTTTCGACCGCCTGTGGGAGGCTTCATGTTCAGGCGTGGTCTATCACAAATTCTCTGTTGATCGGCTCTAGCTTTTACGTTATCCTTCGTCTTATCAGGAATGCTGAGGATCGTGTGGAAAAGGGACTCTACCACATTCTTTTCGGTGTGCATCACATCAATATTGTAAGGAAGTTTGAGGTCCTTGAAATAGGGAAGCTGCGAGAAGGGGGTAATGTGCGTCCAGTTGTGCGTCTCACCATATCCCTCAAAGCCTTTGGCTTTGGCTTTGCCTTTGACTTTAGGCTTGAGAGCTTTTAGCTGAGCAAGAACATCTGCCCCCGAACATGTTGGAATCTCGGTTACTTCATGAACAACCCGGCCTTTCGTGAAGTTCTTCTTGTCTTCCCTGTCTGGATGGTCTGGAGGGAGGAACTGTCGATGCAGGTCAAAGGCTACATACTTGCCACCCTTACTCAGCCAAATCATTCGCAGAGCCTGCATGCACACTGGGCATGGCATCTTACCACTTGTACACCATCCGCAGAATAGAGCATAGCTGGGAAAGTCATGCATGCAATAGTGCAAGCAAACATTCATCAAGAAATTTCTCTGCAGATCCCGGTCATATGTCAACCTCGGAAAGTACCAAGAATGGTGCAAAGCATCCACAAGCGGCTGCATAAACACACCCAATTGCTTCCCCGGGTAGTCAGGCCCCGGAATGATGAGGGACAAGAACATGGTCTTCCATTGCATTAGGGCACCGGGAGGAAGATTGAGCCGAATTACAAACACAGGCCAGCAGCTGTATGGATTGGACGACATACCATATGCAGGGTCGGCCCATAGATATATGGGGCCCTGGGGCAAGACAGCAATAAGGGCCCCTGTTTACTCAAAATCTCAAAATATTTTATATTTCAAAGGCAAAGTAATATCCAGTACATAGCTTCTTAATTTGGACTCTAAAACTGATAATACAATTTATTTATCGATCAAGTGAAGTAATGAAATGATGTAGTTCGGCAGAAGCTTGCTTTCCACAATAGCTTGTATTCCTAAATTTGAATGGAGACTTCATTTGTCAGCTGGTTGTTCTTCAACACTTGCTATGGCCAATTGATTTTAGGGGATCTCTAGAAGAACTACCAGGTCTGAAAAATTTGTCAAGTGATCCTTTTAGGGATTTTACCTCTTCATCTATTTGATTTTTTTCTCTTCCTCTTGTTACTACCAGATAAATACTTTCTAGAGGACATGTCAATAAACAAGAACAAGCAGCATAAAATGATTAAAACGGGGAAGAAAAGGCACCTGAATGTGGATGTGGGTGGCTAAATCCGTAGATCCACAAGTTGAAGTCAGCACGAACGAGAACACAACACCATGAACTGAATAATTTGCCCCCCTTCTCCAGTTCAGCCGAGCACTCACACTTAGATCCACTGAAGTTTGAAGAGTATAAAATAAGAAGAAGAGATGTGGAGTCGTTGGAGGGCACATCTACTTAATTGAAAGGAGGAACATGATTATGAGGAGGAGGAAAAGAAGAACACGTACTATCTCCAAGTCTCCAACATCTAGCTAATGGGGAACGAGAAGAACATAGAAGAAGGAAGGACAACCCGATTTGTGCCTTTAGTCCCCACTAATGGCCAGCGGCGATCTAGGAATCGGAGGCACTCGGAATGGTGGCGATCTAGGAATCGGAGATGCTCGGGAACGGCGGTGCTATTTTCAGAGTATGGGATTTGGGGTAGAGGAGACGAGGAGCACGGGAAAGAGCGACGCTGAGCGAGCCCTCTTTACTCTCGTTGTTTTTCAGGGCTTCCTAGTACTATAGAGGAAATAATACCTGGGCTGGGGCCCCTGCCTGCCGGGGGCCCAGGGCTGGCGCCCCGTTTGCCCGGCCTATGGGCCGGCCCTGACCATATGGATTCAACCCATCACCTGATATGGCTATTCTGACATTCCCAGCCTCGGCTGCTTCCTCGGGGTATTCTTCATCGAATGACTTCCATGCTTCCCCTGCCGATGGATGTACGATTTTTTTAGATTGTACCTTATACCTTCCTTGTGCCACTTCATCATTTTGGCAGACTCCTTCGTGATGAGAAGGCGCTGCAGTCTTTTTATAAAATCAAGATACTGAAGAACCTTAATGGGGATGGTTAGCTGCTTTTTCTCACCATCCTCACCGACCACCTCAATGTACCGAGACGAACCACACTTCTTACAGTACTTTTCATCCGCATACTCGTGCCTAAACAAAAGGCAATTCTTCGGGCAAACATCTATTTTCTCATAATCCATAGAGAGTGCCTTCATGATTTTCTTTGTATCGTACATGCTTTTCGGCAGTTCATGACCCTTGGGGAGGCTATTAGCCCATACTCCCAGGAATGCTTTGAAGCATTTCTGGCTACAGCCGTGCTCAGCCTTGACTGCAATTAGTTGCGAGATGGCATCCAGCTGAGATATTTTCGCACCCGCATAAAGAGGTTTCTTCGACGAGGCCAAGACCTCCAAGAAGGCCTTTGCGGTTGCCTCCGGCTCCTCCGGTTCATTCTCTGAAGGTGTCGCATTTGCCGTTTCTGCAACAATGACATTATCTAGCATGTCCCTGACCCCGTCGTCCTCATATCCATCGATGCATTGTCGCATCACCTCCTCTCTACCACGGTCCTGCTCGGCTATGTTTATCGGCGTCATGTCAAAGTTTGGCATATATCCGTGTGTGCGAAGGTGCTCACTCATGTCCGTCTGATTTCTACGGTGACGTCTGGCACATCTCGCACATGGGCATGGTGGGATAATTCTCATTGGACGACGGAATATCTCCTTCAAATACACATCGGTTTTCGCGATCCACTCTGATGTTACTCGATTTCGACGGATAAAACCACTATACATCCACTAATTATCTGCCATCCTCTGCTTTTTTGCAACCCACACAACATAATTAAGGATTCACTTAAATTAATCACATCAAATTTTCAGTTTCTACCGTGTTTAATCCACCTACATCTCTAATAGGTAAAGATGGGTCCTAATCCCACCCGAGGACGTGTAGATTGAGTACGTTCTCCATTCTACCCCGTCCCGAGACAAAATTTCGGCAGCACCTCCCCGCTGTTCTCCAGATACACGTCTCGGCAAATAGCCGAGAGAATGTGCTCCCGAGAACAATGGGGAGGCGCCGCCGAAATCATGTCTCGGAACGGGGTAGAACATGGAGAACATACCCAATCTACACATCCTCGGGCTGTCCATGGAAAACGCTGGACAATCCAAAAGAGCTGCGGTGATAAATATGCAATTGAATGCATATGTATCGATGCAACCCTTTCGGACGGGAGACGCCTAGGTTACGTCAGTTGACTTGAGAATGAAATCTAGTGATATGAAAAATTGGAGGAGATGGACTTCTAGCTCACCCTCAGCTGTAGAGGAAGTAGTCGAACAGCAGAGGGATGCTCAGGGGGACCAACACGTCGGACAACGGTCACTCCAATGAAATGCGAAACCACAAAGCCTGCAAATTCCATCGCGACAAAAAATTAGAACATCACAACTCGTAGAGCATATTTAAAACATTTAAACATGCATTCATTAAATTTTTGCATCATGTAGGCAAAAAAACTAACAACATTAACAATATATTCATCATCGTCATGACATATTCATTATCATCATTATCACCTATTCATCTAACCAAAATTTTTTACTACCTATATTCATCATCGGCATCACATATTCATCATCGTCATCACATAATCATCATCGCCATCACATATTCATCATCGCCATCACATATTCATCATCGTCACCAATTTTCTTTTTCAAGGTATGCAACATATAGCATCTCATCTAACCAATTTTTTTTACTAACTATCTACCTATCTAACTATCTATCTATATAGCATCTATCTATCTAACTATCTACCTATCTAACTATCTACCTATCTAACTATCTATCTAACTATGTATCTAACTATCTAAATACCTATCTAAATACCTACCTAAATACCTATCTAAATATATATATCTAACAAGCTACAAAATTACTAAAAACACTAAAAACTTCAAAAAAATCACCTTCGAGAGGGCCGGCCGGAGTTGGGGCGGGGAGGCGCAGGGTAGGGGCGGGGCGGCCGGCGCGAGGTCGGGGCAGGGTGCCGCGGGGTCGGGGCGCGGCGGCCGGAGTGGGGGCGGGGAGGCGTGGGGTCGGGGCGGGGCGGCCGGAGTTGGGGCGGGGAGGCGCGGGGTCGGGGCGGCCGGAGTCGGGGCGGGGCGGCGCGGGGTCGGTGCGGGCGACCGACGCGGGGTCGGGGAGGGGCGGCGCGGGCGGCGGCAGGCTCGGGGCGTGGCGGCGCGGGGTCGGGGCGGGGAGGCGCGGCCGGCGGCGGGCTCGGGGCCGGCGGTGGTGTGCTCAGGGCGGGCGACGGAGGTGGTGGGCTGCGCGGCGCGGGTGTGGGTCAGGGAGGAAGGGGGAGATGGATGGCGAATGGGTGGTGGGGGCGAACCGCCAAGGGGATAAGGTCGGCCCTATGCCGATGGCCTAGCCGTCGGCATAGGCCTGCCCCTTTGCCACGTCATCGAACCATGGACATGTGCGCTGCTAGCCGTCGGCATAGATACTTTGCATTTTTTTAATTTTTTTCTTATGGCATTTTTTATTTTTTATTTTTTGGTTACGGCATGTGCTGCACCCCCAACACCATTCTGGCAACCACCCAAAGATACCCTCCGTGTCGGTCCGACGTGGCTGTTTCCCCCCTCCGGGACACGGCGGCAGCCACGCCCGTGAGGTCTATACGGCAGGACGGGGGCACTGCGGGGTAGCAATGCCACCGGAGCGTCGCACCGGGCCCTCATACATGTGGGGTGGTGTGGTGGCATGTCCGAAGAGGCGGCACGCGTCTCCAGGGTGTGCCCCCCCCCTCACGGACGGCGCCGCCGCCGGCACCTGGAGGGGGGAAACAGATGCGTGGGGTCTACACGGAGGGGATCTTGCTGTGGGTCTGGACCGGATGTTGCTCCAAAGTGTTCCTATGGGCTGACCTAACACAACCGGGTGGGGAGGTCCACTGGTCAAAGCCTGTCCATGCAAAGTAAAAGGGCTAGATCCCGCGGTCAAACGCTACAGGGTTAGGTGTGACGGGGGCGCTGGGAGGGTAGCAATGCCACCGAAGCGTCGCACCGGGCCCTCATTGCTACCCCACTAGTGCCCCCGTCCCGCCTAACCCTGTGGCGTTTGACCACAGGATCTAGCCCTTTGACTTTGCACGAACGGGTTTTGACCAGTGGACCTCCCCACCCGGTTGTGTTAGGTCAGCCCATAGGAACACTTTGGAGCAACATCCGGGCTAGACCCACAGCAAGATCCCCTCCGTGTAGACCCCACGCGTCCGTTTCACCCATCCAGGTGCCAGCGGCAGCACCGTCCGTGAGGGGGGGGGCACACCCCAGACACGCGTGCCGGGGCGTTTGCAACCGCCACAACACTTCCAGACTTGTGAGAGGCCGCCTACGCAAGATTTGGCGGCATGCTAGCCCCCGGAGGCCGCCGGCCACAGCCGTAGACGCGCGAAGGGCAATCCGCATAGAGGGAATTTTTTGGATACTTCTCCATCACCAAAAATTATGAAAAAATACCATCCTTCCTATAGCACATGTGCCCACGTCGTGCAAAAAACTCATGATTTTATCGCACTCCGAGTATTTAGTAATATTGACGGCGCATCGTTACCGCAGAACGTCTACTACCGTGTCATCACCGTCCCTGAGGGGGGGGGCACGCACCGGAGACGCGTCCCGCCTCTTCGGACATGCCACGACACCACCCCGCATGTATGAGGGCCCGGTGCGATGCTCCGGTGGCATTGCTACGCCCCCCCCAGTGCCCCCGTCCCGCCTAACCCTGTAGCGTTTGACCACGGGATATAGCCCTTTGACATTGCACGAACGGGCTTTAACCAGTGGACCTCCCCAGCCGGTTGTGTTAGGTCAGCCCATAGGAACACTTTGGAGCAACATCCGGGCCAGACCCACAGCAAGATCCCCTCCGTGTAGACCCCACGCGTCCGTTTCCCCCCTCCAGGTGCCGGCGGCGGCGCCGTCTGTGAGGGGGGGGGGGGGGCACACCCTAGACACGCTTGCCGGGGCGTTTGCAACCGCCACAACACTTCCAGACTTGTGAGAGGCCGCCTACGCAAGATTTGGCGGCATGCTAGCCCCCGGAGGCCGCCGGCCACAGCCGTAGACGCACGAAGGGCAATCGGCGTAGAGGGAATTTTTTGGATACTTCTCCATCACCAAAAATTATGAAAAAATACCACCGTTCCTATAGCACATGTGCCCACGTCGTGCAAAAAAACTCTTGATTTTATCACACTCCGAGTATTTAGTAATATTGACGCCGCATCGTTACCGCAGAACGTCTACTACCGTGTCATCGCTGTCCGTGAGGGGGGGGCACGCACCGGAGACGCGTCTCGCCTCTCCGGACATGCCACCACACCACCCCGCATGTATGAGGGCCCGGTGCGACGCTCCTGTGGCATTGCTACCCCCCCTCCCCCAGTGCCCCCGTCCCGCCTAACCCTGTAGCGTTTGACCACGGGATATAGCCCTTTGACTTTGCACGGATGGGCTTTGACCAGTGGACCTCCCCACCCGGTTGTGTTAGGTCAGCCCATAGGAACACTTTGGAGCAACATCCGGGCCAGACCCACACCAAGATCCCCTCCGTGTAGACCCCACGCGTCCGTTTCCCCCCTCCAGGTGCCGGCGGCGGCGCCGTTCGTGAGGGGGGGCACACCCCGGACACGCGTGCCGGGCGTTTGCAACCGCCACAACACTTCCAGACTTGTGAGAGGCTGCCTACGCAAGATTTGGCGGCATGCTAGCCCCCGAAGGCCGCCGGCCACAGCCGTAGACGCGCGAAGGGCAATCCGCGTAGAGGGAATTTTTTGGATACTTCTCCATCACCAAAAATTATGAAAAAATACCATCCTTCCTATAGCACATGTGCCCACGTCGTGCAAAAAAACTCATGATTTTATCGCGCTTCTAGTATTTAGTAATATTGACACCGCATCATTACGGCAGAGCGTCTACTACAGTGTCATCGCCGTCCGTGAGGGGGGGCCACGCACCGGAGACGCGCCCCGCCTCTTCGGACATGCCACCACACCACCCCGCATGTATCAGCGCCCGGTGCGATGCTCCGGTGGCATTGCTACCCCCCCAGTGCCCCAATTCCGCCTAACCCTGTAGCGTTTGACCACGGGATATAGCCCTTTGACATTGCACGGACGGGCTTTGACCAGTGGACCTCCCCACCCGGTTGTCTTAGGTCAGCCCATAGGAACACTTTGGAGCAACATACGGGCCAGACCCACAGCAAGATCCCCTTCGTGTAGACCCCACGCGTCCGTTTCCCCCATCCAGGTGCCGGCGGCGGCACCGTCCATCAGGGGGGGGGGGCACACCCTAGACACGCGTGCCGGGGCGTTTGCAACCGCCACAACACTTCCAGACTTGTGAGAGGCCGCCTATGCAAGATTTGGCGGTATGCTAGCCCCCGGAGGCCGTCGGCCACAGCCGTAGACGCGCGAAGGGCAATCCGCGTAGAGGGAATTTTTCGGATACTTCTCCATCACCAAAAATTATGAAAAAATACCATCCTTCCTATAGCACATGTGCCCACATCGTGCAAAAAACTCATGATTTTATCGCGCTCCGAGTATTTAGTAATATTGACGCCGCATCGTTACCGCAGAACGTCTACTACAGTGTCATCGCCGTCCGTGAGGGGGGGGGGGCACGCACCGGAGACGCGTTCCGCCTCTTCGGATATGCCACCACACCAACCCGCATGTATGAGGGCCCGGTGCGACGCTCCTGTGGCATTGCTATCCCCCCCCAGTGCCCCCGTCCCGCCTAACCCTGTAGCGTTTGACCACGGGATATAGCCCTTTGACTTTGCACGGACGGGCTTTGACTAGTGGACCTCCCCACCCGGTTGTGTTAGGTCAGCCCATAGGAACACTTTGGAGCAACATCCGGGCCAGACCCACAGCAAGATCCCCTCCGTGTAGACCCCACGCGTCCGTTTCCCCCCTCCAGGTGCCGGCGGCGGCGCCGTCCGTGAGGGGGGGGGCACACCCCGGACACGCGTGCCGGGCGTTTGCAACCGCCACAACACTTCCAGAATTGTGAGAGGCCGCCTACGCAAGATTTGGCGGCATGCTAGCCCCCGGAGGCCGCCGGCCACAGTCGTAGACGCGCGAATGGCAATCCGCGTAGAGGGAATTTTTTGGATACTTCTCCATCACCAAAAATTATGAAAAAATACCATCGTTCCTATAGCACATGTGCCCACGTCGTGCAAAAAAACTCATGATTTTATCACGCTTCGAGTATTTAGTAATATTGACGCCGCATCGTTACGGCAGAGCGTCTACTACCGTGTCATCGCCGTCCGTGAGGGCGGGGCCACGCACCGGAGACGTGTCCCGCCTCTTCGGACAAGCCACCACACCACCCCGCATGTATCAGGGCCCGGTGCGACGCTCCGGTGGCATTGCTACCCCCCTAGTGCCCCTGTCCCGCCTAACCTGTAGCATTTGACCACGGGATCTAGCCGTTTGACTTTGCACGAACAGGCTTTGACCAGTGGACCTCCCCACCCGGTTGTGTTAGGTCAGCCCATAGGAACACTTTGGAGCAACATCCGGGCCAGACCCACAGCAAGATCCCCTTCGTGTAGACCCCACGCGTCCGTTTCCCGCATCCAGGTGTCGGCGGCGGCACCGTCCGTGAGGGGGGGGCACACCCTAGACACGCGTGCCAGGGCGTTTGCAACCGCCACAACACTTCCAGACTTGTGAGAGGCCGCCTACGCAAGATTTGCGGCATGCTAGCCCCCGTAGGCCGCCGGCCACAACCGTAGACGCGCGAAGGGCAATCCGCGTAGAGGGAATTTTTCGGATACTTCTCCATCACCAAAAATTATGAAAAAAATACCATCCTTCCGATAGCACATGTGCCCACATCATGCAAAAAAACTCATGATTTTATCGCGCTCCGAGTATTTAGTAATATTGACGCCGCATCGTTACCACAGAACGTCTACTACCGTGTCATCGCCGTCCGTGAGGGGGGGGCAGGCACCGGAGACGCGTCCTGCCTCTTTGGACATGCCACCACACCACCCCACATGTATGAGGGCCCGGTGCGACGCTCCTGTGGCATTGCTACCCCCCCCCCCCCACCAGTGCCCCCGTCCCGCCTAACCCTGTAGCGTTTGACCACGGGATCTAGCCCTTTGACTTGGCACGAACGGGCTTTGACCAGTGGACCTCCCCACCTGGTTGTGTTAGGTCAGCCCATAGGAACACTTTGGAGCAACATCCGGGCCAAACCCACACCAAGATCCCCTCCGTGTAGACCCCACGCGTCCGTTTCCCCCATCCAGGTGCCGGCGGCGGCACCGTCCGTGAGGGGGGGGGGCACACCCTAGACACGCGTGCCTGGGCGTTTGCAACCGCCAAAACACTTCCAGACTTGTGAGAGGCCGCCTATGCAAGATTTGGCGGCATGCTAGCCCCCGGAGGCCGCCGGCCACAGCCGTAGACGCGCGAAGGGCAATCCGCGTAGAGGGAATTTTTCGGATACTTCTCCATCACCAAAAATTATGAAAAAAATACCATCCTTCCTATAGCACATGTGCCCACATCGTGCAAAAAAACTCATGATTTTATCGCGCTCCGAGTATTTAGTAATATTGACGCCGCATCGTTACCGCAGAACGTCTACTACCGTGTCATCGCCGTCCGTGAGGGGGGGCCACGCACCGGAGACGCGCCCCGCCTCCTCGGACATGCCACCACACCACCCCGCATGTATGAGGGCCCGGTGCGACGCTCTTGTGGCATTGCTACCCCCAAGTGCCCCCGTCCCGTCTAACCCTGTAGCGTTTGACCACGGGATCTAGCCCTTTGACTTTGCACGAATGGGCTTTGACCAGTGGACCTCCCCACCCGGTTGTGTTAGGTCAGCCCATAAGAACACTTTGGAGCAACATCCGGGCCAGACCCACACCAAGATCCCCTCCGTGTAGACCCCACGCGTCCGTTTCCCCCCTCCAGGTGCCGGCGGCGGCGCCGTTCATGAGGGGGGCACACCCCGGACACGCGTGCCGGGCATTTGCAACCGCCACAACACTTCCAGACTTGTGAGAGGCTGCCTACGCAAGATTTGGCGGCATGCTAGCCCCCGGAGGCCGCCGGCCACAGCCGTAGACACGCGAAGGGCAATCCGCGTAGAGGGAATTTTTTGGATACTTCTCCATCACCAAAAATTATGAAAAAATACCATCCTTCCTATAGCACATGTGCCCACGTCGTGCAAAAAAACTCATGATTTTATCGCGCTTCTAGTATTTAGTAATATTGACGCCGCATCGTTACGGCAGAGCGTCTACTACAGTGTCATCGCCGTCCGTGAGGGGGGGGGGCACGCACCGGAGACGCGCCCCGCCTCTTCGGACATGCCACCACACCACTCCGCATGTATCAGGGCCCGGTGCGATGCTCCGGTGGCATTGCTACCCCCCCCCCCCCCAGTGCCCCCATTCCGCCTAACCTTGTAGCGTTTGACCCCGGGATATAGCCCTTTGACATTGCACGAACGGGCTTTGAACAGTGGACCTCCCCACCCGGTTGTCTTAGGTCAGCCCATAGGAACACTTTGGAGCAACATCCGGGCCAGACCCACAGCAAGATCCCCTTCGTGTAGACCCCACGCGTCCGTTTCCCCCATCCAGGTGCCAGCGGTGGCACCGTCCATCAGGGGGGCACACCCTAGACACGCGTGCCGGGGCGTTTGCAACCGCCACAACACTTCCAGACTTGTGAGAGGCCGCCTATGCAAGATTTGGCGGTATGCTAGCCCCCGGAGGCCGTCGGCCACAGCCGTAGACGCGCGAAGGGCAATCCGCGTAGAGGGAATTTTTCGGATACTTCTCCATCACCAAAAATTATGAAAAAATACCATCCTTCCTATAGCACATGTGCCCACATCGTGCAAAAAACTCATGATTTTATCGCGCTCTGAGTATTTAGTAATATTGACGTCGCATCGTTACCGCAGAACTTATACTACAGTGTCATCGCCGTCCGTGAGGGGGGGGGGCACGCACCGGAGACGCGTCCCGCCTCTTCGGATATGCCACCACACCACCCCGCATGTATGAGGGCCCGGTGCGACGCTCCTGTGGCATTGCTATCCCCCCAGTGCCCCCGTCCCGCCTAACCCTGTAGCGTTTGACCACGGGATATAGCCCTTTGACTTTGCACGGACGGGCTTTGACCAGTGGACCTCCCCACCCGGTTGTGTTAGGTCAGCCCATAGGAACACTTTGGAGCAACATCCGGGCCAGACCCACAGCAAGATCCCCTCCGTGTAGACCCCACGCGTCCGTTTCCCCCCTCCAGGTGCCGGCGGCGGCGCCGTCCATGAGGGGGGGGGGGCACACCCCGGACACGCGTGCCGGGCGTTTGCAACCGCCACAACACTTCCAGAATTGTGAGAGGCCGCCTACGCAAGATTTGGCGGCATGCTAGCCCCCGGAGGCCGCCGGCCACAGTCGTAGACGCGCGAATGGCAATCCGCGTAGAGGGAATTTTTTGGATACTTCTCCATCACCAAAAATTATGAAAAAATACCATCGTTCCTATAGCACATGTGCCCACGTCGTGCAAAAAAACTCATGATTTTATCACGCTTCGAGTATTTAGTAATATTGACGCCGCATCGTTACGGCAGAGCGTCTACTACCGTGTCATCGCCGTCCGTGAGGGCGGGGCCACGCACCGGAGACGTGTCCCGCCTCTTCGGACAAGCCACCACACCACCCCGCATGTATCAGGGCCCGGTGCGACGCTCCGGTGGCATTGCTACCCCCCTAGTGCCCCTGTCCCGCCTAACCTGTAGCATTTGACCACGGGATCTAGCCGTTTGACTTTGCACGAACGGGCTTTGACCAGTGGACCTCCCCACCCGGTTGTGTTAGGTCAGCCCATAGGAACACTTTGGAGCAACATCCGGGCCAGACCCACAGCAAGATCCCCTTCGTGTAGACCCCACGCGTCCGTTTCCCGCATCCAGGTGCCGGCGGCGGCACCGTCCGTGAGGGGGGGGCACACCCTAGACACGCGTGCCAGGGCGTTTGCAACCGCCACAACACTTCCAGACTTGTGAGAGGCCGCCTACGCAAGATTTGCGGCATGCTAGCCCCCGTAGGCCGCCGGCCACAACCGTAGACGCGCGAAGGGCAATCCGCGTAGAGGGAATTTTTCGGATACTTCTCCATCACCAAAAATTATGAAAAAAATACCATCCTTCCTATAGCACATGTGCCCACATCATGCAAAAAAACTCATGATTTTATCGCGCTCCGAGTATTTAGTAATATTGGCGCCGCATCGTTACCACAGAACGTCTACTACCGTGTCATTGCCGTCCGTGAGGGGGGGCCAGGCACCGGAGACGCGTCCCGCCTCTTTGGACATGCCACCACACAACCCAACATGTATGAGGGCCCGGTGCGACGCTCCTGTGGCATTGCTACCCCCCCCCCCCCCCCCCAGTGCCCCCGTCCCGCCTAACCCTGTAGCGTTTGACCACGGGATCTAGCCCTTTGACTTTGCACGAACGGGCTTTGACCAGTGGACCTCCCCACCTGGTTGTGTTAGGTCAGCCCATAGGAACACTTTGGAGCAACATCCGGGCCAAACCCACACCAAGATCCCCTCCGTGTAGACCCCACGCGTCCGTTTCCCCCATCCAGGTGCCGGCGGCGGCACCGTCCGTGAGGGGGGGGCACACCCTAGACACGCGTGCCTGGGCGTTTGCAACCGCCACAACACTTCCAGACTTGTGAGAGGCCGCCTACGCAAGATTTGGCGGCATGCTAGCCCCCGGAGGCCGCCGGCCACAGCCGTAGACGCGCGAAGGGCAATCCGCGTAGAGGGAATTTTTCGGATACTTCTCCATCACCAAAAATTATGAAAAAAATACCATCCTTCCTATAGCACATGTGCCCACATCGTGCAAAAAAACTCATGATTTTATCGCGCTCCGAGTATTTAGTAATATTGACGCCGCATCGTTACCGCAGAACGTCTACTACCGTGTCATCGCCGTCCGTGAGGGGGGGCCACGCACCGGAGACGCGCCCCGCCTCCTCGGACATGCCACCACACCACCCCGCATGTATGAGGGCCCGGTGCGACGCTCCTGTGGCATTGCTACCCCCCAGTGCCCCCGTCCCGTCTAACCCTGTAGCGTTTGACCACGGGATCTAGCCCTTTGACTTTGCACGAATGGGCTTTGACCAGTGGACCTCCCCACCCGGTTGTGTTAGGTCAGCCCATAAGAACACTTTGGAGCAACATCCGGGCCAGACCCACACCAAGATCCCCTCCGTGTAGACCCCACGCGTCCGTTTCCCCCCTCCAGGTGCCGGCGGCGGCGCCGTTCGTGAGGGGGGCACACCCCGGACACGCGTGCCGGGCATTTGCAACCGCCACAACACTTCCAGACTTGTGAGAGGCTGCCTACGCAAGATTTGGCGGCATGCTAGCCCCCGGAGGCCGCCGGCCACAGCCGTAGACACGCGAAGGGCAATCCGCGTAGAGGGAATTTTTTGGATACTTCTCCATCACCAAAAATTATGAAAAAATACCATCCTTCCTATAGCACATGTGCCCACGTCGTGCAAAAAAACTCATGATTTTATCGCGCATCTAGTATTTAGTAATATTGACGCCGCATCGTTACGGCAGAGCGTCTACTACAGTGTCATCGCCGTCCGTGAGGGGGGGGCACGCACCGGAGACGCGCCCCGCCTCTTCGGACATGCCACCACACCACTCTGCATGTATCAGGGCCCGGTGCGATGCTCCGGTGGCATTGCTACCCCCCCCCCCCCAGTGCCCCCATTCCGCCTAACCTTGTAGCGTTTGACCACGGGATATAGCCCTTTGACATTGCACGAACGGGCTTTGACCAGTGGACCTCCCCACCCGGTTGTCTTAGGTCAGCCCATAGGAACACTTTGGAGCAACATCCGGGCCAGACCCACAGCAAGATCCCCTTCGTGTAGACCCCACGCGTCCGTTTCCCCCATCCAGGTGCCGGCGGTGGCACCGTCCATCAGGGGGGCACACCCTAGACACGCGTGCCGGGGCGTTTGCAACCGCCACAACACTTCCAGACTTGTGAGAGGCCGCCTATGCAAGATTTGGCGGTATGCTAGCCCCCGGAGGCCGTCGGCCACAGCCGTAGACGCGCGAAGGGCAATCCGCGTAGAGGGAATTTTTCGGATACTTCTCCATCACCAAAAATTATGAAAAAATACCATCCTTCCTATAGCACATGTGCCCACATCGTGCAAAAAACTCATGATTTTATCGCGCTCTGAGTATTTAGTAATATTGACGTCGTATCGTTACCGCAGAACTTATACTACAGTGTCATCGCCGTCCGTGAGGGGGGGGGGGCACGCACCGGAGACGCGTCCCGCCTCTTCGGATATGCCACCACACCACCCCGCATGTATGAGGGCCCGGTGCGACGCTCCTGTGGCATTGCTATCCCCCCCCCAGTGCCCCCGTCCCGCCTAACCCTGTAGCGTTTGACCACGGGATATAGCCCTTTGACTTTGCACGGACGGGCTTTGACCAGTGGACCTCCCCACCCGGTTGTGTTAGGTCAGCCCATAGGAACACTTTGGAGCAACATCCGGGCCAGACCCACAGCAAGATCCCCTCCGTGTAGACCCCACGCGTCCGTTTCCCCCCTCCAGGTGCCGGCGGCGGCGCCGTCCATGAGGGGGGGGGGGCACACCCCGGACACGCGTGCCGGGCGTTTGCAACCGCCACAACACTTCCAGAATTGTGAGAGGCCGCCTACGCAAGATTTGGCGGCATGCTAGCCCCCGGAGGCCGCCGGCCACAGTCGTAGACGCGCGAAGGGCAATCCGCGTAGAGGGAATTTTTTGGATACTTCTCCATCACCAAAAATTATGAAAAAATACCATCGTTCCTATATCACATGTGCCCACGTCGTGCAAAAAAACTCATGATTTTATCACGCTTCGAGTACTTAGTAATATTGACGCCGCATCGTTACGGCAGAGCGTCTACTACCGTGTGATCGCCGTCCGTGAGGGCGGGGCCACGCACCGGAGACGTGTCCCGCCTCTTCCGACAAGCCACCACACCACCCCGCATGTATCAGGGCCCGGTGCGACGCTCCGGTGGCATTGCTACCCCCCTAGTGCCCCTGTCCCGCCTAACCCTGTAGCGTTTGACCACGGGATCTAGCCCTTTGACTTTGCACGAACGGGCTTTGACCAGTGGACCTCCCCATCCGGTTGTGTTAGGTCAGCCCATAGGAACACTTTGGAGCAACATCCGGGCCAGACCCACAGCAAGATCCCCTTCGTGTAGACCCCACGCGTCCGTTTCCCCCATCCAGGTGCCGGCGGCGGCACCGTCCGTGAGGGGGGGGGCACACCCTAGACACGCGTGCCAGGGCGTTTGCAACCGCCACAACACTTCCAGACTTGTGAGAGGCCGCCTACGCAAGATTTGCGGCATGCTAGCCCCCGTAGGCCGCCGGCCACAACCGTAGACGCGCGAAGGGCAATCCGCGTAGAGGGAATTTTTCGGATACTTCTCCATCACCAAAAATTATGAAAAAAATACCATCCTTCCTATAGCACATGTGCCCACATCATGCAAAAAAACTCATGATTTTATCGCGCTCCGAGTATTTAGTAATATTGACGCCGCATCGTTACCACAGAACGTCTACTACCGTGTCATCGCCGTCCGTGAGGGGGGGCCAGGCACCGGAGACGCGTCCCGCCTCTTTGGACATGCCACCACACAACCCAACATGTATGAGGGCCCGGTGCGACGCTCCTGTGGCATTGCTACCCCCCCCCCCCCCAGTGCCCCCGTCCCGCCTAACCCTGTAGCGTTTGACCACGGGATCTAGCCCTTTGACTTTGCACGAACGGGCTTTGACCAGTGGACCTCCCCACCTGGTTGTGTTAGGTCAGCCCATAGGAACACTTTGGAGCAACATCCGGGCCAGACCCACACCAAGATCCCCTCCGTGTAGACCCCACGCGTCCGTTTCCCCCATCCAGGTGCCGGCGGCGGCACCGTCCGTGAGGGGGGGGGGCCACAACCCGGACACGCGTGCCGGGGCGTTTGCAACCGCCACAACACTTCCAGACTTATGAGAGGACGCCTACGCAAGATTTGGCGGCATGCTAGCCCCCGGAGGCCGCCGGCCACAGCCGTAGACGCGCGAAGGGCAATCCGCGTAGAGGGAGTTTTTTGGATACTTCTCCATCACCAAAAATTATGAAAAAATACCATGCTTCCTATAGCACATGTGCCCACGTCGTGCAAAAAAAACTCATGATTTTATCGCGCTCTGAGTATTTAGTAATATTGACGCCGCATCGTTACCGCAGAACGTCTACTACCGTGTCATCGCCGTCCCTGAGGGGGGGCCACGCACCGGAGACGCGTCCCGCCTCTTCGGACATGCCACGACACCACCCCGCATGTATGAGGGCCCGGTGCGATGCTCCCGTGGCATTGCTACCGCCCCCCCCCAGTGCCCCCGTCCCGCCTAACCCTGTAGCGTTTGACCACAGGATATAGCCCTTTGACATTGCACGGACGGGCTTTGACCAGTGGACCTCCCCACCCGGTTGTGTTAGGTCAGCCCATAGGAACACTTTGGAGCAACATCCGGGCCAGACCCACAGCAAGATCCCCTCCGTGTAGACCCCACGCGTCCGTTTCCCCCCTCCAGGTGCCGGCGGCGGCGCCGTCTGTGAGGGGGGGCACACCCCGGACACGCGTGCCGGGCGTTTGCAACCGCCACAACACTTCCAGACTTGTGAGAGGCCGCCTACGCAAGATTTGGCGGCATGCTAGCCGCCGGAGGCTGCCGGCCACAGCCGTAGACGCGCGAAGGGCAATCCGCGTAGAGGGAATTTTTCGGATACTTCTCCATCACCAAAAATTATGAAAAAATACCATCCTTCCTATAGCACATGTGCCCACATCGTGCAAAAAAACTCATGATTTTATCGCGCTCCGAGTATTTAGTAATATTGACGCCGCATCGTTACCGCAGAACGTCTACTACCGTGTCATCGCCGTCCGTGAGGGGGGGCCACGCACCGGAGACGCGTCCCGCCTCTTCGGACATGCCACCACACCACCCCGCATATATGAGGGCCCGGTGCGATGCTCCTGTGGCATTGCTACCCCCCCCCCCCAGTGCCCCCGTCCCGCCTAACCCTGTAGCGTTTGACCACGGGATCTAGCCCTTTGACTTTGCACGGACGGGCTTTGACCAGTGGACCTCCCCACCCGGTTGTGTTAGGTCAGCCCATAGGAACACTTTGGAGCAACATCCGGGCCAGACCCACAGCAAGATCCCCTCCGTGTAGACCCCACGCGTCTGTTTCCCCCTTCCAGGTGCCGGTGGCGGCGCCGTCCGTGAGGGGGGGCACACCCCGGACACGCGTGCCGGGCGTTTGCAACCGCCACAACACTTCCAGACTTGTGAGAGGCCGCCTACGCAAGATTTGGCGGCATGCTAGCCCCCGGAGGCTGCCGGCCACAGCCGTAGACGCGCGAAGGGCAATCCGCGTAGAGGGAGTTTCTCAGATACTTCTCCATCACCAAAAATTATGAAAAAAATACCATCCTTCCTAAGCACATGTGCCCACGTCGTGCAAAAAAACTCATGATTTTATCGTGCTCCGAGTATTTAGTAATATTGACACCGCATCGTTACCGCAGAACGTCTACTACCGTGTCATCGCCGTCCCTGAGGGGGGGCCACGCACCGGAGACGCGTCCCGCCTCTTCGGACATGCCACCACAACACCCCGCATGTATCAGGGCCTAGTGCGACGCTCCGGTGGCATTGCTACCCGCCCCCAGTGCCCCCGTCCCGCCTAACCCTGTAGCGTTTGACCACGGGATCTAGCCCTTTGACTTTGCACGGACGGGCTTTGACCAATGGACCTCCCCACCCGGTTGTGTTAGGTCAGCCCATAGGAACACTTTGGAGCAACATCCGGGCCAGACCCACAGCAAGATCCCCTCCGTGTAGACCCCACGCGTCCGTTTCCCCCCTACAGGTGCCGGCGGCGGCGCCGTCCGTGAGGGGGGGCACACCCCGGACACGCGTGCCGGGCGTTTGCAACCGCCACAACACTTCCAGACTTGTGAGAGGCCGCCTACGCAAGATTTGGCGGCATGCTAGCCCCCGGAGGCCGCCGGCCACAGCCGTAGACGCACGAAGGGCAATCGGCGTAGAGGGAATTTTTTGGATACTTCTCCATCACCAAAAATTATGAAAAAATACCACCGTTCCTATAGCACATGTGCCCACGTCGTGCAAAAAAACCCTTGATTTTATCACGCTCCGAGTATTTAGTAATATTGACGCCGCATCGTTACGGCAGAGCGTCTACTACCGTGTCATCGCCGTCCGTGAGGGGCGGCCATGCCCCGGAGACGCGTCCCGCCTCTCCGGATATGCCACCACACCACCCCGCATGTATGAGGGCCCGGTGCGACGCTCCGGTGGCATTGCTACCCCCCCCAGTACCCCCGTCCCGCCTAACCCTGTAGCGTTTGACCACGGGATCTAGCCCTTTGACTTTGCACGGACGGGCTTTGAGCAGTGGACCTCCCCACCCGGTTGTGTTAGGTCAGCCCATAGGAACACTTTGGAGCAACATCCGGGCCAGACCCATAGCAAGATCCCCTCCGTGTAGACCCCACGCGTCTGTTTCCCCCTTCCAGGTGCCGGCGGCGGCGCCGTCCGTGAGGGGGGGCACACCCCGGACACGCGTGCCGGGCGTTTGCAACCGCCACAACACTTCCAGACTTGTGAGAGGCCGCCTACGCAAGATTTGGCGGCATGCTAGCCCCCGGAGGCCGCCGGCCACAGCCGTAGACGCGCGAAGGGCAATCCGCGTAGAGGGAGTTTCTCGGATACTTCTCCATCACCAAAAATTATGAAAAAAATACCATCCTTCCTAGAGCACATGTGCCCACGTCGTGCAAAAAAACTCATGATTTTATCGTGCTCCGAGTATTTAGTAATATTGACACCGCATCGTTACCGCAGAACGTCTACTACCGTGTCATCGCCGTCCCTGAGGAGGGGCCACGCACCGGAGACGCGTCCCGCCTCTTCGGACATGCCACCACACCACCCCGCATGTATCAGGGCCTAGTGCGACGCTCCAGTGGCATTGCTACCCCCCCCCCCCCCCCCCCAGTGCCCCCGTCCCGCCTAACCCTGTAGCGTTTGACCACGGGATCTAGCCCTTTGACTTTGCACGGACGGGCTTTGACCAGTGGACCTCCCCACCCGGTTGTGTTAGGTCAGCCCATAGGAACACTTTGGAGCAACATCCGGGCCAGACCCACAGCAAGATCCCCTCCGTGTAGACCCCACGCGTCTGTTTCCCCCCTACAGGTGCCGGCGGCGGCGCCGTCCGTGAGGGGGGGCACACCCCGGACACGCGTGCCGGGCGTTTGCAACCGCCACAACACTTCCAGACTTGTGAGAGGCCGCCTACGCAAGATTTGGCGGCATGCTAGCCCCCGGAGGCCGCCGGCCACAGCCGTAGACGCACGAAGGGCAATCGGCGTAGAGGGAATTTTTTGGATACTTCTCCATCACCAAAAATTATGAAAAAATACCACCGTTCCTATAGCACATGTGCCCACGTCGTGCAAAAAAACCCTTGATTTTATCACGCTCCGAGTATTTAGTAATATTGACGCCGCATCGTTACGGCAGAGCGTCTACTACGGTGTCATCGCCGTCCGTGAGGGGCGGCCACGCCCCGGAGACGCGTCCCGCCTCTCCGGACATGGCACCACACCACCCCGCATGTATGAGGGCCCGGTGCGACGCTCCGGTGGCATTGCTACCCCCCCTCCCCCCAGTGCCCCCGTCCCGCCTAACCCTGTAGCGTTTGACCACGGGATCTAGCCCTTTGACTTTGCACGGACGGGCTTTGAGCAGTGGACCTCCCCACCCGGTTGTGTTAGGTCAGCCCATAGGAACACTTTGGAGCAACATCCGGGCCAGACCCATAGCAAGATCCCCTCCGTGTAGACCCCACGCGTCTGTTTCCCCCTTCTAGGTGCCGGCGGCGGCGCCGTCCGTGAGGGGGGGCACACCCCGGACACGCGTGCCGGGCGTTTGCAACCGCCACAACACTTCCAGACTTGTGAGAGGCCGCCTACGCAAGATTTGGCGGCATGCTAGCCCCCGGAGGCCGCCGGCCACAGCCGTAGACGCGCGAAGGGCAATCCGCGTAGAGGGAGTTTCTCGGATACTTCTCCATCACCAAAAATTATGAAAAAAATACCATCCTTCCTAGAGCACATGTGCCCACGTCGTGAAAAAAAACTCTTGATTTTATCTTGCTCCGAGTATTTAGTAATATTGACACCGCATCGTTACCGCAGAACGTCTACTACCGTGTCATCGCCGTCCCTGAGGGGGGGCCACGCACCGGAGACGCGTCCCGCCTCTTCGGACATGCCACCACACCACCCCGCATGTATCAGGGCCTAGTGCGACGCTCCGGTGGCATTGCTACCCCCCCCCCCCAGTGCCCCCGTCCCGCCTAACCCTGTAGCGTTTGACCACGGGATCTAGCCCTTTGACTTTGCACGGACGGGCTTTGACCAGTGGACCTCCCCACCCGGTTGTGTTAGGTCAGCCCATAGGAACACTTTGGAGCAACATCCGGGCCAGACCCACAGCAAGATCCCCTCCGTGTAGACCCCACGCGTCTGTTTCCCCCCTACAGGTGCCGGCGGCGGCGCCGTCCGTGAGGGGGGGCACACCCCGGACACGCGTGCCGGGCGTTTGCAACCGCCACAACACTTCCAGACTTGTGAGAGGCCGCCTACGCAAGATTTGGCGGCATGCTAGCCCCCGGAGGCCGCCGGCCACAGCCGTAGACGCACGAAGGGCAATCGGCGTAGAGGGAATTTTTTGGATACTTCTCCATCACCAAAAATTATGAAAAAATACCACCGTTCCTATAGCACATGTGCCCACGTCGTGCAAAAAAACTCTTGATTTTATCACGCTCCGAGTATTTAGTAATATTGACGCCGCATCGTTACGGCAGAGCGTCTACTACCGTGTCATCGCCGTCCGTGAGGGGCGGCCACGCTCCGGAGACGCGTCCCGCCTCTCCGGACATGCCACCACACCACCCCGCATGTATGAGGGCCCGGTGCGACGCTCCGGTGGCATTGCTACCCCCCCCCCCCCAGTGCCCCCGTCCCGCCTAACCCTGTAGCGTTTGACCACGGGATCTAGCCCTTTGACTTTGCACAGACGGGCTTTGAGCAGTGGACCTCCCCACCCGGTTGTGTTAGGTCAGCCCATAGGAACACTTTGGAGCAACATCCGGGCCAGACCCACAGCAAGATCCCCTCCGTGTAGACCCCACGCATCTGTTTCCCCCTTCCAGGTGCCGGCGGCGGCGCCGTCCGTGAGGGGGGCACACCCCGGACACGCGTGCCGGGCGTTTGCAACCGCCACAACACTTCCAGACTTGTGAGAGGCCGCCTACGCAAGATTTGGCGGCATGCTAGCCCCCGGAGGCCGCCGGCCACAGCCGTAGACGCGCGAAGGGCAATCCGCGTAGAGGGAGTTTCTCGGATACTTCTCCATCACCAAAAATTATGAAAAAAATACCATCCTTCCTAGAGCACATGTGCCCACGTCGTGCAAAAAAACTCTTGATTTTATCGTGCTCCGAGTATTTAGTAATATTGACACCGCATCGTTACCGCAGAACGTCTACTACCGTGTCATCGCCGTCCCTGAGGGGGGGCCACGCACCGGAGACGCATCCCGCCTCTTCGGACATGCCACCACACCACCCCGCATGTATCAGGGCCCAGTGCGATGCTCCGGTGGCATTGCTACCCCCCCCCCCAGTGCCCCCGTCCCGCCTAACCCTGTAGCGTTTGACCACGGGATCTAGCCCTTTGACTTTGCACGGACGGGCTTTGACCAGTGGACCTCCCCACCCGGTTGTGTTAGGTCAGCCCATAGAACACTTTGGAGCAACATCCGGGCCAGACCCACAGCAAGATCCCCTCCGTGTAGACCCCACGCGTCTGTTTCCCCCCTCCAGGTGCCGGCGGCGGCGCCGTCCGTGAGGGGGGGGGGGCACACCCCGGACACGCGTGCCGGGCGTTTGCAACCGCCACAACACTTCCAGACTTGTGAGAGGCCGCCTACGCAAGATTTGGCGGCATGCTAGCCCCCGGAGGCCGCCGGCCACAGCCGTAGACGCACGAAGGGCAATCGGCGTAGAGGGAATTTTTTGGATACTTCTCCATCACCAAAAATTATGAAAAAATACCATCGTTCCTATAGCACATGTGCCCACGTCGTGCAAAAAAACTCTTGATTTTATCACGCTCCGAGTATTTAGTAATATTGACGCCGCATCGTTACGGCAGAGCGTCTACTACCGTGTCATCGCCGTCTGTGAGGGGGGGGGCACGCACCGGAGACGTGTCCCACCTCTTCGGACATGCCACCACACCACCCCGCATGTATCAGGGCCCGGTGCGACGCTCCGGTGGCATTGCTACCCCCCTAGTGCCCCCGTCCCGCCTAACCCTGTAGCGTTTGACCCCGGGATGTAGCCCTTTGACTTTGCACGGACTTGCTTTAACCAGTGGACCTCCCCACCCGGTTGTGTTAGGTCAGCCCATAGGAAAACTTTGGAGAAACATTCGGGCCAGATGTTGCCGTGGGCCTATGGGCTGACCTTACACAACCGGGTGGATACGTCTACTGCTCAAAGCCCGTCCGTGCAAAGTCAAACGGGTAGATGCCGTGGTCAAATGCTACAGGGTTAGGCGGGACGGGGGCCCTAGGGTGTAGCAATGCCACCGGAGCGTCGCACCGGGACCTCATACAAGCCGCGTGCCGGGTGTCTACGCCTGCCACCATGCTTATATAACCGTAGGAGGGCCACCGCAACAACTGGCGGCATTGCTACCCTCCAGGTACCCCGTCCCGTCTAACCCTGACACAGACGACCGCCGGGTCTATCCCTTTGACTTTCGCTGGACGTAGTTTGACTGGTGGACCTTTTCACCTTGTTGTCATAGCCCAGCCATAGCTACACCCCCAACACAGTCCCGGCACAACCCACCCCAAGATTCCCTCTGCGTCGGCCCGGCGTGGCCGTTTCCCCCCTCAGGGGCACGGCGGCATCGACGCCCGTGAGGGGGGAGGGGGCACACCCCGGAGCCGCGTGCCTGCGCCTGCCACCATGTTTCCACAACCGTAGGAGGGCCCACCGCAACACCTGGCGGCATTGCTACCCCCCATAGGTACCCTGCCCGTCCCGTCTAACCTCTCCGTGACACGACGGAAGAAGGCCCGTGTGGGGGGCAATCGATATATGTTTTCTGTACATTTAAGTTAATGAAATTAGTGTTGAAAAAAATTTAAAAAAAATAAGAGAAATTACAAAAAATATAAAAATATTATTAGAAATCTAAACGCCTACGGCAAAAACCATGGGCCAGGCCTAGGCGCTAGCCGTCGGCATAGAAATGCCACCCCACGGGACCGGCGAACGACGCGGATCGATGACGTGGCGGCGCGGCGGATGGATGACGCCGGCGTAGCTATGCCGACGGCCACCGTTAGCCCGTCGGCGTAGCCTGACGCCGTCAAACTGTCATCGCCGCCCGGGTAGACGGGCCCACGCGATATGCCGACGGCCTGCTCTATGCCGACGGCCCCGTCGGTATATTCAAAGAAACGCCGACGGCTTATCTATGCCGACGGCCCCCGTCGGCATAGATGGTTATACGCCGACGGCCTTTCCACGCCGACGGCTTTTATTGGGCCGTCGGGGTATGCCCATATATGCCGACAGAGGCCGTCCGCATAGATATGGCCGTCGGCAAAACTAGTTTTTCTGGTAGTGAGGGGGGTAGAGCAGACGGGGCAATCCAAGACGTCGGTTCACATGATGACAATGGCATGCTGCTTCCTGACGATGTCCTCTCCCTCTTGCTGACCTTCTCCTCCTTGTTTGATCTTGCTACCATTGCTGCAGCTGTTCCCCTCCAGCTGGCAGCAATTTCTTAGCATGTTAGCAACGAAGAAGCAAAAATTCATCGTTTGTTATTAGTATAAGAACTGCACAATTTCGTGGATGGGTCTGCAGATGTGGTAGCAAAATGGGAGTTTCAGCAAAATTTGGGTACTGTGTAGGGATGGTTAGATCGGAGACTGAAATGCGCACGTGATAGCCTAGTGACAAATTGAACGACAGAGAGAAAACAGAGAATTTGTGCCGCGTACTTTTTTTGGCTTTTTCATTCTTCTTTGTATTACAGAACAGATCAAGATCCTAAAGTTGGCAAAGTGGCCCAAGGACAAAACTGGAGCTAGAAACTACATCCCAGGCCGACGTGAACATGCACGTTTCAGCCTACTACAAAGATTTCGACATTGCCGCTACTGAAAATATATCTAAATCTGGAGCTAGAAACTGAAACTGAAAAAAGCTGACAGGAAACAGCAAATTTAATCTAACGGTGATCGGAGGGCGAATCTCTGCAGGATTTCAGGGGCAATAACATAAAAACCGCAAGAACCACCAATTGACGCATTGAGTATTTGAGTTACCTGCAAGATGTGAGAGATGTCCATCCACGTGGTGCCCTCTCCCTCTTGCCGACCATCTCCTCCTTCCTTGACCACCTTGGTCACGCTGTTGCTCTTCCCCTCCATCACCATTCTAGCCAGTTCCTCTCGTCAACGCTGCAGATTAGAACCTCACTGGTAAAGCAATTATAACAGTTCTATCTACAGTAATACAGATTTATGGGGGGTTTTACGTATGGCGGGGATCTGCGACGATTTCGTGGGTTTCATTCACCAGAATTTCGGGGACTCCCGTGAGGGCGAATAGATGTAAACCGCACACACAAAATGGGGGAGGGAAATATCGCACACGCACTAAGTGGTCGGGAACGCTAACAATGGCGAAGTGGAAGCGGAGCTCTTGACTCACCTGGTTGGGCGGAGAAGAAGCAGGCGGTGGAAGCGGAGCTCTACTCACCGGGTTGGGCGCGTGGAGGTCGGGAGGAGAGCGGCGCTGGGGTTTTTCTCGTGCTGCTGCCGGCGCCGAGGGCGGCGGTGAGGATGTGGACGTGTGAATGCGACGCTACCCTTGCTCCGGCTAGATCCAAGGCCCGAAAGCCCAGCCCGCTCAGGCCCAACTGCTACCCAGAAAGCAAAGCTAACGAGTTTTTTTTTTGCAGAATAACGAGAAAAATAATTGCCAATCGAATCGCATTTGAAAGATTTTCAAAACTTGGAGAAGAGATGTGACAAATAACACACAAAGGCTCATCTCGTCACAGCTAATTATTTTGTTTGGCTATGTCCCCATGCATTTTTGTAGTCTGCTGGATGAGTTGCAATGCATCGCTTCCCGGCCCTTGTGGTGTGAAAACTGTGGGATTATTACATATGTTTTTTTTTATGAAAGTGGCTATCACCTCTATTACTAGATTATTGAAAACTTCCTTTCATATCTTTGAAAAAAAATGTGTTGTTTATAATGTTTTCATGAGATAGCAATTTTAGTTTCCATAATATTGTTATTGGACAGAGCAAGTGATTCTCAGAGTAATCATGTCCTGAAGATTGTAGCATATGGACTGAAGATAGGCGGATTGAATTGGTGCGATGAAATACTAATTCGAACACTCATCTACACTTCTACTGCTACTCTTACTCCAGTTCAGATTCATGACAGTAAAACGGAACCTACTTCATCGATTGTAGAGTTTCAACTCTCAACATGTGGTGTGTTGAGTATATTTTGTACGTGTATATTGTGTATAGGGACTACCTCCTGTTTTCTCTGTATAGTTGAGATTATGGCCCTCGTCTGTATTTATATATACGTGCCTGGTGCATCGATCAATACATCGCGATTGCACAGCCCATAACTTGTCCCTCTACATGGTATCTATCGCAGCACGATCCTAAACCCTAAGACGCCACCGCCGCCACGCCTCTACGCGCCGCCGCTTCAACCCGCTGTCGCCACTAGCCGCCGCCGCGGCCTCCTCGGTCGCCGCCGCTGCCGCTAGTCGCCGCCGCCTCCCACCGCCGCGGCCTCTCCAAAGCCGATGCCGCCACCGATCGCCACCTCGCTTCCGCTCCTTCCCGCCACCTCACGCCGCACCACTCCCGCGCCGTGACCACCTCCCACCAGCGCCGCTCCAGCGCACCCTGCCACCCAACCCCGCACCGCACCTTCCTCCCGCGCCGCGCCACGCGTCGAAAACCCTAATCCTAGCCATGAGTTCCTCCTCCACCATCTCCAATCCTTTCGCCGGACCCGATGTCACTCTCGTCCGCAACCTGAACATCCACGAGCGCGTCCCGGTGAAACTGGATCAATCCACCTCCTCCTACTCCGCTTGGAAGCGGTGTTTCTCGCTGGTGTTCCGTGAGTACCTCCTTCATGGCCACATCGACGGCACCGTGGATTCGACCCTCATGATCCATGAAGAGGAGTGGATGATCCTTGATGCCAACATCACCCGTTGGTTCTACCTCACCATCTCCACCGACCTCTTTCACATCGTGGTGGATGACGACGACGACGCCTACGCCATCTAGACCAAGCTCAACGGCCTCTTCACCGACAACAAGCTGCAGCGCAAGGTCCTTCTCGACGGCGAGTTTTACGGGTGCCAGCAGCTCGACTCGTCCATCGACGATTTTTGCATGCGCCTGAAAAAGCTCGACGATGAGCTCCGCGATCTCGGGGAGACGGTTGGCGACGAGCTCCTCGTCAGCACCCTGAACGCCGATCTCAACGAGGATTTTGGGAACGCCGCCTCCAACCTTACCCTCATCCCGGAGCCTACTTTCGCTAAGGTGGTGGCGTACCTCAAGCTGGAGGAGCACCGGATGAGGATGGCACGGACTCGGGCGACCCACACCGCCCTCGTTGCCGGCACCCGCGGGGACCAAGCCCGCAACCGCCGCGCCCGACGCCGCCCCAGCCGGCTGCGCCCGCCTTCCCGCCAGGTTTCCCGCCCGCCCCGGCCACTCCCTTCCCGCCGCCCCAGCCGGCGGCCAATGGGGGCGGGTCGTCGCGGCGGCCGTCGTGATGTGTACTACACAACCTTCTTCTTGTAGACGTTGTTGGGCCTCCAAGTGCAGAGGTTTGTAGGACAGTAGCAAATTTCCCTCAAGTGGATGACCTAAGGTTTATCAATCCGTAGGAGGCATAGGATGAAAATGGTCTCTCTCAAGAAACCCTGCAACCAAATAACAAAGAGTCCCTTGTGTCCCCAAGGCACCCAATACAATGGTAAATTGTATAGGTGCACTAGTTCGGCGAAGAGATGGTGATACAAGTGGTATATGGATAGTAGATAATAGTTTTTGTAATCTGAAAATATAAAAACAGCAAGGTAGCAAGTGATAAAAGTGAGCATAAACTGTATTGCAATGATAGGAAATAAGGCCTAGGGTTCATACTTTCGCTAGTGCAAGTTCCCTCAACAATAATAGCGTAATTGGATCACATAACTATCCCTAAGCATGCAACAAAGAGTCACTCCAAAGTCACTAATAGCGGAGAACAAACGAAGAGATTATGGTAGGGTACGAAACCACCTCAAAGTTATTCTTTCCAATCAATCCGTTGGGCTATTCCTATAAGTGTCACAAACAGCCCTAGAGTTCGTAATAGAATAACACCTTAAGACACAAATCAACCAAAACCCTAATGTCACCTAGATACTCCAATGTCACCTCAAGTATCCGTGGGTATGATTATACGACATGCGTCACACAATCTTAGATTCATCTATTCAACCAACACATAGAACCTCAAATAGTGCCCCGAAGTTTCTATCAGAGAATCACGACGAAAACGTGTGCCAACCCCTATGCATAGGTTCATGGGCGGAACCCGCAAGTTGGTCACCAAAACATACATCAAGTGAATCACGTGGTATCCCATTGTCACCACAAATACGCACGGCAAGACATACATCAAGTGTTCTCAAATCTTTAAAGACTCAATCCGATAAGATAACTTCAAAGGGGAAACTCAATTCATTGCAAGAGATTAGAGGGGGAGAAGAAACATAAGATCCAACTATAATAGCAAAGCTCGCGATACATCAAGATCGTGCCAAATCAAGAACACGAGAGAGAGAGAGATCAAACACATAGCTACTGGTACATACCCTCAGCCCCGAGGGAGAACTACTCCCTCCTCGTCATGGAGAGCACCGAGATGATGAAGATGGCCACCGGAGAAGGATCCCCCCTCCGGCAGGGCGCCGGAACGGGTCTAGATTGGCTTTCGGTGGCTACGAAGGCTTCTGGCAGCGGAACTCCCGATATATTGTGTGTTCTGGAAGTTTTAGGGTACGTGAGTATATATGGGTGCAGGAAGTACGTCGGTGGAGCTTCGGGGACCCCACGAGGCAGGGGGCGCGCCCTAGGGGGGGGGGCGCCCACCACCCTCGTGAGCACCTCCCTTGACTCTTGACGTGGGGTCCAAGTCCATCCGGTAGCTTTCCTTCCAAAAAATAACTTCTCCAGTTGATTTCGTTCCGTTTCGACTCCGTTTGATATTCCTTTTCTTCGAAACACTGAAATAGGCAAAAAACAACAATTCTGAGTTGGCCCTCCGGTTAATAGGTTAGTCTCAAAAATAATATAAAAGTGGATAATAAAGCCCAATATTTCCCAAAATAGTAGATAACATAGCATGGAGCGATAAAAAATTATAGATACATTGGAGACGTATCAAGTATCCCCAATCTTAATTCCTGCTCGTCCTCGAGTAGGTAAATGATAAAAACAGAATTTTTGATGCGGAGTGCTACTTGGCATAATTTCAATGTAATTCTTCTTAATTGTGGTATGAATATTCAGATCTGAAAGATTTAAGACAAAAGTTCATATTGACATAAAACTAATAATACTTCAAGCATACTAACTAAGCAATTATGTATTCTCAAAATAACATGGCCAAAGAAAGTTCATCCCTACAAAATCATATAGTTTAGTCATGCTCCATTTTCGTCACACAAGAATGCTCTCATCGTGCACAACCCCGATGACAAGCCAAGCAATTGTTTCATACTTTAGTAATCTCAAACTTTATAAACCTTCACGCAATACATGAGCGCGAGCCAAGGATATAGCACTATGGGTGGAATAGAATATGATGATGGGGGTTATGTGGAGAAGACAAAAAAGGAGAAAGTCTCACATCAACGAGGCTAATCAATGGGCTATGGAGATGCCCATCGATTGCTGTTAATGTAAGGAGTAGGGATTGCCATGCAATGGATGCACTAGAGCTATAAATGTATGAAAGCTCAACAAAAGAAACTAAGTGGGTGTGCATCCAACTTGCTTGCTCACGAAGACCTAGGGCACTAAGAGGCCCATTGTTGGAATATACAAGCCAAGTTCTATAATGAAAATTCCCACTAGTATATGAAAGTGACAAAACAAGAGACTCTCTATCATGAGGATTATGGTTCTACTTTGAAGCACAAGTGTGGCAAAGGATAGTAGCATTGTCCCTTCTCTCTCTTCTCTCTCATTTTTTGGGCCTTCTCTTTTTTATGTCCTTTCTCTTTTTTGGGCCTTCTCTTTTTTTATGGACTATCTCTTCTCTTTTTTTATTCCTCACTTGGGACAATGCTCTAGAAAATGATGATCATCACACTTCTATTTATTTACAACTCAATGATTACAACTCGATACTAGAACAAAGTATGACTCTATATGAATGCCTCTGGCGGTGTACCGGGATATGCAATTGACCAAGAGTGACATGTATGAAAGAATTATGAACGGTGGCTTTGCCACAAATACTGTGTCAACTACATGATCGTGCTAAGCAATATGACAATAATGAATGTGTCATGATAAACGGAATGGTGGAAAGTTGCATGGAAATATATCTCGGAATGGCTATGGAAATGCCATAATAGGTAGGTATGGTGGCTGTTTTGAGGAAGATATAAGGAGGTTTATGTGTGACAGAGCGTATCATATCACGGGGTTTGGATGCACCAGCGAAGTTTTCACCAACTCTCAATGTGAGAAAGAGCAATGCACGGTACCGAAGAGGCTAGCAAGGATGGAAGGGTGAGAGTGCGTATAATCCATGGACTAAAAATTAGTCATAAAGAACTCACATACTTATTGCAAAAATCTACAAGTCATCAAAAACCTCGGCACTACGCGCATGCTCCTAGGGGGATAGATTGGTAGGAAAAGACGATCGCTCGTCCCCGACCGCCACTCATAAGGAGGACAATCAAATAACACCTCATGTTTCAAATTTGTTACACAGCGTTTACCATACGTGCATACTACGGGACTTGCAAACTTCAACACAAGCATTTCCCAAATTCACAACTACTCAACTAGCACGACTTTGATATTATTAACTCCATATCTCAAAACAATCATCAAGCATCAAACTTCTCTTAGTATTCAATACTCTATATGAAAGTTTTTTACTATTTTTGGATGCCTAGTATATTAGGATTATTTAAGAAAATTACCATGCTGTTTAAGACTCTCAAAATAATATAAGTGAATCATGAGAGTTCATCTATTTCTACAAAATAAAACCACCACCATGCTCTAAAAATATATAAGTGAAGCACTAGAGCAAATGACAAACTACACCGAAAGATATAAGTGAAGATCAATCAGTAGTCGAATAATTATGCAACTATGTGAAGACTCTCTTGTTGGAAATATGCCCTAGAGGCAATAATAAATTGATTATTATTATATTTCCTTGTTCATGATAATCGTTTATTATCCTTGCTAGAATTGTATTGATAGGAAACTCAGATACATGTGTGGATACATAGACAACACCATGTCCCTAGTAAGCCTCTAGTTGACTAGCTCGTTGATCAATAGATGGTTACGGTTTCCTAACCATGGACATTAGATGTCGTTGATAACGGGATCACATCATTAGGAGAATGATGTGATGGACAAGACCCAATCCTAAGCATAGCACTAGATCGTGTAGTTCGTATGCTAAAGCTTTTCTAATGTCAAGTATCATTTCCTTAGACCATGAGATTGTGCAACTCCCGGATACCGTAGGAGTGCTTTGGGTGTGCCAAACGTCACAACGTAACCGGGTGACTATAAAGGTGCACTACGGGTATCTCCGAAAGTGTCTGTTGGGTTGGCACGAATCAAGACTGGGATTTGTCACTCCGTGTGACGGATAGGTATCTCTGGGCCCACTCGGTAGGACATAATCATAACGTGCACAATGTGATCAAGGAGTTGATCACGGGATGATGTGTTACGGAACGAGTAAAGAGACTTGCCGGTAACGAGATTGAACAAGGAATCGAGATACCGACGATCGAATCTCGGGCAAGTATTGTACCGATAGACAAAGGGAATTGTATACGGGATTGATTAAGTCCTTGACATCGTGGTTCATCCGATGAGATCATCATGGAACATGTGGGAGCCAACATGGGTATCCAGATCCCGCTGTTGGTTATTGACCGGAGAACGTCTCGGTCATGTCTGCATGGTTCCCGAAACCGTAGGGTCTACACACTTAAGGTTCGATGACGCTAGGGTTATAAAGGAAGTTTGTATGTGGTTACCGAATGTTGTTCGGAGTCCTGGATAAGATCCCGGACGTCATGAGGAGTTCCGGAATGGTCCGGAGGTAAAGATTTATATATAGGAAGTCCTATTTCGGCCATCGGGACAAGTTTCGGGGTCATTGGTATTGTACCGGGACCACCGGAAGGGTCCCGGGGGCCCACCGGGTGGGGCCACCTATGCCGGAGGGTCCCATGGGCTGAAGTGGGAAGGGATCCAGCCCAAAGTGGGCTGGGACGCCACTTTCCCCTATGGCCCATGCGCCTAGTGTGGGCGAAACCCTAAAGGAAGAGTCCTAGAAGGGGAAGGCACCTCCTAGGTGCCTTGGGGAGGAGGGATTCCTCCCTTGGCCGCCGCCCCCCTAGGAGATTGGATCTCCTAGGGCCGGCGCCCCCCCTTGGCCCCCCTATATATAGTGGGGGAGATGGAGGACTTCTCACCTTTGCCTTTGGTGCAGCCCTCTCCCCTCTCACAAGTCCTTCTCCTCTCCCGTGGTGCTTGGCGAAGGCCTGCAGGATTGCCACGCTCCTCCATCACCACCACGCCGTGGTGCTGCTGCTGGATGGAGTCTTCCTCAACCTCTCCCTCTCTCCTTGCTGGATCAAGGCATGGGAGACGTCACGGGGCTGTATGTGTGTTGAACACGGAGGTGCCGTCCGTTCGGCACTTGGTCATCGGTGATTTGGATCACGACGAGTACGACTCCTTCAACCCCGTTCACTTGAACGCTTCCTCTTAGCGATCTACAAGGGTATGTAGATGCACTCTCCTTCCCCTCGTTACTAGTCTCTCCATAGATAGATCTTGGTGACACGTAGGAAAATGTTGAATTTCTGCTACGTTCCCCAACAGTGGCATCATGAGCTAGGTCTATTGCGTAGATTCTATGCACGAGTAGAACACAAAGTAGTTGTGGGCGTTGATTTTGTTCAATATGCTTACCGTTACTAGTCCAATCTTGATTCGGCGGCATTGTGGGATGAAGCGGCCCGGACCAACCTTACACGTACGCTTACGTGAGACTGGTTCCACCGACTAACATGCACTAGTTGCATAAGGTGGCTAGCGGGTGTCTGTCTCTCCCACTTTAGTCGGAACAGATTCGATGAAAAGGGTCTTGCGTAGGTAAGAAACGTTCTTGCTAGAAACCCATAGCAGCCACGTAAAACATGCAAACAACAATTAGAGGACGTCTAACTTGTTTTTGCAGGGTATGCCATGTGATGTGATATGGCCAAAAAGGATGTGATGAATGATATATGTGATGTATGAGATTGATCATGTTCTTGTAATAGGAATCACGACTTGCATGTCGATGAATATGACAACCGGCAGGAGCCATAGGAGTTGTCTTTATTTATTGTATGACCTGCGTGTCATTGAACAACGCCATGTAATTACTTTACTTTATTGCTAACCGTTAGCTGTAGTAGTAGAAGTAATAGTTGGCGAGACAACTTCATGAAGACACGATGATGGAGATCATGATGATGGAGATCATGGTGTCATGCCGGTGACGATGATGATCATGGAGCCCCGAAGATGGAGATCAAAAGGAGCAAAGTGATGATGGCCATATCATGTCACTATTTGATTGCATGTGATGTTTATCATGTTTATACACCTTATTTGCTTAGAACAACGGTAGTAAATAAGATGATCCCTCATTAAAATTTCAAGAAAGTGTTCCCCCTAACTGTGCACCGTTGCGACAGTTCGTTGTTTCAAAGCACCACGTGATGATCGGGTGTTTGATTCTAACATTCACATACAACGGGTGTAAGACAGATTTACACACGCGAAACACTTAGGTTGACTTGACGAGCCTAGCATGTGTACAGACATGGCCTCGGAACACAGAAGACCGAAAGGTCGAGCATGAGTCGTATGGTAGATACGATCAACATGAAGATGTTCACCGATGTTGACTAGTCCGTCTCACGTGATGATCAGACACGGCCTAGTTGACTCGGATCATGTAATCACTTAGATGACTAGAGGGATGTCTATCTGAGTGGGAGTTCATAAGATGAACTTAATTATCCTGAACATAGTCAAAAGGATTTTGCAAATTATGTCGTAGCTCGCATTTCAGTTCTACTGTTTAGATATGTTCCTAGAGAAAATTTAGTTGAAAGTTGATAGTAGCAATTATGCGGACTAGGTCCGTAAACCGAGGATTGTCCTCATTGCTTCATAGAAGACTTATGTCCTTAATGCACCGCTCAGTGTGCTGAACCTTGAACGTCGTCTATGGATGTTGCGAACATCTGACATACACATTTTGATAACTACGTGATAGTTCAGTTAAACGGTTTAGAGTTGAGGCACCGAAGACGATTTGAAACGTCGCGAAACATATGAGATGTTTTGAGGGCTGAAATTGAGATTTCAGGCTCGTGCCCGCGTCAAGAGGTATAAGACCTCCGACGATTTTCTTAGCCTGCAAACTAAGGGAGAAAAGCTCAACTGTTGAGCTTGTGCTCAGATTGTCTGAGTACAACAATCGCTTGAATCGAGTGGGAGTTGATCTTCCAGATGAGACAGTGATGTTTCTCCGAAGTGATTACCACCAAGCTGCTAGAGCTTCGTGATGAACTATAATATATCAGGGACATATATGATGGTCCTTGAGATATTCGCGATGTTTGACACCACAAAAGTAGAAATCAAGAAGGAGCATCAATTGTTGATGGTTGGTGAAACCACTAGTTTCAAGAAGGGCAAAGGCAAGAAAGGGATACTTCATGAAACGACAAGTCAGTTGCTGCTCAAGTGAAGAAACCCAAAGTTGAACCCAAACCCGAGACTAAGTGCTTCTGTAATAAGGGGAACAACCACTGGAGCAGAATTACCCTAGATACTTGGTAGATTAGAAGGCTGGTAAGGTCGATAGAAGTATATTGGATATACATTGTGTTGATGTGTACTTTACTAGTACTCCTATTAGCACTAGGGTATTAGATACCGGTTCGGTTGCTAAGTGTTAGTAACTCGAAATAAAAGCTACGGATTAAACGGAGACTAGCTAAAGGTGAGCTGACGATATGTGTTGGAAGTGTTTCCAATGTTGATATGATCAAGCATCGCACGCTCCCTCTACCATCGAGATTGGTGTTAAACCTAAATAATTGTTATTTGGTGTTTGCGTTGAGCATAGACATGATTGGATTATGTCTATCGCAATACGGTTATTCATTTAAAGAGAATAATAGTTACTCTGTTTATTTGAATAATACCTTCAATGGTCTTACGCCTAAAATGAATGGTTTATTGAATCTCGATCGTAGTGATACACATGTTCATGCCAGAAGATATAGGATATTAATGATAGTACCACCTACTTGTGGCACTGCCATTTAAGTCATATCGGTATAAAACGCATGAAGAAGCTCCATGTTGATGGATCTTTGGACTCACTCATTTTTGAAAGGATTGAGACATGCGAACCATGTTTGTTGGTAGATATGCATGAAGAAACTCTATATAGATGGATCGTTTGGACTCACTTGATTTTGAATCACTTGAGACATGCAAAATCATACCACATGGGCAAGATGACTGAAAGCCTCGTTTTCAGTAAAATGGAACTAGAAAGCAACTTGTTGGAAGTAATACATTTTGATGTGTGCAGTCCAATGAGTGCTGAGGCATGTAGTGGATATCATTATGTTCTTACTTCACAGATGATTTGAGTAGATATTGAGTATATTTACTTGATAAATCATGAGTCTGAATTACTGAAAGGTTCAAGTAATTTCAGGGTGAAGTTGAAAGATCATCGTGACAAGAGGATAAAAGATCTATGATATGATCATAGAGATCAATATCTGAATTATGAGTTTGGCACAAAATTAAGACATTGTGGAAATTGTTTCACAACCAATACAGCCAGGAACACCATGGTGTGATGGTGTCTCCGAACATCATAACTGCACCCTATTGGATATGATGCATACCATGATGTCTCTTATCGAATTACCATGATAGTTTATGGGTTAGGCATTAGAGACAACCACATTCACTTTAAATAGGGCACCACATAATTCCGATGAGATGACACTGTATGAACTATGGTTTAGAGAAACCTAAGTTGTCATTTCTTAAAAGTTTGGGGCTGCGACGCTTATGTGAAAAAGTTTCAGGCTGATAAGCTCGAACCCAAAGCGGATAAATGCATCTTCATAGGACACCCAAAATAGTTGGGTATACCTCCTGTCTCAGATTCGAAAGCAATAAGGGATTGTTTCTAGAATCGGGTCCTTTCTCGAGGAAAAGTTTCTCTCGAAAGAATTGAGTGGGAGGATGGTGGAGACTTAATGAGGTTATTGAACCGTCTCTTCAACTAGTGTGTGACAGGGCACAAGGAGATGTTCCTGTGGCACCTACACCAATTGAAGTGGAAGCTTATGATAGTGATCATGAAACTTCAGATCAAGTCACTACCAAACCTCCTGGGATGACAAGAATGCGTACTACTTTAGAGTGGTACGTAATCCTGTCTTGGAAGTCATGTTGCTAGACAACAATGATCCTACAAGCTATGGAGAAGCGATGGTGGGCCAGGATTCCAAAATGGCTCGAGGCCATATAATCTGAGAGAGGATCCATATATGAAAACAAAGTGTAGACTTTGGAAGAGCTACTTGATGGTCATAAGGCTGTTAGGTACAGATGGATTTTAAAAGGAAGACGGACAATGATGGTAATTATCACCATTAAGAAAGCTCAACTTGTCGTTAAGATGTTTTCCGACGAGTTCAAGGAGTTGACTACGATGAGACTTTCTCACTCGTAGCGATGCTAAGAGTCTGTTGGAATTATATTAGCGATTACTGCATTATTTATGAAATCTTGCAGATAGGATATCAAAACATTGTTTCCTTGACGTTTTTCTTGAGGAAAGGTTGTATGTGATACAACCGGAAGGTTTTTTCAATCTTGAAATATGCTAATAAGTATGCAAAGCTCCAGCAATCCTTCTAAGGACTGGAGTAAGCATCTCGGAGTTGGAATGTATGCTTTGATGATGATCAAAGATTTTGGGTTTATACAAAGTTTATGAGAAACTTGTATTTCCAAAGAAGTGAGTGGGAGCACTATAGAATTTCTGATGAGTATATGTTGTTGACATATTGTTGATCAGAATGACGTAGAATTTCTGGAAAGCATATAGGGTTATTTGGAAAGTGTTTTTCAATGGAAAGCCTGGATTAAGCTACTTGAACATTGAGCATCAAGATCTATATGGATAGATCAAAACGCTTAATGGTACTTTCAAATGAGCACATACCTTGACATGATCTTGAAGGTGTTCAAGATGGATCAGTCAAAGAAGGAGTTCTTGCCTGAATTGTAAGGTACGAAGTTAAGACTTAAAGCTCGACCACGGCAGAACAGAGAGAAAGAACGAAGGTCGTCCCCTATGCCTAGACATAGGCTCCAGAGTATGCTATGCTGTGTACCGCACCTGATGTGTGCCTTGCCACATGTCTGGCTAGAGGGTACGAAGGTGATCTAGGAGTAGATCACCAGATAGCGGTCAAAATTACCCTTAGAGGAATAAGGAATTTTTTCGATTATGGAGGTGGTAAAAGAGTTCGTCGTAAAGGGTTACGTCGATGCAAGCTTAACACCTATCCGGATAGCTCTGAGTAGAGATACCGGATACGAATAATGGAGCGAAAATTTATTATAGCTCCAAGTAGAACAGTTATTTGGAATAGCTCCAAATAGAACGTGGTAGCTACATCTAGGAGATGACATAGAGATTTGTGAAGTACATACGGATCTGAATGTTGCAGACCCGTTGACTAAAACCTCTCTCACAAGCAACATGATCAAACCCAGAACTCATTGAGTGCTAATCACATAGTGATGTGAACTAGATTATTGACTCTAGAAAACTCTTTGGATGTTGGTTACATGGCGATGTGATCTGTGAGTGTTAATCACATAGCGATGTGAACTAGATTATTGACTCTAGTGCAAGTGGCAGACTGTTGGAAATATGCCCTAGAGGCAATAATAAATTGATTATTATTATATTTCCTTGTTCATGATAATCATTTATTATCCATGCTAGAATTGTATTGATAGGAAACTCAGATACATGTGTGGATACATAGACAACACCATGTCCCTAGTAAGCCTCTAGTTGACTAGCTCGTTGATCAATAGATGGTTACTGTTTCCTAACCATGGACATTAGATGTCGTTGATAATGGGATCACATCATTAGGAGAATGATGTGATGGACAAGACCCAATCCTAAGCATAGCACTAGATCGTGTAGTTCGTATGCTAAAGCTTTTCTAATGTCAAGTATCATTTCCTTAGACCATGAGATTGTGCAACTCCCGGATACCGTAGGAGTGCCTTGGGTGTGCCAAACGTCACAACGTAACTGGGTGACTGTAAAGGTGCACTATGGGTATCTCCGAAAGTGTCTGTTGGGTTGGCACGAATCGAGACTGGGATTTGTCACTCCGTGTGACGGAGAGGTATCTCTGGGCCCACTCGCTAGGACATCATCATAATGTGCACAATGTGATCAAGGAGTTGATCACGGGATCATGTGTTACGGAACGAGTAAAGAGACTTGCCGGTAACGAGATTGAACAAGGTATCGGGATACCGACGATCGAATCTCGGGCAAGTATCGTACCGATAGACAAAGGGAATTGTATACGGGATTGATTAAGTCCTTGACATCGTGGTTCATCCGATGAGATCATCGTGGAACATGTGGGAGCCAACATGGGTATCCAGATCCTGCTGTTGGTTATTGACCGGAGAACGTCTCGGTCATGTCTGCATGGTTCCCGAACCCGTAGGGTCTACACACTTAAGGTTCGATGATGCTAGGGTTATAAAGGAAGTTTGTATGTGGTTACCGAATGTTGTTCGGAGTCCCGGATAAGATCCCGGACGTCACGAGGGGTTCCGGAATGGTCCGGAGGTAAAGATCTATATATAGGAAGTCCTATTTCGGCCATCGGGACAAGTTTCGGGGTCATCGGTATTGTACCGGGACCACCGGAAGGGTCCCGGGGGCCCACTGGGTGGGGCCACCTATCCTGGAGGGTCCCATGGGCTGAAGTGGGAAGGGATCCAGCCCAAAGTGGGCTGGGGCGCCACTTTCCCGTATGGCCCATGCGCCTAGTGTGGGGGAAACCCTAAAGGAAGAGTCCTAGAAGGGGAAGGCACCTCCTAGGTGCCTTGGGGAGGAGGGATTCCTCCCTTGGCCGCCGCCCCCCTAGGAGATTGGATCTCCTAGGGCCGGTGCTCCCCCCCTTGGCCCCCCTATATATAGTGGGGGAGATGGAGGACTTCTCACCTTTGCCTTTGGTGCAGCCCTCTCCCCTCTCCCAAGTCCTTCTCCTCTCCCGTGGTGCTTGGCGAAGCCCTGCAGGATTGCCACGCTCCTCCACCACCACCACGCCGTTGTGCTACTGCTGGATGGAGTCTTCCTCAACCTCTCCCTCTCTCCTTGCTGGATCAAGGCATGGGAGACGTCACCGGGCTATACGTGTGTTGAACACGGAGGTGCCGTCCGTTCGGCACTAGGATCTCCGGTGATTTGGATCATGACGAGTATGACTCCTTCAACCCCGTTCACTTGAACGGTTCCGCTTAGCGATCTACAAGGGTATGTAGATGCACTCTCCTTCCCCTCGTTACTAGTCTCTCCATAGATAGATCTTGGTGACACGTAGGAAAATTTTGAATTTCTGCTACGTTCCCCAACATCTCTAACATTTAATAATTTCAGATCTTGGTATTTTATTCAAACAGTAAGCAAAACTAAATAAAATGACGCTCCAAGCAAAACACATATCATGTGGCGAATAAAAAAATAGCTCCAAGTAAAGTTACCGATGAACGAAGACGGAAGAGGGGATGCCTTCCGGGGCAGCCCCAAGCTTAGGCTCTTGGTTGTCCTTGAATATTACCTTGGGGTGCCTTGGGACGAAAGAGGGGATGACTTGTTTTACCATTGTCGGAGTTGTCTTGAAGAACCGAGATACCGAGTCTGATCGGAACTTCTTGGGAGGAGGTCTATTCCTTCGTTGACCGTGAGAGCTTGTCATGGGCTAAGTTGGGACTCCCCTGCAGGGATTGAACTTTTGAAAGCCGTGCCCGCGGTTATGGGCAGATGGGAATTTGTTAATGTCCGGATGTAGATAACTTGAACCTTAATTTAATTAAAATGAATCAACCGTGTGTGTTACCGTGATGGCCTCTTCTGGGCGGAGTCCGGGAAGTGGACACGGTGTTGGAGTAATGCTTGCGCAGGTTGTCCTCTAGTTTCTCGCTCGCGCTTTGCCTCCTTTTCTCGCTCTCTTTTGCGAATAGGTTAGCCACCATATATGCTAGTCAGTTGCTGCAGCTCCACATATTTTTACCTGACCCTACCTATTAAGCTTAAATACTCTTGATCGCGAGGGTACGAGATTGCTGAGTCCCTGTGGCTCACAGATTACTATTACACCAGATGCAGGGCCTGATGATACAGCTCCAGATGGCGCGCTTGAGCTCAAGTGGGAGTACGATGAGGACTCTCAGTGTTATTATGTTTCTTTTCCCGATGATCAGTAGTGGTGCCCAGTTGGGGTGATCGGGACCATGTCGCATGTTGGGTTATCTTTCATTCTGGCGCCGTAGTCGGGCCATGAGTGTTTGGATGATGTATGTTATTTATGCACTTGATTGACGTGGCGAGTGTAAGCCAACTATGTTATCCCTTTTATTTATCTATATTACATGGGATGTTTGTGATGATTGCCTGACTTGCGACATATGCCTTCAATGCGATTATGCCTCTCAGTCGTGCCTCGACACATGGGAGATATAGTCGCATCGAGGGTGTTACACCGCAACCCCGAGAACACCGTCCCCAGGTACGGTGTCCCCGGACACCCCGACGTCAAGCAAGGTGGGTCCCGGGAGGCAGTTCGCATCCCCACCAACGGTGAGGTCGGAGCGGTTCGACGCCGATGACAGCGTTGGCGCCCCCCATAGGTTTCGGCGCATGGGGGATCTCCTCGGTGAGGCGGCGGCAACACCGCAACAGCCCGAGGAAGAGGATGTTGATGACGACGACGTCTTGCATGTGATGGCCGACGAGGAGCCAACTATGTTTGCAGAGGCCGAGCAAGAGGATTGCTGGCGCCACGCGATGCTGGACGAGCTGGCGTCGATCAATGACAATGCCACATGGACACTCACCACACTCCCTGCTGGGCATCGAGCCATCGGGCTCAAGTGGGTGTTCAAGGTGAAGAAGGACGAGCACGGCGCCATTGTCAAGCACAAGGCGCGCCTCGGCGCAAAGGGCTATCTGCAGCATGAGGGAGTGGACTTCGAGGAAGTCTTCGCTCCGGTGGCAAGATTGGAGTCCGTGTGGCTCATCCTTGCCGTGGCCGCTCACCGCGGGTGGGAGGTACACCACATGGACATCAAGTCGGCGTTTCTCAACGGTGACCTTAATGAGGAGGTGTACGGCGTTGCCAAGGGCCACGAGCAGGGTGTGTATCGACTACACAAGGCCCTATACGGTCTCCGGCAAGCCCCAAGGGCGTGGAACGCCAAGCTCGATGCAAGCCTCGCATCCCTTGGGTTCTCACGCAGCGCTTCTGAGCATGGTGTGTACTCGCGTGGCACCGCGAACACACTGCTCATCATCGGCATCTATGTCGATGACCTGGTCATTACCGGGGCAGAGCCTGAAGAGGTTCAACGCTTCAAGGGAGAGATGCATCGTCTCTTCAGCATGAGCGACCTTGGGCTGCTCCGGTACTACCTCGGGCTGGAAATGAACCAGGAGGGTGGTCGCATCACCATCACGCATACGACCTACGCCACCAAGATGCTCGAGCGAGCAGGCATGAAGGACTGCTATGCTGTGCATGCTCCAATGGAGTCACGGCTGAAGCTCAGCAAGGAGAGCCCCGAGAAGGCGGTGGATGCCACACTCTACCGTAGCATCATTGGGTGTCTCAGGTACCTCGTGCACACCCGATCGGGTACCTGCTGCCGTCAAGCACCTGCTCCGGTACATCGCAGGAACGCTCATGCATGGATGCGTGTATCGTCGTGGTGACAGTGAGAGCTTGGTCGGGTACAGCGACTCCGACCACGCTGGTGACGTGGACTCCCGGAAGAGCACCTCGGGCATACTATTCCTTCTCGGGAATAGTCCCGTCAGCTGGCAATCGCGGCAGCTACAGCGGCCTGTCAAGGCATTTGGCTTGCTCGCCTTCTCGGCGAGATGCTGAATCAGGACACCGCCCCTGCGCTCATCTTCGTCGACAACAAGTCAGCGATTTCTCTCTGCAAGAAACCAATGCTTCATGACCGCAGCAAGCACATCGATCTCCACTATCACTTCATACGTGACTGCGTCGAGAAAGGCTCGGTGATCGTGGAGTTTATCAGGACTGGTGAACAGAAGGCAGACATCCTGACCAAGTCACTTGGTCGTGTCCGGTTCCAGGAGCTGCGCGACAAGGTCGGGATCATCGACGCCAAGCTTCTTCGACAAGGTTGAGGGGGAGAATATTGGGTCAACCTTGGTCTTCCGGTGCACACAACGGCAGCAGCAGTATTTACGTCTTAGATGCATGCATGGCTGCATGTCGGCACGGCAGCAAGTAAAATACTTTTACTAGCAAGAGCAGCAGGCGTGCCTTAGTGGCTAAGTAGTAAGAGGTCAGCAGTGACGTAGTTCACTTGTTTGACGTCAGCCTATGCGTAGTATAGTCGGTTCATTACACTATATAGGGCCGATGCCCACATTTTATGCCAGGCCAATTCCATTCCGATCGAATCAAGGCAACAAGCCACTTCAGTTTCCTCCTTTGCTCAAGTAGTACTACAGTCTCTAGTGTGTGTGCATTACACTAATCCGAGGTGCAGCCACTGAGTGTGCAGCTGCTGTTGTAGTGTTCTCTGCTAGATTGTACTGAGAGAGAGCTAGCTAATCGCTAGTAGTTTCGGGCCAACAATATATCCCGAACCACTCGCTGTATGGAACATCCAAGGCGCGCAAGTTGTGCTTGGCTGGGAAATTCTCCAGGAGCATTGCAGGTGGTCCGCTGAAGCTGCAGTTGGCTATGGGACAGAAGCATGGTGCGTGCGGACAATCTTTCCCATGCTCTTGTTTTTGGTAGTATTTTATCCTCGCAGTGCATCCATTGGGGCAAGCAACTTCGAGGGATTCAACTACATCTTCTAGCGTGCGGCAGCGGTTGTAGACGGTGGGAAGGGAGCAGAAGCAGCACTTGCCTGGGAGCTTTTCATGGCAAGACGAACATATTGTATGACCCACAGTATACAAACACTGACGACAGAAACAACAAATCAGTGCATATGATATGAGTCAGTAATTATGCTAATGACAAAATTGCAAGGATCTGTTTTTGTTAGCCATTTGGACTAATAATGTGTGCATCGGATGTGATGTTGTTCTGATTATTCAGAATTTTCAACCTTAACTTGCAATTTTGCAACTACAAAATTACAATCCAAAAACATACACTAGTGCCCTCTCCAAAGCTGAAAGATTCAGATATAGTTACTAGTCAAACCCAATGATCCCCAATTGCCCCATTACCTGCAAATGGGGCCTATTGTGGTGTGAGTTCCATATGCACTACGATTGTGCCACTTGTACCGGCAGCTGGAAGCAACACCTTAGGCACAAGGAACGGGAAGCCATCATCGGGGAGCCCATCATACAGATTAGTGTTCCTCGTTTGGAACTCCGTAGCCTGGGAGTAGCCGGTTTTAGTGCATGACAATGCCAGAGCGCACTTGAACTTAATTCCAGTATTGTGAGGCTGGACGCAGCAGACCTTGATGACACCACCGGAGGACTCCAGCTTCATGCAGACCAGGAAAATGTGTCCATCCTGACCCACAAGAGCGGTTGCTGACGTGGGAGGATCAACATTGACGTGCATATATATCCCAAACCACTCGCTGTATGGAACTTCCAGGGAGCGCAAGTTGTGCTTGGATGAGAAATGCTCCAGGAGCATTGCAGTTGGTCCGCTGAAGCCGCAGTTGGCTATGGGACAGAAGCATGGTGCATGCGAACATTCTTTCTCATGCTCTTCTTTTTGGTAGTATTTTATACTCGCAGTGCATCCATTGGGGCAAGCAACTTTGAGGGATTCAACCACATATTCTAGCCAGTTGCAGCGGTTGTAGACTGTGAGAAGGGAGCAGAAGCAGCACTTGCCTGGGAGCTTGTCATGGCAAGACGAACATATGGTATGACCCACAGTGTACTGACACTGACCAAACAGAAACAACAAATCAGTGCATATGATATGAGTCAGTATTTATGCTAATGACCAAAATGCAATGATCTCTTTTTGTTAGCCATTTGGACTAATGTTGTGTGCATCTGATGTGATGTTGTTCTGATTCTTCAGAATTTTCAACCTTGACTTGCAATTTTGCAACTACAAAATTACAATCCAAAAACATACAATCTTGTAATCGCCCTATCCGATTCTAATTAACTAAATAATTTCTGGAAAATCCTACAGTTTGCGGACAAAGTCAGACGAATTGGAAGTAATATAATAGTAATCGAATCTAATAATTAACGAATTTCGAAATATTATAAGACACCCAGATAGATCCTCACATCTATTGATATGCTATCGCCTCTGAGAAGCTCCTAGGGCTTGAGTTGTACCAGCAAAGATCAAATCAAACACAAGGGATATTACCTGGAAAATGGGAGGGCGCATGGGGTGGCAGCAGATGGAGCAGTCGAGGTCGTCCATGGTGAAGATGGGGCCCGCCGCCCCGACCTTCATCCTCTGGCTGACACCGCCCTCATCTTTCTCCCTCTCCTCCCGCTTTCCCATCGCCTCCTTCCTTCCTTCCCCGGAAAGTAGTGGCGGCGGCGAGGACAGCCGCCGGATCGCAGAGGCAGAGATTTCTGGTTGCTCTTGCTGGAAGAGAAGCCGCCTCTCTCTGTCTTGGGATCTTGTCCCCCCTTTATTCGGTCTTCTGTCTGGCGTTGTAGGTGGGAGCCGAAAGAAGAAGGAAAGGAGAGATAGGTCAGACGCTGGGCCGAGCAATGGCCCAATTAGAAGATGCGTACACACTACTGCGTGTCTACTACACGCACATAACACCTGCATGTCGACTAAAAACCTGCTGTTATTTCTCAAATAAAAAACCTGCTGTTGCTCAAAAAATAATCATAACACCTGCTAAATACTCCTCCTAAAAAAACCATTCTAAATACTTAATTTGTAATTTTTGTGTGAATAATACTTCTTTTTGAGCTTAGATAGAAACACCTACACTAGCTATTCAATTTATATTGTATTATGAAGATGTCCATATTTAGGATTGTATACATGAAAAAAAGTCATTAAACCAAGCTTTGATATATGGTAGTAATGAAGCTCGACTGGTGGCGCCGGTCGAGGGATTGGGTATGGAAGGAATTCTAGAGGGTTTGAACGACAGTGGGAGATCAGAGTCATGGGAAGGATGGAACGCCTCTCGTGCGGGAAATATGAGGGAGAAGTTCTGGTTTGTGAATCTGAGGGAAGACGAAGATGTGGACGCCATCCTCAAGGAAGATCTAGAGGAGTTATTGACAGATGCTGAATTATGGTGCTCTCATGGGTTCATACTACGAGAACGTTCAGCCATGGCTTGTTCTTCGGAGAGATGATACACGCTTGGAACTTGGCACGGGTAGTAGAGTTATGAAGGATAATCTATTCTCAATACAACTCTGATGCCTTTGTGATTTGGATTGTGTGATGATATTAGAGTTGGATGAGAGGAATGTGAGGAATAATGAGGTATTGATGCTCACAGATAACCGAGAGGATGTAGAATTGGACATGTAGGTGACGGGTCATGAAGATGGGGAGGATTGTTGCAGCCGAAGCACTTGCCCTAGCTCCCTCCCTCCCATGGAACACTTCTCTCTCTCACTTGCTGCGCTCAAACGACGGGGAGGAGAAGAAGGAAGGGAAGAACAGGAGCACATAGTGGACACGCTGAGTTTTCCGACGCACCTACGCCCGCCGCCCGAACGGCAATTTCTTGAGCACGAACTCAACACCCACACCCATTACAATGATGGCCGCACTGGCTTTATACCCGAGTCGGCACTAGGGCACGAACCCACACCTCCTACTCTTCCCGCGACCTGTGATCTGCATGCTCCGCTTATGCCCATGACGCGCTCCAACACGCACGACACCTGGCGAGCACCAATCGATCTCCCACGATCACCCCGCGCGACTCGACAACGGGCCGGCCCTACACACACACACATGGTGTACTCCTACACAAGCACCCCCGTGCTCCACACGCATGCACTCACGCACACACACGCCACATACCCGACATGTCCGACACGACCAGTGCGCACCCACACGCGCACCCGACACGTGCGAGCCACAGCCGCGGATTATTTGGCTGACATTCACCCCCTAAGTCGCGGCCTAGAGTAGTTCCGGCTCGTTGTCATCGATCTCTCTGATGAGAGCCTGCTCTGCCACCGGCAGCTTCTGAGGCCTCATGCACTCGCGCCAAAAATGCATGCGCTAGCCACAATGGTAGCAGTGCCAGCGCCTCTTCCTGCCGCCACCCGCTACCACGCTGCCAGCACCATCATTGTCGTGGTCGAGTCTGCCTCTGCCCTGCCGTCGCTGCAGAGCCGCTCATTGTGCAACAGTAAGCAACAGCCGCTCGCCGTCGCGCCCGTCGCCGTCCTACCCGCGCCACCGCGTACATTCATCGAACACCTTGAGATGCCCCATAGCTTCCTCGAAGGGCATCTCAGCCATGTTGCACAGCTTCTTGATTCCGGCAACGATGAGGTACAAGCGATAGGGGACGGTATTCAGCAGTTTCTTCACGAGCGCCTCGTCATCGAGCATCGACCCCAAGCTCGCGTACCGCACCATCATGGCACCGAGCCTCCCGGTGTAGCCGTCTAGATCCTCACAATCTACCATCTTCAGACAATCGAAGTCGTCACGAAGCGTCGCGAGCCGTGCCGCCCGGACTTGATCGGCACCGACGAAACGAACCTTGATGGACTCCGACACCTCCTTCGCGGTCGACTTTCGTCATATCAAGCTTTATTGCACATGTTAGTCCGAAGATGCTTTGGAAACTCTTTTCAAATATAATCATATGAATCAACAATATACTATTTGGGCTAACTAACTCATATTTCGTTCTAGAAAAACTCATATTTTGATGCTTAATAGTAATGAACAAAATTATACCCAAAATATGAGGGACTCTCTCCATTTCCTTTTACTCTGCATATAAGATTTGTTTAAAGTCAAACTTCATAAAGCCGACCGGCTAAATATATATCCATGCTGTAGCAGTGCACTGGTTTTCACATCCTTTCTGTGTGCACTTGATAAATGGTTGTAAACATCATGGTGTATCTTGCTGTCCACTGGTAACCTAGGTGAATCAGTCTAGCTTTTCATAAACCTTTGTTGAAACATAGTTTGATTTACAAACTTCCAGCTCATCTGCTAATCAGAATTTATTTTCTTTCGGAGTGTCTCTTGTTTAAACTGTGTACATCGAGAAAAATGCACTTGAATTCTGAGACTATCCTCTGCTCGTCTGTAATTTCTTGGTTGTCTTTCATATGCTGTCCAAATCATATTCTGGTTGTAGTGTGGATAAAACAAATTCTGTATCTAATTTTAGATTTGACAAATAGCTACTGGTAAAGTAAGATAGGTTAAGCTTCTAGGCTCCATATAAAGTTGTGTTAACAGACATGTTGAAAGTGCAATATGGTGTCGACAACAGAGATGTTATATTCCACCTTCAACCAGCTTGTCATCTTCTTAGAAGTTAGAACAAGATAAACTATACTCATAGTACTGATATTTAGCTGGCTAACAAAGCCGCATAACTTGGTTGATCATCAATATGTACTTTATTAAAATCACATGCTATCTAAGAAAAGCATCTCTTGTACTTTGTGTTAAATCCACACAGCTTGCAGCTGTACTAGATTAGTAATAGCCATTAGAGTTGGTTGATCTAATTGGCATAGAATAAACAGACTTTTATGAATTAAAACAATTTGATCGCTTTAAACAAACAACCTAGTGACTCGCGTCTTAGATTGAATATACTGGTATCAGAATTTCCATAACAACCGTGCCGCCTTTCCATTCCATCATCATCAAAGCATGTTGCCCAGGTCGCCCTGGCTCATGCTTTGCTTCACTGTCGGAAGTGGATTTCGATATCTCCTGAGTTGCGGCCATGCAGTGTTTAGGCTTTTGCAACATGGCCATGTAATCACTGTTGCAAGCCTTGGGAGATTTTCGCTATCAAACCTTTTTGTAGATCATTCATAATGATGGTTCGATCCAGGTTCACGTGCTGATAAAACAAAACATGGTGCACATGGCATGCATGTTTGCTGAAAAAATTGAGTTCAACAATGTATGTTTGTGCTCATTCTAAATGATTTGAAGCAAAAATTTGCCAAAAAATACAAACATAGTGCTCATCCTGCAATATGATGGATGTCTAATAGAGACCAAAAGAACACTATTGCCCTCGCCAAGGCTGAAAGATTCAGATATAGTCACTAGTCAAACGCAATGATCCCGAAGTGCCCCATCACCCGGAAATGGGGCCTATTGTAGTGTGAGTTCCATTTGCACTACGATTGTGGCACTTGTACCGGCAGCTGGAAGCAACACCTTCGGCACAAGGAATGGGAAGCCATCATCGTGAAGCCCATCATACAGATTAGTATTCCTCGTTTGGAACTCCATAGCGAGGGAGTTGCCCGTTTTAGTGCATGACAAATGCCAGACCGCACTTGAACTTAATTCCAGTATTGTGAGGCTGGACGCAGCAGACCTTCGAGACACCACCGAAGGACTCCAGCTTCATGCAGACCAGGAAAAGGTGTCCATATATATGTTAGGTCAACCTTGGTCTTCCGGTGCACACAACGGCAGCAGCAGCATTTACGTCTTAGGGCATCTCCAGCCGCGCCCCCAACAGGCTCTCCCCAGGCGATTTTGCTGCGCCGGTGCCAAAAAAAGGCCCCAGTCATGCTCCCAGAAGCCCGTTTTTCGCCGGCTCGGGCCAAAACTGGTGCCGGCGGACCCAGGCCGAACCTGGCGTCCTGGGGGCACTTGGGGAGCCGGCACAAGCGAAAAAGGAGCATGCGCCCGCCCTGGAGGCGACCCGAGGGCCTTTTCCCGCCGTTTCTTGACGCTTTTCCCTCGCATCTCTCCAGCTCGCTCGCCTTCCACCCGCCATTCTCTCCCTTTCTCCCGCCAAACCCCTCCCGCTCGCCTTCCAGTCGCCGCCATGCCGCCGAAGAAGTACGCCATGCCGCGCGCGGCGGCAACCGCGACTGGCGCCATAGCCCAGCCGAAGCAGAGGAAGCCGAGGGCGCCGCCATCGAAGCCACCGGGACTGTCGAACACCGAGTGGAGGGTGGAAGTTCAGCGGCGCGAAGCAGTCACCGCCGACAGGCGGAACAGGGCCATAGCCAAGAAGGCCCGCGACAACGCGGTGCGCGCGGCGGCGTCTTCCTCATCGATCGACCAGGCGGGGATGAATCCACCCATCGTCAGCCACGCCCAGTACGCGCCCTGGGGACAGCAAGGCGTCGGATCTCCATGGGGTTCATCGTCGCCCGGCTACGCCCACGGCGACGCGCACGGTGGGTTCAACCGGAACGTGACCTTCCCTCATGGTCACCCCGCTACGCGCACGCCCTCGCCCGCCTTCGTCGGCGTGCAGTATCCTCCATACAACTACTCGCCGCCCGCCGCCTACGCGTCCACGCTGACGCCCCATCTCTACCGTGGACCGCTGCCCTTACTCGCACCTCGGCGACGCCGACGACACGGGAGCCAACATGGACGACATCATGGCGACAGGATCGACCGCGGCCGCCGCGTCTCCTGGGTTCGCCACCCAGGACGAGGTGGTGGATCTCAGCAGCGACATGGAGGCCGAGCTCGGCTACGTCTACGGCGAGGACGCGCAGGAACCCGAGGAGGAGGAGGAGGACGAGGAGGAGGAGGAGGAGGAGCCAGCTCCTGTTCCGACGAAGGGGCGCCAGAAGAAGAAGAAGCGGGCGGCTAGGTCAGGCGAACCGCGCATCAAGTGGACGTCCAAGGAGGAGGAATGCCTCGCCGAAGCATGGAAAGTCGTCTGCCTCGACCCGACCACCGGCGCGAACCAGAGCTTGGAGACGTACTGGTACCGCATCAAGGCCGAGTTCGACGAGCGGAAGCTCGTCGACCCCTACTTCAAAGGCGTCTACATGCAGCGCGGCTCCAAGGCGTTGGCGAACCATTGGGGGCGTATCCAGTTGGCGTGCAATAAATGGCATGGAATCGTCGAGGAGGTCGCGGCTCGCCCGGAGAGTGGCGCCAGCGTTGAGGATCAGGTACGCACGCCATTCGCCCGCATATCTTCGTCGTCTACGCCTGCCGCCCGCCAACTGTTCGTCCCTCCACGCAGCTGCTGCGTATGTTCAACATGTATCGGGGCAACAACCAATACGCCGACTTCAAGCACCTCCACGTCTACAAGCGCATTGACAAGTGCGAGAAGTGGTCGGAAGTCCGACGTGCCCTCGACAAGGCCAAGGAGACATACAAGCCGGACGCGACGACTCCGGGCGTGTCAGTGGGGCGGCCGGACGGCCACAAATTGGCAAAGAACGGGAAAAATGCCGACGCGGCAACCGCGCGATTGCAGGAGTCCATCGAGCATTGCCTCGCCGACGCCCAGGCACGGGCCGTCCTACGCGAAGAGAAGACCGAGGCGCGGTGGTCGTCGCTGATGAAGAACAACGGCATCAAGCTCGACCTGCTCCAGACGAATGTCGCCGCGAAGAAGAGGAACACCGACATGGCTTTTCTGATGGGCGGGGCGGACATGCTCCAAAGCAACGATGAGAAGCTCAAGGCGTGGTACCTGGTGCAGCGCGGCCTCATCCTGAGCGAGCTGCCGACGGCAACACCGACGACGCCGACGACGCCCACGACCACATGGACGGCAAGCCCGAACGACGCCTCTACATCGCCGCCCAGCAGTGCCGAAGCCGCACCGACACAGCCCAGCACCGAAGAAGCTCCGGCACCGCCGAGCCCGCGCACGCCGACTCCGCCAACGCCTGGAGCCGACCCCGCCGAGTGAATCATTGCGCACGCGAACTTGCGGCGGCGGCGCCCTGTTTTTTTGTAACGCCAGACGACGTCCGATCGCCGGATTTGCGGCGTCTTTTGAGAGCGGGAACGACCAAGTTTAAATTTTCCGCATCATGGGGCCGGCGCGTGGGGGCGTGACTGGGAGCTAGATCGCCCCCACGGGCCGAACTAGCGCCAGCACGCCCCCAGGCCGCTCTATTTAGACGCCCGGGGGCGGGGGGGGGGGGGGGGATCGGCTAGAGATGCCCTTAGATGCATGCATGGCTGCATGTCGGCACGGCAGGAAGTAAAATACTTTTACTAGCAAAAGCAGCAGGCGTGCCTTAGTAGCTAAGTAGTAAGAGGTCAGCAGTGACGTAGTTCACTTGTTTGACGTCAGCCTATGCGTAATATAGTCGGTTCATTACACTATATATAGGGCCGATGCCCATCGTTGTAAGCCAGGCCAATTCCATTCCGATCGAATCAAGGCAACAAGCCACTTCAGTTTCCTCCTATGCTCAAGTAGTACTACAGTCTCTAGTGTGTGCGCGCATTACACTAATCCGAGGTGCAGCCACTGAGTGTGCAGCTGCTGTTGTAGTGTTCTTCTGCTAGATTGTACTGGGAGAAAGCTAGCTAATCGCTAGTAGTTTCGGGCCAACAATATATCCCGAACCACTCGCTGTATGTAACATCCAGGGCGCGCAAGTTGTGCTTGGCTGGGAAATTCTCGAGGAGCATTGCAGGTGGTCCGCTGAAGCTGCAGTTGGCTATGGGACAGAAGCATGGTGCCTGCGGACAACCTTTCCCATGCTCTTGTTTTTGGTAGTATTTTATCCTCGCAGTGCATCCATTGGGGCAAGCAACTTCGAGGGATTCAACTACATCTTCTAGCGTGCGGCAGCGGTTGTAGACGGTGGGAAGGGAGCAGAAGCAGCACTTGCCTGGGAGCTTATCATGGCAAGACGGACATATCGTATGACCCACAGTATACAAACACTGACGACAGAAACAACAAATCAGTGCATATGATATGAGTCAGTAATTATGCTAATGACAAAATTGCAAGGATCTGTTTTTGTTAGCCATTGGGACTAATAATGTGTGCATGCGGATGTGATGTTGTTCTGATTATTCAGAATTTTCAACCTTAACTTGCAATTTTGCAACTACATAATTACAATCCAAAAACATACAATCTTGTAATCAGTTAATCACCCTATCCGATTCTAGCTAACTAAATAATTTCGGGAAAATCCTGCAGTTTGCGGACAAAGTCAGACGAACTGGAAGTATCATAATAGTAATCGAATCTAATAATTAACAAATTTCGAAATATTATGAGACACCCAGATAGTTCCCCAGATCAATTGATATGCTATCGCCTCTGAGAAGCTCCTACTCGTAGGGCTTGAGTTGAACTAGCAGAGATCAAATCAAACACAAGGGATATTACCTGCAAAATGGGAGGGCGCAGGGGGTGGCAGCAGACGGAGGTAGCCCCAACCTTCATCCTCTGGCTGACACCGCCCTCATCTTTCTCCCTCTCCTCCTGCTTTCCCATCGCTTCGTCCCTTCCTTCCACCGAAAGCAGTGGCAGCGGCAAGGCCAGCCGCCGGATCGCAGATTTCTGGTTGCTCTTGCTGGAAGCGAGCCGCCTCTCTCTGTCTTGGGATCTTGTCCCCCTTTATTCGGTCTTCTGTCTGGCGTTGTAAGTGGGAGCCGAAAGAAGAAGGAAAGGGGAGATAGGTGTGTTGGCGTCAGCTCTAGACTAGCTCTGGCTCATGCAGCTGGACGGAGGTAGACCAAGCACAGAGGATACAAGGTTTACTGGCGACCAATGCCTAGGCCACGAACCCTTTCTTTTTCTCTAACCACCGTGCAACAAACACTTCTCAACCCAGCTGGCTTTGTAGCCTGGGCAGTAACGCAGCGCTACGTTCGGCCACGTGCACGACGCGCACACCGCGTTGCTCGCAACTGACTGCAAACAGCCTAGCTCCTACACGGCGACTTATACATGCATGCATGCCCATCTACCTAGCTCACGTGATACATACATACGCACACCACATACACACCTACACCACGGGCACACACGCACGTACACCTACGAAGCTGACGTGGCCACACACCGCCCATACACACACATACACCACGCCGCCGTTGCGTCCCGCTCGTCCCACGCGCATCGACGCGCCCGACGAGCCCGACCGCACCAATGCGTCCCGCACGTCCCGCGCGCACCTGACGCGCCTGACGAGCCTGACGAGCCCGACCGCACCAAGCCGTGACTAATTGCAACACACACCCCCTAAGCCACGGCCTAAAGGAGTCCGTCGTCCTCGACATTGGCACCGGCCAAGAGAGCCTGCTCCGCCGCCGGTCCTTTCCGCAGCTGCGGGCACTCGCGCTGGAAGTGCCCGTGCTCCCCGCACTTGTAGCAGCGCCTGCGCCTGTTGCCGCCGCTCCCCGATGCCACGCTGCGCCCGTCATCATCGTCCCAAGCACCGCCGTGTCGACGCTCCCGTGCTGCCCACTGCGCCGCCGTCATGAGCAGCTGCTCACCCCCGCGCTCGCCGCCGTCTTGTCCACGGCGCCAAACCCGCTCGTCGAACGCACGCAGCCGCCCGAACGCTTCATCGAACGCCATCATCGTCACGTCGTGGAACTGCTCGATGCCGGTGATGACGGGGAAGAGGTGATCCGGCACCGTATCCAGAAACTTTTTGACAAGTGCTGCGCCGCCCAGCGTCTCCCCGAGGTTGGCATACCTCGCCGCCATCGCCGCGAGCCTCCCGCCGTACACGTCGAGCTCCTCGCCGTCCGCCATCTTCATCCGGTCGAATTCGCCACGAAGCGTCCCTAGCCTCGCCGCGCGAACCTGATCAACACCGACGAATCTCACCTTCAGGGAGTCCCATACCTCCCTGGCGGTGAGCTTTGTCGACACCTGCAGCAGCACATCCTCCGGACACGCACCGAGGAGCAACGCGCGCGCCATCTTGTCCTTCTTGGCGTTCACCGCGGCGTCGCCCGGCGCCACCGCCTCCCATACGGTGTGGACGTCGAGGATCGCCTGTGCCTTGATGGCCCAAACCGTGTAGTTGTCCGCGGTCAGCATCGGCATCGCCATCGTCGCCGATCCGCCCGTGCCGCCGCCGTGTGGGACGAGTGCCATGGTCACCGGTGATCGCCCGAACCGAAGCTCTGATACCAATTGTTGGCGCCACCTCTAGACTAGCTCTCGCTCATGCAGCTAGACGGAGGTAGACAAAGCACAGAGGACACAAGGTTTACTGGCGACCAACGCCTGGGCCACGAACCCTTTCTTTTTCTCTAACCGCCATGCAACAAACACTTCTCAACCCAGCCGGCTTTATAGCCTGGGCAGTAATGCAGCGCTCCGTTCGGCCACGCGCACGACGCGCACACCGCGTTGCTCGCAACCGATTGCAAACAGCCTAGCTACTACACGGCGACTTATACATGCATGCACGTCCATCTACCTAGCTCACGTGATACATACATACGCACACCACACACACACACCTACGCCATGGGCACACACACGCACGCACACCTACGAACCTGACGTGGCCACACACCGCCCATACACACACATACGCCACGCCGCCGCTGCGTCTCGCTCATCCCACGCGCATCGACGCGCCCGACGAGCCCGACCGTACCAGTGCGTCCCGCACGTCCCGCGCGCACCTGACGCGCCCGACGAGCCCGACCGCACCAAGCCGTGGCTTATTCCAACAAGGTGAGAGGCTGGGCCGAGCAATGGCCCAAATAGAAGACGAGTACGCACTACTAGTACATGTCTACAGGCACCTAACACCTGCTGTTATTTCTCAAAAAAAATGTTGTTTTCTCAACAAACAAAAAAACATAATGCCCGCTAAATACTTCTCCCAAAAAAAAGATGCTAAATACTTAATTTGTAACTTTTGTGAGAATAATACTTCTTTTGGAGGTTAAGGTAGAAACACCTACACTAGCTATTCAACTGATATTGTATCATGAAAATATCAATATTTAGGATTGTATACACGAAAAGAAGTCATCCAACCAAGCTTTGATATATGGTGGTAATGAAACTCGTCGGGTGGCGGTGGTCGAGGGACTAGGTAAGGAAGGAATTCTAGAGGATTTGCACAGCAGTGGGAGATCAGAGTCATGGGAAGGATGCAACACCTGTCTTCCGGGTAAGATTATGGAGAATTTCCGGTTTGTGAATATGAGGGAAGACAAAGATGAGGACGCCATCCTTGAGGAAGATCTAGAGGATTTATAGAAAGATGTTGAATTATGGCGCTCGATAAGGTTCCTACCAGAACATTCTGCCATGGCGTGTTCTCTGGAGAGATCATATACGCTTGGAACTAGGCATAGGTAGTAGAGCTTAGGGCTATGGAGGATAATCTATTCTCAGTAGGATTATGATATCTTTCTGATTTGGAGCGTGTGATGATATTAGAGTTGTATGAGAGGAATGTGAGGAATAATGAGGTATAGATGCTCATGGATAAGCCAAGGATGTAGAATTAGACCTGTAGGTGACCGATCATGGAGATGGAGAGGATACTTCCTTGCAAGAGTCAAAGAGATTGAAGGAAAGAGATGAGAAACCAATGGAATATGACTTGGCCAAATTGGTGGGCTCCCCTCTGGAGCACAACTAGGCCAAATGTGTATCTTATGTTGGAACTGTCATGAGCTCAGGAGACACTGAACAGTTCAAGATTTGGTCTGCATGGTGCAGTTGCATCACCTGAAACATGAATTCTCTCTCAAAGAAGAGGAAGGAGAAGGAGTGGGTATGAAATCTAAGGTGAATGCTAGAGCTTTTCCATTACTTTGTGATGAATCGAAGGGAGAAATGAGGGGGGTATTTCCCTATGGGACGAAAGCACTAAAGTGCAACTCAAGACATTCGAGTGTGAAACGGCGTGGGACATTGGTGTATGCGAGAACTGAGAGTGCAAGAAAGGCATGAAATGTGGACTTTGTTGAGACGAAACAAGCCAAACATGATGGAGTCCATGTGATAGTCAGAATGCCGCTCATGCTCTAGGAGATAAGAAAGACTAATGATGAAATTTAGAGAACTGCTCTCACATTGTCTCTCCGCCATTTGGATTCAAGGGATTGCACTGCTTTGTGGAAAAAAATAATATGATAATAAGCAAGTCAAGGAAAATAATGTGAGAGTTTGCGTCAAATGAGAGGTGGCCAACCCAGAATGGTCACATTGTTTCCAGAAAGCTACGTGACATACTAGAGCTAGAGGCATCGAAAGAAGATATAAAAAGGGGCCAAGGACAACATATGAGGCACACTAGGTGAGGTAGGCAACCCTGGAAAGAGTGATTCAGGAGACGTGGGATCAAGGACCCACTGAGCACAATTTAGGAGACTTCTATGTGAAGTTGAAGGACACACCGAAGAAACATTTGAAAGGAGTGTTGTTAGCATTTGTATGTGAAGAAAGAAATAGATAGGTCATGCATGGGCTACTTGATTCCATTCAGGAAGTAAAGAAGGTAAGAGCAAACTTGAGGACCTACCCCATTGGGAGGAAAGTTTTTGGATGCAAAGGTCGAGAATCACATGACAAAAAGAACGTGGTCATAATAATCTCTACTTTCACCAAAAGGCGCATGCAGGAAAATAGAATGAAGTTAAAAAACATACTAAAAGGGATGATGTCAGTTGTATGGTATGTCTAGAAGAGATGGAAGGCAAAGTGAGAAGGTTTTTAAGGAGCTGTATAAGTGATATAATGATCTGAACCCGAGCGTCATAAAGGTCACTGCAAACATAAATGAAGAATTAGCAAAGCCTTTTATATATGAAGATACTCGTGATGCCCATTTCAAGATTGGCCCCACTACAACATAAGTGGGTTTTGGTGGCGCTATTGATACATGAGCTGAGGCCTTTTCCCGCCGTTTCTTGACGCTTTTCCCTCGCATATCTCCCGCTCGCTCGCCTTCCTTCCGCCATTCTCTCCCTTTCTCCCGCCAAACCCCCTCCCGCTCGCCTTCCAGTCGCCGCCATACCGCCAAAGAAGTACGCCATGCCACGCGCGGCGGCAACCGCGACTGGCGCCGTAGCCCAGCCGACGCAGAGGAAGCCGAGGGCGCCGCCATCGAAGCCACCGGGACTGTCGAACGCCGAGTGGAGGTTGGAAGTTCAGCGGCGCGAAGCAGTCACCGCCGACAGGCAGAACAGGGCCATAGCGAAGAAGGCCCGCGACAACGCGGCGCGCGCGGCGGCGTCTTCCTCATCGGTCGACCAGGCGGGGATGAATCCACCCGTCGTCAGCCACGCCCAGTACGCGCCCTGGGGACAGTAAGGCGTCGGATCTCCATGGGGTTCATCGTCGCCCGGCTACGCCGACGGCGACGCGCATGGTGGGTTCAACCCAAATGTGACCTTCCCTCATGGTCACCCCGCTACGCGCACGCCCTCGCCCGCCTTCGTCGGCATGCAGTACCCTCCATACAAATACTCGCCGCCCGCCGCCTACGCGCCCACGCCGACGCCCCATCTCTATCATGGACCACTGCCCTTCTTGCACCTCGGCGACGCCGACAACACGGGAGCCGACATGGACGACATCATCGCGACAGGATCGACCGGGGCCGCCGCGTCTCCCGGGTTCGCCACCCAGGACGAGGTGGTGGATCTCAGTGGCGACATGGAGGCCGAGCTCAACTACGTCTACGGCGAGGACGCGCAGGAACCCGAGGAGGAGAAGGAGGACGAGGAGGAGGAGGAGGAGCCAGCTCCTGTTCCGACGAAGGGGCGCCAGAAGAAGAAGAAGCGGGCGGCTAGGTCAGGCGAACCGCGCATCAAGTGGACGTCCAAGGAGGAGGAATGCCTCGCCGAAGCATGGAAAGTTGTCTGCCTCGACCCGACCACCGGCGCGAACCAGAGCTTGGAGACGTACTGGGACCGCATCAAGGCCGAGTTCGACGAGCGGAAGCTCGTCCACCCCTACTTCAAAGGCGTCTACATGCAGCGCGGCTCCAAGGCGATGGCGAACCATTGGGGGCGTATCCAGTTGGCGTGCAACAAATGGCATGGAATCGTCGAGGAGGTCGCGGCTCGCCCGGAGAGTGGCGCCAGCGTTGAGGATCAGGTACGCACGCCGTTCGCCCGCATATCTTCGTCGTCTACGCCCGCCGCCCGGCAACTGTTCGTCCCTCCACGCAGCTGTTGCATATGTTCGCCATGTATCGGGGCGACAACCAAGACGCCGACTTCAAGCACCTCCACGTCTACAAGCGCATTGACAAGTGCGAGAAATGGGCGGAAGTCCGACGTGCCCTCGACAAGGCCAAGGAGACATACAGGCCGGACGCGACGACTCCGGGCGCGTCAGAGGGGCGGCCGGACGGCCACAAATTGGCAAAGAAGGGGAAAAACGCCGATGCGGCAACCGCGCGAGTGCAGGAGTCCATCAGGCATTGCCTCGCCGACGCCCAGGCCCGGGCCGTCCTACGCGAAGAGAAGACCGAGGCGCGGTGGTCGTCGCTGATGAAGAACAACGCCATCAAGCTCGACCTGCTCCGGACGAACGTCGCCGCGAAGAAGAGGAACACCAACATGGCTTTTCTGATGGGCGGGGCGGACATGCTCCAAAGTAACGATGAGAAGCTAAAGGCGTGGTACCTGGTGCAGCGTGGCCTCATCCTGAGCGAGCTGCCGACGGCAACGCCGACGACGCCGACGACGCCCACGACCACACGGACGCCAAGCCCGAACGACGCCTCTACATCGCCGCCCAGCAGTGCCGAAGCCGCGCCGACACAGCCCAGCACCGAAGAAGCTCAGGCACCGCCGAGCCCGCGCACGCCGACTCCGCCAACGCCTGGAGCCGACCCCGCCGAGTGAATCATTGCGCACGCGAACTTGCAGCGGCGGCGCTCTGTTTTTTGTAACGCCAGACTACGTCCGATCGCCGGATTTGCGGCGTCTTTTGAGAGCGGGAATGACCAAGTTTAAATTTCCCGCATCCTGGGGCCGGCGCGTGGGGACGTGACTGCGAGCTAGATCGCCCCACGGGCCGAACTAGCGCCGGCATGCCCCCAGACCGCTCTATTTAGGCGCCCTGGGGGCCGAACGGCTGGAGATGCCCTTAGATGCATGCATGGCTGCATGTCGGCACGGCAGGAAGTAAAATACTTTTACTAGCAAGAGCAGCAGGCGTTCCTTAGTAGCTAAGTAGTAAGAGGTCAGCAGTGACGTAGTTCACTTGTTTGACGTCAGCCTATGCGTAGTATAGTCGGTTCATTACACTATATATAGGGCCGATGCCCATCGTTGTAAGCCAGGCCAATTCCATTCCGATCGAATCAAGGCAACAAGCCACTTCAGTTTCCTTCTGTGCTCAAGTAGTACTACAGTCTCTAGTGTGTGTGCGCATTACACTAATTCGAGGTGCAGCCACTGAGTGTGCAGCTGCTGTTGTAGTGTTCTTCTGCTAGATTGTACTGGGAGAGAGCTAGCTAATTGCTAGTAGTTTTGGGCCAACAATTGGCATCAGAGCCTCGGGTTATGCTGAAACATATGCCAAATGAAGGTGTCGTCGGTGACGGCTCCAAGATCGCCGGTCAAAGCTCGGCTGAGGAGGTGCGTGCGACGGATGCGCTCACGCTGCGAGGGAGGCCGGGAGGCGAGCTGGGTGCGCCATGCTCCGTGCGAGACATGGGCATGTCCAGTACCTCCTTCCCTCTCCTCACGCGGACCAACTATTCCAGGTGGTCCGTCCTGATGAAAGTCATCATGGAGGCGCGGCATATGTGGAAAGCCGTGGAAACCGGCGATGTCGAGTACGAGGAGGACCGGCTGGCGATGGAGGCGATCTTGCGCTCCGTCCCAGAGGAGAGGGTGCTCACCCTTGGCGCCAAGGAGACGGCCAAGGAAGCATGGGACACCATCAAGACTCTGCGCATCGGCGTGGAGCGCGTACGGGAGTCGAAGGCCCAGACGTTGCACCTCCAGTACGAGGAGATCCGATTTAAGGCCGGTGAGCAAGTCGACGACTTCGCCTTGCGGCTGCACGGTCTCGTCAACGAGCTCGCAACGCTAGAAGATCACATCGACAACAAGATGGTGATTCTCAAGTTCCTCCGCGTCATCCCCAGGCAGTACAAGCAACTGGCCTGGTCCATCGAGAGTTTGGTGGACCTCTCCACCATGACGATCGAGGAGCTGGTAGGGCGGCTGAAGGTCGTCGAGAAGCGCGGCGACGAAGCCGACAACCGTGCTGGCGGCAAACTACTGCTCACCAGGGAGCAGTGGGACGCGCAGCTTTAGCAGAGCAGCCGCGATGGCTCTTTCGGCAGTGGGGGAGGCGCCCCCATGGGAAGCAGAGGTCGCGGCAGAGGCGGAGGCCGCGCCCAGAGCGACGGCGGCAACCGCGGTCGCAAGCCAAGCTAGGCAGGGCCAGGCGCTGGCAACGGTGGCAAGTGCCGCTACTGCAACATGCCGGGTCACTGGATCCGCGATTGCCGCAGGAGGAAAGCCGACGAGGCAGCCACAGCAACGACAAACCTCGTCCAAGCTGACGTGGACAGCGGACCGGCAATGATGCTGCCAATAGTCGAGCCCGTGAAGGAGAGCACAACGTCTCTCGCGACGATGACTCCGACAACCACCCATTCCGTACAGGAGGCACGGAACCCGTCCACGGGAAACATCACTCGAGTGACAGGCCACACCTCGACAACGACGTTCTCAGGGCCTGTCGACTGGGAGGCGATGAAGGCTCGGGTGTGGGGGAGCCACACCCTAGCGACGGCGTCCCCGAACTCGGGACCCGACGAGGTCGTGCAAGTTGGCCCGGCAATGGCGCATATGGCGGACCATGCTTCGACCATGATGCTGGCAACCATCGACTCCGTGCAGGAGCACACGGAGACTCAGGTCAGCCACACCCCGACAACAAAGTGTTCGGGGTCCACCGTGTTGACGGGAGATGGCTCCCTGACCACGGCATGTGCGTGCGGCTACGTCTTTCTCAACGAGGAGAGAGCCGTGATCACACCCATGCTTGCAGGTGGCAAGCAATGTGAGGGTTGGTTCCTCGACACCGGCGCCACGAACCACATGACTGGTTCGGTCGACACGTTCGCGGAGCTGGACCGCTCAGTCACCGGGAAGGTGTGGTTCGCGGATGGATCCGTGGTGGAGATCCACGGGCGCGGGACCGTCATCTTCGCCGACAAAGGGGGTGATCACAGGGCGTTCACGGACGTTTACTTGATCCCGACACTCAAGAGCAGCGTCCGTGAGTGTCGGACAACTCGACGAGGGCTGGTTCGACATCGGCATCCGGCGCGGTGTTCTCAACGTGCGCGACCAGCAGAAGAGACTGCTCATCGAGGTAACCCGCTCGCCGAACCGCCTCTACAAGTTCTTCTTTTGACACGTGCATCCCGTGTGCCTTGTCGTGGGTCATGTCTCCGACGCATGGCGTTGGCATGCCCGGCTAGGAGACCAGCACTTCGACGGGTTGCGAAAGATGGCGCGAGGCAACCTCGTTCGCGGGCTACCTCGCATCAAGAATGCCGATGAGATGTGCGATGCGTGTCTTGCCGAGAAGCAGCGGCGCCTGCCCTTCCCCGAAAAGGCACGCTATCGGGCGCAGAAACCCCTGGAGCTTGTCCATAGGGACCTCTGTGGCCCAATCGCCCCGGCAACGCCAGGAGGGCGTCGCTACATCCTGCTGCTCGTCGATGACTACAGTAGGTGCACATGGGTGTTGCTCCTCGCCTCCAAGGATGAGGCCGAGCAAGCCATCGTCAAGCAGCAAGCGGTAGCAGAGGTCAAGTGCGGCCACAAGCTACGCGTGCTGTGCACGGACCGTGGCGGCGAGTTCACGTCGGCCATGTTCTACAAGCACTGCGACGAGAAAGGGGTGCAACATCACCTCACAACCCCTTACTCACCGCAGCAGAACGGCGTCGTCGAGCGAAGGAACCAAACTGTGCTCGGGATGGCACGCTGCATGCTCAAGGCAAAACAGGTGCCGAGCACGTATTGGGGGGAGGTCGTGCTCACGGCCGTCTTCATCCTCAACCGCTCTTTCACAAGGAGCGTCGACGGCAAGGCGCCTTACGAGGCGTGGTACGGGAGGAAGCCTGACGTATGCTTCCTCCGCACCTTTGGCTACATCGGGCACGTCAAGACGGCACGCCCACAGCTGAAGAAGCTCGACGACATGAGCACCCCAATGGTGTTCATGGGCTACGAGATGGGCTCTAAGGCGTACAAGATGTACGACCCCGTCTCAAAGCGTGTGCATGTCTCGCGCGACGTCATCTTCGACGAAGACGCGCGATGGACTTGGGAGGCATCGGGGGCGGCCTCGGCAAGCAGCTCCTTCACCGTGGAGTACCCGATGTACTCCAGGACCCCGGGAAGTGCCACCCCGGGAATCCCGGGAGGTGTGAATCCGGAAACCGCAACCCCGAGAACACCGTCCCCGGGTACGGTGTCCCCGGACACCCCGACGTCAAGCAAGGTGGGTCCCGGGAGGCAGTTCACAACCCCACCAACGGCGAGGTCGGAGCGGTTCGACGCCGATGACAGCGTTGGCGCCCCCCATTGGTTTCGGCGCATGGGGGATCTCCTCGGTGAGGCGGCGGCAACACCGCAACAGCCCGAGGAAGAGGATGTTGATGACGACGACGTCTTGCATCTGATGGCCGACGAGGAGCCGACTATGTTCGTAGAGGCCGAGCAAGAGGATTGCTGGCGCCACGCGATGCTGGACGAGCTGGTGTCGATCAATGACAACGCCACTTGGACACTCACGACACTCCCTACTGGGCATCGAGCCATCGGGCTCAAGTGGGTGTTCAAGGTGAAGAAGGACGAGCACGGCGCCATTGTCAAGCACAAGGCGCGCCTCGGCGCAAAGGGCTATGTGCAGCGTGAGGGAGTGGACATCGAGGAAGTCTTCGCTCTGGTGGCTCATCCTTGCCGTGGCCGCTCACCGCGGGTGGGAGGTACACCACATGGACGTCAAGTCGGCGTTTCTCAACGGTGACCTTAATGAGGAGGTGTACGTCTCCCAGCCACCCGGGTTCGTTGCCAAGGGCCACGAGGAGGGTGTGTATCGACTACACAAGACCCTATACGGTCTCCGGCAAGCCCCAAGGGCGTGGAACGCCAAGCTCGATGCAAGCCTCGCATCCCTTGGGTTCTCACGTAGCGCTTCTGAGCATGGTGTGTACTCGCGTGGCACCGCGAACACACTGCTCATCATTGGCATCTATGTCGATGACCTGGTCATTACCGGGGCAGAGCCTGAAGAGTTTCAACGCTTCAAGGGAGAGATGCATCGTCTCTTCAGCATGAGCGACCTTGGGCTGCTCCGGTACTACCTCGGGCTGGAAATGAACCAGGAGGGTGGTCGCATCACGATCACGCATACGACCTACGCCACCAAGATGCTCGAGCGAGCAGGCATGAAGGACTACTATGCTGTGCATGCTCCAATGGAGGCACGGCTGAAGCTCAGCAAGGAGAGCCCCGAGAAGGCGGTGGATGCCACACTCTACCGTAGCATCATTGGGTGTCTCAGGTACCTCGTGCACACCCGATCAGACATCACGTTCGTTGTCGGATACCTGAGTAGGTTCATGGAAGCTCCGGCAAGCGATCACCTCGCTGCCGTCAAGCACCTGCTCCGGTACATCGCAGGAACGCTCATGCATGGATGCGTGTATCGTCGTGGTGACGGCGAGAGCTTGGTCGGGTATAGCGACTCCGACCACGCTGGTGACGTGGACTCCCGGAATAGCACCTCGGGCATACTATTCTTTCTCGGGAATAGTCCCGTCAGCTGGCAATCGCGGCAGCTACAGCGGCCTGTCAAGGCATTTGGCTTGCTCGCCTTCTCGGCGAGATGCTGAATCAGGACACCGCCCCTGCGCTCATCTTCGTCGACAACAAGTCGGCGATTTCCCTCTGCAAGAAACCAATGCTTCATGACCGCAGCAAGCACATCGATCTCCGCTATCACTTCATACATGACTGCATCGAGCAAGGCTCGGTGATCGTGGTGTTTATCAGGACTGGTGAACAGAAGGCAGACATCCTGACCAAGTCACTTGGTCGTGTCCGGTTCCAGGAGCTGCGCGACAAGGTCGGGATCATCGACACCAAGCTTCTTTGACAAGGTTGAGGGGGAGAATGTTGGGTCAACCTTGGTCTTCCGGTGCACACAACGGCAGCAGCAGCATTTACGTCTTAGATGCATGCATGGCTGCATGTCCGCACGGCAGCAAGTAAAATACTTTTACTAGCAAGAGCAGCAGGCGTGCCTTAGTAGCTAAGTAGTAAGAGGTCAGCAGTGACGTAGTTCACTTGTTTGACGTCAGCCTATGCGTAGTATAGTCGGTTCATTACACTATAAAGGGCCGATGTCCACATTTTATGCCAGGCCAATTCCATTCCGATCGAATCAAGGCAACAAGCCACTTCAGTTTCCTCCTTTGCTCAAGTAGTACTACAGTCTCTAGTGTGTGTGTGCATTACACTAATCCGAGGTGCAGCCACTGAGTGTGCAGCTGCTGTTGTAGTGTTCTCTGCTAGATTGTACTGGGAGAGAGCTGGCTAATCGCTAGTAGTTTTGGGCCAACAATATATCCCGAACCACTCGCTGTATGTAACATCCAGGGCGCGCAAGTTGTGCTTGGCTGGGAAATTCTCGAGGAGCATTGCAGGTGGTCCGCTGAAGCTGTAGTTGGCTATGTGACAGAAGCATGGTGCGTGCGGACAATCTTTCCCATGCTCTTGTTTTTGGTAGTATTTTATCCTTGCAGTGCATCCATTGGGGCAAGCAACTTCGAGAGATTCAACTACATCTTCTAGCATGCGGCAGCGGTTGTAGACGGTGGGAAGGGAGCAGAAGCAGCACTTGCCTGGGAGCTTTTAATGGCAAAACGAACATATCGTATGACCCACAGTATACAAACACTGACGACAGAAACAACAAATCAGTGCATATGATATGAGTCAGTAATTATGCTAATGACAAAATTGCATTTGGACTAATAATGTGTGCATCGGATGTGATGTTGTTCTGATTATTCAGAATTTTCAACCTTAACCTGCAATTTTGCAACTACATAATTACAATCCAAAAACATACAATCTTGTAATCAGTTAATCACCCTATCCGATTCTAGCTAACTAAATAATTTCGGGAAAATCCTGCAGTTTGCGGACAAAGTCAGACGAACTGGAAGTATCATAATAGTAATCGAATCTAATAATTAACAAATTTCGAAATATTATAAGACACCCAGATAGTTCCCCAGATCTATTGATATGCTATCGCCTCTGAGAAGCTCCTACTCGTAGGGCTTGAGTTGAACCAGCAGAGATCAAATCAAACACAAGGGATATTACCTGCAAAATGGGAGGGCGCAGGGGGTGGCAGCAGACGGAGGTAGCCCCAACCTTCATCCTCTGGCTGACACCGCCCTCATCTTTCTCCCTCTCCTCCCGCTTTCCCATCGCTTCGTCCCTTCCTTCCACCGAATGCAGTGGCAGCGGCAAGGCCAGCCGCCGGATCGCAGATTTCTGGTTGCTCTTGCTGGAAGCGAGCCGCCTCTCTCTGTCTTGGGATCTTGTCCCCCTTTATTCGGTCTTCTGTCTGGCGTCGTAAGTGGGAGCCGAAAGAAGAAGGAAAGGGGAGATAGGTGTGTTGGCGCCACCTCTAGACTAGCTCTGGCTCATGTAGCTGGACGGAGGTAGACGAAGCACAGAGGACACAAGGTTTACTGGCGACCAACGCCTAGGCCACGAACCCTTTCTTTTTCTCTAACCACCGTGCAACAAACACTTCTCAACCCAGCCGGCTTTGTAGCCTGGGCAGTAACGCAGCGCTCCATTCGGCCATGCGCACGACGCGCACATCGCGTTGCTCGCAACCGACTGCAAACAGCCTAGCTACTACACGGCGACTTATACATGCATGCGCGCCCATCTACCTAGCTCACGTGATACATACATACGCACACCACACACATACACACCTACACCACGGGCACACACGCACGCACACCTACGAACCTGACGTGGCCACACACCGCCCATACACACACATACACCACGCCGCCGTTGTGTCCCGCTCGTCCCACGCGCATCGACGCGCCCGACGAGCCCGACCGCACCAGTGCGTCCCGCACGTCCCGCGCGCACCTGACGCGCCCGACGAGCCCGACCGCACCAAGCCGTGGCTTATTCCAACACAAACCCCCTAAGCCACGGCCTAAAGAAGTCCGTCGTCGTCGATGTTGGTACCAACCAAGAGAGCCTGCTCCGCTGTCGGTCCTTTCCGCAGCTGCGGGCACTCGCGCCGGAAGTGCCCGTGCTCCCCGCACTTGTAGCAGCGCCTGCGCCTGTTGCCGCCGCTCCCCGACGCCACGCTGCGCCCGTCGTCGTCGTCTCGAGCACCGCCGTGTCGACGCTCCCGCGCTGCCCACTGCGCCGCCGTCATGAGCAGCTGCTCACCCCCGCGCTCGCCGCCGTTTTGTCCATGGCGCCAAACCCGCTCGTTGAACGCACGCAGCCGCCCGAGCGCTTCGTCGAACGCCATCATCGTCACGTCGTGGAACTGCTCGATGCCGGTGATGACGGGGAAGAGGCGATCTGGCAACGTATCCAGCAACTTTTTGACAAGTGCTGCGCCGCCCAGCATCTCCCCGAGGTTGGCATACCTCACCGCCATCGCCACGAGCCTCCCGCGGTACACGTCGAGCTCCTCGCCGTCCGCCATCTTCATCCGGTCGAATTCGCCGCGCAGCGTCCCCAGCCTCGCCGCGCGGACCCGATCAACGCCGACGAATCTCACCTTCAGGGAGTCCCATACCTCCCTGGCGGTGAGCTTTGTCGACACCTGCAGCAGCACATCCTCCGGCAACGCACCGAGGAGCAACGCGCGCGCGCCATCTTGTCCTTCTTGGCGTTCACCGCCGCGTCGCCCGACGCCACCGCCTCACATACGGTGTGGACGTCGAGGATCGCCTGTGCCTTGATGGCCCAGACCGTGTAGTTGTCCGCGGTCAGCATCGACATCGCCATCATCGCCGATCCGCCCGTGCCGCCGCCGTGTAGGACGAGCGCCATGGTCACCCGTGATCGCCCGAACCGAAGCTCTCATACCAATTGTTGGCGCCACCTCTAGACTAGTTCTCGCTCATGCAGCTGGATGGAGGTAGACAAAGCATAGAGGACACAAGGTTTACTGGCGACCAACGCCTGGGCCACAAACCCTTTCTTTTTCTCTAACCACCGTGCAACAAATAAACACTTCTCAACCCAGCCGGCTTTGTAGCCTGGGCAGTAACGCAGCGCTCCGTTCGGCCACGCGCACGACGCGCACACCGCGTTGCTCGCAACCGACTGCAAACAGCCTAGCTACAACACGGCGACTTATACATGCATGCACGTCCATCTACCTAGCTCACGTGATACATACATACGCACACACCACACACACAAACCTACGCCATGGGCACACACACGCACGCACACCTACGAACCTGACGTGGCCACACACCGCCCATACACACACATACGCCACGCCGCCGCTGCGTCTCGCTCATCCCACGCGCATCGACGCGCTCGACGAGCCCGACCGTACCAGTGCGTCCTGCACGTCCCGCGCGCACCTGACGCGCCCGACGAGCCCGACCGCACCAAGCCGTGGCTTATTCCAACAAGGTGAGAGGCTGGGCCGAGCAATGGCCCAAATAGAAGACGAGTACGCACTACTAGTACATGTCTACAGGCACATAACACCTGCTGTTATTTCTCAAAAAAAAAATTGTTGTTTTCTCAACAAACAAAAAAACATAATGCCCGCTAAATACTTCTACCAAAAAAAAGATGCTAAATACTTAATTTGTAACTTTTGTGAGAATAATACTTCTTTTGGAGGTTAAGGTAGAAACACCTACACTAGCTATTCAACTGATATTGTATCATGAAAATATCAATATTTAGGATTGTATACACGAAAAGAAGTCATCCAACCAAGCTTTGATATATGGTGGTAATGAAACTCGTCGGGTGGCGGTGGTCGAGGGACTAGGTAAGGAAGGAATTCTAGAGGATTTGCACAGCAGTGGGAGATCAGAGTCATGGGAAGGATGCAACACCTGTCTTCCGGGTAAGATTATGGAGAATTTCCGGTTTGTGAATATGAGGGAAGACAAAGATGAGGACGCCATCCTTGAGGAAGATCTAGAGGATTTATAGAAAGATGTTGAATTATGGCGCTCGATAAGGTTCCTACCAGAACATTCTGCCATGGCGTGTTCTCTGGAGAGATCATATACGCTTGGAACTAGGCACAGGTAGTAGAGTTTAGGGCTATGGAGGATAATCTATTCTCAGTAAGATTATGATATCTTTCTGATTTGGAGCGTGTGATGATATTAGAGTTGTATGAGAGGAATGTGAGGAATAATGAGGTATAGATGCTCATGGACAAGCCAAGGATGTAGAATTAGACCTGTAGGTGACCGATCATGGAGATGGAGAGGATACTTCCTTGCAAGAGTCAAAGAGATTGAAGGAAAGAGATGAGAAACCAATGGAATATGACTTGGCCAAATTGGTGGGCTACCCTCTGGAGCACAACTAGGCCAAATGTGTATCTTATGTTGGAACTGTCATGAGCTCAGGAGACACTGAACAGTTCAAGATTTGGTCTGCATGGTGCAGTTGCATCACCTGAAACATGAATTCTCTCTCAAAGAAGAGGAAGGAGAAGGAGTGGGTATGAAATCTAAGGTGAATGCTAGAGCTTTTCCATTACTTTGTGATGAATCGAAGGGAGAAATGAGGGGGGTATTTCCCTATGGGACGAAAGCACTAAAGTGCAACTCAAGACATTCGAGTGTGAAACGGCGTGGGACATTGGTGTATGCGAGAACTGAGAGTGCAAGAAAGGCATGAAATGTGGACTTTGTTGAGACGAAACAAGCCAAACATGATGGAGTCCATGTGATAGTCAGAATGCCGCTCATGCTCTAGGAGATAAGAAAGACTAATGATGAAATTTAGAGAACTGCTCTCACATTGTCTCTCCGCCATTTGGATTCAAGGGATTGCACTGCTTTGTGGAAAAAAATAATATGATAATAAGCAAGTCAAGGAAAATAATGTGAGAGTTTGCGTCAAATGAGAGGTGGCCAACCCAGAATGGTCACATTGTTTCCAGAAAGCTACGTGACATACTAGAGCTAGAGGCATCGAAAGAAGATATAAAAAGGGGCCAAGGACAACATATGAGGCACACTAGGTGAGGTAGGCAACCCTGGAAAGAGTGATTCAGGAGACGTGGGATCAAGGACCCACTGAGCACAATTTAGGAGACTTCTATGTGAAGTTGAAGGACACACCGAAGAAACATTTGAAAGGAGTGTTGTTAGCATTTGTATGTGAAGAAAGAAATAGATAGGTCATGCATGGGCTACTTGATTCCATTCAGGAAGTAAAGAAGGTAAGAGCAAACTTGAGGACCTACCCCATTGGGAGGAAAGTTTTTGGATGCAAAGGTCGAGAATCACATGACAAAAAGAACGTGGTCATAATAATCTCTACTTTCACCAAAAGGCGCATGCAGGAAAATAGAATGAAGTTAAAAAACATACTAAAAGGGATGATGTCAGTTGTATGGTATGTCTAGAAGAGATGGAAGGCAAAGTGAGAAGGTTTTTAAGGAGCTGTATAAGTGATATAATGATCTGAACCCGAGCGTCATAAAGGTCACTGCAAACATAAATGAAGAATTAGCAAAGCCTTTTATATATGAAGAGACTCGTGATGCCCATTTCAAGATTGGCCCCACTACAACATAAGTGGGTTTTGGTGGCGCTATTGATACATGAGCTGAGGCCTTTTCCCGCCGTTTCTTGACGCTTTTCCCTCGCATCTCTCCCGCTCGCTCGCCTTCCTCCCGCCATTCTCTCCCTTTCTCCCGCCAAACCCCCTCCCGTTCGCCTTCCAGTCGCCGCCATACCGCCAAAGAAGTACGCCATGCCACACGCGGCGGCAACCGCGACTGGCGCCGTAGCCCAGCCGAAGCAGAGGAAGCCGAGGGCGCCGCCATCGAAGCCACCGGGACTGTCGAACGCCGAGTGGAGGGTGGAAGTTCAGCGGCGCGAAGCAGTCACCGCCGACAGGCAGAACAGGGCCATAGCCAAGAAGGCCCGCGACAACGCGGCGCGCGCGGCGCGCGCGGCGGCGTCTTCCTCATCGGTCGACCAGGCGGGGATGAATCCACCCGTCGTCAGCCACGCCCAGTATGCGCCCTGGGGACAGCAAGGCGTCGGATCTCCATGGAGTTCATCGTCGCCCGGCTACGCCGACGGCGACGCGCATGGTGGGTTCAACCCAAACGTGACCTTCCCTCATGGTCACCCCGCTACGCGCACGCCCTCGCCCGCCTTCGTCGGCGTGCAGTACCCTCCATACAACTACTCGCCGCCCGCCGCCTACGCGTCCACGCCGACGCCCCATCTCTATCATGGACCGCTGCCCTTCTTGCACCTCGGCGACGCCGACGACACGGGAGCCGACATGGATGACATCATCACGACAGGATCGACCGGGGCCGCTGCGTCTCCCGGGTTCGCCACCCAGGACGAGGTGGTGGATCTCAGCGGCGACATGGAGGCCGAGCTCGGCTACGTCTACGGCGAGGACGCGCAGGAACCCAAGGAAGAGAAGAAGGACGAGGAGGAGGAGGAGGAGGAGGAGGACCAAGCTCCTGTTCCGACGAAGGGGCGCCAGAAGAAGAAGAAGCGGGCGGCTAGGTCAGGCGAACCGCGCATCAAGTGGACGTCCAAGGAGGAGGAATGCCTTGCCGAAGCATGGAAAGTCGTCTGCCTCGACCCGACCACCGGCGCGAACCAGAGCTTGGAGACGTACTGGGACCGCATCAAGGCCGAGTTCGACGAGCGGAAGCTCGTCGACCCCTACTTCAAAGGCGTCTACATGCAGCGCGGCTCCAAGGCGATGGCGAACCATTGGGGGCGTATCCAGTTGGCGTGCAACAAATGGCATGGAATCGTCGAGGAGGTCGCGGCTCGCCCGGAGAGTGGCGCCAGCGTTGAGGATCAGGTACGCACGCCGTTCGCCCACATATCTTCGTCGTCTACGCCCGCCGCCCGCCAACTGTTCGTCCCTCCATGCAGCTGCTGCGTATGTTCGCCATGTATCGGGGCGACAACCAAGACGCCAACTTCAAGCACCTCCACGTCTACAAGCGCATTGACAAGTGCGAGAAGTGGGCGGAAGTCCGACGTGCCCTCGACAAGGCCAAGGAGACATACAAGCCGGACACGACGACTCCGGGCGCGTCAGAGGGGCGGCCGGACGGCCACAAATTGGCAAAGAAGGGGAAAAACGCCGACGCGGCAACCGCGCGAGTGCAGGAGTCCATCGAGCATTGCCTCGCCGACGCCCAGGCCCGGGCCGACGCTTGATAAGTTTTTTCAATGAGGACATACCTTGACAAGATTTTGAAGTAGTTCAAAAATGGAGCAGTCAAAGAAAGAGTTCTTGCCTGTATTACAAGGTGTGAAGTTGAGTAAGACTCAAAGCCCGACCACGGCAGAAGATAGAAAGATAATGAAAGTCATTCCCTATGCCTCAGTCATAGGTTCTATAAAGTATGCCATACTGTGTACCAGATCTATTGTATACCCTGCACTAATTTGGCAAGGGAGTACAATAGTGATCTAGGAGTAGATCACTGGACAACGGTCAAAATTATCCTTAGTAGAATAAGGAAATATTGCTCGATTATGGAGGTGACAAAAGGTTCGTCGTAAAAAGCTACGTCGATGCAAGTTTTGACACGGATCTGGATGACTCTAAGTCTCGATCTAGATACATATTGAAAGTGGGAGCAATTACCTAGAGTAGCTCCGTGCAGAGCATTGTAGACATAGAAAATTGCAAAATACATAACGGATCTGAATGTGAAAGACCGTTGACTAAGATTCTCTCACAAGCAAAACATGATCAAACCTTAGTACTCTTTGGGTGTTAATCACATAGCGATGTGAACTAGATTACCGAATCTATTAAACCCTTTGGGTGTTGGTCACATGACAATGTGAACTATGGGTGTTAATCACATGATGATGTGAACTATCGATGTTAATCACATGGTGATGTGATCTAGATTATTGACTCTAGTGCAAGTGGGAGACTGAAGGAAATATGCCCTAGAGGCAATAATAAAGTTATTATTTATTTCCTTATATCATGATAAATGTTTATTATTCATGCTAGGTATTAACGGGAAACATAATACATGTGTAAATACATAGACAAACAGAGTGTCAATAGTATGCCTCTACTTGACTAGCTCGTTAATCAAAGATGGTTATGTTTCCTAACCATGGACAAAAGAGTTGTTATTTGATTAACGAGATCACATCATTAGTTGAATGATCTGATTGACATGACCCATTCCATTAGCTTAGCACCCGATCGTTTAGTATGTTGCTATTGCTTTCTTCATGACTTATACATGTTCCTATGACTATGAGATTATGCAACTCCGGTTTGCCGGAGGAACACTTTGGGTGCTACCAAACGTCACAACGTAACTAGGTGATTATAAAGGAGCACTACAGGTGTCTCCAAAGGTAGATGTTGGGTTGGCGTATTTCGAGATTAGGATTTGTCACTCCGATTGTCGGAGAGGTATCTCTGGGCCCTCTCCGTAATGCACATCACATAAGCCTTGCAAGCATTGTGACTAATAAGTTAGTTGCGAGATGATGTATTACGGAACGAGTAAAAGAGACTTACCGGTAAAGAGATTGAACTAGGTATTGGATACCGACGATCGAATCTCGGGTAAGTAACATACCGATGACAAAAGGAACAACGTATGTTGTTATGCGGTCTGACCGATAAAGATCTTCGTAGAATATGTAGGAGCCAATATGGGCATCCAGGTCCTTCTATTGTTTATTGACCGGACATGTGTCTCAGTCATGTCTACATTGTTCTTGAACCGTAGGGTCCGCACGCTTAACGTTACGATGACAGTTATTATGAGTTTATGCATTTTGATGTACCGAAGTTAGTTCGGAGTCCCGGATGTGATCACGAACATGACGAGGAGTCTCGAAATGGTCGAGACATAAAGATTGATATATTGGATGACTATATTCGGACACCAGAAGTGTTCCGAGTGATTTCGGAGAAAACCGGAGAGCCGGAGGGTTACCGGAACCCTACCGGGAGAAGTAATGGGCCTTATGGGCTTTAGTGGAGAGAGAGAAGGGCTGCCAGAGGTGGGCCGCACGCCACCTCCTCCCTGGTCCGAATTGGACTAGGGGAGGGGGGCGGCGCCCCCCCTCCCCCTTTCCTTCTCCCACTCCACCTCTTTCCCCCTCCTAGTAGGAGTCCTACTCCTACTAGGAGGAGGACTCCTCCTTGGCGCGCCACAGCTGGCCGGCCGGCCTCCTCCCCTTGATCCTTTATATACGGGGGCAGGGGGCACCCCAAGACACACAAGTTGATCCACGTGATCGTTCCTTAGCCGTGTGCGGTGCCCCCTGCCACCATATTCCACCTCGATCATATCGTTGTAGTGCTTAGGCGAAGCCCTGCGTCGGTAGAACATCAAGATCGTCATCACGCCGTCGTGCTGACGGAACTCCTCCCCAAAGCTTTGCTGGATCGGAGCCCGGGGATTGTCATCGAGCTGTACGTGTGCGAAGAACTCGGAGGTGCCGGAGTAACGGTGCTTGGATCGGTCGGATCGGGAAGAAGACGTACGACTACTTCCTCTACGTTGTGTCAACGCTTCCGTTGTGATCTACAAGCGTACGTATATCAGACTCTCCCCCTCATTGCTATGCATCACCATGATCTTGCGTGTGCGTAGGAAAATTTGAAATTACTACGTTCCCCAACAGTGACTGGGAGCTAGATCGCCCCCACGGGCCGAACTAGCGCCGGCACGCCCCCAGGCCGCTCTATTTAGGCGCCCTGGGGGGCCGAACGGCTGGAGATGCCCTTAGATGCATGCATGGCTGCATGTCGGCACGACAGGAAGTAAAATACTTTTACTAGTAAGAGCAGCATGCGTGTCTTAGTAACAAAGAGTCTCTTGTGTCCCCAACACACCCAATACAATGGTAAATTGTATAGGTGCACTAGTTCGGCGAAGAGATGGTGATACAAGTGGTATATGGATGGCAGATAAAGGTATTTGTAATCTGAAATTATAAAAACAACAAGGTAACGAATGATAAAAGTGAGCGTAAACGGTATTGCAATGCTAGGAAACAAGGCCTAGCGTTCATACTTTCACTAGTGTAAGTTCCCTCAACGATACTAACATAATTGGATGACATAACTATCCCTCAACATGCAACAAAGAGTCACTCCAAAGTCACTAATAGCGGAGAACGAACGAAGAGATTATGGTAGGGTACGAAACCACCTCAAAGTTATTCTTTCCAATCAATCCGTCGGGCTATTCCTATAAGTTTCACAAACAGCCCTAGAGTTCATACTAGAATAACATCTTAAGACACAAATCAACCAAAACCCTAATGTCACCAAGATACTCCAATGTCACCTCAAGTATCCGTGGGAATGATTATACGATATGCATCACACAATCTCAGATTCATCTATTCAACCAACACAAAGGACCTCAAAGAGTGCCCCAAAGTTCTACCGGAGAATCACGACGAAAACGTGTGCCAACCCCTATGCATAGGTTCATGTGCGGAACCCGCAAGTTGATCACCAAAACATACATCAAGTGAATCACGTGATATCCCATTGTCACCACAGATATCCACGGCAAGACATACATCAAGTGTTCTCAAATCTTTAAAGACTCAATCCGATGAGATAACTCCAAAGGGGAAACTGAATTCATTACAAGAGAGAAGAGGTGGAGGAGAAACGTAAGATCCAACTATAATAGCAAAGCTCGCGATACATCAAGATCGTATCACGTCAAGAACATGAGAGAGAGAGAGAGAGATCAAACACATAGCTACTGGTACATACCCTCAGCCCCGAGGGAGAACTACTCCCTCCTCGTCATGGAGAGCACCGGGATGATGAAGATGGCCACCGGTAGTGTGCCGGAACGGGTCTAGATTGGCTTTCGGTGGCTACGGAGGCTTATGGCGGCGGAACTCCTGGTCTAATCTCCATTCTGGAACTTTTAGGGTACAACGATATATATGGGTGCAGAAAGTACGTCGGAGGAGCTACGGGGGCCCCACGAGGCAGGGGGGCCCGCCCCCACCCTCGTGAGAGTCCAAGTATATCTGGTGGTGTTCGTTCCAAAAATAACTTCTCCAATTGATTTCATTCCGTTTCGACTCCGTTTGATATTCCTTTTTTCGGAACACTGTAATAGGCATAAAACAACAAATCTGGGTTCGGCCTCCGGTTAATAGGTTAGTCCCAAAAATAATATAAAAGGGGAAAATAAAGCCCAATATTGCCCAAAACAGTAGATAATATAGCATGGAGCAATCAAAAATTATAGATACGTTGGAGACGTATCAAGCATCCCCAAGCTTAATTCCTGCTCGTCCTCGAGTACGTAAATGATAAAAAAGATAATTTTTGATGTGGAATGCTAGTTGGCATAATTTTAGTGTAATTCTTCTTAATTGTGGTATGAATATTCCGATCCATAAGATTCAAGACAAAAGTTCATATTGACATAAAAATTATAATACTTCAAGCATACTAACAAAGTAATCATGTCTTCTCAAAATAACATGGCCAAAGAGAGCTATCCCTACAAAATCATATAGTCTGGCTATGCTCCATCTTCACCACACAAAATATTTAAATCATGCACAACCCCGATGACAAGCCAAGCAATTGTTTAATACTTTTGATGTTCTCAAACTTTTTCAATCTTCACGCAATACATGAGCGTGAGCCATGGATATAGCACTATAGGTGGAATAGAATGGTGGTTGTGGAGAAGACAAAAAGGGAGAAGATAGTCTCACATCTACTAGGTGTATCAACGGGCTATGGAGATGCCCATCAATAGATATCAATGTGAGTGAGTAGGGATTGCCATGCAACGGATGCACTAGAGCTATAAATGTATGAAAGATCAACAAAAGAAACTAGTGGGTGTGCATCCAACTTGCTTGCTCACGAAGACCTAGGGCATTTTGAGGAAGCCCATCATTGGAATATACAAGCCAAGTTCTATAATGAAAGATTCCCACTAGTATATGAAAGTGGCAACAAAGGAGACTCTCTATCATGAAGATCATGGTGCTACTTTGAAGCACAAGTGTGGTAAAAGGATAGTAGCATTGCCCCTTCTCTCTTTTTCTCTCATTTTTTTATTATTTTTATTTTTTTATTTGGGGCTTTTCTCTTTTTTATGGCCTCTTTTCTTTCTATTTTTTTATTTGGGCTTCTTTGGCCTCTTTTATTTATTTTTCGTCTGGAGTCGCATCCGGACTTGTGGGGGAATCATAGTCTCCATCATCCTATCCTCACTGGGACAATGCTCTAATAATGGTGATCATCACACTTTTATTTACTTACAACTCAAAAATTACAACTCGATACTTAGAACAAGATATGACTCTATATGAGTGCCTCCGGCGGTGTACCGGGATGTGCAATGATGCATGAATGACATGTATGAAAGAATTATGAACGGTGGCCTTGCCACAAATACGATGTCAACTACATGATCATGCAAAGCAATATGACAATGATGAAGCGTGTCATAATAACGGAAAGGTGGAAAGTTGCATGGCAATATATCTCGGAATGGCTATGGAAATGACATAATAGGTAGGTATGGTGGCTGTTTTGAGGAAGGTATATGGTGGGTTTATGGTACTGGCGAAAGTTGCGCGGTACTAGAGAGGCTAGCAAAGGTGGAAGGGTGAGAGTGCGTATAATCGATGGACTCAACATTAGTCATAAAGAACTCATATACTTATTCCAAAAATCTACATGTTATCAAAGCAAAGTATTACGCGCATGCTCCTAGGGGGATAGATTGGTAGGAAAAGACCATCGCTCATCCCCGACCGCCACTCATAAGGAAGTCAATCAATAAATAAATCATGCTCCGACTTCATCACATAACGGTTCACCACACGTGCATGCTACGGGAATCACAAACTTCAACACAAGTATTTCTCAAATTCATAACCACTCAACTAGCATGACTCTAATATCACCATCTCCATATCTCAAAACAATTATCAAGTATCAAACTTCTCATAGTATTCAACACACTCATAAGATAATTTTATTGTTCTAGAATACCTAGAATATTAGGATTTTAAGAAAATTACCATGCTATTTAAGACTCTCAAAACAATATAAGTGAAGCATGAGAGTTCATCTATTTCTTCAAAATAAAACTACCACAATGCTCTAAAAGGTATAAGTGAAGCGCTAGAGCAAATGACAAACTACTCCGAAAGATATAAGTGAAGATCAATGAGTAGTTGAATAATTATGCAACTATGTGAAGACTCTCTAACATTTAATAATTTCATATCTTGGTAATTTATTCAAACAGCAAGCAAAGCAAAATAAAATGACATCTAAGAATAGCAAACATCATGTGAAGAAGCAAAAACTTAGGATCAACCGGTACTAACCGATAGTTGTTGAAGAAGAAAGGTGGGATGCCAACCGGGGCATCCCCGAGCTTAGATGCTTGAGACTTCTTGAAATATTATTTTGGGGTGCCTTGGGAATCCCCAAGCTTGAGTTTTTGTGTCTCCTTAATTCCTCTCATATCATGGTCTCCCTAAATCTCAAAAGCTTCATCCACACAAAACTCAACAAGGACTCGTGAGATAAGTTAGTATAAACCATTCCCACTGTGGTAAATTTACCATAGCTTAATATGCAAAAGGTTTCAACATTTTATCACATTCTGGCTTTTCTGGGGAATTATTGCAACACCGGTAAACTTTCTGTTTTCAAACAGCAACATGAAGACTTGTAAAATAGGCATAGTAAAGGCTATCAATGCCACTTCTATTGAAATAAAAGATGCAAAACAATGTTCTAAATAACAGCAAGCAAATCCTAACAAAATAAATTGACGCTCCAAGCAAAACACATATCATGTGGTGAATAAAAATATAGCTCCAAGTAAAGTTACCGATGAACGAAGACGAAAGAAGGGATGCCTTCCGGGGCATCCCCAAGCTTAGGCTATTGGTTGTCCTTGAATATTACCTTGGGGTGCCTTGGGAATCCCCAAGCTTAGGATCTTGCCACTCCTTATTCCATAGTCCATCAAATCTTTACCCAAAACTTGAATACTTCACAACACAAAACTTAAAGTAGAAAACTTGTGAGCTCCGTTAGTATACGAAAACAAAAGACCACTTCAAGGTAATGTAATGAACTCATTATTTATTTATATTGGTGTTAAACCTACTGTATTCCAATTTATCTATGGTTTATAAACTATTTTACTAGCCATAGATTCATCAAAATAAGTAAACAACACATGAAAAATAGAATCTGTCAAAAACAGAACAGTCTGCAGTAATCTGGATCAAACTTATACTTCTGGAACTCATAAAATTCTCAAATAAATTTATGTACCTGAGGAATTTATCTATTCATCATCTGCAAAAAGAATTAACTAAATATCACTCCCCAAATAAAAATGGCAGCAATTCTCGTGAGCGCTAAAGTTCCTGTGTTTTACAGCATGATCAACAAGACTTTCCCCAAGTATTCCCAAAGGTTCTACTTGGCACAAACACTAATTAAACACATAAAACCACATCTAAACAGAGGCTAGATGAACTATTTATTACTGGACAGGAGCAAAAAGCAAGGAATAAAAATAAAGTTGGGTTGCCTCCCAACAAGCGCTATCGTTTAAGGCCCCTAGCTAGGCATGATGATTTCAATGATGCTCACATAAAGGATAAGAATTGTAACATAAAGAGAGCATCATGAAGAAATGACTAGCACATTTAAGTCTAACATACTTCCTATGCATAGGGATTTTGTGAGCAAACAACTGATGGAAACAAGAATCAACTTGCATAGGAAGGTAAAACAAGCATAACTTCAAAACTTTACGCACATAGAGAGGAAACTTGATATTATTGCAATTCCTACAAGCATATATTCCTCCCTCATAATAATTTTCAGTAGCATAATGAATGAACTCAACAATATAACCAGCACCTAAAGCATTCTTTTCATGATCTACAAGCATAGAAATTTTATTACTCTCCACATATGCAAAATTCTTCTTAATCGGAATAGTGGGAGTATCATAAGCGACTTGAATACTATAAATTGTTTCCACATTAAAAGAGTAATGTTCAGAAAAAGGGTAATCATAATCATGACAAGTTTTAATCACTACTTTTTATAGCATAAGTATCATCACAATAATCATCATAAGTTGGAGGCATGCTATCATCATTATAAACTTGCATATCAAAACTTGGGAGACTAAAAATATCTTCTTCATTAATCATAGCTTCCCCAAGCTTGGGACAAACATTAATTGCAGCAAATATATTCTCAAAAACATCATCTTCATCAAACATAGCATCCCCAAGCTTGGGCCTTTTCATATCATAAGCATAATCACTCTCATCATTAATAGTATGGATAGCACCAATAGTATAGCAATTATTGTATTCTTCCAAGCAAGTGCCAAATATATTTTCAAGATCATAAGAAGCATCATTATCTTCCACAATTATATTTTCATGAGGCACAATAGTAATAGGAGCAGCATTATTTAGGAGAGATATCTTTTTACCTCTCTTCCTTTTTCTTTTCTTCTTCTTCACCACATCATGTGTGGGTTCAATCCTCTTTTTGGAGCTCCTTATTAATGAGATTGGTTGAGTAGGAGGCTCTTCCTCGTTACCTGATTCATCATAAGAAATAATAGGAGGGTATTGGGAAGTCTCTTCCTTTTCATCAGTATTCTCTTCATCTTCTATTTGTTTTCTTTTCTTTATGTAATTGGCAATATAAGGATTTTCAATACAATTCACCGCACAATACATATAAATTTCCTCTAGATCAAATCCAAGAAGTTTATAAAGGGCAAATTCTGGAAGATAGTTAGTTATACGTTTCATTTCTTCATAGCCCATAAGCAAACTAAGTTCATTATAATGTGCAAGGGAAATCAAGTCATCACAATTTTTGGACACGACTAGATCATGAAACAATTTGCATCGGATAGCTAAATGACCACTTTCATTGCAAAGTCCACAAGTATGGCCAAGAAAATTTAAATTTTCAGTACAATCATCTAGCCTTTCTGGCAACAATTTAGTTTCTAAGTACTTATGCCTCTTGCAATATCTATCTTCCCTATTTGGTGTGTACTTGCAGACCCAGTCTACTCCACAAAAATTGACATGTTTATAGGAGGCATTTTCATCATAACTAGTGCAATCATCATTAGCATCATGGATATTCAAAGAATTTGTACTAACAACATTGCAATCATGCTCATCATTCAAATATTTAGTGCCAAACATTTTATAGATTTCTTCTTCTAGCACTTGAGCACAATTATCCTTTCCATCATACTCATGAAAGATATTAAAAAGGTGAAGCGTACGAGACAAACTCAATTCCATTTTTTTTATAGTTTTCTTTTATAAACTAAACTAGTGATAAAACAAGAAACTAAAAGACTCGATTGCAAAATCTAAAGATATACCTTCAAGCACTCAGCTCCCCAGCAACAGCGCCAGAAAAGAGCTTGATGTCTACTACACAACCTTCTTCTTGTAGACGTTGTTGGGCCTCCAAGTGCAGAGGTTTGTAGGACAGTAGCAAATTTGCCTCAAGTGGATGACCTAAGGTTTATCAATCCGTAGGAGGCGTAGGATGAAGATGGTCTCTCTCAAGCAACCTTGCAACCAAATAACAAAGAGTCTCTTGTGTTCCCAACACACCCAATACAATGGTAAATTTTATAGGTGCACTAGTTCAGCGAAGAGATGGTGATACATGTGGTATATGGATGGCAGATAAAGGTATTTGTAATATGAAATTATAAAAACAGCAAGGTAACGAATGATAAAAGTGAGCGCAAACGGTATTGCAATGCTAGGAAACAAGGCCTAGGGTTCATACATTCGCTAGTGTAAGTTCCCTCAACGATACTAACATAATTGGATCACACAACTGTCCCTCAACATGCAACAAAGAGTCACTCCAAAGTCACTAATAGTGGAGAACGAACGAAGAAATTATGGTAGGGTACGAAACCACCTCAAAGTTATTCTTTCCAACCAATCCGTTGGGCTATTCCTATAAGTGTCACAAACAGCCCTAGAGTTCGTACTAGAATAACACCCTAAGACACAAATCAACCAAAATCCTAATGTCACCTAGATACTCCAATGTCACCTCAAGTATCCGTGGGTATGATTATACGATATGCATCACACAATCTCAGATTCATCTATTCAACCAACACAAAGGACCTCGAAGAGTGCCCCAAAGTTCTACCGGAGAATCACAACGAAAACGTGTGCCAACCCCTATGCATAGGTTCACGGGCGGAACCCGCAAGTCGACCATCAAAACATACATCAAGTGAATCACGTGATATCCCATTGTCACCACAGATATCCACGGCAAGACATACATCAAGTGTTCTCAAATCTTTAAAGACTCAATCCGATGAGATAACTCCAAAGGGGAAACTCAATTCATTACAAGAGAGAAGAGGGGGAGGAGACACATAAGATCCAACTATAATAGCAAAGCTCACGATACATCAAGATCGTATCACCTCAAGAACACGAGAGAGAGAGAGAGAGATCAAACAGATAGCTACGGGTACACACCCTCAGCCCTGAGGGAGAACTACTCCCTCCTCGTCATGGAGAGCACCGGGATGATGAAGATGGCAACCGGAGAACGATTGCCCCCTCCGGCAGGGTGCCGGAAAGGGTCTAGAGGCTTTCGGTGGCTACGGAGGCTTCTGGCGGCGGAACTCCTGATCTAATCTCCATTCTGGAAGTTTTAGGGTACGACGATATATAAGGGTGCGGGAAGTACGTCGGAGGAGCTACGGGTGCCCCACGAGGCAGGGGGCGTGCCCTAGGGGGGCGCCCCCACCCTCGTGAGCACCTCCCGTATCTCCTGACGTGGAGTCCAAGTCTATCCAGTGGCTTTCATTCCAAAAATAACTTCTCCAGTTGATTTTGTTCTGTTTCTACTCCGTTTGATATTCCTTTTCTTCGAAACACTGAAATAGGCATAAAACAGCAAATCTGGGCTGGGCCTCCGGTTAATATGTTAGTCCCAAAAATAATATAAAAGTGGAAAATAAAGCCCAATATTGCCCAAAACAGTAGATAATATAGCATGGAGCAATCAAAAATTATAGATACGTTGGAGACGTATCACCCAACCCTACAAATTTATATCATATAAATCACTCGCCTACACATATACACAATGATACACATTTTAATCATTCGCCTAAGTCCTCAATCTCTCATATAATACGTTCATAACCAATATATGTACATATACCCCTCATGATCTTAAGTAGCCTACCCATCCCGCCTTACTGATCGCTGCCAATCAATAGGTTAAGGAAACTAATGTAATATAGTGATTGGTTTATTGAATGTTTGTATTTGAGAAGGTCATTCCACACTATCAGGGATTGGGATGGTAGCACACAAACAAATAAGAGTCAATAGTTGGTGGCATTTTTTTCAAAGCACTCATCTAACCCTTTTTTGTGTATAGTGCAACTAAAATCAGTTTACATGTAAAAAATATGCCAACTTATTGAAAATATAATGCAATCAAAGTCAAAGTACTGGGTAAACGTAAACTGATATTAGCAAACAAGTAATAGCTCAACTTAAACTCCAAATGATTTACTTTGTAAGCAATTATTAAGGTACCTACTATTTGTGTATATCATGTTCATTGAGACGCGGTCTGCATACATACTAATATTCTTAGATGTGACTAATGCTAGTAATTCTTACATGTTGATAATTCATGTATGGTTAAGACTCTAATTCTCACTTTTCAGAAAAGGCTGGAATCCAAATTCAGTCACTAAATCAAACTAAAGTTGAAGAAGTTGCTATCACAGCCCTAGCTTAGCCTTTGCTTGCTCTTGCATGATCATCATGTCATCATGTTATTTCCAAAGAAACTTGAAATAGGGTTTGATCAAGCCCTAGCACTAAATGAAATCAAATAGGTTCAAACAGAAATCTTATCAATGAACCCGAAATGCCCCTCAGAAATGTTCATCATTTTTGTCTTGGTCTAGAACCTCTACCAAAAATGGTTTACATTTTTCCTAGGTCATCTTGGATTTTTGGATTAAATCATAAGTATTTGAAATTTGGGCATTTAAATAATATAATTATTTTTAATACTCAAATTCTTCTGAGAACAGTTGGGGGTTGTTGGAAATAATCCAAACAGAGCCCACAAGTATTTTCAGGATTTTTGAAAATGCTCTCGCATTTTTATTAAATCAAAACAAAATTACAGAAAATAGAAAACATAAAGTAAATAGAAAAGGGAGAGGCTTACCAGTTACTTACCTGGCGGCCCACCAGGCCAACACTGTGCAGCCCAGCCCACCAGCGCCGTCGTCCTCCTAGCGTCAGTCGGCCAGGCGTGTGGCCGACGCGCACGCACGGCGATGAGTTGTCACAACCCTAGCTTAGCCTTTGCTTGCTCTTGCATGATCATGATGTCATCATGTTATTTTCAAAGAAACTTGAAATAGGGTTTGATCAAGCCCTAGCACTAAATGAAATCAAATAGGTTCAAACAGAAATCTTATCAATGAACCCAAAATGCCCAAATGTTCATCATTTTTATCTTGGTCTACAACCTCTGCCAAAAATGGTTTACATTTTTCCTAGGTCATCTTGGATTTTTGGATTAAATCACAAGTATTTGAAATTTGGGCATTTGAATACTATAATTATTTTTAATACTCAAATACTTCTGAGAATAGTTGGAGGTTGTTGGAAATAATCCAAAAAGAGCTCACAAGTATTTTCAGGATTTTTGAAAATGCTCTGGCATTTTTCTTAAATCAAAACAAAATTACAGAAAATAGAAAAGGGAGAGGCTTACTAGTCACTTACCTGGCGGCCCACCAGGCCAACACTGTGCAACCCAGCCCAGCCCACCAGCGTCGTCTTCCTCCTGGCGCCAGTCGGCCAGTCGTGTGGTAGACGCGCGCGCACGGCAAGGGCGCCACGCCACCAGTGCGCCTGTCTGCCTCCCCAGGCCAGCGCGACACCGCTGATCCCCTCCTCGATGCCGTCCCGATGGGGCGCTTCCCCTCTGTTGGGGAACGTAGTAATTTCAAAAAATTTCCTACGCACACGCAAGATCATGGTGATGCATAGCAACGAGAGGGGAGAGTGTTGTCTACGTACCAATGCAGACCGACTGCGGAAGCGATCACACAACGTAGAGGAAGTAGTCGTACGTCTTCCCGATCCGACCGATCCAAGCACCGTTACTCCGGCACCTCCGAGTTCTTAGCACACGTTCAGCTCGATGACGATCCTCGGGCTCCGATCCAGCAAAGCGTCGAGGAAGAGTTCCGTCAGCACGACGGCGTGGTGACGATCTTGATGTACTACCGACGCAGGGCTTCGCCTAAGCACTACAACGGTATGATCGAGGTGGAATTTGGTGGCAGGGGGCACCGCACACGGCTAAGGAACGATCTCAAGGATCAACTTGTGTGTCTAGAGGTGCCCCCTGCCCCCGTATATAAAGGTTGCCAGGGGGAGGGCTGGCCGGCCAACTATGAAGGCGCAGGAGGAGTCCTACTCCTACCAGGAGTAGGACTCCCCCCCCCAATCCTATTCCTAATAGGACTCCCAAGTGGAAAGAGAGGGAGAGAGGTGGCCGGCCACCTCTCCTAGTCCTAATAGGACTAGGGGAGGGGGGAGGCGCGCAGCCCACCTTGGGCTGCCCCTTTCACCTTTCCACTAAGGCCCAATAAGGCCCATTTGGTTCCCGGGGGGTTCCGGTAACCTCCCGGTACTCCGGTAAAATTCCTGATTTCACCCGGAACACTTCCGATGTCCAAACATAGGCTTCCAATATATCAATCTTTATGTCTCGACCATTTCGAGACTCCTCGTCATGTCCGTGATCACATCCGGGACTCCGAAAAACCTTCGGTACATCAAAATGCATAAACTCATAATAACTGTCATCGTAACGTTAAGCGTGCGGACCCTACGGTTCGAGAACAATGTAGACATGACCGAGACACGTCTCCGGTCAATAACCAATAGCGGGACCTGGATGCCCATATTGGATCCTACATATTCTACGAAGATCTTTATCGGTCAGGCCGCATAACAACATACGTTGTTCCCTTTGTCATCGGTATGTTACTTGCCCGAGATTCGATCGTCAGTATCGAATACCTAGTTCAATCCTGTTACTGGCAAGTCTCTTTACTCGTTCCATAATACATCATCTCACAACTAACATCTTAGTTATAAGGCTTGCAAGGCTTATGTGATGTGTATTACCGAGAGGGCCCAGAGATACCTCTCCGACAATCGGAGTGACAAATTCTAATCTCGAAATACGCCAACCCAACATCTACCATTGGAGACACCTGTAGTACTCCTTTATAATCACCCAGTTACGTTGTGACGTTTGGTAGTACCCAAAGTGTTCCTCCGGCAAACGGGAGTTGCATAATCTCATAGTCATAGGAACATGTATAAGTCATGAAGAAAGCAATAGCAACATACAAAACGATCGGGTGCTAAGCTAATGGAATGGGTCATGTCAATCAGATCATTCAACTAATGATGTGACCTCGTTAATCAAATAACAACTCTTTGTTCATGGTTAGGAAACATAACCATCTTTGATTAACGAGCTAGTCTTGTAGAGGCATACTAGTGACACTCTGTTTGTCTATGTATTCACACATGTATTATGTTTCCGATACAATTCTAGCATGAATAATAAACATTTATCATGATATAAGGAAATAAATAATAACTTTATTATTGCCTCTAGGGCATATTTCCTTCAGTCTCCCACTTGCACTAGAGTCAATAATCTAGATTACATCACCATGTGATTAACATCGATAGTTCACATCATCATGTGATTAACACCCATAGTTCACATCGCCATGTGACCAACACCCAAAGGGTTTACTAGATTCAGTAATCTAGTTCACATCGCTATGTGATTAACACCCAAAGAGTACTAAGGTGTGATCGTGTTTTGCTTGTGAGAGAATCTTAGTCAACGGGTCTGTCACATTCAGATCCGTAAGTATTTTGCAAAATTCTTTGTCTATAATGCTCTGCACGGAGCTACTCTAGCTAATTGCTCCCACTTTCAATATGTATCCAGATTGTGACTTTAGATTCATCTGGATCAGTGTCAAAACTTGCATCGACGTAACCCTTTACGACGAACCTTTTTGTCACGTCCATAATCGAGAAACACATCCTTATTTCACTAAGGATAATTCTGACCGCTGTCCAGTGATCTACTCCTAGATCACTATTGTACTCCCTTGCCAAATCAGTGCAGTGTATACAATAGATCTGGTACACAGCAGGGCATACTTTATAGAACCTATGAATGAGGCATAGGGAATGACTTTCATTCTCTTTCTATCTTCTGCCGTGGTCGGGCTTTGAGTCTTTACTCAACTTCACACCTTGTAACACAGGCAAGAACTCTTTCTTTGACTGTTCCATTTTGAACTACTTCAAAATCTTGTCAAGGTATGTACTCATTGAAAAAACTTATCAAGCGTCTTGATCTATCTCTATAGATCTTGTAGCTCAATATCTAAGCAGCTTCACTGAAGTCTTTCTTTGAAAAACTCCTTTCAAACACTCCTTTATGCTTTACAGAATAATTCTACATTATTTCCGATCAACAATATGTCATTCACATATACTTATCAGAAATGCTGTAGTGCTCCCACTCACTTTCTTGTAAATACAGGCTTCACCGCAAGTCTGTATAAAACTATATGCTTTGATCAACTCATCAAAGCGTATATTCCAACTCCGAGATGCTTGCACCAGTCCACATATGGATCGCTGGAGTTTGCATATTTTGTTAGCACCTTTCGGATTGACAAAACCTTCTGTTGCATCATATATAACTCTTCTTTAATAAATCCATTAAGGAATGCAGTTTTGTTTATCCATTTGCCAGATTTCATAAAATACGGCAATTACTAACATGATTCGGACAGACTCAAGCATAGATACGAGTGAGAAGCTCTCATCGTAGTCAACACCTTGAACTTGTCGAAAACCTTTTGCGACAATTCTAGCTTTGTAGATAGTAACACTACTATCAGCGTCTATCTTCCTCTTGAAGATCCATTTATTCTCAATTGCTTGCCGATCATCGGGCAAGTCAACCAAAGTCCAAACTTTGTTCTCATACATGGATCACATCTCAGATTTCATGGCTTCAAGCCACTTTGCGGAATCTGGGCTCACCATCGCTTCCTCATAGTTCGTAGGTTCATCATGATCTAGTAGCATGACTTCCAGAAAAGGATTACCGTACCAATCTGGCGCGGATCTTACTCTGGTTGATCTACGAGGTTCAGTAGTATCTTGTTCTGAAGTTTCATGATCATCATCATTAGCTTCCTCACTAACTGGTGTAGGTGTCACAGAAACAGTTTTCTGTGATGTACTACTTTCCAATAAGGGAGCAGGTACAGTTACCTCGTCAAGTTCTACTTTCCTCCCACTCACTTCTTTCGAGAGAAACTCCTTCTCCAGAAAGTTTCCGAATTTTAGCAACAAAAGTCTTGCCTTCGGATCTGTGATAGAAGGTGTATCCAATAGTTTCCTTTGGATATCCTATGAAGACGCACTTCTCCGATTTGAGTTTGAGCTTATCAGGATGAAACTTTTTCATATAAGCATCGCAACCCCAAACTTTAAGAAACGACAGCTTAGGTTTCCTGCCAAACCATAGTTCACATGGTGTTGTCTCAACGGATTTAGATGGTGCCCTATTTAACGTGAATGCAGCTGTCTCTAATGCATAACCCCAAAACGATAGTGGTAAATCGGTAAGAAACATCATAGATTGCACTATATCCAATAAAGTACGGTTATGACGTTCGGACACACCATTATGCTGTGGTGTTCCAGGTGGCGTGAGTAGTGAAACTATTTCACATTGTTTTAACTGAAGACCAAACTCGTAACTCAAACATTTTACCTCTGCGATCATATCGTAGAAACTTTTATTTTCTTGTCACGATGGTTTTTCCACTTCACTCTGAAATTCTTTGAACTGTTCAAATGTTTCAGACTTATGTTTCATCAAGTAGATATCCCCATATCTGCTCAAATCATCTGTGAAGGTCAGAAAATAATGATACCTGCTGCAAGCCTTAATATTCATCGGACCACATAGATCAGTATGTATGATTTTCAACAAATCTGTTGCTTGCTTCATTGTTCCGGAGAACGGCGTTTAGTCATCTTGCCCATAAGGCATGGTTTGCAAGCATCAAGTGATTCATAATCAAGTGATTCCAAAATCCCATCAGCATGGAGTTTCTTCATGCGCTTTACACCAATATGACCTAAACAGCAGTGCCACAAATAAGTTGCACTATCATTATTAACTTCGCATCTTTTGGTTTCAATATTATGAATATGTGTATTATTAAGATCGAGATCCAATGAACTATTTTCACTGGGTGTGTAACCATATAAGGTTTTATTCATGTAAACAGAACAACAATTTATTCTTTTACTTAAATGAATAACCGTATTATAATAAACATGATCAAATCATATTCATGCTCAACGCAAACACCAAATAACACTTATTTAGGTTCAACACTAATCCCGAAAGTATAGGGAGTGTGCGATGATGATCATATCAATCTTGGAACCACTTCCAACACACATCGTCACTTCACCCTTAACTAGTCTCTCTTCATTCTGCAACTCCCGTTTCGAGTTACTACTCTTAGCAACTGAACTAGCATCAAATACTAAGGGGTTGCTATAAACACTAGTAAAGTACACATCAATAACATGTATATCAAATATACTTATGTTCACTTTGCCATCCTCTTATCTGCCAATCACTTGGGGTAGTTCCGCTTCCAGTGACCAGTCCCTTTGCAGTAGAAGCACTTATTCTCAGGCTTAGGATCAGACTTGGGCTTCTTCACTTGAGCAGCAACTTGCTTGCCGTTCTTCTTGAAGTTCCCCTTCTTCCCTCTGCCCTTTTTTTGAAACTAGTGGTCTTGTCAACCATCAACACTTGATGTTTTTCTTGATTTCTACCTTCGTTGATTTCAGCATCACGAAGAGCTTGGGAGTTGTTTCCGTTATCCCTTGCATATTATAGTTCATCACGAAGTTCTGCTAACTTGGTGATGGTGACTAGAGAATTCTGTCAATTACTATCTTATCTGGAAGATTAACTCCCACTAGTTGAGCGATTCTCCTCCATCTTTTAGCTATAGAACTTGTTGGAGACTTCATATCTCTCAACTCGGGTATTTGCTTGAAATATTAACTTCAACTCCTGGAACATCTCATATGGTCCATGACGTTCAAAACGTCTTTGAAGTCCCGATTCTAAGCCATTAAGCATGGTGCACTAAACTATCAAGTAGTCATCATATTGAGCCAGCCAAATGTTCATAACGTCTGCATCTGCTCCTGCAATAGGTCTGTCACCTAGCGGTGCATCAAGGACATAATTCTTCTGTGCAGCAATGAGGATAAACCTCAGATCACGGATTTAATCCGCATCATTGCTACTAACATCTTTCAACACAATTTTCTCTATGAACATATCAAAATAAACACAGGGAAGCAACAACGCGAGCTATTGATCTACAACATGATTTGCAGAATACTACCAGGACTAAGTTCATGATAAATTTAAGTTCAATTTAATCATATTACTTAAGAACTCCCACTTAGATAGACATCCCTCTAATCCTCTAAGTGATCACGTGATGGAAATCAACTAAACCATAACCGATCATCACGTGAGATGGAGTAGTTTTCAATGGTGAACATCGTTATGTTGATCATATCTACTATATGATTCATGCTCGACCTTTCGGTCTCTATGTTCCGAGGCCATATCTGCATATGCTAGGCTCGTCAAGTTTAACCTGAGTATTCTGCGTGTGCAAAACTGGCTTGCACCCGTTGTAGATGGACATAGAGCTTATCACACCCGATCATCACGTGGTGTCTGGGCACGACGAACTTTGGCAACGGTGCATACTCAGGGAGAACACTTCTTGATAATTTAGTGAGAGATCATCTTATAATGCTACCGTCAATCAAAGCAAGATAAGATGCATAAAAGATAAACATCACATGCAATCAATATAAGTGATATGATATGGCCATCATCATCTTGTGCTTGTGATCTCCATCTCCGAAGCACCGTCATGATCACCATCGTCACCGGCGCGACACCTTGATCTCCATCGTAGCATCGTTGTCGTCTCGCCAATCTTATGCTTCCACGACTATCACTACCGCTTAGTAATAAAGTAAAGCATTACATCGCGATTGCATTGCATACAACAAAGCGACAACCATATGGCTCCTGCCAGTTGCCGATAACTCGGTTACAAAACATGATCATCTCATACAATAAAATTTAGCATCATGCCTTGACCATATCACATCACAACATGCCCTGCAAAAACAAGTTAGACGTCCTCTACTTTGTTGTTGCAAGTTTTACGTGGCTGCTACGGGCTTAAGCAAGAACTCATCTTACCTACGCATCAAAACCACAACGATAGTTTGTCAAATAGACTCCATTTTAACCTTCTCAAGGACCGGGCGTAGCCACACTCGGTTCAACTAAAGTTGGAGAGACAGTCGCCCGCAAGCCATCTATGTGCAAAGCACGTCGAGGGAACCGGTCTCGCGTAAGCGTACGCGTAAGGTTGGTCCGGGTCGTCTCGTCCAACAATACCGCCGAACCAAAGTATGACATGCTGGTAGGCAGTATGACTTATATCGCCCACAACTCACTTGTGTTCTACTCGTGCATATAACATCAAACCATAAAACCTAGGCTCGGATGCCACTGTTGGGGAACGTAGTAATTTCAAAAAAATTCCTACGCACACGCAAGATCATGGTGATGCATAGCAATGAGAGGGGAGAGTGTTGTCTACGTACCAACGCAGAATGACTGCGGAAGCGATCACACAACGTAGAGGAAGTAGTCGTACGTCTTCCCGATCCGACCGATCCAAGCACCGTTACTCCGGCACCTCCGAGTTCTTAGCACACGTTCAGCTCGATGACGATCCTCGGGCTCCGATCCAGCAAAGCGTCGAGGAAGAGTTCCGTCAGCACGACGGCGTGGTGACGATCTTGATGTACTACCGACGTAGGGCTTCGCCTAAGCACTACAACGGTATGATCGAGGTGGAATTTGGTGGCAGGGGGCACCGCACACGGCTAAGGAACGATCTCAAGGATCAACTTGTGTGTCTAGAGGTGCCCCCTGCCCCCGTATATAAAGGTTGCAAGGGGGAGGGCTGGCCGGCCAACTATGGAGGCGCAGGAGGAGTCCTACTCCTACCGGGAGGACTCCCCCCCCCCCCCCCCCAATCCTATTCCTAATAGGACTCCCAAGTGGAAAGAGAGGGAGAGAGGTGGCCGGCCACCTCTCCTAGTCCTAATAGGACTAGGGGATGGGGGAGGCGCGCAGCCCACCTTGGGCTGCCCCTTTCACCTTTCCACTAAGGACCAATAAGGCCCATTTGGTTCCCGGGGGGTTCCGGTAACCTCCCGGTACTCCGGTAAAATTCCCGATTTCACCCGGAACACTTCCGATGTCCAAACATAGGCTTCCAATATATCAATCTTTATGTCTCGACCATTTCGAGACTCCTCGTCATGTCCGTGATCACATTCGGGACTCCGAACAACCTTCGGTACATCAAAATGCATAAACTCATAATATCTCTCATCGTAACGTTAAGCGTGCGGACCCTACGGTTCGAGAACAATGTAGACATATTGGCTCCTACATATTCTACGAAGATCTTTATCGGTCAGACCGCATAACAACATATGTTGTTCCCTTTGTCATCGGTATGTTACTTGCCCGAGATTCGATCGTCGGTATCCAATACCTAGTTCAATCTCGTTACTGGCAAGTCTCTTTACTCGTTCCGTAATACATCATCTCACAAATAACATCTTAGTTATAATGCTTGCAAGGCTTATGTGATGTGTATTACCGAGAGGGCCCAGAGATACCTCTCTGACAATCGGAGTGACAAATTCTAATCTCGAAATACGCCAACCCAACATCTACCATTGGAGACACCTGTAGTACTCCTTTATAATCACCCAGTTACGTTGTGACGTTTGGTAGTACCCAAAGTGTTCCTCCGGCAAACGGGAGCTGCATAATCTCATAGTCATAGGAACATGTATAAGTCATGAAGAAAGCAATAGCAACATACTAAACGATCGGGTGCTAAGCTAAGGGAATGGGTCATGTCAATCAGATCATTCAACTAATGATGTGACCTCGTTAATCAAATAACAACTCTTTGTTCATGGTTAGGAAACATAACCATCTTTGATTAACGAGCTAGTCAAGTAGAGGCATACTAGTGACACTCTGTTTGTCTATGTATTCACACATGTATTATGTTTCCGGTTAATACAATTCTAGCATGAATAATAAACATTTATCATGATATAAGGAAATAAATAATAACTTTATTATTGCCTCTAGCGCATATTTCCTTCACCCTCACTCCTCCCCCTGCTCTCTCCCTCGTCGTTTCCCCCCACACTCGAACGGATCTCGCCGCCGCCGTCCGTCGTAGCCGCGGTCAACGTCGTCCCCGCGCCCGCTCTTCATGTCCAATGCCACGAGACACCGGAAGCCCCGCAACGCCATCACGTCGTCATCTTCGCCCTCGGATCACCGGAGATCGCCGTCGTCGATGCGCCACCTCCTGAGCTTCCCCGACCATGCCGAGCCTTCTGTTGCAAGCATCGTGAGCCACTCTCCCTTCTACCCCTGCTTCCGTTGTCGTTTGCATGCCGTAGCGCCGTTCCCACCGTGACCGGAGCTCACCACCGCCCGGCTTTGTCGCCGCTGTGGCCTGAGCTCGAACCACCCGCGCCCTTGCACCACATCGCGCTCCTGTGCCTCCAGGAAGCCGCCTAGCCCCTCTACGCGCTCGCCTGCTTGCTCTAGCGCCACGCTCGCACGAAGCCGAGCTCCGGCCGCCGCCTCACTCACCGCTGTTGCCGTTTTCGGCCGCCCTAGCACCACCCACCACCAGCGATCGACGCGCCTCATCACGCTGCGTCTGCAGGACCTAGTCACGCGAGCTCTCGTCGCCGGAATCGGTCGGACGGGCAACCCCGTCGTGTCCCGTTTAGCGCCGATGGCTAACCGCCGTTCTGGATGACATGGACACGTCATTAGGGGCTAATGGACCACTAATTAAGCCCCACAGTCACTGAAACCTGGGCCCCATAGTTTAGTTATACTAGCCACAGTGGGAGTAACTTCAGCAGTAACATCGAGTCCAACTCAACAAATTTGCTTATGTGGCAATGTGTTAATGAGGAGAGAGGTAGTTTTAGTAACTTAGCTAGTTACTATAACATCACACGTCCCAATGCAATATGAGTCTATAACCTAATAAATAAAGCTTTGCATGTTACCACACATATGTTACTACCCACTATGAAGGTAGTAACATAGTCTAGGGACATATGTATGTTACTAGCGTATGTTACTCTCCATTGTGGCTAGTCTTAACCACAGTTTATTTCTCTATTTAGCTTAAACTAATCACAGTGGCCCCATGCGTCAGCGTTCACTTGCTGACGTGGCCGTTGACCAGGCCCCACACGTTAGTGGCCCAATCAGCAGTGTGTCATTGGCCAGTGGGCCCCACTGGTCAGGTTTGACCTGGACCCCGCATGTTCACCTGCTGACGTCACCCAGATGCAGTGCTGATGCAATAAGCGTTTTCTAGAATTTTAAATAAATCAGAAATGATTTATTAATTTTAGAAAAAGTCTAAAACTTCTAAAAATCATGGAAATTAATCTATAACTCAGAATGAAATAATTTATATATGAAAAATTCAAGGAATCCATCTGTACCATTTTCATGCATGTTTGAACAATGTGTGTCCTTTGTTTTGGACAAAACATATAAAGGGCATTTAAATAATCATATATGGAGTTGGAATTTGAATCATGTATTCAAACCAACTTCATTTAAATCATAGCTATATGCATTAGCTCAAATCACAGCATATTGCCATGTCATGATCATGCATCATATTATGGCATTGCATTGATTGTGTTCTTTCTCAGTTGCCGGTGTTTGTCCCCTCTCGGTAGACGTGTATCAACGACGAGAACGATGACACCGATGAAGTGTGTTCCTCTTCAGAAGTGTCAGGAAAGCAACCCCATTGAACATTCCGATACAATCCCATTCTCTCGCTCCTGCTCTCTTTTATTGTATTAGGACAACAACGTTCGCCTGCTACTTTGTGTTGTGGTAGCTGAACCCCTTTTCCTCTGCATGACATGTCTTCGCCACAGTAAATAGTTGAAACCCACTAGCATGAGTAGGAGTTGTTTGAGCCCTGATGTCACTACTAGGGAAAACGCTAGCAGTAGCGCTGGTTTTGTGCTCACTAGTAGCGCGGGTAGGCGCACTACTAATAAGGCGCTACAGCTATTGCTTAGCAGTAACGCGTGCCGCACGCGCTACTGCTAGGACAAATAGCTGCAGCGCTTGTTCTCTCCCACGCTGCTGCTAATGTAACTACTGGCAGCGTGTTCTCTTTCCATCACTACTAGTATTGTTTTTTTATTTTTTATTTTTAGTGTATTTATGCGCCATCGTACAAATATTGGTACAATACCAGTTATGAGGTTTACATCATTATGTCCATAACAGTGTGTCAAATAAAGGTGGATTAGGTTCAAGTGGAGGCAATATGTGGTGCATGTCAAAAGTATACTACTAATCCAAACTTGATCTAGTTTGGACTAGTAGTACTTTCGATGTGCACCACATGTTGCCTCCACTTGAATCTAATCCGTCAGCACAAGCTATTTAATCATCATCATAATCATTAGCACCAACAATATTTATTTAATCACCACTAACACTAGCTAATAATAATCATCAGGCATTACCACCAACACTAGCTATTTTATCATCATAGTAATAGTATAGCACATCATCATCCTCAAACTCATTTCTAGCTATTCACTCCTGCTGCTCTCTCTTAGGTAAAACAACATAAAACATGTGTAGCTCTCCTCCTTGATCAAGTTGGAGCATGCAGATACACATGTCTCCTAATTTTGGGTAGCACATTTGTTTGCTGCCCCCTAGTACTTGTCTGCGCTCCCCCATCACATATCTGGTCCAGTCTTGCACTATTAAGCATTCATCGCTGATCTTGAATGCACTAAAGTAACATGTAGGATATCTTGACCATAAGCTAATAATACTCATGGTACCTTTAGTCTCGATCCCATAAGGCACAACATTCATCGGGAGTCCCTGTTGAAGAACATCGTATGGTCACATACTTAGCAATGAACTTTAGCTTCACAAATAATGCATGGAAAAGATGCACTGAGGACAAATAGTAAAAATCTTACCATCCTTCCTAAATAGATGTGACCGTAGTTCATGATGAACACTATTGGTCGCACGTTTTCAGTACTAAGATTTCTAAGTCCAGGAAGAAAATTTGTCTTAACGGTATCAAGATCCTCAAGCCATGAAACATAATGACTTAGCTCCTCGCAGTTTAGTTCAGCCCCGGGACAGTAGTAGGTCCTGTCTACCAAGCGCTGGACATGTTTGCTTGCACCGAAATTAGCTGACAATACAAATTAGTTGTCAACTATTTTTGAATAAACAATATCAAAGACATAAATATGGTTGAGAAACTTACATTTTGGTGTAACTGGAGGCGTCTGCACATCGACCTAGATGTCGGTATTACCTTCAATATCATCTTCCGGACGAATATCAAAGGTGATAACCATATCAGGCTGAAATGCATAAGTCTTGCATAGTGCTCGCCATGTTTTGCATCCAAAATAGGTGTAGTCGTCTGAATTGTATAATTTTGTGTGGAAAATATAACCATGCTTGGTCTTCAAATAAACTTTCTTTACCTCCATAGTATGACTGAAACCTATCTTATCCAATACAAAAACTCTTGCATGGCAGGGGATACGCTAGTAGAATAGTAAAAAAATATAAGTTCAAGCAAATGAAGCAGATGTCATGCTTAATTACAAAAAAAGACTTGTCGTTGTGACTTACTGTATCCACTTCGAAGTTCTGGTCCAGCTTGATGCTGAAGCACCTATCATCATCTAGGAAGATTCCGTCGCACAGGCCGCGCTTGTCTTCGCAGTATTTGCAAATACCGAAATCCTTTTTGTCGTCAGACATTTCCTATGTTCATAGTTAAAACATTAATTGAAAATCGATAGAAGACAACTACTAGGATACTCAACACACAAATCCGGGGCACTCGATATTTCCTACATATTCTGGCAAAAGTCATGCCAAAATTCACGGAAAAATCCGGCATGACCTTTGCTAAAATAGGATATATCGAGCGCCTGAAATTTGCCGGAACGGAAATGAATCAACACTCAGGCAAAACATAGGTCACTCGGAGGTGTAACCTGCAAACATGACCGACCACTTGGATATTGAGCAACACAAGATATACATTTCAAAATATCTTATAAGACTCAAATTAGCATGCATTCAATAAGAAAAAGTAAAGCATCTCATGCGTCTGTACATCGTCGAATATTATCACTAATACATCCCGAATAGTGTCATACATATAACATCACTAGTACAACTAAAACCCTAGAACACGACGGGTATCGGCGCGGGCGATGGACACCCACAGAGAAGGAACCATCACGGGATCATAGCTCCAGTGAGATCCCTGGAGAACCTGCCAGGTATTGGAGAACCTGTGCTCCAACGCAAACAAGTAGCGACGGACGTGCGCGTCCTCCTCACTGACACGGTGACGCACCACCTCCGCGGAGTCCTCGAGCCTCTGGACCGTCACTGGCCCACGCGACCGGCACCAAAAAAGGTTCGGGTCAACGACAGGCTGGCTCCTCACCAACCTGCGCCTCCCGGTAGGTAGCGCCTCCCAGTACCACCCCGGCGGAGCCCAGTCCCAGACATGGCCCATCTGGTCAAGCAGGTGTCGTCCTCCGCCGACTCGACGACGAGGATGCGGGATAGGCATCGTCCACGTCGATGCGGGAAAATTGCTTTAACTAAAAAAATAGCAACAAGTTCTTACTAACTAGTTCTATTAATTCAACTAGTTCTTACTAAAAATAAACTTACTATAAATAAAAATATTCTAGTACCTAATTAGTACCTAGTTCTTACTAACTAATTAGTACCTAAGAACTACTGCCCCTAATTACCATCTAATTTGATGAACCTATAGGGGTGGAAAGTGGTGGCGGATATTCCAATTATCCAACTATAAAGTGAAATAAGTGGTCAAATTTTACTCGTTTTATGATTCATCTTAGAAATTTGATTCGTTTCCACCCTTACATGAACCCTAACTCATTTTAGCCGCATCCGCATCCGATTCATTTCCACCCTAACTAATTTGATGGAGGTAGAAACCCTAGGCAGAGGTAGGGGAGAGGGAGGAGCAGGCGTGCTCACCTCGGGTGCCTGCGACGAGGGAGGGGCAGGCGGCGTTGAGGTCGGGGGGGGGGGGGCGGGGGCGGCGTCCGGGACGGCGTTGAGGTCGGGGTCGGGGGCGGCGTCCCGGGCGGCGTTGAGGTCGGGGGCGGGGCCTGCGTTGAATCTGGGGTCGGGGGCGGCGTGGGGAGAGCATGCGGCGGCCGAGGGGCGGCGGCGGTGAGGCTGATGGCGGCCTCGGGTGGCGGCGGTGAGGAGACGACGGCGAGGGCGGGGGACGATTTGGGGCAGAATTGGTGGCCGGGGGGCGGGGTGGGGGGGGGGGGGGAACCGTTGTTTAAGTGAAACGTAATGGTAGCGCGTTTCCGGAAACGCGTTATAGCTAAGTTAGCTATAGCGCGTTTACTGAAACCCGCTACTGCTATTCCTTTCTCCTTTTCCCCTTTTTTTCTTTTATTTTTCTTTACATTTTATTTTTTCCCTTTCTCCTTTTTCTATTTCTTTCATTTTCATTTACTTTTCTACTTGTTTTTCACTTTATTTTATTTCTGTTAGCAGCAGCGCTTTACACATAAGCGCGCTGCAGCTAAGGAGATTAGCAGTAGCGCTGGGCCATTATACGCGCTACTGCTAGGTTGGGCTAGCCATGTGCACCCAGTTCAAACGTAGCGGCAGTGCGTTTTGCTAGTACGCGCTACTGCTAATGTCATAGCAGTAGCGCGGTTTATTTACGCGCGCTACTACTAAGTAGCAGCAGCGCTTGATTTTGTACAGCGCTACTGGTAAAATTCTGTGTATAGGCTTTTCCCTAGTAGTGTGTGCCTACTCATTCATGCTTGATGTCATGCCTGCTACTGCTTAGAGTTGAATCGGGTCTGATTCATCGGGGATGAATTGGGATGGTATTGAACATGTCCTATTGTGGAGAGCTAAGTGTGTGAACACGATTTGGTAAAGGTAGCAGTGAGAGGCCATATAGGTGTACATGGTGGGTTGTCTCATTACAGCCATCCTCAGGAACCCAGTTCCGTGTTTGTGATCAAAGACTAGCTACTACCACACATTGGGTTCCGGTTACCCGGCCCCTCTCGACTTATTAATCGCTCCTGATCCCTGTCCAGGAGTTGCAACTAGTTTCTGGTGTTTCTAGGTTGCTGGGGGTCGAGCGCAGCGCTGACCTCAGGGGTGGGCTGTGTCTCGGTAGGCAAGTGGCACGGTGTACCAAGTGGCACCCAGATGGTGGGCTTGGGAACCCTGCACACATCGTTTGGGCCGTTTAGGAGACTTCGGCCGGAACTTCTTACGGATGAGACTCAAATAGGCGATAAACCTAGACTAGGCACTCGTGTAGTTAGTCAAGTCGTGGCCGACACCCTCGCCAGGCTTCTGCTTGAAGGTTGCCGAGAGACATGATGTGTACATGGCTATAAGTGGCGAAAGCGTGTGTGTGAAGAAGTACACCCCTCCAGGGTTATCATTATCTATTCGAATAGCTGGATTCCTAGGATATGGAAAGTTGGACCCCTTGCATCGTTCATAGACAAGTGAAAGTGGATACTCTAAAATGCGTAAGATAAGTGTGAGTGCTATGGATGGCCTTCTCGTAGGGAGACGGGAGAGGGTCCATAGTGGAGTATTGCTATGATGAATATGTGGACTCGTGTGCGCCACCTCAAAGAAAGTGCTGGTACTCGTAGTATAGGATAGCCACTGAGTCAAAGATGGCTTGCTGCAGTTAAACTCCACCACCCCTCTGTTGATACCTGTTGCATATGTAGTTAGTGCTGATGTAAGTCTTGTTGGGTACCTTTGTACTCATGTTTGCTTAATTCATGTTTTGCAACGGAGACTTCATTCTCACTAGTAGTTCCACGTGGGCTTCGATGGTTAGCTTGGGAATCCCAGACAGAGGTGTGGCTCCTTTGGAGGGTCTTGTAGTTAGATAGGCTTTCTGGCTTTTTTTCTTTTCAACTGTCTGTAATCAGACAGGTTTAGCTTCCGCTTGTGCTTGATGCTTGTATGACTTTGTATGTTGGGTCATGAGACCCATGTTTGTAATATCATACTATGTATGGCTCTTCAGAGCCCTTGCATAAATACTCCGAGTCATAGAGTTTTGTTGTGATGCCATGTTGTATTTGCACATGTCGAGCATATTGCGTCTATGATATTGAAATGCTTGGCATGTGTGGGATCTGACACTTAGTTGTTTATCCTTGGAGCCTATCTTATGGGAAAATGCCCCCTAGTGCTTCCACTGAGCCATGGTAGCTTGCTACTGCTCCGGAACACATGGGTTGATCTACATGTGTCCTTCTTTGCTCCTATGTCTGCCCTTCGGGGAATGTCTCGCGATGTCTACCGGAGTCCTGTTAGCTTTGCTACAGGCCGGATTCATTCGTATGTTGACCGACATGGGCATTGCTGGGTCATGTATGCCTGTTTCCATAATTTAGCGCCGCCTTGGGTTTATGACTAACCATGTCAGCCCGGGTTCTTTGTCACATTGATGCTAGCGACACTATCATATATGTGAGCCAAAAGTTGCAAATGGTCCCGAGCCAGGTAAGGTGGCACCCGTGGGTTACCGTGCGTGAGGCGAGCAAAGTGATATGAGGTGTTACAGCTAGATCAGTGAGACTTAGGATCGGGGTCCTGACAGTTGCGCCTCTTGTGCTTGCCTGAAAAATGCTCCAAGGGTATCGTGATTGGTCCACTCAAGAATTGCAACCGATTTCGTGATTCAAGGATATGTTCTACCTTGTGGCAATGATGTAGACTGTGGGAAGGGAGTAGAGAACATTGAAGAGAACACGTCAAACTTCTTTTAGACTGTGTGTATGTTCTATTTTAGTTACCATCTAAATCGATTCTACTTCATTGATAAGCCTCATGCTAAAATTTCCCATCCCCTTTGATTATTTTACAAAGTAGTCAATGATACCGAACATATATAGCATAGCTCTCTCTGACTGGGTTTTCCATGCATACAATAATGGACTTCAAGACTCTAGATATTTACAACTCATATGTATGAAAGGCAACTCATATTGTAGAAAATGCACCAATTTGTTTTCTTAGGCAATTGGGCTACTATTTGTACTTGATTCCATTCTAATTTTCTAGATTTTTCAATCTCAAATTGTAATTTTCCAATTTCAGAATCACTGTAACAATCTGGTAATCAAGTTCGATTTGTCTGTTGATCAGCAACCGAATTCTGACTAAATAACTTGCGAAAAAATACTATCATTTAGTATCAGACACATTGGAAGTGGTGTAATAACATAAGGATTTAAGGGAGTGGATTAGAGCATCTCCAACTACAATGGTCAAATATGCCCCCGAAACGTCCGCAGATGCCTCAGCATCTGGGGGTATCTCTTTGGACCCCTCAAATTATCCTCCCCACCTTTTAAACATTTCAACAAACAAGTTGTGTGTAACAGTGTCGTAGTACACCTGAGCACCATGACCATACGGACAACATACACGCGAAGTTGCATGAGTTCGGCGACCCTCACTCACGCGGCGGCTAGCTAGCATGCACACACACAACGAACATGACGGCCACAGGCTAGCTAGCAGTGTGTTTTGATTTTCGGCCGCAAAAAGTGTATTTCGGCCGAATTTCGGCCATCTCGGCCTGAGATGAAAAGTATATTTAGGCCGAAATTGCTCAAATTTGGCAAATTTTGATCAAATTTAAGTCAAATTGCAGTCAAAATTTGGTCAAATTTCAGTCGAAATTTTTGAAAATGGCCGAAATTCGGCCATCTCTGCCTAGGGCGAAAAAAAGCTCAAACCGAAAATCAAAACACACACACACGCATGCATGTTCTAGGTAGCCAGCACGCTGGGTGAGCGATCCGATGGCTCAATGGCCTGTGGTGACGGGCCGGCTGATGGAGCGTTGGGAAAGGTGGCAGCGGTGTACTTCGAGGCGGCAACGGCATGAGGTGCTCTCGGTCGGGCCAGAATGAGAGATAGGAGAGAAAGAAAATAAACAAGTGTGGTTCTACGTGGATCCAAGGACGTGTCTGGGAGCGTCTGGTCTATGTGGACCATCGCCCAAGTCACTTCAATCCTACGGCCGATTAGAAGCCGTGATGATGCTATAGAAAGTTAAGGTTTTTTTAGAAAGGGTATTCTTTATTGACTCGTAATGTTGCACTAAGTGAACAGAAACACAAAGAGTATATACCATGACTAGTATGCACATGGCCAACAAGAAAAATAACAAAACAAAAGACCAATAGGGGTCAAGGAGAGGCGAGTGCCCACCGTAACAAGGCATCAACTACTATCCTTGCCACTGACAACACCAAGACAATGAGAAGGTTCCCCAACAGTGACGCCTTCACCAAGGAAATGGTGCATGAATGTGTCATCGCTGGATCTCATCATATAGGTTAGGTCATTGGTTTTCACCGAGAAGAGAAGCACCAAATAAGCTTCTGAAAGTGCCTTCAGCAAAGAAGTGTTAACCGCCACTGCCAAGTACAACCAGTGAAAGACAAACCTAGGGATCTCACCCTGAACTCGAGTCCTGGTACTTGAAGAGCACCGCCATCGATGAAATCCCCTGTGTTGCCACAACCACCTTATCAGAGTAGAAGTCTTGTTGAAATGTCTTGATCGGCACTCTAAACATGGATCATAGTGAACTCCACACATTGGGCATTTGAAGGGACACTTGATCTGCCAACGCAGACAATACCAATTCTGCTAACACATGCGCTCACGTGATGCAAACCTCAACCATCACAGGAACACTAGGATATCCAATGGAGACGATCCATCCTATTGGCGGTACACATGGGCTGGGGTTGCCTGGCACGAGAACACTGACGACCAAGTCAAGCGCACCACCACTGATACACCACCGTCGGCTCCATCGGATAACCCACCACATGTACCCACGACGATGGATAACCTACCGTCGGTGGTCGATGCACAAAGCCAAACAGGCCAATAAAACCACGCACTCATGTTCACACATACTGAGGACCAAGTCGGACACTACAGGGGAGCTGTAAAACAGAGGATCAAGTGAGCCGAGATCCGTGTAACCAACACCCGAATGAGACATGCTGGTAGTCATTGACCAAATGCCTACCAAAACTTCCTTGCATCCCAAAGGCCGCCGGCCACATGAGTGCTGCAATGAAGCATCAGTCATAGCATCGATCGCCTCTAGAGCACCGCCATCAAGCGCCAACTCATGCCAAATCCATATGAACAAGGTCACATCGAGCACTCCTCCTGCACATCGGATCTTGACAAACGCCCTTAGGAGTCACATTACTCGATTTGTGCAAGGGATGGCATGCTGTTGGGAACCACACGACCAAGAGATTCCAAAGGGAGTGAAAGCAACTGGAGTCAAAGCATAACCGCCTGTGCATGTGCAATCTAGATCACTGCACCGCCCCTCAGACCAATATAAGATCATGGGAAGGAAGAACAATTCATCTATTGCTGATGAAGAAGCCCCCACTAGATGTTGCAAGAGAGCCAACAAGTGTGCCCCTCCGGTGTTGTCAACCAAATAGGCTTTGCCTGACAGCATCCTCTGGCGGCGGCCATTGCTACAAGGAAAGCGAGTTCGAAAGGGAATGAGGTGGCTATGCGGTCTCTACCCATATCGCCCATATAAACGATTCAGGGGCTGTTCACCACCATGTAATGGGCACATATGTCATGGCGCCTTGCGGTGAATGTTCGATATGCAATCCAGCTCACAACTCCTGGGGATATTCCTTGTTTAACTGTCACATGTCTCATTGTGTCTGGTCACTTGGGGAATACTTGTTCAACATTTTCAAATACTTTTTCAACAATTTGTCAATTCTTTTTCAATATTTTTTAATACTTATTGAACATTTTTCAAATACTCGTTCACATGTTTCGAATGTGTTTTTGAAGAGTGTTATATATAAATGAAGGCAAAAATACTAACTGAACTGGAAATGGTTTGTGTTTCAAAGTTTAGTTCCATGGCATTTATTTGCATGGCTTAAAGTAAGAAGTCAGGTCATCTCAAATGTGTCTTGCACTTGCATATTGTTTGGAAGACTACGGCTGTAAGAAGCAAGCTAATGCCGATCATGGTGCAGGTTCATAAACCACAACTGGTAGGGCTCCTTTGGTTTGAAGAAATTTTATAAAAAAGATGGAGGATCAAAATTCTTATGAATATTTTCTACAATTGACCCCTTAACCTATAGGATTGGATTCCATATAAATCTTTCCGATGAAATCTTTTGTACTACATTTCAAAGAAAATCTAACATCCGCTGCAACTTCTTTTTACAATATCTTTCTTTTTTCTGTGGCATCAAACACTATTGGATTTAAGTGGATGTGCCACTTCAATCATATACTTTTTCCATTGCTGTATTTTCAGAATCCTTCAAATCAAAGAGGCGGCCCGTTAGCGGATTCTCATTGGAATGCATCAGCCTTATGTAGAGGGCAAATAGAAGAAAAAAAATAATACGTTATGCAATAGCAGCGCAGAACATGAGATTGGAAAATAGCTCATGAGAAACACAAATAGAGATTACATGGTACGTTATGCAGTAGACGAGCAGCAGACAAACACAAATAGCTCATGAGAATATACTGCCTTGGCAAACTTGAACCTTAGCAAACCATTCGAAAGAATCATCTCCAATCACCACAATGGCTTTCAAATGCGACTCGCAGAAACTCATCACACCTATTTCCCATTACACAAGCTCCAGTAATAATTGGCATCAACACACGAACTGAAACACCGAGGAAATGTACAGTTTCTTCTACTATGGACTACAAATGTACATGAGTAACAGGACTGCAAGCTAGTTTTGACAGTAACACCGGGTGGACCCAACCTTCTGTCCTTTTGTACGCCATTCTGTTGTACGTCCTTCATGAAACAAATGGAAGTAACTACTAATGGCTATAAAATTCATATGTAGTAATCAAACTTTGAGGCCTATGTAGCGCAAGAACAATCAGAAGAACTATCTAAAATTCATATGGTGGTCGGCCTGGCTTACCTCGGAGCAGCCAGACGTCTTCTGCAGATCCACGAACAATCAGAAAAACTATCTAATCAAGATTAAAAGAACACCAGTGCCTCCTCCAGAAACTGAGAGCTACAAGCTAACTAGGATTTCCAGAAGTAGTCATTTGCCAAACACAATCATACACAGGCGCACCATCAAATGCACAAGGGGCCTATTGTGGTCTCACGGTCACCCCCACCATGGCTGTGGACTGTGGTGCTTGCACCGGTACCCCGAAGCAACATCTTCGGCACAAGGAACGGGAAGCAATCTTTGGGAAACCCATGATACAGATTAGTGCCCCTCGTTAAGAACTCTGTAGCCCGAGAGTAAAGTGAGGCTGGACGAGAATGCCAGCCTGCACTTGAATTTGGATCCAGTAAAGTGAGGCTGGACGCAACAAACTGAGATGACCTGTTTCAAAAAAAAACAAACTGAGATGACACCGCCGAGGGGCTCCATTGTCATGTTAACCAGGAAGAGGTGGCCGTCCTCGCCCACCAGAACAGTTGAACCCAGATGGAAGCGGGTCTGGAATGCCTTGTTGTATGTAAGTTTTGGTGAGTGCCACTTGTGCTTGCCTAAAAAAATGCTCCAGGAGCCTTGATCCGCTAAAGCTGCAGCCTGTTTCAGGGCAGAAACATGGTGCGTGTGGGCAACCTTTCTCGTGTTCTTCATTCCGGTAGTAGGTTATCCTTGCAGTGCATCCATGATTGCCATTGGAGCAAGCAACTTTGATGGATTCAACCACATCTTCTACCATGTGGAATCGACTGTAGACAGTGGGAAGGGAGCAGAAGTGGCACACTTCTCTGGGAGCTTGTCATGGCAAGACGAACATATGGTATGCCCCACAGTGCACTAAGGAGCAGAGACAACAAATCAGTACATATGCTAATGATTTAGCTAAACTACAACCATAATAATGAAAACACAGGACTTACTTTTTTTCTTCGAGAGTACGCCTAGGCGTACCATAGCATTATAGAAGGCAGGTTTTCAGTTACAAGAAACTACACTCGCTGCGAACAATGAGAGTAGCGCAAACACCACACGAAAGACAAACAACACCGCAAAGCAAACTACAACGCAGAAGCGCCTATCCAATCTAGAACACAACACCGTGTCTCGACCAACGCCGAACACCTCCGAAGACCACCAACTTCCGCAGAACTTCACTTGTCGACGCACCATCCACTCTTATCGTCTAAGAGGAATTGGCAAGTGGGTGGCAGGACTCGATCTACTCCGAGAAAGACGCCGTCTTGGACACACCGGCGATGGGCGTACTGTAACGCCCCGAGACCGTTGCGCCAGGTGTCTTCAAGTTATTCGCTGTTGTTGCCTTGTCATTTATTTGCGTGTCATGCATTTTATATCATGTCATCATGTGCATCGCATTTGCATACATATTCATCTCATGCATCCGGACATTTTCCCCATTGTCCGTTTTGCAATGAGGCGCTCCTATGTCACCCGGTGTCCCCTTTTGCCTCTTTGCGTGTGCAGGTGTTAAACGTTCTCGGATTGGACCGAGACTTGCCAAGCGGTCTTGGTTTACTACCGGTAGACCGCTTGTCAAGTTTCGTGTCATTCGGACTTTGCGTCTGTGATCCGGCAGCTGGCCACGCTACCGCTCCATCCTGTGAAAGGAAGGGAAGGAAGCGATGGAAAAGCGGCAGCACCGGGAGAAAGATGAGGGCGGCGTCAGCGAGAGGAGGGAGGTCGCGGCGGCAGGCGCCACCAACACCATAGACGACCTCGAGAACCTCGACAACCTCGAGTGCCTCATCTGCCGCGAGCCCCTGCGCCCTCCTATTTTCCAGGTAACCCATGTTTGATCTGCTGATACAACTCAAATCCTACGAGCTCCTGAGTCCTGAGAGACGATAGCACCAATGGATCCCAAGAACTATCTGGGTGTCTTAGACTGAGAGTATAATATTTCGAAATCTGTTTATTATTAGATTCGTTTATAATCTATAATACCTAAATAGTTTATCCCCACTAACTTATTTCTCTTGACATGCAAGCTGTTCACATCAACAATCAACATGCAGCCATCCACCTCAGCTAATCTGCCACATCATCGAGTTTTTTTTCTATTCTCTTAGTCATCCCACATTTTTTTCTATGGAGAAAGAGGATTACACACCGCACTGTTTTGTTGGGAACGTTTTTTCCCCTGAGGGGTTCCCCGTCCTACGCTTCCTCTTCCCCACGCCTGCGACCTCACACCACAACGCCCCCTCTTCTTCCCCGTCGTGACCTCCTACCTTCTCCACAGAACTTCTCACCCACTTCACCTTCTCCAAAGTCCATTAAATCACGGCAGTGGAAAGGATGCAGCTCTATATTTACACGGGGACCCATCAATCGATCACATCAAAGCCAAGTAGATGAGACGGCGAGGTCGAGCTTCAGGTCAAGGTTCAGACTGGTGGCGAGGCGGAGGGACGGCTCGCCGGAGCAGCGGCCTTCTCGCTGGCTGCGTTGGAGCCGTTGGCGTCGATCACATCAGAGCCAAGAAGATGAGACAGCGAGGTCGAGCTTCAGGTAAATTCAGACTGGTGGCGAGGTGGAGCGACGGCTCACCAGAGCAGCGGTCTTCTCAATAGTCGTGTTCGAGCCGTTGGTGTCGCTGCTCGCATGCCGTGGCCTCCTCCTCCCACTGGCCACTCGACAGCGCCAGGACAAACCCCGCCGCCGACTGCTGTTGATTTTGATGCGTGCTTACCTACAGTAACATCTTCTCTGAACATTAATACTCTCCCCGTCCTCGCTCACGCATGCCACTTGATCCGTCTCTTCTTTTCCTTTGATGCAGGGCTTGGCAGCCCTCTATCCCACCCACTACTATCACCATCCACCTAATCGACTAGGCTGCACTGCAGCAAGTAGTAGCAGCAGCCAACGGAAGTGTTGGCATGGTCAGGAGGAGGAGAGCTGCTGCTTCAAACAGTTTTTTTGAGATAACTGCATCATGATCTGCTGTGATGAGTAGAGACACTAGCAGTCAAGACTGAAGAGCATATCTAGGTACACCTGAGATACCATATACTACTTTCAAGCTGCATATTTGCTATTGGCCTTGTTTGCTCTAGCAGGTTGGATCACTAATGTTACTGAATTTCTTTGTGACCATCCACTAAAGGTAACTCTTGCTGCCCCATTTTTTTCGTATGATTGCATAAATTCGCACAAACTGTACTGCCCCTTACTAAAGAAGACCTCTGAAGAAATTGTCTTACAAAATGCACAAATCTATTTTGATGGTATGATGTTCATAATCTTCTTAGTTGTTCAATACATCTTCTATTTTTAAGTACTGATGTATTTTGAGCATATTTTGGAATAATCAAAATATCTTGATGTTTGCAGGTTACTTTGGTCTGGATTACAGGGTAAAGAAAGGTTTTATCTAGAATGGATTAGTTATCCTCCAGTCAGTCTCATGTTTTAATGTTGTGAGTTACTTCCGCATATATGAGCACGTGAGAGTGCTTTTTTACGCTTGCGCATCCGAGAGTGTTGACAAGTATAGGTCTGAGTAGTTGAAGGAAGATGATACAAAAATAGTCGAAGGAAGGTCAGCCTATTTTTTTTCATTCAATTCTCATTAGTCTTGCATGGACCTAAAAATAGTACCATGGTGTGGGCAACTAAGAAGAATGATTGCCACCTCTGAAGAAAATCTTCACTCAATTCTATAGAAGTAAGAACGTGCCCTCCTCTAATTATCCTTGCAGATTGTTATTCTTTGAATCCTATAAAACTGCTTCAGTTCTATACCATTAATCTAATTGTATTCAGCTTTGCGAAATTAGTAAAATTTACTTCACCGTTCTCTCTTCATTGTGATATTCGTTCTGTTTACGTACATGCCCTTGTTTTGGAATAGGTTATCCTGACTTCCCAAACCATGAATATTATAGACTTGCAATATTACTTAGAATAGAATATTGAATGCACAACATGATTCTGAATTGTCATGTTCAATTATTGACCAAAGGTTCATCACCGTGCTAAATTTAAAAGCTTTCTCCCTTGACTGGTCTTGCCTTATTAAGTCAAAATTGCATCACATTTTATTTCATCATGACACTTTTTTCACGCTAATTGTTGTATAATTTTTCCTTCACTAAATGTAGCAGGGGTTTGGTTTTTTGTGTGCAGAAATTATGGGACAAACTTAATTGGCAATTTATGCTCTCACTGTCATCAACTCTTGCACACCATTATTTTTCCCCTTTTCAAGTGCCAGCGCTCTGTTCCTGTTAATGGAGGTGATTGTTTGTTGTCTTCACCATGAAGATAAATAGTGAGCTATGATGTGGGCAACTAAGAAGAATCAGTACCACCTCTGAAGCAAATCTCCAATGCCTATTTGATTTGTGGTATATTTATTTATTCTTTGTGGGCGAGATGTTTTCGATTCACAAATGTTTGGAAGGTCACGATATTTTGCCAGTGGGAACTGTAACTACTAATGTTAATATTTTGAAAGGAAATGTTATGTATTTTTCTAGCCAGTTCTGCATTGTTCAATCTCATGAAATGGTTTTATTTTAGCCACGAAACGATATGGCTAAAAGTATATCCAAATTATTTATATTTCATTTGTGTAACATATCTCATTTTTCTTGCAACAGTTCCCGCAACAACGTGCGGGGTGTCATCTAGTTATAATAGTATTCCAGTGCGTATGGTGCCTAGTTTAATTTTCTCGCCAAACTGTAGATGATTACCTAATTGCCTGTTTTTGGACTTGTAATTTTGTAGTTGCAAAATTGTAAGGCAATGTTGAATCTCTGAAATCAGAACGACATCACATCAAATGCACACATCAGTCCAAATTCTGGTGTTGGGTGATTACCAATGCGTCTGGTGCCTAGTTAAATTTTGTTGTCAAACTGTAGGATGGCTGGATGGGTGAAGAACGACATCACATCAATTGCATGTTTTTGGACTTGTTATTTTGTAGTAGACGTGTCTGAAGAACGACATCTGATGCAGACATTATAGTCCAAATGCCTAAAAAAATTGATCGGTGCATTTTCTGCTATATATGTTGTCTTCCATCCGTGTATGAGTCCATTCAATTGTAAATTTGTAATGTTATTCAGATCGTTATCGTGTGGAAATCCCAAACTGTGAGAGCTATGCTATATATATTCTCCAACATTCACAAGTTGCCTTTTGAACATGGAAATAGGTTGTTACAACCATGCGAGAACTAACTATATTTAAATAACTGAGACGTTGCCGTACTTTACTGTACATTGAGCGTTTAAATTCATAATATTCAAAAAAATTGATTTTTTGCTTGAAATGCCCATTTACCGAGGGGCATGGAAATACGCGGTAACCGTGGTAAATCTCAAAATTTTGAGCCATAACCAAAACCGCGAGTGGAATAGATTTAGATGGTAAGCAAGATTGAAGATGCGCACCATTTATATTTGTGGAAAATTATGTTATAATAGGGGAAGTCTGTGTACCTTATGCAAACTAGCTAGACAGTATGTGTCATCACCATGGGGAAACACAAACTACAGATATACTGTATTACTCCCTCCATAGACAGTATAAGATGTTTCTGCAAGCTGTTTTAGCTTGCAAAAATGTCTTATATTATGGGATGGAGGGATTACTATACTACGGTATATACTATATTCAATGAATAAATCTGATTCATTGATATACTATAGTACTGTACTGCGGATAGTACTATACTATGTGGAACGGAGGGAGTAGTATATTTAGAACAGGGTGGCTGGTGTATCTCCGTTCCTATGCTGATCCGTACATTGTTCCTGTTATTCCTAGGAGTGAACTTAGTGTGTGAAAATAGCATCTCATGCGTACTGATTCCTATGCTGTTGCTGTGTTCATCATTTTAGCTTGTATTTTATTCTGCTAAAGTTACTATAGCATATTTACTGATTCATATCTTATGTACTGATTTTTTTCTTCTGTTCCGCAGTGCACCATGCGCCATACCATATGTTTATCTTGCCATGAAAAGTTCCCAGGCAAGTGTTTCTTCTGCTCCAATACCACAGTCTACAATCGCTGCCTCGAGCTAGAAGATGCGGTTGAATCAATCAAACTTGCTTGCTCCAATGGCGAACACGGATGCACTGCGAGGATAACATACTACCAAAAAGAAGAGCATGAGAAAGATTGCCCGCACGCGCCATGCTTCTGCCCCGTAACCGGCTGCAGCTTCAAAGGGCCAACAGCAATGCTCCTCGAGCATTTCTCACGCGAGTACAAGTGGCGTAGCACGAAATTTATATACAACGAGGCGTTTGGGCTCCGCATCCGCGGCGATACTCCTGGTTCATGCATTCTTGTGGGCGAGGATGGGCACATCTTCATGATCAATGTGGAAATGGAGCCCGCCGGGATTGTCATCTCAGTTTGCTCCATTCAGCCTCACATTACTGGATCCAAGTTCAAGTGCAGGCTATCAATATCATGCAGTGAAACGGGCTACTATCAGGCTGCCGAGTTCCAAATGAGGATCACTAATCTGTATGATGGGATGCCCAAGGACTTCATGTTCCTTGTGCCCAAGGGGTTGCTTCGACGTGCGATAACTATTGTGCCTGTGACTATCATGCCAGAATAGGATCCATGTGCAGCTTTGGAGGAGGCACGAGCATAGTTTTTGTCTCGATGAAAGTCTTTCTTCAAATCGTCCAAGTGGATGAACAGACTACATTTCTCTGCTTGATCCTGACTTTAAGTATAATTCATGATATTTGTACTCTTGAAAGTTTTGCTTCGAATAGTTCAAGCAAGTGGATGATGAAATTACATTCGCTAAAGTTTTGCTTAATCCCTATTTGAATTTGTATCGAGCCATCTTTATGTATGATCTATACTAGAATTGGCAGTCGAATCGGCTGCTGTTTCACAGGTCAGTCAGACAGGGGTTAATCTTGCTCCAGGGTTACATGGTCATGTTACAAACCTCAACCATGCAAGGATGCAAGTCAGGAGATAGCCAAAGCTCTTTTTTCTATTGAGAGAAAGTTGTTGCAGCTTTATTTATAACGTTGGGCGCATTCCGATACCATGTTGTCCGAAATAGTTAAATACCAGTCTTATACAGAATTTAATTAGGGAGGGTTGCAGATAGCCGAAGCTATTGAAGATATCATCTAGAATATTCGGTAGGCTTCAAGAGAATGTGCAAAATACAAGTTGTTCGGATTTTAGCATACGATAATGTAGTATGTTTTATCTTCTTATTAGTGTGCTAATCACCCCCATAACCAAACAGTGTATGTGCATAGGGGATAAGCTCCGAACTACAAATAAATATCGTGCAGCCCTCTTTTTTTCCGAAACAGGCAGATCTGCATGTGAATATATTAGAAGGAAAGATCACTCGGCCCTATCTCAAGAGAGGGTCGAATTCTTTTTTTTTTTAAATTTGCCCTAAGGAGTCGATCTAATTAAAAATCTAGAACAGAGTTGCATTTTAATATTGAATACATGCAATGACTATTCCAACACACCCGCAAGACAATGCACTGCAGTTGACCTACCTACCCATAAGAGATAAGACCCCACAGACATTGATGAAACAAGTAACACCATTGAGGTTGTCTACAAAGTGCCATCGTCACCACATCTCACGAGCAAGCGACTCTGACTTTACCATGCGCGTCCAACGCAAAAAAACCCTGCCGACTAATACCAAACAATCGGCCAAACACACCAAGGACCAAGCAGCTCCAACTTCAGCAACGAGCCTCGAATAAGAAATAAGCATGCCTTGCACCAACAGAACCGACTTGACTAAGCCATGGCATCATTGTCCTCACGTTGCCCCATATAGTTACAACTACGACTTCATGCTGAGCAATACGCTAGATGTTTGTCGACGATGGATATTGCCACAACCCTTCTCCTCATGCGACCGTCATTGTTTCTTCATTAGTCGAAGCACTACCCGAAGAGATCCACCACCCAGGCACGGCAGTAGTGAAGAAAGCCAATTCCAGCACCCTTGACCACCGCCAGATAGTGTGTGTTTCTCTTAACGCATCTCTAAGCTCTCGTGGCTCTATTTCGGGCCACACATAAGGGTACCTGTCGGTGTCAAAACCGGCGGATCTCGGGTAGGGGGTCCCGAACTGTGCGTCTAGGCCGGATGGTAACAGGAGGCAGGGAGCATGATGTTTACCCAGGTTCGGGCCCTCTTGGTGGAGGTAAAACCCTACGTCCTGCTTGATTAATATTGATGATATGGGTAGTACAAGAGTGGATCTACCACGAGATCGAGGAGGCTAAACCCTAGAAGCTAGCCTATGGTATGATTGTTGTGTATGGAGTTGATTCTGTCCTACGGACTACAACCCTCCGGTTTATATAGACACCGGATAGGGTTAGGGTTACATAGAGTCGGTTACAGTGGTAGGAGATCTTGAATATCCGCATCGCTAAGCTTGCCTTCCACGCCAAGGAAAGTCCTATCTGGACACGGGACGAAGTCTTCAATCTTGTATCTTCATAGTCCAGGAGTCCGGCTGAAGGTATAGTCCGGCCATCCGGACACCCCTAATCCAAGACTCCCTCAGTAGCCCCTGAACCAGGCTTCAATGACGACGAGTCTGGCGCGCAAATTGTCTTCGGCATTGCAAGGCGGGTTCCTCCTCCAAGTCCTTCGTAGAAGATTGTAAACACCAAGAGTAGTGTCCGGCTCTGTAAAATAAGCTTCCACATATTGCCATAGAGAGAATAATGTTAACACAAATCACATCTGCTGACGTATTCTGCAGTGCGCCATCATACCACAACCAAGCCCTTTACTCGAATCGTTTTTACTTTTCCACCTCAGCATGTTTTACGAGGCGGTTTCCTTGGTACGTCTTGTCAAAGCAGAGATCGTGTACCCCCCTTTCACGGGATTCTCATCAATACGGACGTGGGTAACCCAATCGTGTCCGTTAGCACTTTTTCTCGATTGAAGGCGAGTCCCAAACGGTAACGGGGAGGGCTCTAGGTATTCGACCTCTTATAAAGAGACCAAGGCCTTACTCCTTTTTCCAATCTCAAACGAGTTCGCCCGTCGCCTCGAGTTCCAACACCCTAGGCTTCAGATTCCGGGTGCTTCGGACCTTCGACAATGTCCGGCTCCGATCTTCAAGGCCGATGGATGCCCTCCTCCGTCACGGAGGAGGACGTGCTAAAGTTGAGAGAGGTTTTCCTTTTGAGGGATGAGAGAAATCTTTGATTTATATCTGAGAAGATTAACCGAAATTTTACCTTGTAGCTCGGACCTCAGCCCTTCTCCGCAGAGCTCGTCTTCGGGGGATCTTCTTCCGGAGATGATGGAGAGTGGGACGCCTCCCCCTGCCGTGCCGCCTAGCGAGGCGGGCGATCCTGAGGTGTCTTCGCGGAGGGTTTCTCCGAATCCGGCAGGGGCAGAAGGTGGTAGTGCGGCCCCCCGAAGTTCTCCGCGTCCGGCCTTCGAAAGAGGCCGTAGGACAAGTCCGACACCGTCTGGTGTTCGGCTGGAGGAGCTAAAGATTCTGCTGGGGCGAGCTTCTCCGCGTCCGGCAGGGGCAGAAGGTGGTAGTGCGGCCCCCCGAAGTTCTCCGCGTCCGGCCTTCGAAAGAGGCCGTAGGACAAGTCCGACACCGTCTGGTGTTCGGCTGGAGGAGCTAAAGATTCTGCTGGGGCGAGCTTCTATCTTAGAGGAGCACCGTGCATTGATGGGCACGGTGATTGAAAGGATTTCATCCACAGAAGACGGATTGCATGAGGCCGTCAAAAGCTTGCTGACGGGTTTTGAGGTATGTTAGATGATGTACATGTTTGTCAGTTGCGCATAAGTAAGATGCACCCTGTGTAGATAGTAGCCCCTGAGACTCTGCGCGTTGTCAAGAAATGACGGCGCGCGGAGGATCATAATCCCAGGTCTAAGATGTCGCCTTTGAATTTAGGTGGCGGGGTGTTCGGAATCGAGCCGAACTGATGAATTTGCCGAACTAAAGCGGCAACTGGAGGTGGCAGATGCCGACATCGCGCTTGTCAACAAGCGGCTTGATGAGGCTCAAGGTATGTAATTCTTCGGGCGGTGCCAGGTAAGAGGAGCTTCATGCCAGTGTCTTACAATGTGTGTGCTTGACGCAGATGGTACGGCCGCCGTGGAGAATCTTAGGGCAGGACTTGCCCGAGCTAAGGAGCAAGTCAGAAAAAGCGATGCGGCTGCCCAGAAGGCCCTTGAAGAGCTGAGAGCCGAACAGGCTGCTCATTGCCGAAGCAAAGAGGAGATGGCCGAGATGGCCAGAAGGTTGAAAAGTGCTAGCGACCGTTGCAGGCTTCTTCAGAAAGAAGACCAGGCAAAACAGACGGACTTAAAGAAGACCGTCGTCAATGCCAAGGAAGCGCACTCTGCGATGAGAGCCACGAAGGAGGAGCCGCGTCAGGCCGAACAGATTGTGGCTGGAAAGCCTTTTATGCTGTGAAGGCAGGTTTGTGATTCGAAGTTTGCTCCATTGGACCGGATGTCGAGTGTGGAGGACACCTATCTGTATTTGGCAGCGAGTGCTGCTGATGCGACCGAACACTTTCGAGATCAGAAAGATCGCGAAGTGGAAAGACTTTTCTGGTTGCAGTTTCACAATCCAGAGCGTCCACTGGCAGTGGGTGATCATTTGGCTCAATGGGCCGAACTGAATAGGTTGTCTGGACTCGCCATGAAGTACGTCGTGGGTCACCTGTGGCCGGGGAGTTCGGAGCCGAAGAGTTACTTCAGCTTGGTGCAGCAATTCCTTGACATGGTGCCGCGTATAAATGCAATTAAGAAGTCAGCATGCATAGAGGGCGCTAGGATGGCCCTAGCCCGTGTTAAGACATACTGGGCATAGATGGATACCACCGTTGTTGCGTCCCGAGACTCGGACCAAAGCCGAGTACCCTTCGAGCATTATTTTCAGGAAGTTCTTGAAGACGCTCGTGTAATAGAGACGCAGTGCCCGAAAGATGCTATGTTATGATAGCATATGTAAGTAATATTTTGATAAACTATAGTGGCCTTTTTTATACTTGTGCCTCAAGTATTGTAAACACCTTCTATGCGGCCGTTTTAAGATATATATATATATATATATATATATATATATATATATATATATATAATGCGGGGGTGCTCGCAGAAAACACATTTTCACACTTAACCCAACGTCTTGGTCCTACAAAGGAGGTGATAGCGCAGCGGGCCAGGCAACCGGACTATAATGCTTTAACACTTTCACTTAGCTATAGAAGTTTGAAAATGAGACTATTTAGGTAGCTCCTTGGTGGCAACTGCGCTCGTCCGAATTCGGGGCGTGTATGTGCCTGACCGGGAAGCGGCCCTTCGTTAAAGCGGAGGAATCCGATAGATTCCGATAGGTCATCGAGTGGCTGACCAGTCTCACGCTACATCATGACAGTCAGTTTTCGGCTTTCTCTACTGAGGTGCTCGCCCTGGCCGAACCGGGGGCACAATCGCAGTAGTTCTCCTGGTGCTACCTTAGCCGATAGAGCGGAACGTGAGGCAGCTGAACTCAGGAGCCGGGCAACCCAACATTTGACCAAAGACATGATTCGGAGCTGATGCATATAATGCCAAAACTCGCGATGCCGAACACTCCCTAAGGCGTTCGGTCTTTATGAGTGCGGGCCAAACAACACTCTTTATTAAAAAAGCCCCTAGTGTCCAGGTACACGCAAAAATTCTGACATGGCCACATGCCAAGACGCCAGCCTCCTCCTTGGTTATACTGGAAAGAAAAAACCAGGGGAGGTGTAGCAACAAGAGGCAGTAAGAAAGGTTTACGCAGGGTCTTAATCTAAAAAGAATCCTTTAGGACGGGTCCCTACTGCACGTCTGCGCCTGTGTCTCCGTTGTGCCGAATCCTGGACAGGCACCGCATGACGTTCATCTATAAAAGAGAGGAACTGAGTTTGGGTCGTGCCGGAAAAGGTAAAAATAAGCAAAATATAAAGTAAAATATGGAAGTTTGAGCTTTATTGTCTCTTATTGTATATGCGTGGAGCCCCTTGTGCTGGGTATATGGCTTCTAGGCCTGCATCAATGATGATTTTGCACCAAACTCGTCTATCCGTGTTCGTGGTCTTGAAATGACCTATTTAAAAGTTTTTTGGCCGGTGAGGCCATTTTTCTGTGGGGCTGTTAAAGCGGCCGCACTATCCTCCGCTTAGGGAGGCGCACTTTAGTGCTTTCCCATCAAAGAGATGATGCCTCGTGGACCGGGCATCTTAAGCGTAAGAGATGCATAATGCGGTATTGCGTTAAATCGAGCGAAAGCTTCGCGTCCCAGTAGAGCTTGATTGCGAATCGAGAACGGGACGACGTGGAAGGTCAGCTTTTCGTAGCGGAGGTTATCGACAGAGCCGAATGTGACTGTGAGCCGGAGAAAACCTGTGCAACGGGTGTCCGGACCGGGTATGACCCATTGAAAGGAGGTTTTGCTGCGACGGATTCTTGCTGGGTTTATCCCCATGTGTTGTATTGTATCCTGATATATCAGGTTTAGTCCGCTGCCGCCGTCCATAAGGACATTTGAAAACTTGAGTCCGCCAATTATTGGATCGAGTATCAAGGCAGTCCATCCTGCATTTTTGATATTCCTTGAATAATCTAGCTGATCGAAGGTGATCGGCTTTGACAACCAGTGGCAGGATCCTTTGGGGATGGGCCGTGTGGTGCGTACCCTTACGGGCACTGCACGTTTTGTTATGTGAAGTGAGTTCACTGTTTTTACTTCTTGCGGGAAGTTTTTTTGTTTCCTGGTGCTCTGCTGTTGGGGTTCGTCCTCGTCTTCGCTTGGTGTGTCGAGCCCCTTGTGTTCGGCATTGAGTCTGCCGGATTGTTTGAAGACCCAATAGTCTTTGTGGGTATGGTTCGCAGGCTTCGTGGGAGTACTATGTATCTGACATATCCTGTCCAGGATTTTATTTAGGCTGGATGGATCGTCCCTGTTATCCTCGGCGAGCGATTTTTCCTGATTTTGTCGTGAGCCTTTGAATCCGGCTTTGACTGCCGTGCTCTTCGGACTTTTGTCCTTAGTCCGGCGACGATCTTTGTTACGTCGCGGTCTTCCGTTTCCATCCCTGGTTTCGGATGTACTTGGGTCGCTAGGGCTGCACCTTGCCAGCCAGTTGTCCTCCCCTGCACAAAAGCGGGTCATGAGGCTTGTAAGTGCGGCCATTGTTCTTCGTTTTTCTTGGCCGAGGTGTCTGGTGAGCCATTCGTCTCGGACGTTATGCCTGAAAGCTGCTAAGGCTTCGGCGTCCGGACAGTCAACTATCTGATTCTTTTTAGTGAGGAATTTATTCCAGAACTGCCGAGCTGATTCTCCGGATTGTTGAGTTATGTGACTAAGATCGTCTGCATCCAGAGGACGGACATAGGTCCCTTGAAAGTTTGCTCGGAAGGCGTCCTTGAGTTCTTCCCAGCTTCCAATTGTGTTTTCTGGAAGGCTTTTAAGCCAACGTCGGGCTGGCCCTTTAAGCTTAAGGGGTAGATATTTTATGGCGTGGAGGTCATCTCCTCTAGCCATGTGTATGTGGAGGATATAGTCCTCGATCCAGACTCCAGGGTCTGTTGTTCCATCATATGCCTCTATGTTTACGGGTTTGAATCCTTCTGGGAATTCATACTCCAGGACCTCATCGGTGAAACATAGGGTGTGTGCGGCACCCCTGTATTTGGGTATGCCGGATTCTGATGATGGCTTCATAGAATTGCTTACGAGAGCTTGCTTTTTTGGCCCATAAATGGACCTGACTGGGCCATGATGCGAATCCTTAAGTGGGTCGCATGCCGATTTAGGTGCAGCGCCGCTTGTCGTTTTATGGGGTCGTCCATCCGACCGTGTGGCTTTTTCATTTTCCAAATGCGAGGGCTCTAGGGCTTCTTCGTCGAATTCAGGCAGTAGCTTTCTCTTCGGATAGCATCTAGTGCGGCGACTGTCGCCGTACTTATTTGTGGCATTGATTACCTTGCTCCATCTGATCCGGAGTGCGTCTTCCGCTGTTTTTAGCCTCCGCTTCTGCTTTTTTAGGCTGTGTGCAGTTGCAACGAGCCTCTCATGGAGATTCTTCTGCTCCGTGAGTTTATTCGGCGTGCGGTCGTCCGGAATGCCATTTCGCCGAAGGAGGGATGTTCGTTTTCTCTTTCCATGTTGCCCTGTTCAGACGGTTGCTCTAAGGCCTGCCCATCGTTTACCGGCTCGTCCTGCTCTATGGATGGGTTTGTGTCGAGGCGAGGCTTGGGTCGGCGTTTACGCCGACGCCTTGATTGCTTTTCGGGGGGACGATCTCTCGTCTCCTCCCCTTTTTCCTCGTTGTCGTCTCCCTTAGGGGTGTCCACCATGTATACATCGTGAGATGAGGTGGCTGTCCAATGCCCAATGGGCGTTGGTTCGTCGGTATCTCCTCCATCGTCATCCATGCTATCCATGTCTTCGGAGCCGAAGTCGAGCATGTCGGTTAAATCGTCGACAGTGGCTATAAAGTGGGTGGTGGGTGGGTTTTGGATTTCTTCGTCGTCCGCATCCCAATTTTGCTGACCATAGTCCGGCCAGAGCTCTCCTGACAATGAGAGAGACTTTAGAGAATTCAGGATGTCGCCGAAGGGCGAGTGCTGAAAGATGTCTGCGGCGGTGAACTCCATCATCGGCGCCCGATCGGATTCGATTAGCAGGGGCGCGGGGGGTTCGGAATCCGGGGTGGAGTCAGGACCCTTGGAGTCACGGGTTGTGCAGAGTGCGGGGCTAGCGTTCGGCTCGATTGCTTTTAGGATCGCAGCCCCTGAGGTGACGTCCAACCGCTCATCCTCGATTGGCGCAGTGGGCTCCGAATCAATGGTCGGAACCGGTGCGTGTGTGGCCTCCAAAGCGCTGTACGGCGGCAGAACTATATCATGCCCATCGAGACAGTGCGGCGCGCTTGGCTGTGGCTTGAATCCGTCGAAGATCAAGTCCTCGTGGGTGTCAACCATGTAGTTTAGGTTTCCAAAGCTGACCTGATGGCCAGGGGCGTAGTTTCGATCTGCTCAAGGTGGTCAAGCGAATTGGCCCGCAGTGCGAAGCCGCCGAAGACGAAGATCTGTCCGGGGAGAGAAGTCTCACCCTAGACCGTATCATTGTTAATGATCGAAGGAGCCATCGGGCCTAAAGGCGACGACACAGAGGAACTCTCAATGAAAGCACCAATGTTGGTGTCAAAACCGGCGGATCTCGGGTAGGGGGTCCCGAACTGTGGGTCTAGGCCGGATGGTAACAGGAGGCATGGAACACGATGTTTTACCCAGGTTCGGGCCCTCTTGATGGAGGTAAACCCTACGTCCTGCTTGATTAATATTGATGATATGGGTAGTACAAGAGTGGATCTACCACGAGATCGAGGAGGCTAAACCCTAGAAGCTAGCCTATGGTATGATTGTTGTGTATGGAGTTGATTCTGTCCTACGGACTACAACCCTCCGGTTTATATAGACACCGGATAGGGTTAGGGTTACATAGAGTCGGTTACAATGATAGGAGATTTTGAATATCCGCATCGCCAAGCTTGCCTTCCACGCCAAGGAAAGTCCTATCCGGACACGGGACGAAGTCTTCAATCTTATATCTTCATAGTCCAGGAGTTCGGCTGAAGGTATAGTCCGGCCATCCGGACGCCCCCTAATCCAGGACTCCCTCAGTACCTATTGATGATAAAAGAAAAAGTGAAAGAGACTATATGGGACAGGGGAAATTAATAATAACCCTATAAAGGATGTCGGAGTATCCGGCCCCTGGGAGCCTCCATGTGAGAGGAGGCCCTCCACAACGTCTCTTTGGAATGGTATCCCGTCGCCGGCTCCCTTGGGTTCTATACGTTGCCCAATCTGTCTGACGGCGCACACCCAGGCGGCTTTTCTCCGGGGTACACCGTCATGTGGCATTTTCGGTTGCAAACGTGTTTGTCGCCATACGCGCTACTCCGCGCATGATTGAAAGGACTGGTGTGCCTGTGAGTGCCGCACGCCCCAGCCGGGCTGAGTCGCTGGTGCCAATTCATGTGTAGCTATCTATAGTTACCAGTATGGAAAGAGAAAGAAAATTTCAAAATAAAAGGTTTTCTATTGCATATTTCAACTGCCCATCTTCAGCATTGTAGTAGAACAGAGCATCTTACTACTACAATATCTGAATCAGGGAGCAAAGACAGACTCTACTGATATTTGGAATTTTACCTGGGATGGAAAATACTCCAACAAAAGAATCTATTTAGAACTGATCGGAAATCCACACTATGCTGAAAAACCTTTCCAATGGATATGGAAATCTGCTTGCGTGGCCAAAGAGAAAATTTTCTTCAGGCTTCCGGATCCACTCGGAACTATTCTGAATATTCATGAAATAGTTTCACAAATATATTCTCATGACTCCCATCCTACTAAGACTCAGCAAATCGTGATTGCCTTAAGCTTGTGATCCCGTAGGTTCGGTAACTCACAGACATGGACGAAACCGTTCGTTCAATGACCGACAAGGGGACCGTGGACGTCGATATTGGTCCCTGTGAGTACATGAATGATATTCAAATGAACCTTCGGTTACCATGTGGTGTCCCTTGGCTCCGCGATACTTCACAAAACCTGGGATGCATCGGTATCCTCCCGAGTCATGACCATGCTCACTATACTAAAATCACGGTTACCGATTTTCTTCTTCTTTCTCGTTATTGTGTTCCGACATCCTCATGATGAAGTCATGTGTGTAAGGCCAGATTATGTCTAATTTCGTCACACCGAGAAGGCCCTAAGAATATCTCTCCATCGTCGAAGGAAAAAAATCCCATTCTCGAGCTATTTGGCCACTTGTCAAACTTTCTGATGAACCCGGAAGTTATCGTTATGATCACCATGTTACATGTGATGTTTCTGCAACTGTTACCTAAGACTTTTTTTTACCATGGCGAAGGGCGAAGGAAGAAGACATGCAGAGAAACCTTTTTGAAGCAATTTGAAATTACGGTTTTTGTGTGCAAAATTGCCAATCAACTGCGCGTGCGGCATGTTTTTCTGGACAGAGGAGTACCGATACTCCCTCCAATCCATATCACTTGTTGCTCATACGGATCTGCTAGATGTATTTTTGTGCTAATACATCTATTCAAGCATTAAGTAATATGTATCGGAAGGAATATTTTCCTTTGATAGAATATGAAAGATTGGTTGAATGACTTTTCTTAGTGTGTACCGTCTTGAACCCTGGTATGTTTTCATTTCTACAATAATATCAGTTAGTGCCTTAACCTACAAAAGAAGTATTACCTCGTCGGAAGATTCTTATTTTAGATTTGTTTAGATACGGAGGTATCTAAAACTAAGACGTGATTAGATATATTTGTATGTAGACAAATTTAAGACAAGAATTTTGGGACGGAGTGAATATTTAGCATGTGTATGTACGTGTGTATGCTAAGCTTTTTCTTTTGAATTTTTTTTACGGAATTTCTTTTAAACTAATTTTATTTTTTGAACTAGTAGTATTTCTTTTGAGAAATTTTTGAACTAGTTTTTTTAGGGTCAGCGTGCGTCTTCTATTTGGGTGTATCTGGGCTGTTGCTCGGCCCACCTTTTGACCTGTCTCGCGTTTCCTTCTCGTTTTGTCTCCAAATTTCGATCGCCGCCAGGAAATGGAATAAAGAGGGCGGCGGCCGCCAGGAAGAGACGACTCGCTTCTGGTGGTGCAACGAGAAGCCTTTGCGTCTGCGATCCGGCAGCTGGCCACGCCGCCGCTCCATCCTGTGAAAGGAAGGGAAGGAAGCGATGGGAAAGCGGCAGCACCGGGAGAAAGATGAGGGCGGCGTCAGCGAGAGGAGGGAGGTCGCGGCGGCAGGCGCCACCAACACCATAGACGACCTCGAGAACCTTGACAACCTCGAGTGCCTCATCTGCCGCGAGCCCCTGCGCCCTCCTATTTTCCAGGTAACCCCTGTGTTTGATCTGCTGATACAACTCAAATCCTACGAGCTCCTGAGTCCTGAGAGACGATAGCACCAATGGATCTAAAGAACTATCTGGGTGTCTTAGACTGAGAGTATAATATTTCGAAATCTGTTTATTATTAGATTCGTTTATAATTATAATAGTATTCCAGTGCGTATGGTGCCTAGTTTAATTTTCTCGCCAAACTGTAGATGATTACCTAATTGCCTGTTTTTGGACTTGTAATTTTGTAGTTGCAAAATTGCAACTCAATGTTGAATCTCTGAAATCAGAACGACATCACATCAAATGCACACATCAGTCCAAATTCTGGTGTTGGGTGATTACCAATGCGTCTGGTGCCTAGTTAAATTTTGTTGTCAAACTGTAGGATGGCTGGATGGGTGAAGAACGACATCACATCAATTGCATGTTTTTGGACTTGTTATTTTGTAGTAGACGTGTCTGAAGAACGACATCTGATGCAGACATTATAGTCCAAATGCCTAAAAAAAATTGATCGGTGCATTTTCTGCTATATATGTTGTCTTGCATCCGTGTATGACTCCATTCAATTGTAAATTTGTAATGTCATTCAGATCGTTATCATGTGGAAATCCCAAACTGTGAGAGCTATGCTATATATATTCTCCAACATTCACAAGTTGCCTTTTGAACATGGATATAGGTTGTTACAACCATGCAAGAACTAACTATATTTAAATAACTGAGATGTTGCCGTACTTTACTGTACATTGAGCGTTTAAATTCATAATATTCAAAAAAATTGATTTTTTTGCTTGAAATGCCCATTTACCGAGGGGCATGGAAATACACGGTAACCGTGGTAAATCTCAAAATTTTGAGCGGTAACCAAAACCGCGAGTGGAATAGATTTAGATGGTAACGAAGATTGAAGATGCGCCCCATTTATATTTGTGGAAAATTATGCTACAATAGGGGAAGTATGTGTACCTTATGCAAACTAGCTAGACGGTATGTGTCATCACTATGGGGAAACACAAACTACATATATACTGTAGTAGTCCCTCCATAGACAGTATAAGAAGTTTATGCAAGCTGTTTTAGCTTGCAAAAACGTCTTATATTATGGGATGGAGGGAGTACTATACTACGGTATATACTATATTCAATGAATAAATCTGATTCATTGATATACTATAGTACTGTACTGCGGATAGTACTATACTATGTGGAACGGAGGGAGTAGTATATTAAGAACAGGGTGGCTCGTGTATCTCCGTTCCTATGCTGATCCGTACATTGTTCCTGTTATTCCTAGGAGTGAACTTAGTGTGTGAAAATAGCATCTCATGCGTACTGATTCCTATGTTGTTGCTGTGTTCATCATTTTAGCTTGTATGTTATTCTGCTAAAGTTAATATAGCATATTTACTGATTCATATCTATATAATGATTTTTTTTCTTCTGTTCCGCAGTGCACCATGCGCCATACCATATGTTTATCTTGCCATGACAAGTTCCCAGACAAGTGTTTCTTCTGCTCCAATACCACAGTCTACAATCGCTGCCTCGAGCTAGAAGAAGCGGTTGAATCAATCAAACTTGCTTGCTCCAATGGCGAACACGGATGCACTGTGAGGATAACATACTACCAAAAAGAAGAGCATGAGAAAGATTGCCCGCACGCGCCATGCTTCTGCCCTATAACCGGCTGCAGCTTCAAAGGGCCAACGGCAATGCTCCTCGAGCATTTCTCACGCGAGTACAAGTGGCGTAGCACGAAATTCATATACAACGAGGCGTTTGGGGTCCGCATCCGCGGCGATACTCCTGGTTCGTGCATTCTTGTGGGCGAGGATGGGCACATCTTCATGATCAATATGGAAATGGAGCCCGCCGGAATTGTCATCTCAGTTTGCTCCATTCAGCCTCACATTACTGGATCCAAGTTCAAGTGCAGGCTATCAATATCATGCAGTGAAACGGGCTACTATCAGGCTGCCGAGTTCCAAATGAGGATCACTAATCTGTATGATGGGATGCCCAAGGACTTCATGTTCCTTGTGCCCAAGGGGTTGCTTCGACGTGCCATAACTATTGTGCCTGTGACTATCACGCCAGAATAGGATCCGTGTGCAGCTTTGGAGGAGGCACGAGCATAGTTTTTGTCTCGATGAAAGTCTGTCTTCAAATCGTCCAAGTGGATGAACAGACTACATTTCTCTGCTTGATCCTGACTTTAAGTATAATTCATGATATTTGTACCCTTGGAAGTTTAGCTTCAAATCGTTCAAGCAAGTGGATGACGAAACTACATTCGCTAAAGTGTTTCTTAATCCGTATTTGAATTTGTATCGAGCCATCTTTATGTATGATCTATACTAGAATTGGCAGTCAAATCGGCTGCTGTTTCACAGGTCCAGCCAGACAGGGGTTAATCTTGCTCCAGGGTTACATGGTCATGTTACAAACCTCAACCATGCAAGGATGCAAGTCAGGAGATAGCCAAAGCTCCTTTTTCTACTGAGAGAAAGTTGTTGCAGCTTTATTTATAACGTTGGGCGCATTCCGATACCATGTTGTCCGAAGTAGTTAAATACCAGTCTTACAGAGTTTAATTAGGGAGGGTTGCGTATAGCCAAACCTATTGAAGATATCATCTAGAATATTCAGGAGGCTTACAAAGAATGTGCAAAATACAAGTTGTTCGGATTTTAGCATACGATAATGTAGTATGTTTTATCTTCTTATTAGCATGCTAATCACCTCATAACTAAACAGTGTATGTGCATAGGGGATAAGCTCCGTCCTACAAATAAATATCGTGCAGCCCCCTTTTTTTCTAAACAGGCAGATCTGCATGTGAATATATTAGAAGGAAAGATTACGCGGCCCTATCTCAAGAGAGGGTTGAATTCTTTCTTTTTTTTTGAAATTTTCCCCTAACGAGTCGTTCTAATTAAAAATCTAGAACAGAGTTGTATTTTAATATATGGAATACATGCGAAGACTATTCCAACACACTCGCAAGATAATGCACGGCAGTTGACCTACCTATCCATAAGACCCCACAGACATTGATGAAACAAGTAACACCATTGAGGTTGTCTACAAAGTGCCATCGTCACCACTTCTCACGAGCAAGCGACTCTGACTTTACCATGCGCGTCCAACGCACAAAAACCCTGCCGACTAATACCAAAAAATCGGCCAAACACGCCAAGGACCAATCAACTCCAACTTCAGCAACGAGCCTCGAATAAGAAATAAGCATGCCTTGCACCAACAGAACCGACTTGACTATGACATGGCATCATTGTCCTCACGTTGCCCCACATAGTTACAACTATGACTTCATGCCGAGCAATACGCTAGATGTTTGTCGATGATGGATATTGCCACGACCCTTCTCCTCATGCGACCGTCATTGCTTCTTCATTAGTCGAAACACTACCTGAAGCGATCCACCGCCCAGGCACGGCAGCGGTGAAGAAAGCCGATTCCAGCACCCTCGACCGACGCCAGATAGTGTGTGGTTCTCTTAACGCACCTCTAAGCTCTCGTGGCTCTATTTCGGGCCACACGTAAGGGTACCCGTTGATGATAAAAGAAAAAGTGAAAGTGTCGGTGTCAAAACCGACGGATCTCGGGTAGGGGGTCCCGAACTGTGCGTCTAGGCCAGATGGTAACAGGAGGCAGGGGACACGAAGTTTTACCCAGGTTCGGGCCCTCTTGATGGAGGTAAAACCCTACGTCCTGCTTGATTAATATTGATGATATGGGTAGTACAAGAGTAGATCTACCACGAGATCAGAGAGGCTAAACCCTAGAAGCTAGCCTATGGTATGATTGTATGTTGTGATTGTTGTCCTACGGACTAAAACCCTTCGGTTTATATAGACATCGGAGAGGGTTAGGGTTACACAAGGTCGGTTACAAAGGAGGAGATATCCATATACGTATTGCCTAGCTTGCCTTCCACGTCAAGTAGAGTCCCATCCGGACATGAGACGAAGTCTTCAATCTTGTATCTTCATAGTCTATCAGTCCGGCCAATGGAGATAGTCCGGCTGTCCGAAGGCCCCCTAATCCAGGACTCCCTCAGAAAGAAACTATATGGGGCAGGGGAAATTAATAATAATCCTATAAAGGATGTCGGAGTACCCGGCCCCTCAGAGCCTCCATGGGAGAGGAGACCCTCTACAACGTCTCTTTGGAATGGTATCCCGTCGCCGGTTCCCTTGGGTTCTCCACATCGCCCAATCTGTCTAACGGCGCACACCCAGGCGTCTTTTCTCCGGGGTCCATGACAGGTGGACCGGGCAGGGGGGGACCATCATGTGGCATTTTCGGTCGTGAACGCGTGTGTCGCCATACGCGCTAGTCCGCGCATGATTGGAAGGTCAGGTGTGCCTGTCAATGCCGCACGCCCCTGCCGGGCTGAATCGCTGGTGCCAATTCATATGTAGCTATCTATAGTTACCCGTATGGAAAGAGAACGAAAATTTCAAAATAAAAGGTTTTCTATTGCATATTTCAACTGCCCATGTTCAACATTGTAGTAGAACAGAGCATCTTACTACCATAGTATCTGAATCAGGGAGCAAAGACAGACTCTACAGATATTTGGAGGAGCAAAGACAGACTCTACAGATATTTGGAGGAGCAAAGACAGACTCTACTGATATTTGGAATTTTACTTGGGATGGAAAATACTCCAACAAAAGAATCTATTTACAACTGATCGGAAATCCACACGATGCTGAAAAACCTTTCCAATGGATATGGAAATCTGCTTGCCTGGCCAAAGAGAAAAATTTCTTCAGGCTCCCGGATCCACTCGGAACTATTCTGAATATTCATGAAATAATTCCACAAATATATTCTCATGACTCCCATCCTACTAAGACTCAGCAAATCGTGGTAGCCTTAAGCTTGTGATCCCGTAGGTTCGGTAACTCACAGAGATGGACAAAACCGTTCGTTCAATGACCGAGAAGGGGACCGTGGACGTCCATATTGGTCCTTGTGAGTATATGATTGATATTCAAATGAACCTTTCGTTATCATGTGTTGTCCCTTTGCTTCGCGATACTTCACAAAACCTGGGATGCATCGGTATCCTCCCGAGTCATGACCATGCTCACTATGCTAAAATCCTGGTTACCGGTTTGTTCTTCTTTCTCGTTATTGTATTCCGACATCCCCATGATGAAGTCATGTGTGTAAGGATAGATGATAACTAATTTCATCACACCGAGAAGGCCCTAAGAATATCTCTCCATCGTCGGAGGAACAAATCCCACTGTCGAGCTATCCGGCCACTTGTCAAACTTTCTGATGAACCCGGAAGTTGTCGTTACGATCACCATGTTACATGTGACGTTTCTGAAGGAAATATGCCCTAGAGGCAATAATAAAGTTGTTATTTATATTACCTTATGTCATGATAAATGTTTATTATTCATGCTAGAATTGTATTAACCGGAAACTTAGTACATGTGTGAATACATAGACAAACAGTGTCACTAGTATGCCTCTACTTGACTAGCTCGTTGAATCAATGATGGTTATTTTTCCTGACCATAGACATGAGTTGTCATTTGATTAACGGGATCACATCATTAGAGAATGATGTGATTGACTTGACCCATCCGTTAGCTTAGCACAATGATCGTTTAGTTTGTTGCTATTACTTTTCTCCATAACCTATACATGTTCCTATGACTATGAGATCATGCAACTCCCGAGTACCGGATGAACACTTAGTGTGCTATCAAACGTCACAACGTAACTGGGTGACTATAAAGATGCTCTACAGGTGTCTCCAATGATGTTTGTTGAGTTGGCAAAGATCGAGATTAGGATTTGTCACTCCGAGTATCGAAGAGGTATCTCTGGGCCCTCTCGGTAATGCACATCACTATAAGCCTTGCAAGCAATGTGACTAATGAGTTAGTTGCGGGATGATGCATTACGGAACGAGTAAAGAGACTTGCCGGTAGCGAGATTGAACTAGGTATTGAAATACCGACGATCGAATCTCGGGCAACTAACATACCGATGACAAAGGGAACAATGTATGTTGTTATGCGGTTTGACTGATAAAGATCTTCGTAGATTATGTGGGAACCAATATGAACATCCAGGTTCCGCTATTGGTTATTGACCGGAGACGTGTCTCGGTCATGTCTACATAGTTCTCGAACCCGTAGGGTCCGAACGCTTAACGTTTGGTGATGATCAGTATTATGAGTTTATGTGTTTTGATGTACCGAAGGTAGTTTGGAGTCTCGGATGTGATCACGGACATGACGAGGAGCCTCGAAATGGTTGAGACATAAAGATCGATATATTGGATGACTATGTTTGGACATCGGAAAGGTTTCGAGAGAGTTCAGGCATATACCGGAGTATCGGGGTGTTACCGGAACCCCCCGGGGAGTCAATGGACCTTAATGGGCCATAGTGGAAAGGAGGAGGAGGCGGCCAAGGTAGGGGCTGATACGTACGTCTCCAACGTATCTATAATTTTTGATTGCTCCATGCTATATTATCTACTGTTTTGGGAAATATTGGGCTTTATTATCCACTTTTATATTACTTTCGGGACTAACCTATTAACCGGAGGCCCAGCCCAGATTTGCTGTTTTATGCCTATTTCAATGTTTTGAAGAAAAGGAATATCAGACGGAGTCGAAACGGAACGAAATCAACTAGAGAAGTTATTTTTGGAACGAAAGCCACCCGATGGACTTGGACCCCATGTCAAGGAAGGAAGGAGGAGCTCACGAGGGTAGGGGGCGCGCCCCCCTACCTCGTGGGGCCCTCATGGCTCCCCTGACGTGCTTCTTCTGCCTATATAACTCGATATACCCTAAAACTTCCAGAACGCAATATAGATCGGGAGTTCCGCCGCCAGAAGCCTCCGTAGCCACCAAAAACCAATCTAGACCCATTCCGGCACCCTGCCGGAGGGGCAATCCCTCTCCGGTGGCCATCTTCATCATCCCGGTGCTCTCCATGATGAGGTGGGAGTAGTCCTCCCTCGGGGCTGAGGGTATGTACCAGTAGCTATGTGTTTGATTTCTCTCTCTCTCTCTCTCTCTCTCTCTCTCTATATATATATATATATATATATCGTGTTCTTGAGATGATACGATCTTGATGTATCGCGAGCTTTGCTATTATAGTTGGATCTTATGTTTCTCCTCGCCCTCTTCTCTCTTGTAATGAATTGAGTTCCCCTTTGAAGTAATCTTATCGGATTGAGTCTTTAAAGATTTGAGAACACTTGATGTATGTCTTGCCGTGGATATCTGTGGTGACAATGGGATACCACGTGCCACTTGATGTATGTTTTGATGACCAACTTGCGGGTTCCGCCCATGAACCTATGCATAGGGGTTGGCACACGTTTTCGTCGTGATTCTCCGGTAGGAACTTTGGGGCACTCTTTGAGGTTCTATGTGTTGGTTGAATAGATGAATTGAGATTGTGTGATGCATATCATATAATCATGCCCATGGATACTTGAGGTGAGGATGGAGTATCTAGGTGACATTAGGGTTTTGATTGATTTGTGTCTTAAGGTGTTATTCTAGTACGAACTCTAGGGCTGTTTGTGACACTTATAGGAATAGCCCAACGGATTGATTGGAAAGAATAACTTTGAGGTGGTTTCGTACCCTACCATAATCTCTTCGTTCGTTCTCCGCTATTAGTGACTTTGGAGTGACTCTTTGTTGCATGTTGAGGGATAGTTATGTGATCCAATTATGTTAGTATTGTTGAGGGAACTTGCACTAGCGAAAGTATGAACCCTAGGCCTTATTTCAACACATTGCAATACCGTTTACCCTCACTTTTATCATTAGTTACCTTAATGTTTTTATATTTTCAGATTACAAATACCTTTATCCACCATCCATATACCACTTTTATCACCATCTCTTCGCCGAACTAGTGCACCTATACAATTTACCATTGTATTGGGTGTGTTGGGGACACAAGAGACTCTTTGTTATTTGGTTGCAGGGTTGCTTGAGAGAGACCATCTTCATCCTACGCCTCCTAAGGATTGATAAACCTTAGGTCATCTACTTGAGGGAAATTTGCTACTGTCCTACAAACCTCTGCACTTGGAGGCCCAACAACGTTTACAAGAAGAAGGTTTGTGTAGTAGACATCAAGCTCTTTTCTGGCGCCGTTGCCGGGGAGGTGAGTGCTTGAAGGTATATCTTTAGATCTTGCAATCGAGTCTTTTAGTTTCTTGTTTTATCACTAGTTTAGTTTATAAAAGAAAACTACAAAAAATGGAATTGAGTTTGTCTCATACGCTTCACCTTTTTAATATCTTTCGTGAGTATGATGGAAAGGATAATTGTGCTCAAGTGCTAGAAGAAGAAATCTATAAAATGTTTGGCACTAAATATTTGAATGATGAGCATGATTGCAATGTTGTTAGTATGAATTCTTTGAACATCCATGATGCTAATGATGATTGCACTAGTTATGATGAAAATGCCTCCTATAAACATGTCATTTTTTGTGGAGTAGACTGGGTTTGCAAGTACACACCAAATAGGGAAAATAGATATTGCAAGAGGCATAAGTACTTAGAAACCAAATTGTTGCAAGAAGAGGTAGATGAATGTGCTGAAAGATTCAATATTTTTCGTGCCCCTTGCGAACTTTGCAATGAACATGGTCATTTAAAGCTCCAATGCTATTTGTTTCATGATCAAGTCGTGTCCAAACATTGTGATAATTTGATTACCCTTGAGCATCATAAAGAGATTAGCCTTCTTTTGGGTTAAGAAGAAATGAAACGTATAACTGAGGGTATTCCAAAGTTTAATCTTGATAGAGTTCTTGATTTTGATCTAGAGAATATTTAGATGTATTGTGCGGTGAATTGCATTGAAAATCTTTATATTGCCAATTACATAAAGAAAACAAAACAAATAGAGTATGAAGAGAATACTAATGAAAGGGAAGAGACTTCCCCATATCCTCCTATTATTTCTTATGATGAATCAGGTAACGAGGAGGAGCCTCCTATTCAACCAATCTCATTAATAAGGAGCTCGAAAAAGAGGATTGAACCCAAACATTATGTGGTGAAGAAGAAGAAAAGAAAAAGGAAGAGAGGTAAAAAGATATCTCACCCAAATAGTGCTGCTCCTATTAATATTGTGCCTTATGAAAATATAATTGTGGAAGATAATGATACTTCTTATGATCTTGAAAATCTTTTTGGCACTTGCTTGGACGAATATGATAATTGCTATACTATTGGTGCTATCCATACTATTAATGATGAGAGTGATTATGCTTATGATATAAAAAGGCCCAAGCTTGGGGATGCTATGTTTGATGAAGATGATGTTTTTGAGAATATATTTGCTACAATTAATGTTTGTCCCAAGCTTGGGGAAGCTATGATTAATGAATATGATATTTTTAGTCTCCCAAGTTTTGATATGCATGTTTATAATGATGATAGCATGCCTCCTACTTATGATGATTATTGTGGTGATACTTATGCTATAAAAAGTAGTGATTATATTTATAAAACTTGTCATGGTTATGATTACCCCTTCTCTGAACATTACTCTTTTAATGTGGAAACAATTTATAGTATTCAAGTTTCCTATGATACTCCCACTAATCCGAATGAGAAGAATTTTGCTTATGTGGAGAGTAGTAAATTTTCTATGCTTGTAGATCATGAAAAGAATGCTTTAGGTGCGGGTTATATTGTTGAATTCATTCATGAAGCTACTGAAAATTATTATGAGGGAGGAACATATGCTTGTAGGAATTGCAATAATATCAAGTTTCCTCTCTATGTGCGTAAAGTTTGGAAGTTATGCTTGTTTTACCTTCCTATGCAAGTTGATTCTTGTTTCCATAAGTTGTTTGCTCACAAAATCCTTATGCATAGGAAGTGGGTTATACTTAAATGTGCTAGTCATATTCTTCATGATGCTCTCTTTATGTTACGATTCTTATCTTTTATATGAGCATCACTGAAATCATCGTGCCTAGCTAGGGGCGTTAAACGATAGCGCTTGTTGGGAGGCAACCCAATTTTATTTTTGTTCCTTGATTTTTACTCCTGTTTAGTAATAAATAATCATCTATTCTCTGTTTAGATGTGGTTTTATGATTTTAATTAGTGTTTGTGCCAAGTAGAACCTTTGGGAAGACTTGGGGAAAGTCTTGTTGATCATGCTGTAAAAAACAGAAACTTTAGCGCTCACGAGAATTGCTGCCATTTTTATTTGGAGAGTTCTATTTAGTTAATTATTTTTGCAGATGATTAATAGATAAATTTCTCAGGTCCAGCAATTTATTTGAGAATTTTATGAGTTCCAGAAGTATACGTTTAATACAGATTACTACAGACTGTTCTGTTTTGGACAGATTCTGTTTTCGATGTGTTGTTTGCTTATTTTGATGAATCTATGAGTAGTATGGGAGGGTATGAACCATAGAGAAGTTGGAATACAGTAGATATTACACCAATATGAATTTGGAATGAGTTCATTACAGTACCTGATGATGGTGATTTGCTTTCTTATACTAACAGAGCTTACGAGTTTTCTACTTTAAGTTTTGTGTTGTGAAGTTTTCAAGTTTTGGGTAAGGATTCGATGTACTATGGAATAAGGACAGTAGTAGAAAACCGGGCAATAGCACCCGTTCGTAAGGGCCTTTAGTGTCGGTTATGGAACCGGCACTATTATTTCGGCACTAAAGGCCCCCCCCTTTAGTACCGGTTCAGCACGAACCAGCGCTAAAGTGCCACCACGTGGCGTGAGCTCGCGCCCTGGTACGGGGGACCTTTAGTACCGGTTGGTGTTACCAACCGGTACTAAAGGTTTTTTTTGAATTTTTTTTTTTTGAAAATTTTGGAATTTTTTTTGAAAATTTTGGAATTTTTTTTTTGAAAAGTTTTGAATTTTTTTTTAATTTTTCTAAATTATTTGATGATTTAGTCTCTAATCACCTCTCTTAACTGCTCAAGTGTGGATCACTTATTCCAAATCATCTAACTTCCCGACCGGTCACCCATCCCTCTCACTACTCTAGCCCGAGCATGCTTAACTTCCGGGTTCTATTCTCCCTCGCTCCAAGTCTGCACTTGTTGTTTTCCTGACAATAGTAAGATGTCAATCCTATTAACCTTCAGGAATTTTGCTTGAGCATGAAGTGACACATTTCACTGTTTGAGTTTGAAACTATTGTTTTCAAAAACAATAATTATTTAGTAACACTAATATTTCTTGAATAATTAGTTTGACCATTGTTTGACCACAGTTTGACCATAGTTTGACCAGATTTGACCAAAATTGAAATAACCAAAATAATTATTTAGTAACACTAATATTCTAGAATAATTAGTTTGACCATTGTTTGACCACCGTTTGCCCACTTTTTGAATATTTTTCAATTTTTTCCACTCTAGATCTTAAAAGCCCCGTAACTTTTTTTCGATTAGGTTTTTGAGGATTTTAAAAATGTTTAACGGGGTTCCCCCCGGTTAAATTTGGATGTAACTTTTCGAGTAGATGATTTTTCATATAAAAAACTTTTTCATCCGAGTTAGTATGCAAAAGTTATGCCCATTTTTACAAATTTCAGAGAGATTTTGCAAATAAAGTCAAAATTCACATTTGCAAATTTTCCCAACAACTAGACCACATATCACATGGGAAACTTATTTTCTTTTATTTTTTTGACATTTCCATCATTTTCGTTTATTTTTTTTAAAACTGAAAAGACGATCCCAGGGGGGGGGGGGGGTAGAGTTTGAAAATTGCCCTATAGTGCCAGTTTGTGTCACAAACCGGTACTATAGGTCAGACCCCTTTAGTACCGGTTCGTGCCACGAACCGGTACTAAAGGTTAGACCTTTAGTACCGGTTCGTGGTACTAAAGGTTAGACCTTTAGTACCGGTTCGTGGCACAAACCGGTACTAAAGGTGATCGTGGGGCCCCGGCCTGACGCCAGCCTGCCACCACCCCTTTAGTACCGGTTCGTGCCACGAACCGGTACTAAAGGTTCAACACGAACCGGCATTAATGCAAATCCGTTCGAACCGGCACTAATGGTACCATTAGCACCGGCTCAAATACAAACCGGCACTAATGTGCTTCACGTTTGACCCTTTTTCTACTAGTGGGATTGGCAAGAGCCTAAGATTGGGGATGCCCGAGGCACCCCAAGGTAATATTCAAGGACAACCAAGAGCCTAAGCTTGGGGATGCCCCGGAAGGCATCCCCTCTTTCGTCTTCGTTTATCGGTAACTTTACTTGGAGCTATATTTTTATTCACCACATGATATGTGTTTTGCTTGGAGCGTCAATTTATTTTGTTAGGATTTGCTTGCTGTTATTTAGAACAATGTTTTGCATCTTTTATTTCAATAAAAGTGGCATTGATAGCCCTTACTATGCCTATGTTACAAGTATACATGTTGCTGTTTGCAAACAGAAAGTTTACCGCTGTTGGCATAATTCCCTAGAAAAGTCAGAATGTGATAAAATGTTGAAACCTTTTGCATATTAAGCTCTGATAAATTTACTACAGTGTGAATTTTCTTTCATAATTTTTGGAGCTAGGGAAGTATGCATGTTGCAGCATTCTTTACAGACTATCCTGTTTAGGCAGATTGCTGTTATGCTTGCATTGTTTGCATATGTTTGCTTCTTTAATGATTATATTTGAGGATAGGACTATTAAATATGCATAGGCATTTAGTATGAAATGTTGAGTAATAATTTTAGTGATTTTCTACAGTAGAGTATGATAAGGTTTTTGCAATGGTTTATACTAACTTATCTCACGAGTCCTTGTTGAGTTTTGTGTGGATGAAGCTTTTGAGAGTTAGGGAGACCGTGATATGAGAGGAATTAAGGAGACACAAAAGCTCAAGCTTGGGGATGCCCAAGGCACCCCAAGATAATATTTCAAGAAGTCTCAAGCGTCTAAGCTTGGGGATGCCCCGGTTGGCATCCCACCTTTCTTCTTCAACAACTATCGGTTAGTATCGGTTGATCCTAAGTTTTTGCTTCTTCACATGATGTTTGCTATTCTTAGGATGTCATTTTATTTTGCTTTGCTTGCTGTTTGAATAAGTTACCAAGATCTGAAATTATTAAATGTTAGAGAGTCTTCACATAGTTGCATAATTATTCGACTACTCATTGATCTTCACTTATATCTTTCGGAGTAGTTTGTCATTTGCTCTAGTGCTTCACTTATATCTTTTAGAGCATGGTGGTAGTTTTATTTTGAAGAAATAGATGAACTCTCATGCTTCACTTAGATTATTTTGAGAGTCTTAATAGCATGGTAATTTGCTTAAAATCCTAATATGCTATGTATTCAAACATAGCATGCACGTATGGTGAACCGTTCTATGATGAAGTCCGAGCATGATTTATTTATTGATTGTCTTCCTTATGAGTGGCGGTCGGGGACGAATGATGGTCTTTTCCTACCAATCTATCCCCCTAGGAGCATGCGCGTAATACTTTGCTTTGATAACTTGTAGATTTTTGCAATAAGTATATGAGTTCTTTATGACTAATGTTGAGTCCATGGATTATACGCACTCTCACCCTTCCATCCTTGCTAGCCTCTCTAGTACCGCGCACCTTTCGCCGGTACCATAAACCCACCATTTACCTTTCTCAAAACAGCCACCATACCTACCTATTATGGCATTTCCATAGCCATTCCGAGATATATTGCCATGCAACTTTCCACCGTTCCATTTATTATGACACGCTTCATCATTGTCATATTGCTTAGCATGATCATGTAGTTGACATAGTATTTGTGGCAAAGCCACCATTGATAATTCTTTCATACATGCCACTCATGAGTCATTGCACATCCCGGTACACCGTAGGAGGCATTCATATAGAGTCATATCTTGTTCTAAGTATCGAGTTGTAATTCTTGAGTTGTAAGTAAATAAAAGTGTGATGATCATCATTATTAGAGCATTGTCCCAGTGAGGAAAGGATGATGGAGACTATGATTTCCCCACAAGTCGGGATGAGACTCCGGACGAAAAATAAATAAAAGTGGCCAAAGAAGTCCAAATAAAAAAAAGAAAAGAGGCCATAAAAAAGAGAAAAGGCCCAAATAAAAAAATAAAAAAATGAGAGAAAAAGAGAGAAGGGACAATGCTACTATCCTTTTACCACACTTGTGCTTCAAAGTAGCACCATGATCTTCATGATAGAGAGTCTCCTATGTTGTCACTTTCATATACTAGTGGGAATCTTTCATTATAGAACTTGGCTTGTATATTCCAATGATGGGCTTCCTCAAAATTCCGTAGGTCTTCGTGAGCAAGCGAGTTGGATGCACACCCACTAGTTTCTTTTGTTGAGCTTTCATACACTTATAGCTGTAGTGCATCCGTTGCATGGCAATCCCTACTCACTTACATTGATATCTATTGATGGGCATCTACATAGCTCGTTGATACGCCTAGTTGATGTGAGAATATCTTCTCCCTTTTTGTCTTCTCCACAACCACCATTCTATTCCACCTATAGTGCTATGTCCATGGCTCACGCTCATGTATTGCGTGAAGATTGAAAAAGTTTGAGAACATTAAAAGTATGAAACAATTTCTTGGCTTGTCATCGGGGTTGTGCATGATTTAAATATTTTGTGTGGTGAAGATAGAGCATAGCCAGACTATATGATTTTGTAGGGATAACTTTCTTTGGCCATGTTATTTTAAGAAGACATGATTGCTTAGTTAGTATGCTTGAAGTATTATTATTTCTATGTCAATATGTACTTTTCTCTTGAATCTTATGGATCTGAATATTCATATCACAAGTAAGAAGAATTACATTGAAATTATGCCAACTAGCATTCCACATCGAAAATTATCTTTTTATCATTTACCTACTGGAGGACGAGCAGAAATTAAGCTTGGGGATGCTTGATACGTCTCCAGCGTATCTATAATTTTTGATTGCTCCATGCTTTATTATCTACTGTTTTGGGCAATATTGGGCTTTATTATCCACTTTTATATTACTTTCGGGACTAACCTATTAACCGGAGGCCCAGCCCAGATTTGCTGTTTTATGCCTATTTCAGTGTTTTGAAGAAAAGGAATATCAGACGGAGTCGAAACGGAACGAAATCAACTAGAGAAGTTATTTTTGGAACGAAAGCCACCCGATGGACTTGGACCCCACGTCAAGGAAGGAAGGAGGAGATCAAGAGGGTAGGGGACGCGCCCCCTGCCTCGTGGGGCCCTCGTGGCTCCCCTGATGTGCTTCTTCTGCCTATATAGCTCCATATATCCTAAAACTTCCAGAACGCAATATAGATCGGGAGTTCCGCCGCCAGAAGCCTCTATAGCCACCAAAAACCAATCTAGACCCGTTCCGGCACCCTGCCGGAGGGCCAATCCCTCTTCGATGGCCATCTTCATCATCCCGGTGTACTCCATGACGAGGAGGGAGTAGTCCTCCCTCGGGGCTGAGGGTATGTACCAGTAGCTATGTGTTTGATCTCTCTCTCTCTCTCTCTCTCTCTCTCGTGTTCTTGACATGATACGATCTTGATGTATCGCGAGCTTTTCTATTATAGTTGGATCTTATGTTTCTCCTCCCCCTCTTCTCTCTTGTAAAGAATTGAGTTTCCCCTTTGAAGTAATCTTATCGGATTGAGTCTTTAAAAATTTGAGAACACTTGATGTATGTCTTGCTGTGGATATCTGTGGTGACAATGGGATACCACGTGCCGATTGATGTATGTTTTGGTGACCAACTTGCGGGTTCCGCCCATGAACCTATGCATAGGGGTAGGCACACGTTATCGTCGTGATTCTCCGGTAGGAACTTTGGGGCACTCTTTGAGGTTCTATGTGTTGGTTGAATAGATGAATTGAGATTGTGTGATGCATATCGTATAATCATGCCCACGGATACTTGAGGTGACAATGGAGTATCTAGGTTACATTAAGGTTTTGGTTGATTTGTGTCTTAAGGTGTTATTCTAGTACGAACTCTAGGGCTGTTTGTGACACTTATAGGAATAGCCCAACGGATTGATTGGAAAGAATAACTTTGAGGTGGTTTCATACCCTACCATAATTTCTTCATTCGTTCTCCGCTATTAGTGACTTTGGAGTGACTCTTTGTTGCATGTTGAGGGATAGTTATGTGATCCAATTATGTTAGTATCGTTGAGGGAACTTGCACCAGCGAAAGTACGAACTCTAGGCCTTGTTTCAACATATTGCAATACCGTTTACGCTCACTTTTATCATTAGTTACCTTGCTGTTTTTATATTTTCAGATTACAAATACCTTTATCCACCATCCATATACCACTTGTATCACCATCTCTTCGCCGAACTAGTGCACCTATACAATTTACCATTGTATTGGGTGTGTTGGGGATACAAGAGACTCTTTGTTATTTGGTTGCAGGGTTGCTTGAGAGAGACCATCTTCATCCTACGCCTCCTATGGATTGATAAACCTTAGGTCATCCACTTGAGGGAAATTTGCTATTGTTCTACAAACCTCTCCACTTGGAGGCCCAACAACGTCTACAAGAAGAAGGTTGTGTAGTAGACATCAGGGGCGCACCCCAAGCCCAATCCGAATTGGAGGGGTGCCCAGCCCCCCTTTCCTTCTCTCCTTCTCCCCTTTCCTTCCCTCTACTACTCCAACTAGGGAAGGGGGAATCCTACTCCCAACGGGAGTAGGACTCCCCCCTTGGGCGCGCCTAGGAGGCCGACCCCCCCTCCTCCACTCCTTTATATATGGGGGGCGGGGGTGCTACCTCTTGACCACTGCGTTCGTTTTCCCTTGAAGAGGAAAGGGTGATGCAGTAAAGTAGCGTAAGTATTTCCCTCAGTTTTTGAGAACCAAGGTATCAATCGAATAGGAGACTACACGCAAGTCCCTCGTACCTACACAAATAAATAAGAACCTTGCAACCAACGCGATAAAGGGTTTGTCAATCCCTTCATGGTCACTTCCGAGAGTGAGATCTGATAGAGATAATAATAATAAGATAAATATTTTTGGTATTTTTATGATATAGATTGAAAGTAAAGACTGCGAAATAAAATAGATTGGAAACTTATATGATGGAAAATAGACCCGGGGCCATAGGTTTCACTAGTGGCTTCTCTCAAGATAGCATAAGTATTACGGTGGGTGAACAAATTACTGTCGAGCCATTGATAGAAAAGTGCATAATTATGAGAATATCTAGGCATGATCATGTATATAGCCATCACGTCCGCGACAAGCAGGCCGAAACGATTCTGCATCTACTTCTATTACTCCACACATCGACCGCTATCCAGCATGCATCTAGAGTATTAAGTTCATAAGAACAGAGTAACACATTAGGCAATATGACATGATGTAGAGGGATAAACTCAAGCAATATGATATAAACCCCATCTTTTTATCCTCAGTGGCAGCAATACAATACGTGCCTTGCTGCCCCTCCCATTGGGAAAGGACACCACAAGATTGAACCCAAAGCTAAGCACTTCTCCCATTGCAAGAAAGATCAATCTAGTAGGCCAAACTAAAATGATAATTCGAAGAGACTTGCAACGATAATTAAATCATACATATAAGAATTTAGAGAAAACCAAATATTGTTCATAGATAATCTTGATCATAAACCCATAATTCATCGGATCTCGACAAACACACCGCAAAAAGAGTTACATCGAATAGATCTCCAAGAAGATCGAGGAGAACTTTGTATTGAGATCCAAAGAGAGAGAATAAGCCATCTAGCTAATAACTATGGACCGGAAGGTCTGAGGTAAACTACTCGCACATCATCGGAGAGGCCATGGAGTTGATGTAGACGCCCTCCGTGATCTATTCCCCCTCCGGCGGAGCTCCAGAAAAGGCCCAAAGATGGGATCTCACGGGTACAGAAGGTTGCGGCTGTGGAAATAGGGTTTCGTGGTCCTCCTGGATGTTTTCGGGGTATATGGGCATATGTAGGAGGAAGAAGTAGGTTGGTGGAGCTAGGAGGGGGCCACGAGGGTGGAGGGCGTGACCAAGGGGGTAGGCGCGCCCCCTGCCTCGTGGCCGCCTCATTTGTTTCTTGACGTCCACTCCAAGTCCCCTGGGTCACATTTGTTCCAAAAATAACTCTCCGGAAGGTTTCATTCCGTTTCGATTCTGTTTGATATTCCTTTTCTGCGAAACACTGAAATAGGCAAAAAACAACAATTTGCACTGGGCCTTGGGTTAGTAGGTTAGTCCCAAAATAATATAAAAGTTCTTAGTAAATCCCATTAAACATCCAAAACAGATAATATAATAGCATGGAACAATCAAAAATTATAGATACGTTGGAGACGTATCAAGCATCCCCAAGCTTAATTCCTGCTCGTCCTCGAGTAGGTAAATGATAAGAACAGACTTTTTGATGTGGAATGCTACCTATCATATTTCTCAATGTAATTTTCTTTATTGTGGCATGAATGTTCAGATCCGAAAGATTCAAGACAAAAGTTTAATATTGACATAAAAATAGTAATACTTCAAGCATACTAACAAAGCAATCATGTCTTCTCAAAATAACATGGCCAGAGAAAGTTATCCCTACAAAATCATATAGTCTGTCTATGCTCTACCTTCATCACACAAAGTATATAATCATGCACAACGCCGACGACAAGCCAAGCAATTGTTTCATACTTTTGGTGTTCTCAAACTTATTCAATCTTCATGCAATATATGAGCGTGAGCCATTGACATAGCACTATAGGTGGAATAGAATGGTTTTTGTGGAGAAGACAAAAAGGAGAAGATAGTCTCACATCAACTAGACATATCAATGAGCTATGGAGATGCCCATCAATAGATATCAATGTGAGTGAGTACGAATTGCCATGCAATGGATGAACTAGAGCTATAAGTGTCACTACTAGAGAAAACCCTAGCAGTAGCGCTGGTTTGGTGCTCACTAGTAGCGCGGGTAGGCGCGCTACTAATAAGGCGCTACAGCTATTGCTTAGCAGTAACGCGTGCCCGCATGCGCTACTGCTAGGACAAATAGCTGCAGCGTTTGTTCACTCCCACGCTACTGCTAATGTAACTACTGGCAGCATGTTTTCTCTCCATCGCTACTAGTATTCTTTTTTTATTTTTTAATTTTAGTGTATTTATGTGCCATCTTACAAATATTGGTACAATACCAGTTATGAGGTTTACATCATTATGTCCGTAATAGTGTGTCAAATGAAGGTGGATTAGGCTCAAGTGGAGGCAATATATGTGGTGCATGTCAAAAGTATACTACTAATCCAAACTTGATCTAGTTTGGACTAGTAGTACTTTCGATGTGCACCACATGTTGCCTCCACTTGAATCTAATCCGCCAGCACAAGCTATTTAATCATCATCATAGTCATTACCACCAACAGTATTTATTTAATCACCACTAACACTAGCTAATATTAATCATCATAGTCATTACCACCAACACTAGCTATTTTATCATCATAGTAACAGTGTAGCACATCATCATCCTCAAACTCATTTCTAGCTAGCTAATCACTCCTGTTGCTCTCTCTTAGGTAAAATAACATAAAACATGTGTAGCTCTCCTCCTTGATCAAGTTGGAGCATGCAGATGAACCTGTCTCCTAATCGTGGGTAGCGCATCTGTTTGCTGCCCCCTAGTACTTTTCTGCGCTTCTCCATCACACATTTGGTCCAGTCTTGCACTAGTAAGCATCCGTCGCTAATCTTGAATGCATTAAAGTAATCTGTAGGATATCTTGGTCGTAAGCTAATAATACTCATGGTACCTTTAGTCTCGATCCCATAAGGCACAACATTCATCGGGAGTCCCTGTTGAAGAACATCGTATGGTAACATACTTAGCAATGAAGTTTAGCTTCAAAAATAATGTATGAAAAAGATGCACTGAGGACAAATAGTAAAAATCTTACCATCCTTCCTAAATAGATGTGACCGTAGTTCATTACGAACACTATTGGTCGCACGTTTTCAGTACTAACATTTCTAAGTGCAGACAGAAAATTTCTCTTGACATTATCAAGATTCTCAAGCCATGAAACATAATGACTTCGCAACTCGCAATTTAGTTCATCCCCGGGACAGTAGTAGGTCCTGTCTACCAAGCGTTGGACATGTTTGCTTGCACCGAAATAAGCTAACAATACAAATTGGTTGTCAACTATTTTTGAATAAACAATATCAAAGACATAAATATGGTTGAGAAACTTACATAATGGTATAACTGGAGGCATCTGCACATCGACCCAGATGTCGGTATTACCTTCAATATCATCTTCCAGACGAATATCAAAGGTGATAACCATATCAGGACCAAATGCATAAGTCTTGCATAGTGCTCGCCATGTTTTGCGTCCAAAATATGTGTAGTCGTCTGAATTGTATAATTTTGCGTGGAAAATATAACCATGCTCGGTCTTCAAGTAAACTTTCTTTTCCTCCATAATACGACTGAAACCTATCTTATCCAATACAAAAACTCTTCCATGGCAAGGGATACGCTAGTAGAATTGTAAAAAAGACTTGTCATGCTTAAATTATAAGTTGAAGCAAATGAAGCACATGTCATGCTTAATTATGAAAAAAAACTTGTTGTGACTTACTGTATCCACTTCGAAGTTCTCGTCCAGCTTGATGCTGAAGCGCCTATCATCATCTAGGAAGATTCTGTCGCACAGGCCGCGCTCGTCTTCGCAGTATTTGCAAATACCGAAATCCGTTTCGTCGTCAGACATTTCCTATGTTCATAGTTAAACCATTAATTGAAAATCGATCGAAGACAACTACCAGGATACTCAACACACAAATCCGGGGCACTCGATATTTTCTACATATTCTGGCACAAGTCATGCCAAAATTCACGGAAAAATCCGGCATGACCTTTGCTAAAATAGGACATATCGAGTGCCTGAAATTTGCCGGAACGGAAATGAATCAACACTCCAGGCAAACATAGGCCACTCGGAGGTGTAACCTGCAAACATGACCGGCCACTTGGGCAAGCACATATCCTATTTGAGCAACACAAGATATAAATTTCAAAATATATTATAGGACTCAAATTAGCATGCATTCAATAAGCAAAAGTAAATCATCTCATGCCTCCGTACATCGTCGAATATTATCACTAATACATCCCGAATAGTGTCTACATATAACATCACTAATGCAACTAAAACCCTAGAACATGACGGGTATCGGCGCGGGCGATGGACACCCACAGAGAAGGAACCATCACGGGATCATAGCTCCAGTGAGATCCCTGGAGAACCTGCCAGGTATTGGAGAACCTGTGCTCCAACGCAAACAAGTAGTGACGGACGTGCACGTCCTCCTCACTGACATAGTGACGCACCACCTCCGCGCGGTCCTCGAGCCTCTGGACCGTCACTGGCCCACGCGACCGCCACCAAAGAAGGTTCGGGTCAACGATAGGCTGGCTCCTCACCAACCTGTGCCCCCCGGTAGGTAGCGCCTCCCAGTACCACCCCGGCGGAGCCCAGACCCGGAGATGGCCCATCTGGTCAAGCAGGTGTCGTCCTCTGCCAACTCGACGACGAGGATGCGGGATAGGCATCGTCCATATCGATGCGGGAAAAATTGCTTTAACTAAAAAAATAGCAACAAGTTCTTACAAACTAGTTCTATTAATTCAACTAGTTCTTATAAAAATAAACTTACTATAAATAAAAATAAACTAGTACCTAATTAGTACCTAGTTCTTACTAACTAATTAGTACCTAGGAACTACTGCCCTAATTACCATCTAATTTGATGAAGCTAGGGGTGGAAAGTGGTAGGGGATATTCCAATTATCCAACTATAAAGTGAAATAAGTGGTCAAATTTTACTCGTTTTATGATTCATCTTAGAAATTTGATTCGTTTCCACCCTTACATGAAGCCTAACTCATTTGAGCCGCATCCGCATCTGATTCGTTTCCACCCTTACATGAACCCTAACTAATTTGATGTAACTAAAATATAAAGAAACCCAAGGCAGAGGTAGGGAGAGGGAGGAGCAGGCGTGCTCACCTCGGGTGCCTGTGACAAGGGAGGGGCAGGCGGCGTCGAGGTCGGGGTCGGGGCTCGGGCGCGCGGCGGATGGCAGCGTGGAGGTCGGGGTCGGGGGCGGCATCCGGGCGGCATTGGATCTTGGGTCGGGGGCGGCGTAGAGGGTGTGCGGAGAGCGCGTGGCGGCCGACGGGCGACAGCGGCGGCGAGAGTGGAGCGCTCGATTTGGGGGAAGTGGCCGTGGGGAAGGACGAACCCTGTGGTTAAGTCAGAAGGAGCAGTAGCGCGTTCCAAAAAGCGCGCCACTGCTACGTTAGCTACAACGCGTTCTGGGATACACGCTACTGCTACTCCCACTGGTAGAAAAAGAGGCTTCCGTCCAGCCCCATTAGTCGCAAAACTGTAGGAACCGCGACTAATGAAGTCTTTAGTCGCGGTTCGGCAGACGAACCGCGACCAAAGGCCTGGGCCCAGGGCGCTCGGTGGCCAGCTGGTGCACGTGAGGGGCTTTAGTCGCGGTTGGCCAGGCCAACCGCGACTAAAGGTGCCCAAAGGCCTTTAGTCGCGGTTGGCCAGGCCAACCGCGACTAAAGCTCCTCCCCTATATATACCAGTTCAGCACACTCACTTAGCCATTTGGTGCCACTTCTCTTCGCAAGCTTCACAAGGGGGTGTAGGTTTGCTTTTGGTTCCTCTTATGCACACAAGGTGTTTGATGAAATGCCCCAAGAGCGTGAAACAAACATGATATGAAGTGTTGGAGCCACACTTGAGGTTCCTCATTTATTTTTTCCTCCTCGATCGTGGTTAGCAACTTGAACCTTTCATGCATGTGTGTCATTGATAAAATATGCATGTGTGTTGTTCATTGTTTAATTTCTATTGTTTATAGCTAGTTAGTTTAACAAATGCATGATGGTTAATTATATATTTTATATTATAATAATGCAGATGAATCGGCAATGGATGTACGGTAACCGACTCTCCCGCGAGTTCACTACGGGTTTGAAAGATTTCCTCGTAGTGGCTAATGCGAACAAGCAGAAGGGTTTTGTTATCTGTCCATGTGTTGACTGTAAGAATCAGAAGGGTTACTCTTCCTCAAGAGAAGTTCACCTGCACCTGCTTCGGCACGGTTTCATGCCAAGCTATAATTGTTGGACCAAGCATGGAGAAAGAGGGGTTATAATGGAAGAAGATGAAGAAGGGGATGATTTCATCGATGAAAGCTATCTTGCTCATTTCGGTGATACTTTCATGGAGGATGCTGAAGGTGAAGGGGAAGGTGAAGGGGAAGGTGAAGGTGAAGAAGAGGCACGTGATGAGACCGTTGATGATCTTGGTCGGACCATTGCTGACGCACGGAGACGCTGCGAAACTGAAAAGGAGAGGGAGAATTTGGATCGCATGTTAGAGGATCACAGAAAGTCGTTGTACCCCGGATGTGATGATGGTCTGAAAAAGCTAGGCTGCACACTGGATTTGCTGAAATGGAAGGCACAGGCAGGTGTAGCTGACTCGGTATTTGAAAACTTGCTGAAAATGTTGAAGAATATGTTTCCAAAGAATAACGAGTTGCCCGCCAGTACGTACGAAGCAAAGAAGGTTGTCTGCCCTCTAGGTTTAGAGGTTCTGAAGATACATGCATGCATCAACGACTGCATCCTCTACCGCGGTGAATACGAGAATTTGAATGAATGCCCGGTATGCACTGCATTGCGTTATAAGATCAGAGGCGATGACCCTGGTGACGATGTTGAGGGCGAGAAACCCAGGAAGAGGGTTCCCGCCAAGGTGATGTGGTATGCTCCTATAATACCACGGTTGAAACGTCTGTTCAGGAACAAAGAGCATGCCAAGTTGTTGCGATGGCACAAAGAGGACCGTAAGTCGGACGGGGAGTTGAGACACACCGCAGATGGAACGCAATGGAGAAAGATCGACAGTGAGTTCAAAGATTTTGCAGCTGACGCAAGGAACATAAGATTTGGTCTAAGTACAGATGGCATGAATCCTTTTGGCGAGCAGAGCTCCAGCCATAGCACCTGGCCCGTGACTCTATGCATCTACAACCTTCCTCCTTGGTTGTGCATGAAGCGAAAGTTCATTATGATGCCAGTGCTCATCCAAGGTCCGAAGCAACCCGGCAACGACATCGATGTGTACCTAAGGCCATTAGTTGATGAACTTTTACAGCTGTGGGGCAGACCTGGTATCCGTGTGTGGGATGAGCACAAAGAAGAGGAATTTGACCTACGAGCGTTGCTTTTCGTAACCATCAACGATTGGCCTGCTCTTAGTAACCTTTCGGGACTGTCAAATAAGGGATACAATGCATGCACGCACTGCTTACATGAGACTGAAAGTGTACATTTGCCAAATTGTAAGAAGAACGTGTACCTTGGGCATCGTCGATTTCTTCCGAAAATTCATCCAGTAAGAAAGAAAGGCAAGCATTACAACGGCAAGGCAGATCACCGGCCGAAGCCTGCGGAACGCACTGGTGCTGAGGTATTTGATATGGTCAAGGATTTGAAAGTCATCTTTGGAAAGGGTCCTGGTGGACAATCAGTTCCGAAGGGAGCTGACGGGCACGCAGCCATGTGGAAGAAGAAATCTATATTCTGGGAGCTAGAATATTGGAAAGTCCTAGAAGTCCGCTCTGCAATCGACGTGATGCATGTTACGGAGAATATTTGCGTGAACCTCCTAAGCTTCTTGGGCGTGTATGGGAAGACAAATGATACAAAGGAAGCACGGCAGGACCAGCAACGTTTGAAAGACCCTGATGACCGGCATCCGGAATGGTTTCAAGGTCGTGCCAGCTACGCTCTGACCAAAGAAGAGAAGGTCATCTTTTTTGAATGCCTGAGCAGTATGAAGGTCCCGTCTAGATTCTCGTCCAATATAAAGGGAATAATAAACATGGCGGAGAAAAAGTTCCAAAACCTGAAGTCTCACGACTGCCACGTGATTATGACGCAATTGCTTCCAATTGCTTTGAGGGGGCTCCTGCCGGAAAATGTTCGAGTAGCCATTGTGAAGCTATGTGCATTCCTCAATGCAATCTCTCAGATGGTAATCAATTCAGAAGTTCTACCACGGTTACAGAACGATGTGATCCAATGTCTTGTTAGTTTCGAGTTGGTGTTCCCGCCATCCTTCTTCAATATTATGACGCACCTCCTGGTTCACCTAGTCGAAGAGATTTTCATTCTCGGTCCTGTATTTCTACACAATATGTTCCCCTTCGAGAGGTTCATGGGAGTATTAAAGAAATATGTTCGTAACCGTGCTAGGCCAGAAGGAACCATCGCCAAGGGCTATGGAAATGAGGAGGTAATTGAGTTTTGTGTTGACTTTGTTCCTGACCTTAAGCCGATTGGTCTTCCTCGATCGCGGCACGAGGGGAGACTAAGTGGAAAAGGCGCGATCGGAAGGAAATCAACGATATGTATGGACGGCCATTCTCTGACTGAAGCACACCACACTGTACTGATCAATTCCAGCTTGGTGGCTCCGTACTTTGAGAAACACAAGAATATTTTACGCTCGAACAACCCGGGGAAGCCTGAATCCTGGATTAGGAAGGCCCACATGGAGACTTTCGGCAGTTGGTTGAGAAAACATTTAATGAATGACAATGATGTTGTAGATCAGCTGTACATGTTGGCCAAGACACCATCTTCGACTATAACGACTTTCCAAGGGTACGAGATAAATGGGAATACATTTTACACGATCGCCCAAGATAAAAAGAGCACCAACCAAAACAGTGGTGTCCGCTTTGATGCAGCAACCGAGAATGGGCAAAAGGTCACATATTATGGTTACATAGAGGAGATATGGGAACTTGACTATGGACCCTCCTTTAAGGTCCCTTTGTTCCGGTGCAAATGGTTCAAGCTAACAGGAGGTGGGGTAAAGGTGGACCAGCAATACGGAATGACAATGGTGGATTTCAACAATCTTGGTTACCTTGACGAACCATTCGTCCTAGCGAAAGATGTCGCTCAGGTTTTCTATGTGAAGGACATGAGTAGCAAACCGAGGAAACGGAAAGATAAGAAAACGATCAGTACATCATGCGATGATCCAAAGCGCCACATTGTTCTTTCAGGGAAAAGAAACATCGTGGGAGTGGAGGACAAGACAGACATGTCAGAAGATTATAATATGTTTGCTGAAATTCCGCCCTTCAAAGTGAACACCGACCCAAGCATTAAGTTAAATGATGAGGATGCTCCATGGATACGGCACAATCGTAAGCAAGCAGGGAAACAAGGGAAGAAATGATGTGTAATAATTTATTGTACCAAACTTTGTTGAATGGATCATGTGAATTATATTACCCGTGATGTGTTTGGTGTCCATTTTCGAATGATTCGAGATACCACTGATGATACATGAAATTTGGAGTGATTTAGTCATACTCCTGCCTAGGCGTATAATATGCATACTCGTAGTCTTCATAGCCGCCGTCGTTGTACTGGTAGTCGTCGCCTTCTAAGTTGCCGCCGTCGTCGTCGCTGCTGTCGTCGCTGTCGTCGGGCGGCGCTCGTGGCTCGAACTGAGGGTAGCGCAGGCGGGGGATATCGCCGGCCGTGATGTAGTCCATGACGCTCTGCAGAGTCCGGCCGTACCACCATAGCCGATGGCCGGCCTCGTGGAAGTTCCCAGGAGGTAGACCGTCCTCCTCATACCTGGCGAGCGCCCTCTCACGCCGATTGATGAAGAAGGCGTCCCAAGTATGCTGGTTATCGGGATGCCAGCGGGGATTAGTGGTTCGTGATGGCCGCCCGGCGCGCAGTACCCTGAGGGACGGGAGGAACCGGCACGCCGCCGGCGCTTAGGCTCCAGCCGGTGGGGACGCGGTAGCCCGGTGGACAAGGGTAGTTCGAGGCGCAAAGCTCCTCCACCAGCTGGTAGGTTAGAGTGGGTGCGGTGGAAGCCATGAGAGAGTGATGAGAGATTGTAGAGATGTGATAATGCTGGCCAAGCCGGGCTACATATATGTAGTGAGAAATGGCGGGAAAAATGGTTGCGGGAAGACAGGAGGCGGGAAGAAAGTGGCGGGAAGAAAGAGGCGGGAAGACAGGGAAGAAATGACGGGAAGAAGAGGAATCCAGAGCTGGTCATCTAACCTTTAGTCCCGGCTGGTTGGTGCAACCGGGACTAAATGTGGTTTTTGTGTCATCTAAGAAAACTGTCGGTGGGATAAGGACGTTTGGGTAAGCTTTAGTCCCGGCTGGAGGGTGCAACCGTGACTAAAGCTGTCGGCAGGATAAGGACGCGTGGGTAGCGCACGACGCCCTGTCGGAGGAACAAGACAAAGCAGAAGCGGCGCCCTGAATTTTTTCATATATTATTTGTATTTTTAACATATTGAATTGAATTAGTTTTATTTTTCTTAATTTTTTGATATATTATTTGTATTTTTAAGATTTTGAATTGAATTAGTTTTATTTTTCTGAATTTTTTGATATATTATTTGTATTTTTAACATTTTGAATTGAATTAGTTTTATTTTTCTTAATTTTTTGATATATTATTTGTATTTTTAACATTTTGAATTGAATTAGTTTTATTTTTCTTAATTTTTTGATATATTATTTGTATTTTTAGAATTTTGAATTGAATTAGTTTTATTTTTCTGAATTTTTTGATATAATATTTGTGTTTTTAACATATTGAATTGAATTAGTTCTATTTTTCTGAATTTTTTGATATATTATTTGTATTTTTAACATATTGAATTGAATTAGTTTTATTTTTCTTAATTTTTTTGATATATTATTTATATTTTTAAGAATTTGAATTGAATTAGTTTTATTTTTCTGAAATTTTTGATATATTATTTGTATTTTTAACATTTTGAATTGAATTAGTTTTATTTTGATTAATTTTTTGATATATTATTTGTATTTTTAACATATTGAATTGAATTAGTTTTATTTTTCTGAATTTTTTGATATAATATTTGTGTTTTTAACATATTGAATTGAATTAGTTTTATTTTTCTGAATTTTTTGATATATTATTTGTATTTTTAAGATTTTGAAAAAGAAAAAGTATTTTGAAAAATACCTTTAGTCGCGGTTGGCCTGGCCAACCGCGACTAAAGGTCGTTGCGCGCGGGAAGGCAAAAACCCGCAAAAAACCCTTTAGTCGCGGTTGGTCTGGCCAACCGCGACTAAAGGTTACCCTTTAGTCGCGGGTCGCCTCCCCAACCGCGACTAAAGGTTACCCTTTAGTCGCGGGTCGCGCCGAAGGCCTTCGCCTCCATTTCTCGTCTTCTCCGATTCTTTGCCGCGCCGAAGGCCTGCCGCCGTCGCCCTCGCCCTCGACGCCGCCCGCCGTCGCCCTCGCCCTCGACGCCGCCCGCCGTCGCCCGCCGCGCTGTCATCGTCCTCTCGCGCCCCGGCCGCCCCGTCCGCCGTATGTTTGCACACCGCGCCCCGCCCCGGCCCACGCGCGCCGCCCCCTCTCGCCCACGGACGGTGCCGCCGGCCGCTATCACCGGCCTCCCTCGCCCACCGCGCGCGCGCCGCCTCGCTCGCCCGCCCTCAACGCCGCCGGCCCGCCCTCAACCGCCAGACAGAGGGCGCCGCCGGCCCGCCCTCAACGCCCACCGGAATTTTTTCTTTTTTTTGTTCTTTTTAATTTTAACTAGTTAATTAGTTTAACAAAAACGGTAAAATAACTTAAAACTTGATATGTTTAAAATAAACTTTAAGATGTTATAAAAAATAAATTGACAAACTAAACTTGCCATGATCAATTACTAAAATTTGCCATGATCTATCAAATAATTTTGACATGATTCATAAGTAAAAAAAGAAATATGTCATCAGTTATTTTAACAATGCATGGTCACTGGCTCAAATTTGGCATGAACTATAAACTAAAACTATCATGGTGAATTACTTAAATTTGCCATGATACATGTACTAAAATTTGCCATGGTTCATACAAAAATGTTTTTCATGTTCAAATTACTAGAATTGTCATGATCTATAAACTCAATTTGCCATGATGAATTATCAAAAGCTTCCATGATACATGAATTAAATTTGTCATGGCCGATTAATAAAGATTGCCGCGAAAACTAGTTTAAATACAATGGTAACTTTAAATCTAGAATAAAAAACTATATTAAACATGTCATGGCAACTTTATTGTAAACCCTATTACAACTTGAGTGTAAACCCTCTCCCACCCCTTCCTCGCCCCCTCCTTTTGCCACCGCCCTTTCGCCACCGCCACCGCCACCGCCACCGCCCCCCTTCTTCACTTAATTAATTTGTTTTTACTACATGTTTTCAGGACTGACATAATGACGGACGATAGAGCTGACCCGATTATGGACAACTATGATCCGGACGGTGAAGCACATATGTTCGGCATCATAAACGGCGATATTCTATATGTGCCGACCGGACAAGAAGAAATGATATCTCTTCTTATCTGAACCTTGACGGTGAGGATGAAGGGTGCCGTCAGCAAGATGATGCCGAACAAACGTTGATAAACGACGATCTTCAAATGGAAGTAGCAACCACCTCCGGCGCCGAGGTATATATATATATACATTGAGCCTCTGGTGATACAAACTAACTGATTTGAATAAATATGTGTGTACTAACGCGCGCGACTCTCTTTCTTATTTTAGCCCTCGGCCGGATCGTCGAAACAATCGAGTACGTCGTCAAAGCGTGGCGCAACCAAGACGATGAAACAAGGAGAAACATGCACCATCGAGGTTGTCGACAGTGCAACCGGCAGGCCGCTGGAGCCCCGCAAGAACGCCACCAAGTTTGTCAGCCAATGCGGAGCCGTTGTTAGAGACAATGTCTCGATCACCGTCCAGGAGTGGAATAAGCCAAAGAAGGCACGAATTGCTGGTTTCACTTTTGTCGATAAGAGAACAAAAAAAGATTGCTTCAAGAAGCTTATGGAACATTTCGTTCTACCTCCGGAATACAACAAATTCGATGAGGAGGGTAACAAGATTGAGGAAAACAAGGAGAGGAGGAGGCTAGTCAAACAGTTCGCTCTTCATAAGATGGCCGACGCATTCCGGAAATTCAAGCAAAATCTAGCCCATGACTTTGTCAAGCAGAACAAGACTCCAGATTTCAAAGGACAATATGAGAAACTGAAACATGATTGGCCAGAATTTGTGAAGCAAAAGAAATCGGAGCAGTTCATTCAAATATCGAAAAAAATAAGGAAAATGCGGCTAAGAAGGAGTACAATCACATTATGGGGCCAGGAGGGTATCGCCTTTGGGTGCCTAGGTTGGAGAAGATGGAGAACGAGCTGAGGGCGCGAGGAATCCGTCCAGGTACGGAGGGATGGGACCCAAGGGCCAAAAGCTGGTGGTACGAGCATGGGGGAACGCTGAACCTGGAGACAGGGGAGTGTGTTTACCGGGGCAAAATAATTAAACCCACCCAAGCCCTTATTGACGCAATGAGGGATGCTCAAGAGGGGAAGATCAAGTTCAACAGAGAGAACGACGCGCTGACAAAAGCCCTCGGGAATCCTGAACACGGAGGACGTGTACGAGGCATGGGGCACATTCCGTGGAAAATAGGGTTCCCCCAGAACGATGACCCGTACGGTTATAGAAGCCGTAAGAGAAAGATGGATCGGGAAGCAGATGTTGTGGCGCGGTTGGCATCGGAAATGGATGTGATGAAGAAAACCGTGAGTGTACTAGTAGCCGAAAGAGATGCAGCTCGGGCGCAGCATGAAGATCATCCAGCGGATCTCGGAAGCCAGCAGCAGAGAAGCAGCGTGGCTTCCACGGAGGCCCCACCGGCTGGTGCAGATGCACCGACGATCGAAATTACTGCACCGGAGCCTCTGGTGGTCGAAATTACTGCACCGGAGCCTCCTCGCTACCTCGTGGACGATATAAAGGAGATGAAAGAATGTCATCTGTATTATCCTATCGGGAACATGTCCATGAAGGTAGCCATCGGCAGTGCTTTACCATGTTTACCTGGAGCACTCCACCACAACAACCCCATTCAAGATGGCTATGCTCGTGTCACGGTGGAGGACATAGTCCAAGGGTTTGAGGACCTGGAGATTGACATTGCTACACCTGAAGGGGAGAAAAAACTTGGAGATGTCAAGCGCCATTTCATTCTATGGCAAAAGAAGTTTATCAAGTTTCCAGGCGAGGCGCCAAGGACAGCAAGTCCACCCCCCTACGGTGGTGGTGGTGGCGGTGGCGGCGGTGGTGGTGGTGGTTGTGGTGGCGGTTCACCTACACCTCCGTCACGTCAGCCGACGCCCCTCAGTCCACAACGTCCGGCGGGTGATCAGACGCCGCCCCCCAGTCCTCGTCCGGCGGGTGATCAGACGCCGCCCCCCAGTCCTCGTCCGGCGGGTGATCAGCCGACGCCCCCCAGTCCACAACGTCCGGCGGGTGATCAGACGCCGCCCCCCAGTCCTCGTCCGGTGGGTGATCAGACGCCGCCCCCCAATCAACCTCCGGCAAAGAAGCAGAAGCAGTCCTGGATTATTAACCCGGACCCTTATGTACCTAAGACCACAAAGGTACCAGAGCCATCACTGAAGCCTCTCCCCACAAGGCCTTGGGAACGTATTGCCGAGGACACTGCCGCGGCCGCGGCTGCTGATCATGAGAAATGGAAGGCGGACTGCAAGAAGAAAAGAGAGCCGAGCCCAAGCCAGTATTTTCTGATGAGCAAAAGAAGTGGGCTAAGTCATTTTTGAGCACACCGTCCCAAGCCGCGAAGAATCTGCCTGACGACTATGCACGTGAACTTCGTAGGCAGGCACTCATGTTGAAGGAGAAGAAAGAGCAGGCGGAGAACCAGGAGAACAAAGCCTTGGAGGAGGCCGAGAAAACGGAATTAGAAAGTAAAAAAAGAGGGAAACGAGTTGCCCAGCTCGGGGAACAAAGTAAACAATCGATTGCCCCGCTTATAGTGAAAGCCGCCGGTCCGGATGACCCCGATATCATAGCAGCTGCGGCAGCACATGGATTGACTGTAACAAGTGCCAGAGAACAAGCGGCCAACTTAGGTATTACTCTTCGTGAACTGTTAGGCCTTGATGAGGTGCCAGTGAAGGAGGTAGTAATTACATATGTGAAGAATGGGCCTCTCGTCGAGCCTGCGCAGGAAAAGGATCTACCTCCACAAATGAAAGGTCTGCTGAAATGGTACAAGGGTTACATAAAAAATAAAAACGCCAAAGAATATATTTATGCGGAAGTTAGATATGAGCATCACTTCAAACATTACTATGTACAAATTCATCTGAGTGAATTGTTCCAGCTTTTCAATCTGCGCGAGCTCGACAAATCTATCATCAGTTGCTACGTTCTGTAAGTGATTTATTTCTACCCCATCTCGTTCATATTGCCTGCACTATATATATGTCCTAACTATATTGTTGTGTCCGCTATTATACATGCAGAATGAAGATTAAGGAATGCAGAGTAAGGAACATCCATGATGTTGGGTTCATTGACCCACACATCGTTAATGGATATGTGTTGGAGCATCACCCCGCCGACATGGAGGCAGACCTGTGGCAGTTTCTTACAAAGCAGGAACTCAAAAGTGATATTCTATTTCCTTACCATTTTGGGTGAGTGTTTCTGTCTTGAGCACATTCTCTTTTGTTTACTCCATGCATGGTATGTGTCCGGCTAATCGATGAGTTATGCATGACGTACTGTGCATGTATCGTGTCCGCAGGTTCCACTGGATTCTGCTAGTAATTAAAGTTGACACCTCAGAATGTCTCGTCAACGACTCTCTGAATATGGATCCAAAGCTTTGGGGCGGCATGAGAAGAATGCTGCAGAAGTAATTATTTTCATTCATTTGCGCTCTATATCGATCGGCCTATTTCGTTCATTTCCTAATATCAAGTAACTAATAACTCTCTTGTTCATTTAATTTTCTTTGCCTTGTAGGGTTTGGAGACGGTTCATAGATACAAAGGTCGGTGAAATCAAAAAAGAGCTAGAATTCAAAAGGTCAAAGGCTAAGAATGCTGGGGATATTCAGCCAGCGGGGACCAATCTATGTGGATACTATGTCTGTGAGATGATCTGAAGATACACCTCTGAGCGGGTTCCGAGTGATACCAATGCTCAGAGGAATAACCTCCGGATGATGCTTAGTCCAGAAGCTCGCTTCCAACCACTTCAAGAGGAACTAGCTGGATGGTTCAGCAGGGAAGTCCTCCATCCTAAAGGAGAACACCATTACGAGGACGTAGAACTTTAATTATATGCATTAAATTATGTATGGAAACTTGTTCAAAATTGTATATGGTCATTCGATGATATTGAATATATATTGTATATTCCTCTTGAATTCTTTTTGGTTCTAATTTCAAATTTGTTTGAATTTGTACATTCATATGCATGTATGTAGTACCGTAGAATATGTGAAACTCCTTCAAAATTAAAATAAAGCACAAAAGAAATAAAACAATACAAATTAAACAGAAAACAGGTTTGGGGGGGGGGGGCTAAGACCCTAAACCTGTGGCGGCCTTTAGTCGCGGTTGGCCAGAAGAACCGCGACTAAAGGTCCTCCGCCCCGACGGCCGCCTGGCGCCCACGTGGACGGGCCTTTAGTCGCGGTTCTTAAGCAACCGCGACTAAAGTGGGGGTCCTTTAGTCGCGCCTATTTGGTCGCGGTTGCGCAACCGCGACTAATGGCAGTTGCGAACCGCGACCAAAGGCCCTTTTTCCACGAGTGTCCTTTCTCCTTTTTCCCCTTTTTCATTTAGTTTTCTTCACATTTTATTTTTTTCCTTTCACCTTATTCTATTTCTTTCATTTTCAATACCTTTCTATTTGATCTCCATTTAATTTTATATCCTTTAGTAGTAGCGAGTTTAGATTAAAATGCGCTGCTACAAAGAAAGTAGTGGTAGCGCGGTTCAATATAGGTCGCTACTACTATGTGTAGCCTATCGGCTAAGCCGTGGGAATTTTAGTAGTAACGTGTTTAGAACAAGACGCGCTACTGCTAAAACTTTATCTGCAGCGCGGTTTGCACAGGCGCGCTACTGCTACTTAACACCAGCGTGCTTTTTTGACCCGCGCTACTGCTAAAGTTCTGTGTATAAGGTTTTCCATAGTAGTGTGTATGAAAGCTCAACAAAAGAAACTAAGTGGGTGTGCATCCAACACGCTTGCTCACGAAGACCTAGGGCATTTTGAGGAAGCCCATCATTGGAATATACAAGCCAAGTTCTATAATGAAAATTCCCACTAGTATATGAAGGTGACAACATAGGAGACTCCCTATCATGAAGATCATGATGCTACTTTGAAGCACAAGTATGGAAAAAGGATAGTAACATTGTCCCTTCTCTCTTTTTTTCTCATTTTTTATTTGGGTCTTCTTCTTTTTTATGGCCTCTTTTCTTTTTTTCTTTTCGTCCGAAGTCTCATCCTGACTTGTGGGGGAATCATAGTCTCCATCATCCTTTCCTCACTTGGGACAATGCTCTAATAATGATGATCATCACACTTTTATTTACTTACAACTCTAAGATTACAACTCAATACTTAGAACAAAATATGACTCTATGTGAATGCCTCCGGCGGTGTATCGAGACATGCAATGAATCAAGAGTGATATGTATGAAAGAATTATGAACGGTGGCTTTGCCACAAATACGATGTCAACTACATGATCATGCAAAGAAATATGACAATGATGAAGCATATCATAATAACAGAATGGTGGAAAGTTGCATGGCAATATATCTCGGAATGGCTATGGAAATGCCATAATAGGTAGGTTTGGTGGCTGTTTTGAGGAAGGTATATGGTGGGTTTAAGGTACCGGCGAAAGTTGTGGTACTAGAGTGCGTATAATCCATGGACTCAACATTAGTCATAAAGAACTGACATACTTATTCCAAAAATTTATTAGTTATCGAAACGAAGTACTACGCGCATGCTCCTAGGGGGATAGATTGGTAGGAAAGGACCATCGCTCGTCCCCGACCGCCACTCATAAGGAAGACAATCAATAAATAAATCATGCTCTGACTTCATCACATAACGGTTCACCATACGTGCATGCTATGGGAATCACAAACTTCAGAACAAGTATTTCTCACATTCACGACTACTCAACTAGCATGACTCTAATATCACCATCTTCCTATCTGAAAACAATCATCAAGTATCAAACTTCTCATAGTATTCAATGCACTTTTTATAATAGTTTTTATTATATCCATCTTGGATGCCTATCATATTAGGACTAATTCTTAACCAAAGCAAATTACCATGTTGTTCTAAAAGACTCTGAAAATAATTTAAGTGAAGCATGAGAGATCAATAATTTCTATGAAATAAAACCACCACCGTGCTCTAAAAGATATAAGTGAAGCACTAGAGCAAAATTATCTAGCTCAAAAGATATAAGTGAAGCACTAGACCAAAATTATCTATCTCAAAAGATATAAGTGAAGTACATAGAGTATTCTAATAAATTGCAATTCATGTGTGTCTATCCCAAAAGGTGTGTACAACAAGGATGATTGTGGTAAACTAAAAAGAAAATACTCAAATCATACAAGACACTCCAAGCAAAACACATATCATGTGGTGAATAAAAATATAGCCCCAAGTAAAGTTACCGATAGAAGAAGACGAAAGAGGGGATTCCTTCCGGGGCATCCCCAAGCTTAGGCTTTTGGTTGTCCTTGAATTTTACCTTGGGGTGCCTTGGGCATCCCCAAGCTTAGGCTCTTGCCACTCCTTATTCCATAATCCAACAACTCTTACCCAAAACTTGAAAACTTCACAACACAAAACTTAAACAGAAAATCTCATGAGCTCTGTTAGTATTGCCGTCTACTAGCTGACGGTCTTTGCCATCAGCCAGTTCATTGCCGTCCGTTTTCTGCAAGCGGACGGCAAATACCTTCTTTGCCGTCAGCTAGCGGACGGCAAAGACTTGGCAGACGGCAAATTAGCTAATTCCAGTGGTGTAATCTGGAAAGCACAATTGTTAGGTGAGGAATGAACATCCATATCATAGTTTCGCTACTTCCCATAAGATTCCTAGTGAAGCAAGAAAAAAATTCTTTTCAGATTTGCTAGTTGCAGCCTCAAATCCTACGGACCAATCTGTTCATATTAAACAGTATTCATGTCAAGAAAAGAAAAGGTTACCCCAAACAAATGTGCACCCGACTTAATCTCCCTCAACAGAACTGCAGTGCTCATGTTTCTCTCTAGCAAATATCTTCCTTGCTGCATTTCTTTTAGTCTGGATGGATCTCCTTGCTTCCAAAGGCACGAACAAGATTAGTGCATACAAAAGTACTACAAAAACAAGATTGATGCAAGTTAATATAAGATTATACTTTGCTTCATTGCGATCCCTACAAAAACACTGTGGGCCGCCCCTTTTTGGTGAGTGGACCAGGCTGCAAAATAAGATGCAATGAATATTTCATGTAATATGCTATTGGAAGTTAATAACATAGTAAAGCAAAGCTTGAAACAGTTCATATAGATGTGTTTATGTTTCCTACCAGTATCAAGCAATACATCTGGCAAAATTATGCTTTGTACCATGACGACATCAGACAAAAGCTAATTAAATAGACCATATGAAAACTGCATCAAGTAACGCATCGCTTGTCTTTTGCATCAACATCTGAAGGTTGCCATGCTACGAAAACCAACAACTCTGCCATAAAATGCAAACCAATCTAAAACTGTGCTTTGCATGCACATTCTTTGGTAGAGCATTAACCATGTATCTCCATAGAAATCAAGTATGCCTGATGCAAGCAAAAAAGTCACTCAACTCATCTTTCAAAGTTATTAATAGCCACCTTCTCATCCTTCAAATGCGCCTTCTAGGAGCAGCAAGACATAAAAATGAATAGATGCAAGTCAAGAACTGAATCCAGCACACAAGAATATCTCAGGTCGGTGCAATAATAAAATTAACCCCACAAGTAAATAAATGACTGAATCCCCACAAAGGAAAATAAATTTTTTTAATGTCCTGCAGGTCCGATTAGGCCAATCACAAGCAGTAAAAAAAAATTCAAAGAAGATGGGACATACATGGCATAACTTGTTCAGTGTGCCATCAGCCTCGACGAAGATTCGAGAAGCACTTCCAACTCTTTGATATCAGGCTTAATATTTAGTTGAAATTTGACAATCTCCCTCCATTATATGGTCACAGTCATCTTCTTACTTAAATAGACATGAAAATGGAAAATTAAAATGAGCGCAATAAATTGTGGGTATGAGCATTAGAACTACCTATCAATCAGGATGTACTTCAGTCATCAAATAATGCAAATAAATCTATAATGAAGATAGTTCAGGTAGTTGTAGTGCTTAATTTCGTTCCACTATTCTAGCATCTAGAAAAAAAACTAAGAATAGCTAACCTTAACTACGATTGGTGGTGTAGCTAGAGTGGGATATATTTGAATAGCTAACCCTAACGACAATGTTAGACTTGGGTTCAACCAAAGAGTCTGTCAGGTTCTGGGACTATGTCGGAACCTGCAAAAACACCATCAGAAAACTGTCAGAGCACGGCATGGCCACCGGACTGAATAGTATAAGCACCAACATACACTTTGTTTCCTTCAATGGAGTACGAGGGCACTCTGTCTCTATAGAATGAAAAGAAATGAACAGTTCACCTTCTGTTTTACCATGGATCGACGATTTGGAGATGAACCAATGGACTGGAAACTAAAGTCCAGCAGCCAAGAAACCCGTGGCGGCTCTAGGGGCGGGCGGCCCCAGCGGCTCCCCGCGGAGAAGGCGCAGGGCGGGGCGGCTCCGTCTCTAGCGATGACCCGCGGCGGCTCCAGGGCGGGCGGCTCCGGCGGCTCCCAGCGGCGAAGGGCTTGGGGCGGGGCGGGCGGCTGCGACGGCGAGCGGCGGCAGGCGGCTCCCGCGGCTGCTCCCACGGCGAAGGGCGGCTCCGGCTAACGGTTGCGGGAGTTTGCGGGGCGGCGAGGCAAATGGCGCGGGAGGAGGGGGCGAGAGGTCGTGCGGGAGAGGTCATGCCGGCGGTTTGTTCTTTTTTCTAAACGGCGGTGGTTGGGTTAGCAATGGACGGTTTGTTCGTCGCTTGATGCGTGGTTTGCAGCGTTAAACACGGAAGGATTAAGGGCCATTAGATCTTGCTAATGGAAGGATCTGATTGTTTGGATCTGCCACCTCTCTTTCTTTTATAGTGGTAGTAGATGATCAACATAGAGATGTTCACCATTACAAACTACTCCATCTATCTAAGTGGGAGTTCTTAAGTAATATGATTAATTGAACTTTAGTTTATCATGAACTTGGTCCTGCTAGTATTTGCAAATTATGTTGTAGATCAATAGCTTGCGTTGTTGCTCCTCTATGTTTTTGATTTTGTTCCTAGAGAAAACTAAGTTGAAAGATGATAATAGCAATGATGTGGACTAGGTCCATGATTTGAGGATTATCCTCATTGCTGCATAGAATAATTATGTTCTTGATGCACCGCTAGATGACAGACCTATTGCGGGAGCAGATGGAGACGTTATGAACAAATGAAGCAAGCGCAACAAAGGTGTTGTTCGAGCTGCTGAGTTCATTATCACACGCTGAGTTTGTTCGGGTAGATGTCTCTCTATGGGCGGTTCAGCCCTCGAGAAGGAAGACAATCCACGAATCTGAATTCAAATCTTCTCTCTTGACCCATCTGTTTATCAACAAATTCTTCGAAGGGCTAAGCATCTTAGACACGAAGCCACAAACACCTTAGGTTCGGATCACCAGGAATACATGTGATGCATGGTTAGCACCACCGGCAAGCTTGAGCAAATTTAAATGTTGATGGTGCAGTTTCGAGAAATGGTCGTGTGGGCTAAGTTTGAGTTGTTTGTGAGAGTGAAACGGGAGAGTTTTGGGACTTTTCAGCTATGGTCCTTTCGCATATTATTGATCCATGGATCGTGGAGACTCTCGCATGTATGTAGGGAAGCGCAAGAATTGGCCAATGATCTCCTTCTTCGGCGATTATTTATTGCTTCAGAGTGTTTATCAGAAGCAAAGGAGATCCAAGATGGTAGTGGAGGAGACAGTGCCGCTATTGGACGCGAAATGAATACAAGTAGAACCGAATTTGATGAATGGCGTTTTAGCCATTAAAGTAGAAATTGTAATTTTTAAGCTCATTATCGTGCCAATTTTTTCCTTTTTCTTAGGGTGGGACGCCACCTATGGCTAGCAATTCCCCATGATATTGTAAAGATCCCTTTGAATATTAAATAAAGTGGAGTGGGATTATTCTCAAAACAAAAAGTTACAACTACAAAGAAAACGAAGACAGTGACATCGACCTCTTATTGCTTCACATAGGGGTCACTGGACCACGCCGGGGTCCCGCTGGTTCGCGTCCAGGCACACACACATGAGTACGTGACCGGATGCTCCGTCGGTTTCTCTTGGTTCAGGAGCCAGTCCCAGGTCGAGATGCTGGCCACTATCCTCCACTTGTCGCTGTTTAACGGTCTGCCGAAATGTTGCCTTTGTATTGTCCCCTAGGTTCACCGCCAAGGTGGCCAGCGTGTCGTGCTCACTATCACCAACAGTATCGATTGGGACGCAGGGGATGCCAGAATTGACAGCAAGAAGGATGATGACGAGGACGACCAAAGCGAACGGATGGCCTGGATAGGGGACGCACCTGCCCAAGGTAGGAACGAACAGGATGATGTGGTGGATGGTCACAATAGTGATTGAGGCAAGGGGTACTTTGGTTGTTTGGGTGCTAACATGGCACTAGTTTATTATTTGAAGGGTGTCAGACTTCGTGCATAAAATCTTGGGGGTCAGCCCGCACCCGGCGTCCTCGAACGAGCGGAAGATCGTCTCGCTCAGGTCGAACTGGAGCTAAACTGCAAGCGTTTCTAGAGTGGACCATATGTAGGTACATACTTTAAGTGGTATAATATGTTAGGAGGATTGTGCAGTGCAGTAACATGTAGTAGAAACATGGTTGTCATTTCTTATTCTCAAGAAATATCCATGTGTGCATGGGCGTAGTTTGAACATATTCTCAGTTATACTCGGTGCAAACCAAAATTCTAGTACTACCATGTGGGAGACGCCGTACTCATTTGCTAAGTTTATTCAGATATGATGCGTACATTTCCCAGTTGTTGATGGTCAGTCGCCTAGAAACGTGATTCATGGCATTTGACTTCGTCCAACAAGAAGGCCGGGTGTACAGCTCCGAGGTGAATACTACGGGAATGAGATGGAGGTTGATGGGTTCCAGTGGTGCCGGCGGCAAATAAGTGGAAGAAGGTTAGAGGGATTAAGAGGGCGCCAGTGGCTCGGCATAGGAGGCGCATCAGGCAAGCATTATGTGACGAGGCTACACGACAATGTCATCGACCATGAGTGACACGGCTGATGGTTAGGATGATGCCGGAGGGAGGGTCGAGCAGGCGAAGGAAGACATTGGTGGAAATCCACTCATGCTAATTATTTTTCCAAGAAACTGATATGTGGGCAGGCCCATACATTTCAAACTTACATATGAGGTGAATTACGACCATCTGGCTCCGCATACATTAATTCCACACAGGCAGCTACATTATGGATTGTGCAAGTTAACCAATCAGCTCTTTGCAGCCCTGAAGTTGGTCGCTTTAAACCACCTATGCCGCAGCGCGCCCCTCGCCGTGAGTCTCTTTTCAGGATTGCATCGCAGAAGGCCGCTCAAGACCTCAAAACCAGCTTCTGAAAGTTGGGGGCGGCATCTTCTCCTAGCATCGGCAGGAGCTGGGAACATGGAGCGCAAACTGCTATGCAATGCCCATCCGCCGGGCAGCTGCCGCCCATCATAGCCCGGCCACTCTTTGATGTCTGCTGTACCAAGAAGGTCCAAAATCTCACTGAGGTGGTCCATGTCGGTCTTCCCATAGAAAGGGTGGTGACCAGCAAGTAGCTCAGCCATTATGACGCCAAGAGCCCAAGAGTCGATGCGCTCGTCGTAATTCGTGGACCCTAGAAGGAGCTCTGGTGCGCGGTAACCCCGTGTTCCAATGTGGTTTGAGTAGGGCGGCCCATCGGCCATGCTGCATGATAGCCCAAGGTCACAGATCTTGAGGTTCCTGCGGTCGTCGACGAGCACGTTCCCCGGCTTAAGGTCACGATGCATGAGACCTAGACGGTTCATCCTCATCACGCCGGCGAGGAGCTGCCTCATCATCAGGCAGACCTCCATCTCGGTGTGTCTCCTCCCGAAACGGACGCGCTTCATGACGTGCCTGAGGGTCTGCCCGACGAACTCCATGGCGATAAAGGCCTCGCCGTCGTGCTGGCCCGAGGCGCGCAGCTGCACGATGGACGGGTGGCCGCTGCACTTCTCCATGGCGCTGACCTCGCCCGCGAAGGCGGAGAGGTAGCGGTCGCCTCTGTCGTCGTGGGCGTACTTGTTTGTGCGGAGGCACTTGACAGCGACGATCTCGCCGGTGCGGCGGTCCCTCGCCCGGTAAACAACACCGAAGCCCCCTTCACCGATCTTGCCGAGTCGCTCGAAGCGGCTCCCTATTGCAGACTTTGAGGAGTCGCCACCGGTGGCCGTGGCTCTTTGGCCCCATTCATCCCGTCTATCAACACGGTTGCGCACTGCCGGTGTGGCGGTGGCGACGTCGTTGCCTATGACTTCCGACCATCCCATCTTTTGCAACTAGGCAGCAACTCAACTTCTGACGATCTGAGGCGGGTTAGGCTCGCTTTTATAGCCAGCGGGCGGCTCTCGTTTATAGTATATTGTTACTAATACGCGTGGCGCCGTTAATTAGTTTCCGGGTCGTACTCCTATTCCGATTCCGGAAAGAAACGCACCAATGTTATGCTATTTTTCCTTTTGAGTCGGATGTTGGCCATTTTATATTGGGAAAGAAACACTGGTAGTTATGAAATCAAAAAATGCTAAGAAACAAGCAATATATGTTTCCGCTTTTACATCCTTTATGTACTACGTGTTATGGGAAAGGGGCACCTGCAACTCCATATTCTGAAAATCATAGCTTCCAAGATCGAACGCTGCCACGGTCTAAACGTGGTGAAATGCCTCTGTAGCACATCAATAAGTAATTGTATTCCGATTTTATTAAAAAAATAGGAGAAATGTAATTATACTTTTTGTGCGACAAGGCCAAAGGCCATATATTAAGTAGCAATTTTTAACCCTTAAAAATACTCTTCTACTCCCTCCGTAAACTAATATAAAAGCGTATAGATCACTACTTTAGTATTCTAAACGCTCTTATATTAGTTTACAGAGGGAGTACAAAATAAAAATTATTACCCTTCGAAATATATTTTACACAAACTATTTGTCAAAGTTAGATAATATTGGATGAACCCTTTCTAAACATTGTTGATTTTGAATAGAGAAGTAGTCTCGAACACATGCATTTATCAGTCGAGCTTCACACTAATCGTGGCGGATTAGAAAATTTTGATGTACATGGATGTAAAGGGATGGAAACACTGGTAAAAATCCTACAAATAAATTTAGTCTATGCTCATGTATGAAATCATGTTCTCCTAGATATTGTTTCTCTTCTTCTTCTTTTTGTACAGTATGAACCAACACCCTTATGTCTTTATATTTTACATTAATCAAAAAAGTATGAACCTGCCAAATATATCCGTTAACAATAATGAAACATTTATCTTATTTTTTATAAGGAAAATATATTTCTCTCAATAAACATATTTTACTTTATTTTATTTAGAATTTCACATGTCATGTTTTACATATTTGTCTTTCAGTCCCCATCATTTATTCGATGCCGGTGTAGCTCAAAGGTAATAACCAACTAATTCCAGTAGTGCTCCAAGGTCTCAATCAGCTTCTATCTCTAATCCTTCTGGTACAACTGTTATGAGAAATTGTAAGACACTCTTGCTTACCTTCTAAGAGATAAGAGGATATAAAACAATCATACCACCAATTAACTAAATGTATATTTATCGATAGAAAAATGGTGACTATAACCAAGATTGAAAGTAACTTCTTACAAAGATGAAACCATCATTCATGCGCTTTTGATTTCCCAAGAAGCGCACAACTCAGGTGGCCATTGGACTTCTTTTTACGGGTCAGGTGGCCATTGGACTTTGATGTATGTGTTTATTAGAGTTAATTTGGGGGTCCCATTTTTTTCCAATTTATCGGTAGTGTGTTATTCAAACTCAGTATAGCTTAATCAAACATGGAAATGAGGATAGTGTGAAAGCCAGACAATCTTGAGGCTCATCCTCCCAAAAATTCACTGGAAAAATACCACTATGTTATGTGCTAACAAATTTAACTTCCTAAAAGTCGTAATTTGCATTTTCTAAGAATACAAACAAGTTATACCTAAATTGATTTTTTGTTCGAATTTATAAATATTTCTCAATAATAGCATTTAATTCTCATCAAATAGTAATAATATTTTTAGATGGTTTTGCATTGTTATTCTCCAAAATATAAGACAAACAAAGGTAAAACTGTCATGTTCATTTACTGTTCTCTACAACATTTTTTTGAACCAATGAACCATTATGTCAACAAAAAAGTAATGATGATTATTCTAAAAAAGTGAGACATTTTATGCTATTTTTCTTTTCAACATCGCGATCACCTTCCATGGGATAGCAAGACCTTCATGAGCTAGTTGGTTCTTTTCTTATAATACAATAATACCATTTTATATTATACTATGCATTCTTTCTGCATTATGGGAATCACTTACAAGATTAAGTGGCAAAAGTATGTAAAACAAGTTATTTATGTAAAATAGATTACAATATGATATTTGTGTTAAAGTTTAGTTTATAAATAATTTAAATGAATCCTTTATTTGTTTAATTTGCAGTAACTACTACTTTTCTATAATAACATGATATTATCTTCAACTAGATATTGGTACACCTTACATGCCCTTAAGGGACTTGCCCACTAGTGCAGAACCGGGCAATAGCACCGGTTCGTAAGGCCCTTTACTGCCGGTTTAGGAACCGGCACTATTATTTCGGCACTAAAGCCCCCCCCCCCCTTTAGTACCGGTTCAGCACGAACCGGTGCTAAAGGGAAACCACGTGGCATGAGTCAGCTCCGGGGGCCGGGAGCCCTTTAGTACCGGTTGGTAACAATGTTTGGGGGGTTTTTGGTTTTATGATTTTTTTTCATTTAATTTTGTGTTTTCCATTTTAATTCTTTTTCGTTTGTTGGTATTTTACGGTACTACACATTGTATACGTTATGCATATATATATATATATATAGGGTGGGTCTATTCTCACAACACCCCTTAAGATCTTATTCTCATAACAAAAACCTTATTCTCATAACACCCCTCCCCCTACCGACCTCCTAGCGCGGGAGCGCCCCGGCGGCCAGCGGCGTCCCCCTCCCTCCCCGCCTCCTAGCGCGGCAGCGCCCCGGCGGCCAGCGACATCCCCCTCCCTCCCCGCCTCCTAGCGCGGCAGCGCCCCGGCGGCCGGCGACGTCCCCCCTCCCCTCCCCGCCTCCTTGCGCGGCAGCGCCCCGGCGGCCAGCGGCGACCCCCACCCCTCCCCACCTTCTTCCGCGGCAGTGCTCCGGCGGCTGGCGGCGACCCGCACCCCTCCCCGCCTTCTTCCGCGCCCAGCACCGCGGAGCGCGCGCCAAGCGGCCTGCGATGCAGTCCGTCCGCGATGATATTTCCGCGACGGCGTTTAGGAAGCGACGCTGCACCTCACCTTCGCCCTAACACCACCTGGGGGATCCGCCGCTGAAGCATCCAGCCTCGGTCATGCATGACAAGGGAAAGCGAACTGCAAGGATGACTACTCCATCGCATTCGTCGTGGATGCGAACTGCAATGGTGCACGTCCAGCCTTCTCCCACAACAATGGCGAAGGTGGAAAAAGCGCATGAGTTCCTGCAGCGGAGGTGGACTGCACGCCAACAGTAGCAAGAGCTGCATCTGCAGAAGAGGGGGACTGCATATAAGGTAAGAAAATCACATACCAAACCCCCACATCCAGTTTGCAGTGCCGTTTTTATACCCATGCAGTGCCCCATCTTGCGTCGACTGCAGTCACATGTGTCTCCAAAGTAGAAAAACAGAAAAGGATACTTTGAAAAATAAAAAACGCTATATGGATCAAAATTGCAGTCCACAATGACTTAAAATATGTAGAGCGTTGTGCCTAGAAGTGAAGTGCATTGTTTCTTCATGTTAACTAACAGTGCCCCTGCTGTAGAATGATAAATTGAAGTGCAATTTCTTACAGTTGCAAAAATATAATGATATATAGTACGAAAGATGCAGTTCATTTCACTGTTGACGTGCATAAAAAAAGCTTTGGCTTAATAACCTGCAGGAATTTACTATGCCTCAAAAACAGAAGATGCCTCGAATCATTTGCGACCCCGAGCCCCTGAACTGCATTGGAAGAGAAGAGTGGAAGATGCCTGGATGGGGGTGGGGCAAGGGGGCATCAACTTCCACATCCAACTCCAACGGGTGGAACTAGTGAAGCAGGCCAGATGCTGAAAGCCAAGGATTCCCTGTCGCAAGTGCTCGATTAGTTTCCCTCTGCGTATGTAGATTAGTTTGCTTTCGTTGTAGTTTGCTTTGGGACAATGTTTGCTTATGTTGCGTTAGTTTGCTTGATGATGCACTATGTTAATTATGAGCGCAGAACCTTGGTTTCTATCTATCAACTATATGCAGTTCTCAGTAGTCTGTTTTCAGTATGTATATTGCTTCAAAACTGCTGCTGTAGCTAGGATACACATAAAAACAAAACTATCAGAGCAGTTCACATAGAGTATTCTTTCACAAAACTGCTGCTATTAAGAAGGTTGATGCAGTCCTCTTTTATTAAAAAAAACTCTAGTTCCGAATGTGCATTTCCCATTGCGTATTACTGCAGTCCACCGCGCTTGATCAAGCAAAAAACTATATCAAACTAGTCCCCACACACCCCCGTGGCTGTAATGCAGTTCATACAGGCTCGCATTGCATATTAATGCAGTTCGCCGCACTACAAAAATTCACCCGCGCATTGCATATTACTGCAGTTCACCGCGCATTCCATATTACTGCAGTCCACCGCTATTGACCACGATTCACAGACGAAAAACACGGCCTGCAATGCAGTTCTAACAACTATATAATGCAAAAAAATCTCAAAAAACATCTTTGAGAAACGACCAGAGCCAGTCGCGCCGCAAAAAACATGGACAAAAAACTTAAATTCTTCAAAATTAACAACTTAATCCGCTCCAATTCATACGGATAGATTAAAGGAAGCCCGTAATTGCCAAAAACAACAGAATATTATATACAAAATGCAACAATTTCGATCCGGACGGGGAAGAACACAGAACAGACGTTTTTCGGCTAGAACAGAGAGATACTCGACAAATTATACTGAAATTTCAGTCCTATTAGCAGATTAATCTGTCGCGGAATAACACAAACATCAACGCGATAATGGTAACACACTAGGACCACGCTATAAAATCGAATACGAACAGCCAACAGCAGGATGCGAAACTCCTCCACCACCGGAAGAACGGACGTAGATCCGCCAAATCAAAGGATTTCCGTCGTTTTCTCGCTGAATTCAGTGCTTAACGACATATTAAATCAGCGCACACACAAATAAACCAATAGAAATCGATCAAACTAGCCAGAAACGCTGCTCCATGAAGGTTTCCTGCTGCGCCTCTATGTGGTTCGCAACAGAAGAGGAAGCAGTGCGCATAGCTTTCCAATGCAATTTTTCAATGCAGTTCAGAAGTGTTATGAGAATATTATTCTCATAATGTTATGAGAATAGACCGTGTATATATATATATATATATATATATATATATATATATATAGAATTTCTAGTAGAACCAATCATATATATATATATCATCAATCATGTCTCACAAACCACCATATTAATTCACACATGCACACATGTATAGCTATATACAATTTCTCCTACGTATGCATGTTGCCTTCGGAGCCAGTGGCATTAGCCTGATTGGTGCCTTCGGAGCACGATGACAATTGGAAGTGGTTCATGTCTTTTCTGATGGGGGCGGTAGCGGGTAATAGTATTCTCCCTTCGGATTTATGCCCTGGTCGAGCAAAAATCCCGCTATTTCCTCTTGATGTGCTTCTATGCGCTCCGTTTCTAGGAGCTTGTCCCGCACCTCTTTGAACTGTTAAGAAGGAGATCAATATGCATGTGTATTAGTTGTGTGACTAGATATCGATAATGGTGTAAAAATTGTGAATAGTGTTCTGACAAGCGTACCCATTCTTGTCTTTGAGATCTGCTCCTTTCAGACGCCATCATGCGAATGTTCTCGCAAACGCAGTATGCACACAGATCAGTCCCCTGCGCCTGCTTCAGGGCCTTTATTACGAGAATGGAATTTAATTTGATCAGATAATAATTAATCAAGCATGATAATTAAAGAGATGGCAGCTAGCTAGCTAGCTAGTACTACTTAATTACTTACCTTGGATCGAAACCATTTCAGCTGTGGTTTCCATTCTCCTTCCGTGACGCTGATGAACCTTGCCCAAGCCCTGCCCGCCGACAAAGAAAATGAATAAAGGGGTTATTAAATAGTTCATATCATGAAATGACGAACTAAATAGGCTGAGATAAATAGTTATAAATAATGATTGAAATTACCTGTTGACTATCCCATACAAGATGTTGTAGTCACTTTTTGCTGTGAGTAGCGAGTCCAGTATTTCAACTGTTCCGGCGTCAACTTTAATGATACACAAGATCCAGTGAAATCTGCATGCACACACGTTTGCATGTCTTAATTAAGCGGGCATATGTAAGCAAAAACATGTAGCTAGCTAGTAGGCAAAAACAGAGAATTTGTAGTACAAGAAAGTGTGACTCACTCGAAGTTGTAAGGAAGTAGTATATCTTCATTGTATTTGAGGCGCTTCAAGAACTCTAGCATGCTGTCCTCTACCTCTTTTTCATAATATGCATCTAATTTCCATGTGTATTCATTAACGGTGTTTGGGTCAATGAACCCAATGCCATAGCGTCCACCTTTTCTCATTTCATACATCTTCATCCTGCATAATACCACATAATAGAATATAGTGAGGATAATTACACATAATGATTGATCAAAAGGATCACTACAGCTAGCTTGAGACTTAAATTACAGAAATAAATCACTTACAGACAATAGCAACTGACGATAGATTTGTCGAGTGCGTCTTGATTGTATAACTGAAACAGTTCAGAATACTCAACGGCCACAGCTTTCTCATGGTAGTAATCATCCTTCTTGACATACACCATGAGGGACTCTCGATCAGATCTCTTGCTAATGTCCATGTACCATTGATGCAATTCATACATTCTCGTTGGGAGCTTCTTGACATCTTCTGGCTCGACCAAAGGTTGGCCCCGGACAAATTTCCGTTTTATTTCCTCCTCTCTAATCATAGGCATGTACTCGATCTCGAGGAGTTGTCCAACAGTGATCTCGAGTTCTTCAGCCAGCATTATATGCTCCTGGGTTATTACCACATCGCCCACCTCGGGAACGTAAACTGTTTGGCCACAATAATATTGGGCGCGCGTACTGTCACGTGTTGTTGGCGGCACAACAAGCGGGGGGATCGATTGCGCCACCTGTTTTCCCAGCTAGGCAACGGTTTTCCCGCATTTTTTGACAGCTGCTTGTTGTTTGCTCGAGCTCGAGCTCGCCTCCTTTTGTAGACGTTGTCGATATAACTTCCTGATGTGGCTCTCATAGTCTGAGTCAACAGGCTTAGGAGCTGGTGGTTGAGCCATACGAATGAAGTGGTCAACTACTTCCACAGGCACTTTCTCCCTTGGCGGCGGTGGCGGTTTCGGTCCAAAATGGGTGTCGACTTCTACCCGCACTATGGCATTGGTTTGCTCCTCGGTCCTGTCGTAAGCCCTCACAGGAAGACGAGTACTGAGGTTTGGACCATATTTATATCGCTTGCCTCCGCCTGTACTTCCTGTACTATGACCTCGACTCGTACCGCTACGCACCATAGCTGCGGGGTGTCTCTTCTGCGATTGCTGAGGCGGCGGAGACGGCTGACGGGGCTGAGTTGGACGAGGAGGAGTGGCCTGAAGCTGTGCCGGACTTGGAGGAGGAGTGGCCTAAGGTTGTGCCGGACTTGGAGACGGAGTGGACGTCTGACCCTGTGTCGGACTTGGAGGGGGAGTGGCCTGACACTTTGCTAGACTTGGAGGAGGAGGAGTGGCCTCACGCGTTGGTGGACTTGGAGGAGCGGGAGTCTGCTGACTCGGTGGCGGACTTCGACGAGGAGTCGGGTGACGCGGTGTCGGTGGCCTTCGAAAAATGATGCAATCCTTTCTCCATAGGATGATATGATGTTTGGCATCTCCGAGTGTGTGCTCCTCGTCACCTCCAGGAATGTCAAGCTCTAGCCCCGAATATTGGTCCGCCACCTCATCAACCAAGACACGAGCATAGCCCGCTGGATCAGGTTGCAATGGAAGGTTGCCTCGGGGGAATTTGAAAAAGCAACGGCGTCCGCCACCTTCATGGATATGTTCTTCATTTTGAAGTGTAGCTCGCAGTTAGTGGTCTCCGTGATGTCATCCACGGGGTATCTATCCAGCACTACTGCGTCACCCGGGGCGGAACCCACGCTGCTTCTCGGCATGGATGGGGCGGTGGTATCCAATGCTGGATCATCCGCTAGCTGCTGCAGCTGCTGAGACCCCCTTTGCTAGCTAAGTGAGTCGATCTGCTCCTGCTGCCGCTGGAATTTAGCTGCCAATTCCGCTTGACTTGCTTCTAGGCCTTGAAGGCGTTCATAGTCCCGCTTCCTCTGCTCCTCCTCCATCTTCCTCTTCTTGTCCTCCGCAAACTTCTTTCTCGCACGGGTTCTGTAGTCGGCGTTCCAGTCCGAAAACCCTCATACCACGGAATAGCGCCCTTGCCTCGTGTTCTTCCCGGGTGTTCAGGATTTCCCAGGGCACGCGTAAGCTCGTCGTTCTCTCTGTTGGGCTGGAACACCCCCGATCGAGCCTCTTTTATTGCAACAAGTAGCGCATCGTCGGCTCCGTTCAGACATGCCTTCGTCGAAACATTGCCTGTCTTCGGGTCCAACTCCCCCCCATGCGCATAGAACCAAGTCCTGCACCTGGGGGGCCAGCTCTTAGTAACCGGAGTGACACTTGCATCCTCCATCTCTTTCTCAGACTTATCCCACTTAGGCATTGCCACCGCGTAGCCACCTGGCCCCAGCTTATGGAACTTATCCTTTTTTTCGGCATTGGCCTTGTTTATTCTCGACCGTTCCTTAGCTAATTCTGAATCCTTGAATTTCACGAAATCGTCACAATGAGCACTTTGATTCTCTAGTATCCCCTCGAATACTGAAGTCTTCCTTCCTCCCTTGACGTACTTCTCCCACGTCATTCTCTTGTGGTTCTTGAATGCAACCGTCATCTTCCTAAAAGCAGCATCCTTCACTTTCCGCACATCTGCTTCTATGATATTATCTGGTAGGGTGAAATGTTCCATGAGAGTATCCCAAATCAGTTTTTTTATTCTCGTCAACAAAAGTAACATCTAGGCGTGGCTTTGCTAGCTTTCTCCATTCTTGAAGGGAGATCGGGAGTTGGTCCTTCACAAGAACTCCGCACTGACGAACGAACTTGTCCGCAATCTTCTTAGGCGCTAATGGTTCGCCATTAGGTTTGAATGCCTCGATATTGTACTTTACGCCCTCCTTCAACTTTTTGTTCGGGCCTCGTTTCGTCCTTTTGCCTGAAGATTTGCTCGATCCGGATGGCTGAAAGAAGAAAGATCGATTCGTTAATATATCTTCAACTCATTTAAAACATGCAATGATCACCAAATTCCTGCTTATATAAATATATATACCTCGCCGGTGTTTGTTGTTTCAGGATCAACATGTTCTTCGTCGTAGTTCATGACTTCATATTCTCGGTCGTCGCGATCGAATATCATATCACCCTCTCCGATGTTGTTTAGAAATTCGGAGCCGTCAAAATCTTCTTCATTCTGATCATCATCTGGCCCGCGTATGATATCGAACATGGTCTGTTCTCTCTCTCTGTCGGTATTGTCCGCCATAGCTTTTATTTAACTATGCCAAAAGAAATATAAAACAATTTAGTATAATCTCGAATAATAGATATAATCTCGAATACATCGTCTCGAATAATAGATATAATCTCGAATATATCGTCTCGAATAATAGATTTAATCTCGAATACGTCGTCTCGAATAATAGATATAATCTCGTCGAATACATCGTCTCAAATAATATATATAATCTCGAATAAATCATCTCGAATAATAGATATAATATTGAATACATCACTAGCTAGCTAGCATGCTAATAAAGATCGAATACTACAGAGTAATCTAGGCCACTCGCGGTTCCTGAGGTGCGGGCGGTGGACACCCAAAGAGAAGGAACCATCACTGGATCATAGCTCGGGTGATCTCCCCAAAGAACCTGCAAGGTATTGGAGAACCTGACGTCCATAGCAGCCATGTAGCGATGGACGTGCTCGTCCTCCTCCCTGACACGGCGACGTACCACCTCCGGCGGGGCCGGCTCCCTCCGCACCGAAAGTGGCCCACGCGAATGCCACCAAAGGAGATGAGGGTCGACGACGGGACCCGGGGCCGGGTTCCTCACCAAGCGTGGCGCCCCTGAAGGTAGCACCTCCCAGTGCCAGCCCGGCGGAGCCTAGTCCCGGACATGGGTCCTCTGAAGTAGGACGTCGTCGCGAACGGGTCGACGGTGAGGATGCGGGCCGGGCATCGTCGACAACAAATACTATATGCAAATTAAATGTAACACTAATTATGGTATCATTGCATATGTCAAAATTCTATATGCTATTTCATACTAATTAAGCATCTAACACAAAAAACAGAAAAAACAACTTCTATACATCCATTAAAAACAGAAAAACAACATTATATAAAAAAATTCCATACTAATTAAACACTAATTATATCCGGGCTCACTAAAAACACTAAGCATTGCATATGTCAAAATTCTATATGCTATTCCATACTAATTAAACACTAAGCATCTAACACTAAAAACAGAAAAACAGCTTCTATGTGCGTGTGTGTGTGTGTTCATCATGCATGCTTGTGTGTGTATATGGGCTCGGGGGGGGGGGGGGTGCCCATTGTGGCCATCGGGGGCGAGGGAGAGGGGTTAGAGGGGGAGAGCTCACAGCGGGGCGACGGCGACGGCGAGGCGATGGCCCGGGGCGGCGACGGGCCGGGGCGTGACGGGGCGGCGACGCGGGGACGGTGCGACGGGGATGGGCCCGGGGCGGCGACGAAGACGAGGGCGGCGACGGCGACGGGGGCGGCGATGGGGATGACGGCGGCAACGAGGATGGGGGCAGCGACGGCAACGGCGCGCGGCGTAGGACGGGGGCGGCGACGGCGTCGATCGATCGGGAAGAAACAGAGGGAGAATGAAATTTTGCGAAGTGCTGTATATATAGAAGGCACCTTTAGTACTGGTTGGAGCCACCGACCGGTACTAAAGGCCTGTTTTGGCCAGGCCAAGCAGCGGGAAGGGCTACCGGGTGGTGGTTCCAACCGGTACTAAATACCCCCCCCCCTTAGTACTGGTTGGTGCCATGACCCGGTACTAAAGGGGGTGCGCTGCCAGGCGAGGGGCGCAGAAGTTTAGTCCCACCTCGCTAGCCGAAGGGCGCTTACACCTGCTTATAAGCCCCGCCGCCGCTGCTGTCTCGAGCTCCTCTCTAAAGAAGGCCTTCTGGGCCTACCTCTGATACTCTGCCTTGTGGGGCCCATTGGGCTTGCGGGCCTGCATCCTGGCCCAACCACAGGTTGGGTTTCTAGTCATATGCAGGACGCTGTTGCCCGGTAGGTGGGATTTTTTCATTTAGTTTTTTCTTTTCTGCTTTATTTATTTTGTTTTATTTATTTTTAGTTGTTTTTTGCTGTATTTAGAGTTTCTTTGTGAATATTTTTGAAAGTTTTTAGAAACTTTCAGTTAGTGCCGGTAGTTTTTAAATTTGAATAGTTTAAATTTGAATAATCACGTGGCAGTCACGAGACTTTAGGTTCTGGAACTTTTTCTCTGCCATGTTTATTATTCCCTTTATATTCGACGAGAAGCCAGACGGTACCTTAATACTGAGCAGGCTTTCAAAGAAGATTTCCTTCTCTTCTTTGGTAAGAGCGTAGCTTGCATGACCCTGATGTATGCCGTCTTTTCCGTGCATACGTTGCTGATCCTCCCGTGCCTCAGGTGTATCTTTTGTCTTCCCATACACGCCCAAGAAGCCAAGCAGGGTCACACAAAGATTCTTCGTCACGTGCATCACGTCGATTGCGGAGCGGACCTCGAGGTCTTTCCAATAGGGTAGGTCCCAAAATATAGATTTCTTTTTCCACATGGGTGAGCGTCCGTCAGCGTCATTCGGAACAGGTTGTCCACCAGGACCCTTTCCAAAGACCACCTTCAAATCCTTGACCATATCATGTACATCAGCACCAGTACGGTGGCGAGGCTTCGTCCGGTGATCCGCCTCACCTTTGAAATGCTTGGCTTTCTTTCTTACGGGATGCCTGCTCGGAAGAAATCGACGATGTCCCAGGTACACATTCTTATTAGCCAAATATATACTGTCGGTATCGTCCAAACAGTGCGTGCATGCGCGGTATCCCTTGTTTGTCTGTCCTGAAAGGTTACTGAGAGCAGGCCAATCATTGATGGTCACGAACAGCAACGCCTTTAGGTCAAATTCTTCCCCCATGTGCTCATCCCACGCACGTACACCTGTTCCATTCCACAGTTGTAAGAGTTCTTCAACTAATGGCCTTCGGTACACATCAATGTCGTTGCCGGGTTGCCTAGGGCCTTGGATGAGCACTGGCATCATAATGAACTTCCGCTTCATGCACAACCAAGGAGGAAGGTTATACAAACATAGAGTCACAGGCCAGGTGCTATGGTTGCTGCTCTGCTCCCCAAAAGGATTAATGCCATCTGTGCTTAGACCAAACCATACGCTCCTTGCGTCATCTGCAAACTCCTTCCCGTACTTTCTTTCGATTTTTCTCCACTGCGACCCGTCAGCGGGTACTCTCAACTTTCCGTCTTTCTTACGGTCTTCTCTGTGCCATCGCATCGCCTTGGCATGCTCATTGTTTTGGAACAAACGTTTCAACCGTGGTATTATAGGAGCATACCACATCACCTTGGCAGGAATCTTCTTCCTGGGGCGCCGGCCCTCGACATCACCAGGGTCATCGCGGCAGATCTTATAGCGCAATGCACCACATACCGGGCAGGCGTTCATATCCGCGTACTCACCGCGGTAGAGGATGCAATCATTAGGGCATGCATCTATCTTCTGCACCTCTAACCCTAGAGGGCAGACAGCCTTCTTTGCTTCGTACGTACTCTCGGGCAATTTGTTGTCCTTTGGAAGCATATCCTTTATCATTACCAGCAACTTTCCAAATCCCTTGTCAGATACACCATTCTCTGCCTTCCATTGCAGCAATTCCAGTGTGGTGCCCAGCTTTTTCTTGTCACCTACGCAATTCGGGTACAACAATTTTTTGTGATCCTCTAACATGCGCTGCAACTTCTTCTTCTCCAAATCACTTGCGCAGTTTCTCTTTGCATCGGCAATGGCCCGACCTAGATCATGAACGGGCTCATCTGATGCCTCTTCTTCAGCTTCTTCCCGCATTGCCGGCTCAGCTTCTTCCCGCATTACCAGCTCAGCTTCTTCCCCCATTGTTGTATCATCATATTCAGGGAACCCATGGCCAGGATAGCTGTCGTCGTCCTCTTCTTCTTCATTGTCTACCATCATAACCCCTCTTTCTCCGTGCTTGGTCCAAACATTATAATGGGGCATGAAACCGGACTTAAACAGGTGGACGTGAATGGGTCTTGACGTAGAGTAATTGTGACCATTCTTACAACGAGCACATGGACAAGGCATGAAACCATCCGCCCGCTTGTTTGCCTCAGCCGCAAGCAGAAAAGTATGCACGCCCTCAACGAACTGGGGAGAGCATCGGTCATCGTACATCCATTGTCGGCTCATCTTCATTACACAACACCGAATAGACCAAATTAATACAAGTTCATACAATTAATACAAGTTCATACATAAAGTTAATACAACACTTAAATGCAACAAACAAATAACTCTCTAGCTAAAGCACTTAAATGCAACAACAAATATGATCAAGATCGCAACTAGGGTAACAATGGATCCAACAGCATAATGATACCAAGCCTCACTATCGATGGCATATTTTCTAATCTTTCTAATCTTCAAGCGCATTTTCTCCATCTTGATCTTGTGATCATCGACGACATCGGCAACATGCAACTCCAATTCCATCTTCTCCCCCTCAATTCTTTTCAATTTTTCTTTCAAGTACTCGTTTTCTCTTTCAACTAAATTTAACCTCTCGGCAATAGGGTCGGTTGGAATTTCCGGTTCACATACCTCCTAGAAAAAATTTCTATGTCAACTTGATGGGCATAATTTGTCATAAACACGAAATGCAACTAGTTTTAAAAGAGAATATACATACCACATCCGAATCATAACAAGGACTAGGGCCGACGGGGACGGATATCAAAACCATGGCACTATATGTGTAACAAACAACGTACGGGTAAGATAATTATACGAGTAACTATATATCCAAATCACACAAACATCAATTTTTATATAAAATTTCATGAACAAGAGGCTCACCACAAGGTGGTGCCGGCAACAGGACGGTGCGGGCGATCGACGGTGGCTACGATGGAGATTTAGATGGCACTAAGTAAACCACACCTACATATGCAAACTAAGTGTTATTTTTGACCTCAAATTGCATATAAATCAAATACTAGCACATATATATCCTCCCAAATTACTAAACTCACAAATTAATCACTATATAAACCAATGCAAGAGCTAATCTAGCAATGAGAGATGAAAGGACAAAGTTGCTAACCTTTGTGATCATTTTAATGGATGAGGGCCTTCAAATCTTGACAAATTTTGGGCAAATTTTGTGATGAACTCGAGAGGAAGAAGGGAAGAACAGAGGAGAGGGAGAGGGGAAAGGGGGAAGAACAGAGTGCTGGTGGACGAAGGGTTTATATAGGACGACATTTAGTACCGGTTCGTGGCACGAACCGATACTAAAGGGGCTGGAGGGGCCCCATTCTGACAACATCCTTCCACCACTCTCATTAGTACCAGTTTGTGGCACGAACCGGTGCTAAAGGTTCGCCACGAACCGGTACTAATGATGGAGGCCCGGCTAGCCGTTGGAACCGGCACTAATGTATACATTAGTGCCGGCTCAAATACAAACCGGCACTAATGTGCTTCACGTTTGACCCTTTTTCTACTAGTGGCCTGATGTTGCAACTCTTACACCCGAGGGCAAAGAACACACTAATGGGCTTAAAAAGGTTATGGCGACACGTAAATAATATACCCCTAATAAGTCACCATTTCTTAAGCCATGATATTAAACACGGAGAAACATATGTTAGCTTTAACGTGCTAAATTCAGATCCTAATACAAATTAATAGCATTCATATTAAGAATTATGAAAAAGTGGACAACATTTCCTTTATAGCAAATGGAACATTTTTTTTAATTCACAGTGTTGAATCTAAATTTGAGCTATATAATTTTAATCTAAATGTAGAACTAAAAATGAATTGATTTAGTTGATAGTTGATTAGCAAAAGAGTGGCATACATTTTTGTTATTTTAAAAAGTGGGTACACGACTGTTTCAGAAAAAAGTTGATACGTCAAAATTGCTGCATTAGTTGTTACAAAAATAAATTATATCTAATATATTATTGTTGTCCCTAACGACAACAAGAGACCACTTAAGGTTGCATGACACCGCGCAAGCCTAGAGACTAGACAATTCAACTTGAGTGTAATGCCAACGGCCTTTGAAATGCCACACATGTGAACTGAGGTGCGAGTTGGGTTCCCCATGGGGCCACGTGTTGAGATGTGGAAGGTCGGGAGGCAGTAGAGAATATCTGAAGGACATCGAGATGCGACCAGGGTAATGAACGGTGTCACCGATTAGCAGAGGTGGTGGCTGAAACTAGAGGCTACAACGGAGAATTTTGGATATAGGAGAGAAGGGCGGGAGTGATCGATTGAGAGAAAATGCGTGAAAGAGGGAAGTATGGACGGCATGCGTACGTTTCATCACACCGATAGTTGGAGCATCCTTGGCAACCAGCCCTCATCCACTAACAATTGGTAAAACCAATGCATTAGTAGAGGAGCGACCAAAACACTACATCTACCTGCATATACAGAAGAAGACACGAGAGGCCAGAGCTCAATGGGATGCGTAATTCTAGTGACCATAGTAAAGGCGAAGATTTAATCGTACCAAAAGAGTGATTATTTCGCCAATGGTCTTAAAAACAATCATCATACTATTTTGGAAGATATCTCCAATATACATATGGAGTAGGAGTAATGGTGTGGCGATTAACATATGGTTCATTGACACCCTCATTATATATATCCTCATACTTGTTATGTGTGTATGATCGAAGATAGAACCAACTTAAGATTCATGAGGTTTTATTTGTTGCAATGGGATCAACATGTGTGTATGTGCCTGTGACCTTCCACATATTTCTTTCCCCTCTCACAAGGCAACCAAGGAAAAGCCTTCATCCCCTTGATCACCGGCAGTGAGCCAATGGATTCATCTACCCTATGGAACTGTCAATTATCAACTATATATCACAACGTCCACGAGAGCGATCTAGTCTTTATAAGAATCACCACCGTGTTGTCCTAAGTACAATTAAGGACTGGGCCATATGTGAATTTTTTTTACTTCTGCTCGAAACCTTACAATCCAGCAAGCTAGCTAACATTGTGTTGTTTAGCTTGCGTTATTCATAGGTATTTTGCTTGCACGAATATACGAGTATATCGCAGGCAAGGTTATCCACACCCCTGCTAGTATTTTCACAACCCATGCTTACTTTCGTATGGCAGAATTGGGTTGTCCACAATATGCTCAACATTCTAATGGGTTTACCAAACCTATTACGAGGGTTGGACGTTCAAAATTTCTACTGCTTTCAATGAGCCGATGTCTCTTGAGAAAAATTACTAACAGGCTTTCTAAAAGCATATGATTTCATTTGTACAAATTATGACTACTTCATAGGGACTAATTTTGGTGGGCATCCAAGAATGTACAAATGAACATCCGAAATCACATAGGTGGACTCGCATGAATTTTGGGGAATTTTATCCTTACTCATGTGGCTGCATACAACTGTAGGCCTTAAAAGCAAGCCAACAAAGAGAGACATGCACGCCGGACTAAGCATAACTTAGATGGTTAGGTTTCTTGGGCTGGAACCAGCCCACCAGTGGCAGCACCATTCCAGATGCGTGTGTGAGTGTGCCACAAGGTGTGTGTATGTGCATGTGTTGGTAGTCATGTCAGTGGGGCCAGTTAGTTAGTGGATCACGGGAGGCATTGGCGCGATTGTTGCGGTCTTGCCATGAGCTGTGCGTGTATGTGTGCATGGTAGCGTGGCTAGAGCGGGCCGATCGGGTGTCCGGTTGGGTAGGGGGCGTGGGGTTCGTTTACTAGCGTCGGCCCAGGTATAAAGCCCCCTGGACGATAGCTATAACTGGATGGTGTCGAGTTCATGCACGGAAAAAAAGATCGCCATTGTTGTGGCGGGCATCCGTGCACCGGAAAATCCACCGTGTCCAGTCCCTTCTTCTTGGTTGGTGCCAGAGAGCGGGAGGGTGACCAGAGTAGATAGCTAGGGAGAGCTATCGCAAGGTTTTGCGCCAACGTTTGGCATCAGAGCGAGGTTTCGGGGGATGTGCACCGGTGATGTCTCTCTTCCCGCACGGCGCCGGCGGAGGAAGCTTGATGACATTGCTCCTCCTGTAGCTGACAACGGTGAAGTACACCTCCTGGGCAATCAAGCAGGAGGCTATCCTTGATGCCCAGGGGCTGTGGTGCATGGTTGCGCAGGCGGAGGGCATGGCGATCAATGCCGAGAAGAACAAGGTGGCGAGGGCGATGCTCCTGGGCGCGTTGTCGGAGGATATTTTGATGTGGGACAACTCCAAGACCAGGTTTGGCTGAACCGATCGGGAGAGGGCGGCGCGGCTCGCGACGCTATGCGGCGAATTCGACCGCATATGCATGGACGACGGCGACGAGCTGGATGCGTATGCCGAGAAGGTCGGCAGCATGGCAGCGAGGTACGCCGGCCTCGGGGCAATGCTTGACGACACAGTGATGGTCAAGAAGCTGCTCGACACCATGCTGGATTGGTTGTATGCCGCGTTGGCCGGCATTGAGCACTTATACGATGTCGAGGATGTTGTGGAATGTAGTAATTTTAAAAAATTACCTACGCACACGCAAGATCATGGTGATAAATAGCGACGAGAGGGGAGAGTGTGATCTACGTACCCTTGTAGACCGACAGCGGAAGCATTAGCACAACGTGGTTGATGTAGTCGTACGTCTTCACGGTCCGACCGATCCAAGCACCGAAACTACGGCACATTCGAGTTCTAGCACACGTTCAGCTCGATGACGATCCCCGGACTCCGATCCAGCAAAGTGTCGGGGAAGAGTTCCGTCAGCACGACGGCGTGGTGACGATCTTGATGTACTAATGTCGCAGGGCTTCGCCTAAGCACTGCTACAATATTATCAAGGACTATGGTGGATGGGGGCACCGCACACGGCTAAGAATATGATCACGTGGATCAACTTGTGTCTCTCTGGGGTGCCCCTGCCCCCGTATATAAAGGAGCAAGGGGGAGGCCGGCCGCCCCTTGTGGGGCGCCAAGGAGGAGTAGGATTCCTACTCCTAGTTGGAGTAGGTTTCCACCTTTCCTAGTCCAACTAGGAGAAGGGGGGAAAGTGGGGAAGAGGGGAAGGAAGGGAGAGAGGGCCCGCGCCCCAAACCCCTTGTCCAATTCGGACTGGGCTTGGTTGGGGCGCGCGCCACCTCCTGGTCCTTCCCACTAAGGCCCATTAAGGCCCATTGCTTCTTCCTCGTATTCCCGTAACTCCCCGGTACCTCCGAAAATACCCGAACCACTAGGAACCTTTCCGATGTCCGAATATAGTCGTCCAATATATCGATCTTTACGTCTCGACCATTTCGAGACTCCTCGAAATGACCCCGATCTCATCCGGGACTCCGAACTCCTTCGGTACATCAAAATTCATAAACTCATAATATAACTGTCATCGAAACCTTAAGCGTGCGGACCCTACGGGTTCGAGAACAATGTAGACATGACCGAGACACGTCTCCGATCAATAACCAATAGCGGGACCTGGATGCTCATATTGGCTCCTACATATTCTACGAAGATCTTTATTGGTCAGACCGCATAACAACATACGTTGTTCCCTTTGTCATCGGTATGTTACTTGCTCGAGATTCGATCGTCGGTATCTCAATACCCAGTTCAATCTCATTACCGACAAGTCTCTTTACTCGTTCTGTAATACATTATCTCGCAACTAACTCATTAGTTGTAATGCTTGCAAGGCTTAAGTGATGTGCATTACCGAGAGGGCCCAGAGATACCTCTCCGACAATCGGAGTGACAAATCCTAATCTCGAAATACGCCAACCCAACATGTACCTTTGGAGACACCTGTAGAGCTCCTTTATAATCACCCAGTTACGTTGTGACGTTTGGTAGCACACAAAGTGTTCCTTCTGGCAAACGGGAGTTGCATAATCTCATAGTCATAGGAACATGTATAAGTCATGAAGAAAGCAATAGCAACATACTAAACGATCGGGTGCTAAGCTAATGGAATGGGTCATGTCAATCAGATCATTCACCTAATGATGTGATCTCGTTAATCAAATAACCACTCACTAGTAGAAAAAGGGGCTATGGTCCAGGCCACCTCAGCCCATTAGTCCCGGTTCAGTCTTGAACCGAGACCAATGTGGGCATTGGTCCCGGTTCGTGAGCCCAGGGGGCCGGCCGGGCCACGTGGGCCATTGGTCCCAGTTCGTCTGGACCTTTTGGTCCCGGTTGGTGGGACGAACCGGGACCAAAGGGCCTCCCTCCTGGCCCACCACCATTGGTCCCGGTTGGTGGCATGAACCGGGACCAAAGGCTCCCCTTTAGTCCCGGTTCATGCCACGAACCGAGACCAATGAATTGCCTATATATACCCCCTCGCGCAAGAGCAGAGCACAGTGCTCTGTTTTTTCTGGCCGAGGGGGAGAGGCCTTTGTGGTGCTCTAGCTCACCTCCTATGCACATGAGGTGTTCGATGGAATGCCCGAGCCACACTACTTAAGCTTTCTCCTCTCGAAGCTCGACCTCCAAGCTCCATTTTCCTCGAGATTTGTCTAGATTTAGCGGTCCGTCACGCCCCGTCCCCGTCTTCACCGCCGTCGATCACCCGTGCGGATCTCATCACCGACACCACCGTGGTGAGCCTCTTATTCTTATCTTCTTTCTGAAAGGAAAAATATTCTTACTTGTATGTTTAGATAGATACTTGTATCATTTTCTTACATTTATTATTGCATCTTATATAGTGCGATGGTTTTGGTATCCGCCCCCGCCGGCCCTCGTTCTGTCTATGATTCAGATTTGGTATGTATATTATCTTTATAACTATTGGTTCATTTATTGTTTATGAAAATTATGCCGACCAACGTGACATAGATTTTATTTATCTAGGATGTATGTGAATCGGAAATGCCAACCGACCTTGTCGAGAGGTTAAATTTAGTTGAAGAAGAAAACAATTTGTTGAAGGAAAAAATAAAAAAAATTGAGGAGGAGAAGATGATATTGGAGTTGCATGTTGCGGATGTCGTCGATGATCACAAGATCAAGATGGATGCAATGCGCTTGAAGATTAGAAAGATTAGAAAATATGCCATTCATACCGAGGCTTGGTATCATTATGCCGTTGGATCAATTGTTACCTTGGTTGCGATTATGATCGCATTTGTTTTCGCATTGAAATGTTTTACATAGTTTCAATGTATGGTTTAATTAATTAGATGCTCTGGAGAGCTATATGTTGTTAGATGAGAACTATGTATGTACTTTGGTTTTAATGTGATGATGAACTTCTATTAATTTGGACACTTAATTATATATAATGCACGCAGATGAACCGGCAATGGATGTACGGTGACAGACACACCCGCGAGTACATTAAGGGCGTGCATGAGTTTCTCGATGCGGCTGAGGCAAACAAGAAGAATGGTTTTATGTGTTGTCCATGCACTGAATGTGGGAATACGAGGTCTTACTCTAACCAGAAAATCCTTCACTCCCACCTGCTTTACAAGGGTTTCATGCCACACTATAATGTTTGGACGAGGCACGGGGAAATAGGGGTTATGATGGAAGACGGCGAAGAAGAAGAGTACGATGACAACTATGTGCCCCCTGAATACGGTGATGCTGCAACGGGGGGAGCTGGTGAAGATCAAGAGGAACCAGACAATGTGCCCAATGATGCTGCCACGGGTGAAGCTGCTGAAGATCAAGAGGAACCAGACGATGTGCCCGATGATGATGATCTCCGCCGGGTCATTGTCGATGCAAGGACGCAATGCATTAGTCAAAAGGAGAAGCTGAAGTTCGATCGCATGTTAGAGGATCACAAAAAAGGGTTATACCCCAATTGCGAAGATGGCAACACAAAGCTCGGTACCGTACTGGAATTGCTGCAGTGGAAGGCAGAGAATGCTGTGGCTGACAAAGGATTTGAGAAGCTACTGAAAATATTGAAGAAGAAGCTTCCAAAGGATAACGAATTGCCCGACAGTACATATGCAGCAAAGAAGGTCGTATGCCCTCTAGGATTGGAGGTGGAGAAGATACATGCATGCCCTAATGACTGCATCCTCTACCGCGGTGCATACAAGGATCTGAACGCATGCCCGGTATGCGGTGCGCTGCGGTATAAGATCAGACGAGATGACCCCGGTGATGTTGACGGCGAGCCCCTCAGGAAGAGGGTCCCTGCAAAGGTGATGTGGTATGCTCCTATAATACCACGATTGAAACGTCTGTTCAGAAACGAAGAGCATGCCAAGTTGATGCGATGGCACAGTGAGAACCGAAAGAAAGATGGGAAGTTGAGAGCACCCGCTGACGGGTCGCAGTGGAGAAAAATCGAGAGAAAGTACTGGGATGAGTTTGCAAAGGACCCAAGGAATGTATGGTTTGCTTTAAGCGCGGATGGCATTAATCCTTTCGGGGAGCAGAGCAGTAATCACAGCACCTGGCCCGTGACTCTATGTATGTATAACCTTCCTCCTTGGATGTGCATGAAGCGGAAGTTCATTATGATGCCAGTTCTCATCCAAGGCCCTAAGCAACCCGGCAACGAAATTGATGTGTACGTAAGGCCATTAGTTGAAGAACTTTTACAGCTGTGGAATGGAGACGGTGTACGTACGTGGGATGAGCACAGACAGGAGGAATTTAACCTTAAGGCGTTGCTGTTCGTGACCATCAACGATTGGCCCGCTCTCAGTAACCTTTCAGGACAGACAAACAGAGGATACCACGCATGCACGCACTGTTTAGATGACACTGAAAGTATATACCTGGACAAATGCAGGAAGAATGTGTACCTGGGCCATCGTCGATTTCTTCCAACCAACCATCAATGTCGAAAGAAAGGCAAGCATTTCAAAGGCGAGGCAGATCACCGGAAGAAGCCTGCCATGCGCACCGGTGATCACGTGCTTGCTATGGTCAATGATTTACCCTACGTCATCTTTGGAAACGGTCCCGGTGGACTAGCTGTTCCGAATGACGCTGAGGGACACGCACCCATGTGGAAGAAGAAATCTATATTTTGGGACCTACCCTACTGGAAAGACCTAGAGGTCTGCTCCTCAATCGACGTGATGCACATGACGAAGAACCTCTGCGTGAACCTGCTAGGCTTCTTGGGCGTGTATGGGAAGACAAAAGATACGCCGGAGGCACGGGAGGACCTGCAATGTTTGCACGAAAAAGACGACATGCCTCCGAAGCAGTATAAAGGTCCTGCCAGCTACGCTCTTACGAAAGAAGAGAAAGAAATCTTCTTTGAATGCCTGCTTAGTATGAAGGTCACAACTGGCTTCTCATCGAATATAAAGGGAATAATAAATATGCCAGAGAAAAAGTTTCAGAACCTAAAGTCTCATGACTGCCACATGATTATGACGCAACTGCTTCCGGTTGCATTGAGGGGGCTTTTACCGGAAAACGTCCGATTAGCCATTGTGAAGCTATGTGCATTCCTCAATGCAATCTCTCAGAAGGTGATCGATCCAGAAATGGTACCAAGGCTAAGGAGTGTGGCGCAATGTCTTGTCAGTTTCGAGCTGGTGTTCCCACCATCCTTCTTCAATATCATGACGCACGTCCTAGTTCATCTAGTCGACGAGATTGTCATCCTGGGGCCCGTATTTCTACACAATATGTTCCCCTTTGAGAGGTTCATGGGAGTCCTAAAGAAATATGTCCGTAACCGCGCTAGGCTAGAAGGAAGCATCTCCATGGGCCATCAAACAGAGGATGTTATCGGGTTTTGTGTTGACTTCATTCCTGGCCTTAACAAGATAGGTCTCCCTAAATCGCGGTATGAGGGGAGACTGACTGGAAAAGGCACTCTTGGAAGAGACTCAATAATATGCAGGGACGGATATTCTTGGTCTCAAGCACACTACACAGTTCTACAGAACTCTACCTTGGTGACCCCGTATGTCGATGAACACAAGAACGGTCTGCGCTCCAAACACCCGGAGCAATGCGACGACTGGATTACATGTGAACACATCAGGACTTTCAGCAGTTGGTTGGAAACACGTCTCAGAGGTGACAACACTGTTTGTAATGAGTTGTACTTGTTGTCCAGGGGACCATCTTTGACTGTATTGACTTACAAAGGATACGGGATAAATGGGAATACATTTTACACGATCGCCCAAGATCAAAAGAGCACCAACCAAAACAGCGGTGTCCGCTTTGATGCAGCAACCGAGAGCGGAAAGGACACATATTATGGTTACATAGTGGACATCTGGGAACTTGACTACGGACCTGATTTTAAGGTCCCTTTGTTTAAGTGCAAATGGGTCATTCTGTTTGGCGGCGGCGTACAGGTAGACCCACAGTACGAAATGACAACAGTGGATCTGAAAAATCTTGGGTACACTGACGAACCGTTCGTCCTAGCCAATGATGTGGCACAGGTTATCTATGTGAAGGACATGTCTACCAAACCGAGAAAAAGAAAAGATAAGGAAGCGAATACATCATACGATGAGCCAAAGCGCCACATAGTTCTTTCAGGAAAAAGGGACATCCTGGGAGTGGACGGCAAGACAGACATGTCTGAAGATTATGAAAAGTTTCATGAAATTCCTCCCTTCAATGTCAAGGCTGACCCAAGCATCCTGATAAACAATGAAGATTATCCATGGTTACGGCGCAATAAGAAAATGACACAAGCGAAGAAAAAGTGAAGACTTTCTCCCGCAACTATTATGATGATACCATGCCAACTTTGTAACAGATGATCTTTCGTCCGAAACTCTGATACTTCGAAAGAGATTGTTCGTTTTGTACACGAAGTGCATCCAGTTTTTTCCGTAACCATCTCAACTTTGTTGCACATGCTATGTGGGTGAAATGATGATACCATGCCAACTTTCAACCTTTTCGGAGTTCATTTGAAATGCTTTTCAATTTCAGGGTCTTATAGCTCAAAAAAATCAATAAATCCATGAAAAATAACAAATGAAGTCAGAAGGGGTTGAAAATTGATGATGTGTCTTTGAATGGTGCATTTTGAACACAGAAAAAATATGGAGTTCAAATAAGTTCAAGAAAATGAAATCCCTTTGTAACAAATGATCTTTCGTCCGAAACCCTGATACTTCGAAAGAGATTGTCCGTTTTGTACACGAAGTGCATCCAGTTTTTGCCGTAACCATCTCAACTTTGTTGCACATGCTATGTGGGTGAAATGATAATACCATGCCAACTTTCAACCTTTTCGGAGTCCATTTGAAATGCTTTTCAATTTCAGGGTCTTGTAGCTCAAAAAAATCAATAAATCCATGAAAAATAACAAATGAAGTCAGAAAGGGTTGAAAATTGATGATGTGTCTTTGAATGGTGCATTTTGAACACAGAAAAAATATGGAGTTCAAATAAGTTCAAGAAAATGAAATCCCTTTGTAACAAATGATCTTTCGTCCGAAACCCTGATACTTCGAAAGAGATTGTCCGTTTTGTACACGAAGTGCATCCAGTTTTTGCCATAACCATCTCAACTTTGTTGCACATGCTATGTGGGTGAAATGATGATACCATGCCAACTTTCAACCTTTTCGGAGTTCATTTGAAATGCTTTTCAATTTCAGGGTCTTATAGCTCAAAAAAATCAATAAATGCATGAAAAATAACAAATGAAGTCAGAAAGGGTTGAAAATTGATGATGTGTCTTTGAATGGTGCATTTTGAACACAGAAAAAATATGGAGTTCAAATAAGTTTAAGAAAATGAAATCCCTTTGTAACAGATGATCTAACTTCATACTAAAAAAATATGGTGCATTTTAAAACTATAAGTATTTAGTACAAATAAAAAAATTAAATTATAAGTAAAATAAAACTATAAGTATCACTAAAAAACTGTAAGTAATTAAACTAAAATAAAACTATAATATTCTTCAAATTTTTAAAAATTCAAATTTAAACTATTTAAAATTTAAAACTAATGGCACTAACAGAAAGTTTATAATTTTTGTGACCTAAAAGCAAAAAGAAATCACTAAAAAACTGTAAGTATTTAGTTTTAAGTAGAAATAAAAAATAAATAGAAAAAAATTCTAATTTTATAGTAAAGTTATTCATAAACTAGTGATTCACACAAATTTTTAAAAATCCAAATTTAAACTATTTAAAATTTAAAACTAATGGCACTAATAGAAAGTTTATAATTTTTGTGACCTAAAAGCAAAAAATAAAAAACCAAAAAAAAATGTAGAAAAAAAAAGAAAAAAAAATGCCACCTACTGGGCCTCCACGGCCTGAATACGACTAGAAACCCTACATGGGCCAGGATTCAGGCCCGCAGCAGGCGCAGTAGGCCCGCAGGCATTGCAATGACAAGTTAGGCCCGAAAGCCTGCAGTTGAGAGGAGCTCAGGAGGGTGGGCGCAGCAGCGCTTATAAACCACTCCAGAGCCCTCTCAACTAGCGATGTGGGACTAAAATTTTGGACCCGGGGCGCACAAGGGCATTGGTCCCGGTTGGTGGCACCAACCGGGACTAAAGGTGGCATTGGTCACGGTTCGTGGCACCAACCGTGACCAATGCCCCCCTTTAGTCCCGGTTGGTGCCACCAACCGGGAGGCCACGAACCGTGACCAATGCCCCCCTTTAGTCCTGGTTGGTGCCACCAACCGGGACCAAAGGCCGCCGCTTCCCGCCCTTTGGGCTGCCGAAAATTGGCCTTTGGTCCCGGTTCGTGGCACCAACCGGGACTAAAGGGTGCATTAGTCCCGGGTCGTAGCACCAACCGGGACCAATGCTTTTGGTATATAAGCTGGACTTGTGAAATTCTCGATTCAGTTCGATCGATCTCCTCGTCCTCTCCTCCAACGACGCCGCCAGGCTCGTCGCCGCCGAGCCCTCCATGAGCCCGCGCCGTCCTCGTCGCCGGCCGCCCGTCCACCGCCCCCGAGCACCCACTGCGCCCCCGAGCCCGTCCGCCGCCGCCGAGCGCGCCCCGCCGTCGCCCTCGCCCTCGCCGACCCCGAACCCGTCCTCATCGCCGTCGCCCCCGACGCCGGCCGCCCCGAGCACCCCCTGCGCCCCCGAGCACCCCCTGCGTCCCCGAGCACCCCCTGCGCCCCCGAGCCTGTCCGCCGCCGCCGAGCGCGCCCCGTCGTCGCCCTGCCCTCGCCGACCCCGAGCCCGTCCTCGTCGCCGTCGCCCCCGACGCCGGCCGCCCGCGTCTCCTCCCCGACACCTACGGGAGAGGTAGCTACCGCCTCCTACCCCCTTCCTTCCTTCCCTGCTCCTGAATTTGCAGATGTATGTATGTATGTATGTATGATGAATTTTGATATTTGTTCATATATATATACTATAGATGTATGTATGTATGATGAATTTTGATATTTTTTGTTCATATATATTGTTCATATATACTGTAGATGTATATATGATGAATTTTGATATTTTTTTGTTCATATATACTGTTCATATATACTGTAGATGTATGTATGATGAATTTTGATCTTTTTTTGTTCATATATAATGTAGATGTATATGTATGTATGGAATGATATCGATGGATGTATGTATATAGAACATTCGTAGAAAATATAATGAGAGAAAGAAGAGGATAAAAAAGAAGAGGAATAAGAAAAGAAAAAAGAGGAGAAGAAAGAATAGAGGAGACTTCTCCTCTATTCTTTCTTCTCCTCTTTTTTTTCTTCTTCTTCCTCTTTTTTTATCGGGAACGAGGGTCGTCGAGGGTCGCCGAGCGGTAGAGGAAGAAGAGGATAAAATAGAAGAGGAAGAAAAAAAAAGAGGGGTCGACGGTCGCCTAGGGGTCGAGGGTCGAGAGGGGGTCTAGGGTCGCCGAGAGGGGAGAGGAAGACGAGGAGAAATAAATAAGAAGAAGAAAAAAGAAGAAAAAAAAGAGGAGAAGAAGAAAGGAATAGAGGAGAAAAGAGAAAAATAGAATTCTATTTTTCTCTTTTCTCCTCTATTCCTTTCTTCTTCTCCTCTTTTTTTCTTCTTTTTTTTCTTCGACACGTGGGGAGGGGGGGTCGAGAACGCCGGACATTCATGAGAGAGGCGAGGAAAGAATAGAGGAGACTTCTCCTCTATTCTTTCTTCTCTTCTTTTTTTTCTTCTTCTTCTTCCTCTTTATTTTATCGGGAACGAGGGTCGTCGAGAGGGCCGCCGAGTGGTAGAGGAGAAACCCTAAATAGAAAGTATCGTCGGTGTGAGATACATGTACCGTCGGTGTCGAACATTACATCCACATCCCACAAGTGGCGCGGGCTTCGACGCCCACATCACTTGTGGGACGTGGATGTAGTGTCCGACACCGAAGGCCACATGTATCTCACACCCACGATACTTGCTAGCTATTTAGGGTTTCCTTTGACACTAGGCAACCTCCCGACCCCTCGGCGATCCTCTCGAACATGAGGAAGAAGAGGGTCGTCTAGGGTTCGAGGGTTCGAGGGTTCTTCTCCTCTATTCTTTCTTCTCTTTTTTTTTCTTCTTCCTCTTTATTTTATCGGGAATGAGGGTCGTCGAGAGGGCCGCCGAGTGGTAGAGGAGAAACCCTAAATAGAAAGTATCGTCGGTGTGAGATACATGTACCGTCGGTGTCGGACACTAAATCCACATCCCACAAGTGGCGCGGGTTTCGACGCCCACGTCACTTGTGGGACGTGGATGTAGTGTCCGACACCGCGGGCCACATGTATCTCACACCCACAATACTTGCTAGCTATTTAGGGTTTCCTTTGACACTAGGCAACCTCCCGACCCCTCGGCGATCCTCTCGAACATGAGAGGAAGAAGAGGGTCGTCTAGGGTTCGAGGGTTCTTCTCCTCTATTCTTTCTTCTCTTTTTTTCTTCTTCTTCTTCCTCTTTATTTTATCGGGAACGAGGGTCGTCGAGAGGGCCACCGAGTGGTAAAGGAGAAACCCTAAATAGAAAGTATCGTCGGTGTGAGATACATGTACCGTTGGTGTCGGACACTAAATCCACATCCCACAAGTGGCGCGGGTTTCGACGCCCACGTCACTTGTGGGACGTGGATGTAGTGTCCGACACCGAAGGCCACATGTATCTCACACCCACGATACTTGCTAGCTATTTAGGGTTTCCTCTACCGAAAAGAAGAGGAGAAATAAATAAGAAGAAGAAAACAGAAGAAAAAGAAGAGGAGAAGAAGAAAGGAATAGTTTTCTCTTCTTCTCCACTATTCCTTTCTTCTTCTCCTCTTTTGTTTTCCTAGTGTCAAAGTATTGAAGAAATCCATGCCTTCATCATTAGCCGGAAGTAACCAGGGCATGATGGTACGAAGTTCTGCAAAGTTGTTCTGGAATGGAGTCCCGGATAGAATAATCCGCCTTTTGGTACGAATTCAGCAAAGGCCTTCCAAATAGCGATATTCGGAAGGCTCTTGCTGAACTTTGTACCAAAAGGCGAATTATCCTATCTGGGACTCCGTCCAGAACAACTTTGAAGAGCTTCCTACCATCATGCACATGTTACTTTCGCCTAATGATGAAGACATGGTTTTGTTGAATCCTTTGACACTAGGCAACCTCCCGACCCCAAGGCGATCCTCTCGAACATGAGAGGAAGAAGAGGATAAAAAAAGAAGAGGAAGAAGAAGAAAAAAGAGGAGAAGAAAGAATAGAGGAGTTCTACTCCTCTATTCTTTCTTCTCCTCTTTTTTCTTCTTCTTCCTCTTTTTTTATCGGGAACGAGGGTCATCGAGGGACATATATAGATGTAGTGTCGTCGTTGTCGATATATACCCCCTCCCGATAGCTTACTATGATTAGGTAGCTAGTTCTATGTTTGGCACTAATATATCCATCTGTCATGTTTGAATAATAATTGCCATGTTGTAAATATTTGTAGAAACTATGGACACCGCCCTAGACGAAGCAAGAAAAGAAGCATTGTTGAGGGAGATAATCGCAGAAGGAAGTGATGTCGTCTCGTACTATCTCAACGATATCATCGATGGTCCGGAAGGAGAGGGTGAACAAGCTGGCTACGGTGACCTAATGCCGGTGCAAGAAGAAGAACATGAGGACGGCGCCGGTGACCCAATGCCGGTGCAAGAAGGAGAAAGTGATGACGGCTCCGGTGACCGAACCGAGTCCGGCCAGGTATATATATTAGTTAAGCCTATGCTGACTAGCTGATTGATGCATTCATTGTTTTGGTATGTACACATATTAATTAAGTCTTTGTTCTTTTTTCTAGCCCTCCGGATCGAGCACAACTTCGGTAAAGAGACGAGGCCCGAAGAAAAAGTTGAGCTCGGATGAAAAGCTTGAGATCACAGCAATCGCGCCCGACGGCCAACCTATTGAACCCCTCCGGACAAAGAGGGCATTTGTTGCTCAGTGCGGGGTTCTGGTTAGGGACAAGATCCCGATAAGCATCCAGCAATGGTTTAAGCCGGCTAAAGAAGACCCTGAGGTGTCTTATGTCAATGATATGCAGAAAAATGATCTTTGGACTGAGCTGAAGTCAAATTTCACCCTACCGCCAGAGGATAATCCAGAGAACCGAATTAAAGAGAAATTAATCAAGTCTTTTGCTCTGAAGAGGATGGCAGATCTATTCAGGAGGTGGAAGAAAGAGCTCAATAGGTTTGTCGATAAAAAAGAGACACCAGAACTTAAGGGCAGATATGAGAAGATCAGAGATCACTGGCCCGCATTTGTGGCCTACAAGACATCGGAAAAGAGTAAGAAGATGTCGGCGACAAACAAGCAGAATGCCGCGAAGAAGAAGCTTCACCATCGCACGGGGTCAGGTGGCTACCTCGTAGCCCGGCCTAAGTGGTCCAAGGTTGAGAATGATCTGCTTCATAAAGGGATCAGACCAGAGACATATAACTGGCCAGACCGTTGCCGGACTTGGTTCTTCGGGGCTGGCGGAACCTTGGACCCTGAAACAAGGGGATGCATTTGGACGAACGAACAAATGGACATACCAGTCAGTAGGCTTAAGCACTATATCGACGCAGCGCAGGAAGGGACGTTCTTTCCAGACAGAGAGCACGACGAGCTCACAATGGCCCTCGGGAATCCTGAGCACCCTGGACGGACACGAGGCACGCCAGGCTCCATTCCATGGAATGTTGGGTTTCCGGACGCAGGCGGTTACAAATCCCATGAGAGGAGGAAAAAAGTGCAGCAGACCGAACTGCAGGCGCTGCACGCAAGGGTACAAGCGATAGAGGAACGAGAAGCAAATCGCAGCAAACGTACTGCCGAAGCCTCCCCCGAAGCTACCCCGCCATCTCAGCGCAGAAGCAGCGTGGCTTCCACCGAGCAGCTTCAGCTGCAGCATGCCTTGACGGGTCCTGCCAGCTATCTTGTGGATGCTATAACGGAGTCTCAAAATTGCCACCTTATGACGCAATGGATGAATTTGAAGGTCAAGGCGGCTGTTGGCTCTGTTTATCCTACTGAACCCGGCGCAACTTTTCACTGCATGCCGATTCCAGAAGGATATGCTAGGGTGATGGTGGATGAGATAACGGAGGGATTTGAGGACCTCCAGCTTGACCACCCTACCGGTGAAGGGGAGACTCGGCTGGGGTCTGCTCTGAAGACTCCATGCCTATGGCGGAAGGACCTCATCAACCTTCCGAACTGGACGCCTCCGCCTCCTCCTCCTCCTCCGGCGAGTCAGGGCACTCCTCCTCCTCCACCGCCTCCTCCTCCGGCGAGTGACGATCAGGGCCCTCGGCCGGCTCCTTCTCCGGCGCGTGGCGGCACTCCGCCTCCGTCTCCGCCTGCGCCGATGCGCCCGAGCAGCCAACCTCCTCCTTCTCCGCCTCGTCAGCAAGGGCAGAAGAGACCTGCCGCCGCTCCAGCTGCTCCGGCGGGTCGTAGTCCTTCTCCTCCGCCTCTTAAGCAAGTAAAGAAGACAACGGCTTCGTCTGCTCGGTCGGCGTCTAGCAGTACAACCAGAGGCGGGAGGACATATAGATTCGGTCCTTCTCTGAAGACTCCAGAGAAGTTACCATACGAGAGGACCCAGGAGGAGAACGCCGAGATCGCGCGAGAAGAAGTGAGGAAATTCTTTGAAGGGGTGAAAGCAAAGCAACATCCACCTCCGGAGGAGAAGGTAGATGGGGTGAAAGTGAAGCGCACTCTGGCTGCCCTGACAAACCCACCAAAGTCTGATCCGCCGAAAGGAAACTATGACCGCATTATTGGAAAGGAATTTGCCGAAGCGGAGCGGTCGGGAACTACTGTCAGTGATGAAAGGCTGAAAAAACGACGAGCTGGGAAACAAATTGCCCAGCTCGGCAAACAAGCGAAGCAATCATGCCCCCCGCTCAAGGTGCCTAGCCACAACGTCGCTAATGACCGGAGGATGGTGCCCGGTTATAATAATCTTGCAGATTACCTGCCCGACGAAGTACATTATGAACCCATGGACATGCGGATGCAAAGATACGAGTACGGGAAGCCTCTCGTCAAAGATGAAAGATCTCTATCAACGATGATGCGAAGATTGCATGATTGGTACTTGAAAATCTGCAGAGACTCTGGGGGGAGGAGTACTTTGTATGTGAGAGTTAAAAAGGAGCATGACCTCGTTGGAATTGATCTGTTGCCTGTTCCATTTGAGGAGTTCTATCAGTTTTTCAATCAATTGGCCCTCGATAAAACAACGATCGCCTGCTACTGTCTGTAAGTAGTACTACTTCTGTCATTAAGTTTCTCTATATAGCTTAGCTCTTTCATTGCATGTATTTATAATCATCCTCACTATATTATGCAGATTGAAGATCGTCGAATTGAAGAAAAGACAAGTCGGTGATATTGGGTTCATTAACACATATCTCATAGATGCAACTGAGGTTAAACTTCATGCCGCAGCTACCGAGGCCAACATGCTACAATCGTTCGTAATAAATCAAAACAAAGATATAATACTCTTTCCTTACAACTTCAAGTGAGTGTTACTGTCTTGTGCATATTCGGTTTCCCTTATATATTAGTCAAGGTTATAGTAATGTAATTCATGAGTTATGCATGCGTGTGCAGTTTCCACTATATTCTCCTAGAGATTAAGCTTGAGCAGGGACTAGTAACTGTCTTAGACTCAAGACGAAAAGATCCCCAGGACTATGCAGACATGACTGAAATCCTCAAGAAGTAAGTTAAATCGATCATTATCCACCATATCAGCAACTTTGTTCATTTCCTGATATCAAGTAATTGTTTTCTTTGTCCGGCAGGGTTTGGAGAAAATTCACCAAAAAAGTTCCGGGACTGCCGAAGGAGCTGGAATTTAGACACCCAAAAGTAAGTACTATAATAGCATGTTCCGCGCATCTCCTAGTGATTCAAGCGCTAGTTTCATCAATACCATTTAGCATTCTTGCTTATCAGTTTGATTGACCTCTATTTCTTGTAAAGTGGTTGTGGCAGGAACAAGGGAATGATTTCTGTGGATACTACATCTGCGAGTCCATCCGCCACACGACGTGTGAGCGGGGCGGGTACTCTAACGAACAATATGAAGTACGTAAATAACAATATTCACAATTTTATTTTATTACCATCATTTGTGTTGAGTTTCATTCATTCATATATATATATATATATATATATATATATATATATATATATATATATATATATATGTATTGACCCCCTTCTTCAAATTAGATGTTTCGGAAGCGGGATGAACTCCTAGCACCAGCTCGCATGCGAGCAATTCAAGAGGAATTGGCGGCATTCTTTCTTGACCACGTGATCCCTGAAGACGGAGAATTCTATGTTAAACCTGAGTCCGTATGATTATATTTGTAAGAGATAATTACTGTATATATGTAGCCGGTACTGTCAGATAGATATACGAGAACTTGTTGTTCGACCAATCTCTCGGAGAAGGAGAGGTGGTCGATATCACTTCTCTCTGTATGCATATATGTTCATGACGATCTTCTGTTTCCTTCGTTTGCTTTACTAGCTAGCCAGCGTGTCTAGTCCTCTCTATACGTATGTATAGTACGTAGCGTCGACCAAGCACGGACATAAGAGAGGACACTTCTCTATATTAATTATAGCTAGCTAACACAATATATGAAACACCTAAATTAACCCCCCAAAACCCCCAACCCCCCCCCCCCCCCCTTTCAAAAAAAAACAAAAACCCTAGCCACAGAAATGCTGATGCGTGGATGCCTATTGGTCCCGGTTGGTGCCACCAACCGGGACCAAAGAGTCTCCTGACTGGGCTCTGCACACTGCCCACGTGGAGGGGCTTTAGTCCCGGTTCTGGATTGAACCGGGACTAAAGGTGGGAGGTATTAGTACCGACACTTTAGTCCCGGTTCAGGAACCGGGACTAAAGGCCCTTACGAACCGGGACTATAGGCCCTTTTTCTACCAGTGACTCTTTGTCCATGGTTAGGAAACATAACCATCTTTGATTAACGAGCTAGTCAAGTAGAGGCATACTAGTGACACTCTGTTTGTCTATGTATTCACACATGTATTATGTTTCCGGTTAATACAATTCTAGCATGAATAATAAACATTTATCATGAAATAAGGAAATAAATAATAACTTTATTATTGCCTCTAGGGCATATTTCGTTCAGTCTCCCACTTGCACTAGACTCAATAATCTAGATCACATCACCATGTGATTAACATCGATAGTTCACATCATCATGTGATTAACACCCATAGTTCACATCGCCATGTGACCAACAGCCAAAGGGTTTACTAGATTCAGTAATCTAGTTCACATCGCTTATGTGATTAACACCCAAAGAGTATTAAGGTGTGATCATGTTTTGCTTGTGAGAGAAGTTTAGTCAACGGGTCTGCCATATTCAGATCCGTATGTATTTTGCAAATTTCTATGTCAACGATGCTCTGCATGGAGCTACTCTTAGCTAATTGCTCCCACTTTCAATACGTATCCAGATTGAGACTTGGAGTCATCTAGATCAGTGTCAAAATTTGCATCGACGTAACCTTTTACGATGAACCCTTTTTGTCACGTCCATAATTGAGAAACATATCCTTATTCCACTAAGGATAATGTTGACCGTTGTCCAGTGATCTACTCCTAGATCACTATTGTACTCCCTTGCCAAAATCAGTATAGGGTATACAATAGATTTGGTACACATCATGGCATACTTTATAGAACCTATGGCCAAGGCATAGGGAATGACTTTCATTCTCTTTCTATCTTCTGTCGTGGTCGTGTTTTGAGTCTTACTCAATTTCACACCTTGTAACACATGCAAGAACTCTTTCTTTAACTGTTCCATTTTGAACTACTTCAAAATCTTGCCAAGGTATGTACTCATTGAAAAAACTTATCAAGCGTTTTGATCTATCTCTATAGATCTTGATGCTCAATATGTAAGTAGCTTCACCGAGGTCTTTCTTTGAAAAACTCCTTTCAAATACTCCTTTATGCTTTGCAGAATAATTCTACATTATTTCCGATCAACAATATGTCATTCACATATACTTATCAGAAATGTTGTAGTGCTCCCACTCACTTTCTTGTAAATACAGGCTTCACCGCAAGTCTGTATAAAACTATATGCTTTGATCAACTTATCAAAGCATGTATTCCAACTCCGAGATGCTTGCACCAGTCCATAGATGAATCGCTGGAGCTTGCATATTTTGTTAGCACCTTTAGGATTGACAAAATTTTCTGGTTGCATCATATACAACTCTTCTTTAATAAATCCATTAAGGAATGTAGTTTTGTTTATCCATTTGCCAGATTTCGTAAAATGCGGCAATTGCTAACATGATTCGGACAGACTTAAGCATAGATATGAGTGAGAAACTCTCATCATAGTCAACACCTTTAAACTTGTCGAAATTTTTTTGCGACAATTCTAGCTTTGTAGATAGTAACACTACTATCAGCATCCGTCTTCCTCTTGAAGATCCATTTATTTTCTATGGCTCGCCGATCATCGGGCAAGTCAACCAAAGTCTACACTTTGTTCTCATACATGGATCCCATCTCAGATTTCATGGCCTCAAGCCATTTATCGGAATCTGGGCTCATCATCGCTTACTCATGTTCGTAGGTTCGTCATGGTCAAGTAACATGACCTCCAGAATAGGATTACCGTACCACTCTGGTGCGGATCTCACTCTGATTTATCTACGAGATTTGGTAGTAACTTGATCTAAAGTTACATGATCATCATCATTGGCTTCCTCACTAATTGGTGTAGTAGTCACAGGAACAAATTTCTGTGATGAACTATTTTCCAATAAGGGAGAAGGTACAATTACCTTATCAAGTTTTCTACTTTCCTCCCACTCACTTCTTTCGAGAGAAACTCCTTCTCTAGAAAGGATCCATTCTTAGCAACGAATGTCTTGCCTTCGGATCTGTGATAGAAGGTGTACCCAACTGTCTCCTTTGGGTATCCTATGAAGACATATTTCTCCGGTTTGAGTTTGAGCTTATCGAGATGAAACTTTTTCACATAAGCATCGCAACTCCAAACTTTAAGAAACGACAGCTTAGGTTTCTAGCCAAATCATAGTTCACACGGTGTCGTCTCAACGGATTTAGATGGTGCCCTATTTAACGTGAATGCAGCTGTCTCTAATGCATAACCCCAAAACGATAGTGGTAGATCGGTAAGAGACATCATAGATCGCACTATATCTAATAAAGTATGGTTATGATGTTCGGAGACACCATTACACTATGGTGTTCCAGGTGGCGTGAGTAGTGAAACTATTTCACATTGTTTTAATTGAAGGCCAAACTCGTAACTCAAATATTTTACCTCTACGATCATATCGTAGAAACTTTTATTTTCTTGTCACGATGATTTTCCACTTCACTCTGAAATTCTTTGAATTGTTCAAATGTTTCAGACTTATGTTTCATCAAGTAGATATCCCCATATCTTCTCAAATCATTTGTGAAGGTCAGAAAATAATGATACATGTTGCAAGCCTTAATATTCATCGGACCACATACATCAGTATGTATGATTTCCAACAAATCTGTTGCTTGCTTCATTGTTCCGGAGAACAGCGTTTTAGTCATCTTGCCCATAAGGCATGGTTCGCAAGCATCAAGTGATTCATAATCAAGTGATTCCAAAAGCCCATCAGCATGGAGTTTCTTCATGCGCTTTACACCAATATGACTTAAACGGCAGTGCCACAAATAAGTTGCACTATCATTATTAACTTTGCATCTTTTGGTTTCAATATTATGAATGTGTGTATCACTACGTGTGGGAAATATGCCCTAGAGGCAATAATAAAAGCATTATTATTATATTTCCTTGTTCATGATAATTGTCTTTATTCATGCTAGAATTGTGTTATCCGGAAATCGTAATACATGTGTGAATAATAGACACCAACATGTCCCTAGTAAGCCTCTAGTTGACTAGCTCGTTGATCAATAGATAATCATGGTTTCCTGACTATGGACATTGGATGTCATTGATAACGAGATCACATCATTAGGAGAATGATGTGATGGACAAGACCCAATCCTAAACATAGCACAAGATCGTGTAGTTCGTTTGCTAGAGTTTTTCCAATGTCAAGTATCCTTTCCTTAGACCATGAGATCGTGTAACTCCCGGATACCGTAGGAGTGCTTTGGGTGTACCAAACGTCACAACATAACTGGGTGACTATAAAGGTATACTACGGGTATCTCCGAAAGTGTCTGTTGGGTTGACATGGATCAAGACTGGGATTCGTCACTCCATATGACGGAGAGGTATCACTGGGCCCACTCGGTAATGCATCATCATTATGAGCTCAAAGTGACCAAGTGTCTGGTCACGGGATCATGCATTACAGTACGAGTAAAGTGACTTGCCGGTAACGAGACTGAACGAGGTATTGGGATACCGACGATCGAATCTCGAGCAAGTAACATACCGATTGATGAAGGGAATTGTATATGGGGTTGTTTGAATCCTCGGCATCGTGGTTCGTCCGATGAGATCATCGAGGAGCATGTGGGAGCCAACATGGGTATCCAGATCCCGCTGTTGGTTATTGAGCGGAGAGCGATCTCGGTCATGTCTACATGTCTCCCGAACCCGTAGGGTCCACACACTTAAGGTTCGGTGACGCTAGGGTTATGAAGATATGTATATGCAGTAACCCGAATGTTGTTCGGAGTCCCGGATGAGATCCCGGACGTCATGAGGAGTTTCGGAATAGTCCGGAGGTAAAGAATTATATATAGGAAGTGCTGTTTCGGCCATCGAGACAAGTTTCGGGGTCACCGGTATTGTACCGGGACCACCAGAAGGGTCCCGGGGATCCACCGGGTGGGGCCACCCATCCCGGAGGGCCCCATGGGCCAAAGTGGGGAGGGGAACCAGCCCATAGTGGGCTGGTGCGCCCCCCTAGGCCCACCCCATGCGCCTAGGGTTGAAACCCTAGGGGTGGGGGGCGCCCCACCTTGGCTTGGGGGCCACTCCAGGCCTGGTTGCCGCCCCCCTAGGAGATCCAATCTCCTAGGGCCGGCGCCTCCCCTAGGGGAGCCTATATATATGAGGGGGAGGGAGGGGGCAGCTGCACCCTGAGTCCTGGCGCCTCCCTCTCCCCTGCTACACCTCTCTCTCTCTCGTAGTACACGGCGAAGCCCTGCTACTGTGACGCCCTGCATCCACCACCATGCCATGTGCTGCTGGATCTTCATCAACCTCTCCTCCCCCCCTTGCTGGATCAAGAAGGAGGAGACGTCATCCGCTCCGTACGTGTGTTGAACGCGGAGGTGCCGTCCGTTCGGCACTTGGTCATCGGTGATTTGGATCACTGCGAGTACGACTCCATCCTCCACGTTCTAGTGAACGCTTCCGCTCGCGATCTACAAAGGTATGTAGATGCATCCTATCACTCGTTGCTAGATGAACTCATAGATGGATCTTGGTGAAACCGTAGGAAAATTTTTGTTTTCTGCAACGTTCCCCAACAGTGGCATCATGAGCCAGGTCTATGCGTAGTTCTTCTTGCGCGAGTAGAACACATTTTGTTGTGGGCGTAGATGTTGTCAACTTTCTTGCCGCTACTAGTCTTATCTTGCTTCAGCGGTATTGTGGGATGAAGCGGCCCGGACCAACCTTACACGTACGCTTACGTGAGACCGGTTCCACCGACTAACATGCACTAGTTGCATAAGGTGGCCGGCGGGTGTCTGTCTCTCCCACTTTAGTTGGAGCGGATTCGATGAAAAGGGTCCTTATGAAGGGTAAATAGAAGTTGAAAAATCACGTTGTGGCTTTCACGTAGGTAAGAAAACATTCTTGCTAGAACCCTATTTCAGCCACACGTAAAACTTGCAACAACAATTAGAGGACGTCTAACTTGTTTTTGCAGCAAGTGCTTTGTGATATGATATGGCCAAAGTTGTGATGAATGATGAATGACATATATGTGATGTATGAGATGTTCATGCTATTGTAATAGGAATCACGACTTACATGTCGATGAGTATGACAACTGGCAGGAGCCATAGGAGTTGTCTTTATTTTTTATATGACCTGCGTGTCATTGAGAAACGCCATGTAAATTACTTTACTTTATAGCTAAACGCGTTAGCCATAGTAGTAGAAGTAATAGTTGGCGAGCAACTTCATGGAGACACGATGATGGAGATCATGATGATGGAGATCATGGTGTCAAGCCGGTGACAAGATGATCATGGAGCCCCAAGATAGAGATCAAAGGAGCTATGTGATATTGGCCATATCATGTCACTATTATTATTTGATTGCATGTGATGTTTATCATGTTTAGCATCTTGTTTACTTAGAACGACGGTAGTAAATAAGATGATCCCTCATAATAATTTCAAGAAAGTGTTCCCCCTAACTGTGCACCGTTGCGACAGTTCGTTGTTTCGAAGCACCACGTGATGATCGGGTGTGATAGATTCTAACGTTCACATACAACGGGTGTAAGACAGATTTACACAAGCAAACACTTAGGTTGACTTGACGAGCCTAGCATGTGTATAGACATGGCCTCGGAACACAGAAGACCGAAAGGTCGAGCATGAGTCGTATAGAAGATACGATCAACATGAAGATGTTCACCGACGTTGACTAGTCCGTCTCACGTGATGACCGGACACGGCCTAGTTGACTCGGATCATGTTATACTTAGATGACTGGAGGGATGTTTGTCTAAGTGGGAGTTCATTGAGTAATTTGATTAGATGAACTTAATTATCATGAACTTAGTCTAAAATATTTACAATATGTCTTGTAGATCAAATGGCCAACGTAGTCCTCAACTTCAACGCGTTCCTAGAGAAAACCAAGCTGAAAGACGATGGCAGCAATTACACGGACTGGGTCCGGAACCTGAGGATCATCCTCATAGCTGCCAAGAAATATTATGTCCTACAAGCATCGCTGGGTGACGCACCTATTCTCCCTGCTGAACAAGACGTTATGAACGCTTGGCAGGCACGTACCGGTGACTACTCCCTCGTTCAGTGCGGCATGCTTTACAGTTTAGAGCCGGGGCTCCAAAAACGTTTTGAGAGACACGGAGCATATGAGATGTTCGAAGAGCTGAAAATGGTTTTCCAAGCTCATGCCCGGGTCGAGAGATATCAAGTCTCCGACAAATTCTTCAGCTGTAAGATGGAGGAAAACAGTTCTGTCAGTGAGCACATACTCACTATGTCTGGGTTGCATAACCGCTTGACTCAGCTAGGAGTTAATCTCCCGGATGACGCGGTCATTGACAGAATCCTTTAGTCGCTTCCACCGAGCTACAAGAGCTTTGTGATGAACTTCAATATGCAGGGGATGGAAAAGACCATTCCTGAAGTATTTGCTACGCTGAAATCAGCAGAGGTAGAAGTCAGAAAGGAACATCAAGTGTTGATGGTGAATAAAACCACTAAGTTCAAGAAAGGCAAGGGTAAGAAAACCTTCAAGAAGGACAGCAAGGGAGTTGCCGCGCCTGGCATGCAAGCTGCCGGGAAGAAGCCAAAGAATGGACCCAAGCCCGAGACTGAGTGTTTTTATTGCAAGGGAAGTGGTCACTCGAAGCGGAACTGCCCCAAATACTTAGCGGACAAGAAGGCCGGCATCACAAAAGGTATATGTGATATACATGTAATTGATGTGTACCTTACCAGTACTCGTAGTAGCTCTTGGGTATTTGATACCGGTGCAGTTGCTCACATTTGTAACTCAAAGGAGGAGCTGCGGAATAAGCGGAGACTGGCGAAGGACGAGGTGACGATGCGCGTCGGGAATGGTTCCAAGGTCGATGTGATCGCCGTCGGCATGCTGCCTCTTCATTTACCTACGGGATTAGTTTTGAACCTTAATAATTGTTATATAGTGCCAAGTTTGAGCATGAACATTGTATCAGGATCTCGTTTGATACGAGATGGCTACTCATTTAAATCCGAGAATAATGGTTGTTCTATTTATATGAGAGATATGTTTTATGGTCATGCTCCGATGGTGAATGGTTTATTCTTAATGAATCTCGAGCGTAATGCTACACATATTCATAGTGTGAGTACCAAAAGATGTAAGGTTGATGATGATAGTCCCACATACTTGTGGCACTGCCGCCTTGGTCACATAGGTGTCAAACGCATGAAGAAGCTCCATGCAGATGGACTTTTAGAGTCTCTTGATTACGAATCATTTGACACGTGCGAACCATGCCTCATGGGTAAAATGACCAAGACTCCGTTCTCAGGAACAATGGAGCGAGCAACCAACTTATTGGAAATCATACATACTGATGTGTGCGGTCCAATGAGTGTTGAGGCTCGCGGTGGCTATCGTTATGTTCTCACCCTCACTTATGACTTGAGTAGATATGGGTATATCTATTTGATGAAACACAAGTCTGAGACCTTTGAAAAGTTCAAGGAATTTCAGAGTGAGGTTGAGAATCAACGTGACAGAAAAATCAAGTTCCTATGATCAGATCGTGGAGAAGAATACTTGAGTCACGAATTTGGCACACACTTAAGAAAATGTGGAATAGTTTCACAACTCACGCCGCCTGGAACACCTCAGCGTAATGGTGTGTCCGAACATCGTAATCGCACTCTATTAGATATGGTGCGGTCTATGATGTCTCTTATCGATTTACTGCTATCTTTTTGGGGCTATGCTTTAGAGACTGCCGCATTCACTTTAAATAGGGCTCCGTCGAAATCCGTTGAGACGACACCGTATGAATTATGGTTTGGGAAGAAACCTAAGCTGTCGTTTCTGAAAGTTTGGGGATGCGATGCTTATGTCAAGAAACTTCAACCTGAAAAGCTCGAACCCAAGTCAAAAAAATGCGTCTTCATAGGATACCCTAAAGAAACTATTGGGTATACCTTCTACCTCAGATCCGAAGGCAAGATCTTTGTTGCCAAGAATGGATCCTTTCTAGAGAAGGAGTTTCTCTCGAAAGAAGTAAGTGGGAGGAAAGTAGAACTTGATGAAGTATTACCTCTTGAACCAAAAAAGGGCGCAACTCAAGAAAATGTTCCTGAGGTGCCTGCACCGACTAGAGAGGAAGTTAATGATGATGATAAAGATACTTCTGATCAAGCTCCTACTGAAATTCGTAGGTCCACAAGGACACGTTCCGCACCAGAGTGGTACGGCAACCCTGTCTTGGAAATCATGTTGTTGGACAACGGTGAACCTTCGAACTATGAAGAAGCGATGGCGGGCCTGGATTCCGACAAATGGCTAGAAGCCATGAAATCCGAGATAGGATCCATGTATGAAAACAAAGTATGGACTTTGACTGACTTGCCCGTTGAGCGGCGAGCCATAGAAAATAAATGGATCTTTAAGAAGAAGACAGATGCGGATGGTAATGTGACCATCTATAAAGCTCGGCTTGTCACTAAGGGTTATCGACAAGTTCAAGGGGTTGACTACGATGAGACTTTCTCACCGGTAGCGAAGCTAAAGTCCGTCCGAATCATGTTAGCAATTGCCGCATTCTATGATTATGAGATATGGCAAATGGACGTCAAAACGGCATTCCTTAATGGTTTCCTTAAGGAAGAATTGTATATGATGCAGCCGGAAGGTTTTGTCAATCCTAAGAATGCTGACAAGGTGTGCAAGCTCCAACGCTCGATTTATGGGCTGGTGCAAGCATCTCGGAGTTGGAACATTCACATTGATAAGATGATCAAAGCGTTTGGGTTTACGCAGACTTATGGAGAAGCCTGCGTTTACAAGAAAGTGAGTGGGAGCTCTGTAGCATTCCTCATACTATATGTAGATGACATACTTTTGATGGGAAATGATATAGAACTCTTGGACAGCATTAAGGCCTACTTGAATAAGAGTTTTTCAATGAAGGACCTTGGAGAAGCTGCTTATATATTAGGCATCAAGATCTATAGAGATAGATCAAGACGCCTCATAGGTCTTTCACAAAGCACATACCTTGATAAGATATTGAAGAAGTTCAATATGGATCAATCTAAGAAGGGGTTCTTGCCTGTGTTAAAAGGTATGAAATTGAGCTCAGCTCAATGTCCGACCACGGCAGAAGATATAGAAGAGATGAGTGTCATCCCCTATGCCTCAGCCATAGGTTCTATTATGTATGCCATGCTGTGTACCAGACCTGATGTAAACCTTGCCGTAAGTTTGGTAGGAAGCTACCAAAGTAATCCCGGCAAGGAACACTGGATAGCGGTCAAGAATATCCTGAAGTACCTGAAAAGGACTAAGGAAATGTTTCTCGTTTATGGAGGTGACGAAGAGCTCGTCGTAAAGGGTTACGTCGACACTAGCTTCGACACAGATCTGGATGACTCTAAGTCACAGACCGGATACGCGTATATTTTGAATGGTGGGGCAGTAAGCTGGTGCAGTTGCAAGCAGAGCGTCGTGGCGGGATCTACATGTGAAGCGGAGTACATGGCAGCCTCGGAGGCAGCACATGAAGCAATCTGGGTGAAGGAGTTCATCACCGACCTAGGAGTCATACCCAATGCGTCGGGGCCGATCAAGCTCTTCTGTGACAACACTGGAGCTATTGCACTTGCGAAGGAGCCCAGGTTTCACAAGAAGACAAGGCACATCAAGCGTCGCTTCAACTCCATTCGTGAAAATGTTCAAGATGGAGACATAGATATTAGTAAAGTACATACGGACCTGAATGTAGCAGATCCGTTGACTAAACCTCTCCCTAGGGCAAAACATGATCAACACCAGAATTCCATGGGTGTTCGATTCATCACAATGTAACTAGATTATTGACTCTAGTGCAAGTGGGAGACTGTTGCAAATATGCCCTAGAGGCAATAATAAAAGCATTATTATTATATTTCCTTGTTCATGATAATTGTCTTTATTCATGCTATAATTGTGTTATCCGGAAATCGTAATACATGTGTGAATAATAGACACCAACATGTCCCTAGTAAGCCTCTAGTTGACTAGCTCGTTGATCAACAGAGAGTCATGGTTTCCTGACTATGGACATTGGATGTCATTGATAACGAGATCACATCATTAGGAGAATGATGTGATGGACAAGACCTAATCCTAAACATAGCACAAGATCGTGTAGTTCGTTTGCTAGAGTTTTTCCAATGTCAAGTATCCTTTCCTTAGACCATGAGATCGTGTAACTCCCGGATACCGTAGGAGTGCTTTGGGTGTACCAAACGTCACAACGTAACTGGGTGACTATAAAGGTATACTACGGGTATCTCCGAAAGTGTCTGTTGGGTTGACATGGATCAAGACTGGGATTCGTCACTCCGTATGACGGAGAGGTATCACTGGGCCCACTCGGTAATGCATCATCATTATGAGCTCAAAGTGACCAAGTGTCTGGTCACGGGATCATGCATTACAGTACGAGTAAAGTGACTTGCCGGTAACGAGATTGAACGAGGTATTGGGATACCGACGATCGAATCTCGGGCAAGTAACATAACGATTGATGAAGGGAATTGTATATGGGGTTGTTTGAATCCTCGACATCGTGGTTCATCCGATGAGATCATCGAGGAGCATGTGGGAGCCAACATGGGTATCCAGAACCTGCTGTTGGTTATTGACCGGAGAGCGATCTCGGTCATGTCTACATGTCTCCCGAACCCGTAGGGTCTACACTCTTAAGGTTCGATGACGCTAGGGTTATGAAGATATGTATATGCAGTAACCTGAATGTTGTTCGGAGTCCCGGATGAGATCCCGGACGTCACGAGGAGTTTCGGAACAGTCCGGAGGTAAAGAATTATATATAGGAAGTGCTGTTCCGGCCATCGGGACAAGTTTCGGTGTCACCGGTATTGTACCGGGACCACCGGAAGGGTCCCGGGGGTCCACCGGGTGGGGCCACCCATCCCGGAGGGCCCCATGGGCCAAAGTGGGGAGGGGAACCAGCCCATAGTGGGCTGGTGCGCCCCCCTAGGCCCACCCCATGTGCCTATGGTTGAAACCCTAGGGGTGGGGGGCGCCCCACCTTGGCTTGGGGGCCACTCCATCCCTGGCTGCCCCCCCCCCTAGGAGATCCAATCTCCTAGGGCCGGCGCCCCCCCTAGGGGAGCCTATATATATGAGGGGGAGGGAGGGGGAAGCCGCACCCTGAGTCCTGGCGCCTCCCTCTCCCCTGCTACACCTCTCTCTCTCGTAGTACACGGCGAAGCCCTGTTACTGTGACGCCCTGCATCCACCACCACGCCGTCGTGCTGCTGGATCTTCATCAACCTCTCCTCCCCCCCCCTTGCTGGATCAAGAAGGAGGAGACGTCATCCGCTCCGTATGTGTGTTGAACGTGGAGGTGCCGTCCGTTCGGCACTTGGTCATCGGTGATTTGGATCACGGCGAGTACGACTCCATCATCCACGTCCTAGTGAACGCTTCCGCTCGCGATCTACGAAGGTATGTAGATGCATCCAATCACTCGTTGCTAGATGAACTCATAGATGGATCTTGGTGAAACTGTAGGAAATTTTTTGTTTTCTGCAACGTTCCCCAACACTACGATCGAGATCCAACGAACTTGTTTCATTGGGTGTATGACCATCGAAGGTTTTATTCATGTAAACAGAACAACAATTATTCTCTGACTTTAATGAATAACCGTATTGCAATAAACATGATCAAATCATATTCATGCTCAACGCAAAAACCAAATAACACTTATTTAGGTTCAACACTAATCCCGAAAGTATAGGGGAGTGTGCGATGATGATCATATCAATCTTGGAACTACTTCCAACACACATCGTCACTTCACCCTTAACTAGTCTCTGTTTATTCTGCAACTCCTGTTTCGAGTTACTACTCTTAGCAACTGATCCAGTATCAAATACTGAGTGGTTTCTATAAACACTAGTAAAGTACACATCAATAACATGTATATCAAATATACTTTTCTTCACTTTGCCATCCTTCTTATCCGCCAAATACTTGGGGCAGTTCTGCTTCCAGTGACCAGTTCCTTTACAGTAGAAGCACTTAGTCTCAGGCTTAGGACCAGACTTGGGCTTCTTCACTTGAGCAGCAACTTGCTTGCTGTTCTTCTTGAGTCTTGCACAAAGTGAAATACCCTACTTTTCTTAAATGATGCCACAATGTTTTGAGTCATAAGAGTGCAATGAAATTATCAGTTAAAATATAAAGATGTATGCATATCATGGGGGTGTAGAATTGATCATGAATAGATCAAGGCAAGCAACCACACTCCACAAAATCACAATTGCGACAATGACTGCAATTACTTAGTAGAATGTTTTGGATAGAGATTGATAGGTACACATCAACAACTGACAGAATAACATGTGTTTGCATGACATCTACTCAAATCTAGGATAGACATTACTTAGTAGAACGTTCTGGAGAGATCAGTAGTTTAGTTGCATATTAATGATAAGCATGCCAAACAAAAGCATGCCCTATTATTAAAAAAATTGCGGGACTATTATTATTTTATATATTAATGGAATTTGATGGCATTATTTTGGTTTGTCATAGCTCAATTATATGTCCAACATTTACCATATTTTATGAAGTTGTTCTAAACTTTCTGTGATTAATAATTCACATGTATTTCAGTCAAGCTTGTTGGAAGATTTATTAAGATGTACTATTATTCTTGTGTTTTTAGTTAAATTTTGAACTAAAATCATGACAATAATTATGGAATAGAGCGAGTACTAAGCAATGAAGTTCCATAAAACATATTTGAATCATGAGAAAAAGAAGCAACAAAATTTATTAACAATGTTCAGAGATTATTTAATTCATAAAGCCTAGCTAAAATCTTAATTGAAGCCAAAAATATAGATTGATCTGCACAAAAAATTATATGGTATCGTAACTATGTTTAGCATAAATGCATGGAAGCCGTCGCATGCTCATTCCTGTGCGCGTTGTGCTAATTTCATCAGAAAATATGAGGGGTGGAGAGAGTGGTACTTTATGTATCAGCGGTATCATATTGAAATTAATGAAGACCTTAAAAGAAATTAGATGGCCAATCAATCAACTGAGCACAACCCAAATATTGGAGGTCTGGGATTACATATAGTCATTGAAGGCTGAACACAGCCAGCAGACAAGATCTAAATGACTAGCATTGTACCAATGAAGAAACACCAATGCACTACATCCAAGGAAATGCAGGTGGATACAGAGACATGTTAGCCCATATGTATGCTATCAATATTCAAATTTGAGTTTTGGTGATTTTTTGTCAAAAGATTATTGGTGGGAAGATGGCACCAAGGGAATACCATAGATATGCATAATTCATTTTACACAACAAAGCCAACTATTTGAGTGCAACTAGTCTTATGTTATTATTTATACAAGCCAATACACTTGATGAAAAATTTCCAAAGTGTGGGTGAAATAGAAAATCCAAAATGCATTCATCCTTTTTCAAGACATATATTTTAGCTGTATTTCTACAGGTTATGATGGGACTTATATATTGAAGAGAGAATAATATCAAATATATGATACATTTAAATCTTGTCACGCTAATGCGCGAATCACCCTGCTAGTTCTACAGGGTATTAATACTCCATTTTTTTTGCGAAGTTACTCCCTTTTAGGTATATTATGTGAGTATTGTGGACAATGGAACTTGCAGGGAATGAATCAACCTGATTATTTAGGCATGTTAAAGCTGAGTAACTTATTGTCTCTGCAAACCCTCATGAGGGCGTGCCACCCGATCCGAAGTGTGGTCAGCCCTGCTGCAATTGCGAATACCCTGCACCCAGCTACCACGCACACATAGGCTAGGAACACCGATGGCAGAACACACATGGCCACAAGCGCGGGCAGCGCCAGAGGCACTTGGTAGGTGCACTTTAGTGTTGGGTACTTGGCTCGGAACCAGAGGAAGGAGGAAAACTCAAGCAGCATGCCCAGGCTATAGAGGAAGTTAGCTGTGGCAACGATGTCGTCGAAACCAAGAAACGAGACGGTGATGGTGATAGCGGTTGATGTAGTGATGGCAACCCATGGGGTTCCCGTGCAAGTGGCGCGGCCAGAGAAGACGGACGGAAGGAGGCCTAGGTCCGCCATTCCATGGAGCTGGAACACGCCACTGCTCATCTGGGCCTCAAACATGCCCTTGTCCAGTACTTGAGCCATGGACCCCCGATGATGCCTGTTTAGATCCAATAAAATTATGAAATAAGTTAAAAGGCTGATTGTAACATGCAGCCACATATTTCACCCAACTTGATTGTAGCACAAGCATGCCATGCCTACGACTTTTTATCCTGAGTATCGACCATAGTAGAGAGCATCATGCGTCTATTTTATTCTTTTTGTTGGTTTTACAACGGTTTTTCATATGTGCACTTGAAAGCTATAGGGCCTTCCCTCGGAAGGGACTGTGGATTGTAACATTAATTAATCTAGCCAGTGGTCTGCTGCCGTCCACCTCACTAGTGGAGCTCTAGACATGGCCCATAGTCAAGTCATAATCTCATATTTATCGTCTTCTAGCATCTCCTAGTCCACCAGTGCACCTAATTATTCCTCGCAATCTCCACACCTTTGTCGATTCTCCTTCTCACCGGCTTGTGATATAATCATATGCCCATCACTGTCGTCCACCACTAATCTGCCAAGCGTATTCAACATCAGGTGAGCGTAATATGATGATATACTAGAGAATACCACACACTTTGCTGTGTCAATCGATTCAATACATTACAGTGTTTTGATTGTATGAAACATGCATAGTTGAATTAATAATATATGAAATAAAACTAATAATAAATAGTACTCCTATACATTAAATTTATTATTACTGTGTAGTCAAAAAACATTTTAAAAAAAATGGCGTAATATAATGGAATAAAATTCTTAAGCATGTTGAATGGACCTTTGATGAGGTGGCATATGTGGTATATGTGATGAGGTGGGATGTGTGCATGGGATCAGCTAATAATGAAAACCTTTTTCTCATGCATGATGTGGTGGACCTTTGTTGAGCTAGGGGGCATATTTGCATGTTAAGATAATAAATAGAGGGTTTTATATGGAATTGTGGACGAACTATTTAGGTATGTAGGATATAGGATTTCCATCTAGCTTTGTGGAGCCAAGATGTAATATTGAGACATAGGCATTATGGTGATGTGTCCTGAATTTTAGAACTAACGATACCACTCTATGTTCTACAGTGAGTTGCGAGTTGTCTTTATCAGTGAGGACAAGATGCTATACATGCCTTAATTTCGTTAACAACTATTGTCTCTGTACAACATGGCCTACTGTACGGAGTGAAGAGGACTGAACCACTGGAGTGGAGAGGCCTACCGCCCACCGTCTCTCTGATAGCCACCACACAATTAGTCAGTCAAGTCAAGATCTATCGTCGTCACGACACTACCTGATTTACTGAACTGTATTGTACGTCTTAATTATTGTGATAATTGCATTTCGTAAGCATCTGTAGGTACCTGCGGCGTCAGCCAAGTAGCCTTTCACCCATGCATCCGATGAGAGGAGTCCGTGGCGCCGGTCGCGGCCATGAGCGGCAGCAGGTAGCTGACGGCAATCAGAACTACCCCAGCCGCAAGCGCCCGCGGAAATGTCTGCTCCAGCTGCTCCACCTCGCCGGCGATCTTGCTCGCGTTGTCCCAGTAATTGAGGTTCCAGAACAGCGTGTTGAGGAACAGCCTCCCCTCCACCCATGTCACACACAAGCTTTTAAATCTTGGCCGATATATTACTTTTGGTGCTCTACCAATGTGAATATAACATATCATTTGGTAAATATCATTTTCCAACATATCATCTGATATGGACCAAAATATCGACCGATATAGCCGGTATCTAGCCTGATATGTCCACAGATATAGAATGATACGTAGATGATTGCAATTCTTTATTAGAAAGCAGTGAAATAAGATTACACATTTACAACTTCATTATATATTTTATCAAAGTCATGCACAATGTTTCATACAAATGCATATATATCGCATTGTTTTTAATCATAGAGTAAGGATTTTGTGAATATTTCCATAATATTTTCTTAATCAATAAGTTAATAAACTAGGAATATAAAAGTGTTATGTTAAAGCATTGACATCATTCATTTTCTTTTACAAAATATAAATGTTTTGAACAAGAATAATGAAAAAACTAGACATGTTTTCTCTGATATATCAACATATCGTCTGGTATATCACCCGATATTCAACATCCAATATGCCAAAGCCAAACCGATACGAACCCGATATCTGATATTTTGAAGCTTGGCCACACACCGCCCCGGCCATACCTTGGGCACAGCCATGGCTGTCATCAGCACGAACGGGGCCAGCGAGGCTATTCCCAGTGCTGTAGCGCCCCACGCGACGACGCTCAGGCCGACGAAGTTCGACAGGGCGAGGAGCAGCGTCATGCCAATCACCGTGGCTGAGCGTGCCCTGTCTGGTCTCGCGACTGCAGGCACCACGCCACTGAGGTAGTTGGCCACGGGAACCGGTCGGGTAGGCAGCGATGTTGACGACGATGCTGAGGTACTTCCAAGTGCCGAGGAGCGATCCCGCCAGCGAGCAGAAGGCGTGCTCTGCCCACAAGACGAAGCCGACGTTACCCGGGAACGCGGCGGCAAGGTCCACCGTAATGAGCGACTCCTGGACGCCCCACGCCAATGGAAACACGAGGAAGTTGAGCAGGGTGAACAGCGGCCCCGCTGTGCGGACATAGCCATACGTGCCGCCGGCCACCAGGAAGTAGATCAGAAAGACGAGCCGAATCAGGGTGATCTTGCGCTTGCATTGTGCGCGTATACGATAAAGTACAACTATGTAGCTCATCAGTGGATTGATTAATCATCATACAATGATGGGATCACTAAGACTAGCCACACCGGGGAGTTATGTCGACTGTATTACTAGTCTATGTTACTATCTCTATAGATGTAGCTCATCAATGGATTGATTAATCATCATATAATGATGGGATCACTAAGACTAGCCACACCGGGGAGTTACTTCGACTGTATTACTCGTCTATGTTACTATCTCTATAGAGGGGAGTAACATATGTGTGGTGTCATGCAACACTTTATTTATTAGGTTATAGACTCATCTTGTCTTGATATATGTGAAGTTACTCATAGTATCAGTAACAAGCTATGTTACCACATGCCACTTTTTCATCATTAATTACATGACACATCATCTATTTTTTCTAGATAAATATGATATTACCATGTATGTTACTCGCACTATGGGTAGTCTAAGTATCGCACGGACGGCAGTTCCAAACAATGATTGGTTGGTGCAATAATTTAATTATTGGCTTAGCCCCATGCAAGTTGGTAATACCACATTTTCGTTTTATAAAGCTTGCACGTATCTCTAGGTTGACAAATAGGCCAATTATAATACAAGTTATATGTCACAAAAAATATCATTAGAAACTTCTAATCATATACTTTATAATGGTATAAATTTTGGACTATACAACTTATCTTAGATTGGTCAAATTATATATCTAGGGATACTCGCAAGCCTTATAAACCGGGAGGGCGGTACTAGTACTTTACATCATGACGTCCACATCCACTAGTGTCCGATGAGAGTTGGATCCGTACCGTCTTTACCACGGACACTATCTATGTTCATCCCTAACTTCTCATACTATCGAAAAAACTACACAAGAATTCCATGTTCATCTTCTCCCTCTAACATGTTTCAATTGTCGGTTATATTGCATTTATATGTATGAACTATACAAAAAATCCATCTGACATGTGCTGGATGGATGACACGAGTGCCATGACAATGGATTGTGCATTCTCGATGGCGGTACATACGAACCGACTGGAGTAAATACATTTTCTCATGTCCACGCCTTATTGAACTAACCTCTAATAGGTCACCAGAGCTCCACTCTTTCAAAGCTCACATGAATTTGTTTTAAGTGCACATGTTAAATGACGAGTACAAGTTGTAGATGCTTCTTACCACATACACCAATACTAATTTAAATGCAGTGGATAGATAAACAATTACAAATGTAGTACAATCGATACCAATGTGAGTGAAAACATTCCTATTATCATCTTACTACACAATTATTACTATCGACAACATACAAAATTCCTTAGGGGCAACACGCACAAGAAAATAATTAGGCATGCTGTTAATTTATTTTAATTCCTCTTTATAAAGAACAAATCCAATTGCATATGCAAACAAGATTTATACTGGGAGGTCATACAGGGACATAAACGGATTGCTTTCTATAGTGTTCAGGAAATGACAACAAGATGTATAGCTAGACCTATGCTAAGAGGATGCAACAACCAATGTAGCGGGCGCGCATACTGCGATGAGTCTGGTTCGTGTACTTGCAGCTCGAGGACTAACTGTGTTTATATTATAGAAAAAAATCAATATAACTTGATATTTGTAAAATATATTTAATACTGCCTTTTGTGATTTTCAGAAACAGAATTAGTTTGGATGTATGTCATAGCCAATAGAAATATATATATTATCATCCTATATTATGTGATAATTAGAAATATTCGCAACACACAAAACTTCTTTAAGGATGATAATTAGAAAAATGGCCGAGGAGTGAGTAGCCACCAACATGAGTGCCGATAGAGGAGTATGTAACCAAGAACCGAATATTTTTCGGACATCTTGTTCATTTAGTTGTTTTTTCTGCTGTTTCTATAAAATAGGGAACCATGTAAGGAGTCCGAATAGACACAGAACCAGTATAGTCATGCACAAAATGCAATACCTATGCCTACAATCCTTAAATGATTTTACTTTTTTCGAGTCATAAGAGTGCAATAAAATATTATGTGTACACATAAACAACTGAAACAATAATAAGTGTTTGCAACATATTTACTCAAATCTAGGATTCAATACCTAGTTAGCAGGTGATGAAATACCTAAACCAATCATTTCTCCAGTAATAGAAATGTTACCTATGACCAAAAGGAATGTACGGATATGTAGTTGGACAAATTGATACATTGACATTACTTAGTAGTGTTTTTTTTGGACCTTTCAATAGTTTCATTGCTTATTAATGATAAGCATGCCAAACAAAAGCATGTATGATGATTAATTAATTTATTAAAGCACTTTGATGTTATGTTATTTTGGTGTACTAAGCAATGCAGTTCCATAAAACTATTTGAATCATGAGAACAGGAAGTGATACAATAATATAACAATGTAAAAATATTATATAATTCATAAAGATTTTAATTGAAGCCAAAAATGTATATTGATTTGCACAAAAAATATATGGGATCATAACTACTTTTAACGAAAAGTACATTGCGGCCGTCACATGCTCATTTGCGTGGGCGTTGTCCTAGTTTCGTTCAAAAAATATGAGGAGCAGAGAGAGTAGCATATCCTTCAGGTAGTAGTGGTACCATCCAAAATATTTAAGCTAATGATAACCTATAAAAAACTTAGATGGCCATCATTCAACTGAGCACAATCCAAATACAGGACGTCTGGGATTACATATAGTATTTGAAGGCTGCAGTCTTAACACATCCAGCAGCCAAAACCTGAATGGCTAGTTGTATACCAATCGAGAAAGACAATGCACTACATACACGGAAACTCACATAGATACAGAGATACGTTAGCCCACGTATGAGCTATCAAATATTTGGATTTGATTTTGCATGATTTTTCTCAAAAGATTATTGGTTGGAAGATGACACCAAGGGTATCGCAGATATATGTATAATGGGTCTTACACAAATAAACAAACTAACTGAGTGCAACAGTACTTATGCTATTATTTATACAAAACACAATCCGATACACTTGATGAAAATAATCCAGTGTGTGGGTGACATAGAAAATCCTATGTGCATTCATCTTTATGCAAGCCATATATTTTTGCTATATTTCAAACAATTTACGATGGGACCTAATATATTTTGGACAAAATAATATCGAATATATGACACGTTTAATTCTTGTCGCGCAAAATGCGTGAATCACCCTGCTAGTTCTACCGGGTATTAATACTCATTTCTAGATATATTATGTGAGTGTTCTGGACAATGGAACTTGCCAAGAATGAATCAACATGATGATTCAGACAAGCGAAAACTGAGCAACTTCTTGGATCTGCACAGCTTCATGAGGCCGTGCCACCCAACACCGAGCGCGGTCAGCCCTGCAGCAATGGTGAATACCCTCCACCCAGCAACCACACACACGTAAGATAGGAATACCGATGGCACAATGCACATGGCTATGAGCGCGGGCAGTGGCAGAGGCACATGGTATGGGCGCTTCAGTGTTGGGTACTTGACTCGGAGCCAGAGGAAGGAGGAGAACTCGAGTAGTGTTCCCAGGCTATATAGGAAATTTGATGTTGCGACGATGTTGTCGAAATCGAGGAAGGAGACGACGATGGTGATAGCGGTTGATGCAGTGATTGCAACCCATGGGGTGCCAGTGCGAGCGGCACGACTGCCGAAGACGGACGGGAGGAGGCCTCGGTCCGCCATACCATGGAGCTGGAACGCGCCACTGCTCATTTGGGCCTCAAACATGCCAATGGAGGAGATTACTGCGCCTGCACCGGTCCAGTACTTGAGCCATGGTCCCCCGATGATGCCTGTTTAGATACAACAAAATTAAGTTAAAAGGCCGATTGTAACATTCACTCGCTAGATTCAACCTAGCTTGATTGTAGCACAAGCATGCCATGCCTATGCTTTTTTTTTTCTTGAGTATTGACCGCAGTAGTGATCTAACGACTGCGTCTATTTTGTTGGCTTTACCACTGTTTTTCATATGTGCACTTCATAGCAATAGCAGCTCTAGCAGCTACATTTCCCATAGGCAAGTCACAATCCCATCTTTATCATCTTCTAACATCCAGCTTTGTTGCAACAAAAATGCAATATGAAAACATAGCCTAGGCATTATGGTGAAGTGTCATACATTTTAGAACTAACAATATCACTCTATGTTCTACAGTGAGTTGTCTTTCTCAGTGAGGGCAAGATGCTATAACTGTCTTAATTTGTTCAACAATTATTGCCCATCCGTACAGTGTGAATAGGACCCCGGAAACCGACTCTCTCATCGCCACCACAAAATTGGTCTGTGAAGTCGAGATATAGCATCATCATCATGACACCACCACTACATCCTTTCCTCATTGATTTCAGTCCCTAATTATTGTGACAATTGTACGTAAGGTGGCAACAGGGGCGGAGCCAGGGGGGACGAGCAGGGGCCTCCCCCCCCCCCCCCCCCCCCCCAACGATCAACAATTTAGTAATTACCAACGAGATTCGATCAATATACATACTCGGCCTCCCTATACTCGAATCCTGGCTCCGCCACTGGGTGGCAAGCGTCTGTAGACTGTAGGTACCTGCGGCGGTAGCCAAGTAGCCGTTCACCCATGCATCCGGCGACGAGTCCGTGGTGCCGGTTGCGGCCATGAGCGGCAGCAGGTAACTGGCGGCAATCAGAATGACCGCTGCTGCAAGTGCCCGAGGGAACGTCCGCTCCGGCCGCTCCACCTCGCCGGCCATGGTGCTCGCGCTGTCCCAGTAGTTGAGGTTCCAGAACAGCGTGTTGAAGAACAGCCTCCAGTCTTTCTTCCTCCCCTTCACCTGCTTCGCCCACCGACGCGGCCGTACCTTGGGCACAGCCATGGCCGTCATCAGCACGAACGGGGCCAGGGAGGCTATCCCCAGTGCGGTCGCGCCCCACCCGACGACGCTCAGGCCGGCATAGTTCAGCAAGGAGAGGAGAATTGTCATGCTGACCACCGTGCCCGTGCGCTCTCTGCCGGGTCTCGCGACTGCCGGCACCACGCCACCGAGGTAGTCGGCCACGAGAGCTGGGTAGGCGGCGATGTTGATGACGATGCTGAGGTATTTCCACGTGCCGAGGAGCGATCCCGCCAGCGGGCCGAAGGCGTGGTCTGCCCAGAGGACGAAGCCGCCGTTCCCCGGGAACGCGGCGGCGAGCTCGGCGGTGACGAGCGATTCCGGGATGCCCCATGCCAAGGGGAACACGAGGAAGCCCAGTAGAGTGAACAGCGGCCCGGCGGCGCGGACGGCCTGCTCGGATCCGTACGGGCCGCCTGCAACCTCGAAATAGATCAGGAACACGAGCGGAATCATGGTGATCCTGCGCTGGTGGCCTTGTTGCGCGACGATGGCATGCAGTTGAGGATGTTCTTGTTGTTCCTGACTCTGTGTCGATGATGATTGCCTGGTCATTAGGATTTCTTGATTCATGGTGAGTTTACTTGCTAGAGTGTCGAGGAACAAGCTAGGCAGCTAAGCGCACGTACGGACCGATCATTTCGTGTGGGCATTGTGCTATATAACTTGAGTAGCTGATAGAATATGTAAGAAACACCACAAAAATAATATCTAGCTGAGCTGTCTTTTCATTAGTACTATGGTGGCCCTCACAAATGCGAGGGCAACCCTTTAGTTCGTTGAAAGTGACAACGAAATAAATTGATGGTTTTATCCATGTCCACATTATGTGATACTCCCTCTGTCCCAAAATATAAGAACGTTTTTAACACTACACTAGTGTCAAAAACGTTTTTATATTATGGGACGGAGGGAGTAGTAAATAATACTGTTCTATAGCAAATAAAATATCGCCTTCGAGATGGAAAACCCTTTTAATCATTTTCATTTTGGGGATGATTGTTATGACATTCCCAAAAATATCTGAGAGAGGCGTTTTGGCACATGGGAGCATATGCTCCTGGTTTTTAAAATATGTTTTAAACATATTTTTGAAATGTCACAAAATTCTGACAAAATGATTCCCGACTACATTTTGACATTCTACGTGCACATAAACTTGTTTTGCGGAAAACCGACAACTTTTCTGTCACAAGTAAAAAAGAAAAAAAGTGTTAAAAATGTTTTTCATGAGACATTATTTTGCCTTTTTTACACAACAAGGTATATAAAATGCGAAAAGTGCCTGCAGCTACCGAGCTTCATTGCTCTTGATTTTTGAAATTTTTGAAAAACACACTTTCGATGCTCAAAAAAATCTTAAAACGAATATGTCAATACGTACACATATTCTTAAGGACTGGTAGAAATCTAGAGAAGAAATACTTTGTATTTTGGGAAATACAAAAAAGAGAAATTTCTGACAGAAATGGCACCTTTTTTCTCCTATATACTGTCAGGAATTTGTTTTTTTCTATAGTCCAAAACAAAACGAGTTTTGTACCGAAACTTGCAACGGGTATACGGAATGTGTATATGCATCCCGGGAAAAAACACATTTTTTTGAAACTTCAAAAATACAAATTTGAAAATGTCAAATATATATAGACAGCAGTGGAGCTCGGGTGCTGCAACGCCGATCTCATATAAAATATCTGTTTTTCACGAAACTTGGCATGCCCACATACAATATTGAGATGTATGCGTCAAATTTGTGTTTGGGATTTTTTAACATTTGAAATATATTTTTCAATGGCATGAGCATATACTCCCATGTGCCAAATTGAATTTCTGCTATTAGTGATCATATGCCTCGTTTATACATGAAAAAATAAACCCATACATAGAATTACGTTTACGCATGAGTTGTTTTCTAGTATTGTTTTGAGGTTGTATCATTATGTGACCAGGTTAACATTCAGTTTCACACTAATTGGTATTATTATAAATATATAGTTAAAAATCTATCGGTCCGTACTATAAATATATAGTTAAAAACTCGCTCCGGTGTTTGTAGTCCTCGTTAGGTGGTCTACAGACCTAAATGTAATTTTTTGCTTCGTGTGTTCTTCGTACTAAATTAATAATTGATGAATCGATAAAAAGAAATTTCGCAAAATAAATCTATCAGTTGTGGCCTTGATAAAATTTATTTTCATGGGCAATGGGTTAGACGTTCCATCGAATGCAATAGGTAAACATATATCATATCTTATTGTATTAAGCTATTCTTGTCAATAGGTAGAGAAAACCTAAGTAGAAAGCATTTTTATTTTACCTTCGACAACTTTTCCATCTCATTTCCTAGGATCGTCCTTAAATATGTGAAATATTCCTTTATTAAAACCTGGCAATTTTGATATCGCCCAAATAATACAGTGTACTTGACAATTTTGATATGGTTAGTCTCAATGATCCAACTTTAACTAATATTTTGCATATGAGTTTGCTGCTAAGAAACTAAAAGAAAATTGTAACTTACTCCCTCTGTTTTTATTTACTCTGCATATTAGATTTGATTGGCGCCAAACTTCGTAAAGTTTGACCAAGTTTATAAAGAACAATCTAAACATTTAACATAACAAATTTATATGATGTGAAAGTACATTCAATATTGAATCTAATGGTGCTGATTTGTTGTTGTATATGTTAATATTTTTGTCTATAAACGTTGTCAAAGTTCTCTAAATTTAGGGAATAGCACATAATTAAGTTCTCTAAATTTCGAACTATGTGTGCCTCTGTATATAATGAGCAAGCAAGTGATATAACCACGAGTAAATAAGCTAGTGATAGAAATAGACCAAGGACTCGTAGGCGAAGGCTCCGAAAATAATAGAGCATTGGATTTTTTTTACATAAGATGGTGTTTATGGCAAACACGGAGGATGAAGAGCACGAGGGTTTTCAGTTCCTTCTATTCATAATATGCGTGAGGGTCTGGCTCTTGACGAGGAGGGGCTATCAAACTGTGAGACGGTCCATTCAGTTGCCCCGGTTAAGGTAACTAACAAGCGTGGGTATACGGCATTTTGATGATCCATTGTAGTTTGAGGAATCACTTTCAAAAACATTTCATGAATGAAAGGTGTGCTTTGGAATAACGAAGGTCTTCCTAACTTGGCAGGGCACCATTTGTGCCCAAGAAAACCATGGACCATAAGTTATACCTTATCTAACTTACGAAAAATAGATAATGCCAAATTTTTAGCTCCTTTTTTGCCGTCACCTTTGTGGTGGCCTTGATTTTTCAATTGCCTCCCTCACAGTCTATGGGGCCGCCTAACCGGAGCTCAAGCATGCTTCCCTTTCAGAGCTTGGTCAGAGATATGGTGCAGAATCTTTAACATGTTGGTGGGTGGAGATTTTAACATTATCTACTAACATGATGAAATGTGCAATAATAAGTATGATCCTAGGTGGCCTTTTATCTTTAATGCAATCACAATTTGAAAGCATGTACCTAAGAGGAACCATTCACCCAGGTCGGCAGTTTACTTTCTCCCAGGTCAGCAATTTATATGGGCTAATAGCTTCTCTTTAGGACACTCCCAAGACATATTCTTATAGTGCGGTATCCAAAGGCACACACACATTTAGAGTCAAGTAACCCAATAAGTTGTATCTTACATATATATGTTTCATCTTCATAATAGTAGATCCCAACTTTAATAAGATACGTGACTCTATGTGTTGGATTGCATGTAGAGCCGATTTCTTAGATAAGAGAAGATTTCATGTCCTTTCCGAAGGAAATATGCCCTAGAGGCAATAATAAAGTTGTTATTTATATTTCCTTATATAATGATAAATGTTTATTATTCATGCTAGAATTGTATTAACCGGAAACTTAGTACATGTGTGAATACATAGACAAAACAGAGTGTCCCGGGTATGCCTCTACTTGACTACCTCGTTAATCAAAGATGGTTAAGTTTCCTGACTATAGATATGTGTTGTCATTTGATGAACGGGATCACATCATTAGAGAATGATGTGATGGACAAGACCCATCCTTTAGCTTAGCATAATGATAGTTAAGTTTTATTGCTATTGCTTTCTTCATGACTTATACATATTCCTCTAACTATGAGATTATGCAACTCCCGAATATCGAAGGAACACCTTGTGTGCTATCAAACATCACAACATAACTGTGTGATTATAAAGATGCTCTACATGTGTCTCCGAAGGTGTTTGTTGGGTTGGAATAGATTAAGATTAGGATTTGTCACTCCGAGTATCGGAGAGGTATCTCTGGGTCCTCTCGGTAATGCACATCACTATAAGCTTTGCAAGCAATGTGGCTAATGAGTTAGTTGTGGGATGATGTATTACGGAACGAATAAAGAGACTTGCCGGTAACTCGATTGAACTAGGTACGATGATACCGACGATGAAATCTCGGGCAAGTAACATACCGATGACAAAGGGAATAACGTATATTGTTATTGCGGTTTGACCAATAAAGATCTTCATAGGATATGTAGGAACCAATATGAGCATCCAGGTTCCGCTATTGGTTATTGACCTGAGATGGTGTTTCGGTCATGTCTACATAGTTCTCAAACCCGTAGGGTCCGCACGCTTAACGTTCGATGACGATTTGTATTATGAGTTACTAGTCGTCAACCCGTGCACCTGCACGGTCTAGCAATTTCAATATTTAACATAACAAAGTTTTTAAAATTCAAAAATGTCAACGAATAATAATATGAATATGTTGATGTAGATTATTATTATAACACATGCATGTAAGTTCAGTCGTCGCTTGGGGTCGCTTGTCATCCCGTGTGTGGTACCTGACTTTGGGATGTTTGTGGTTTGCCGATGGCCATGCTGGTGGGAGAGGGCACTTGATGGTGAAGGGGATATCCTTCACTGAGAAAAACTGTTGGGGGCCATTGATAGGAGAGGAGAATCGAAGGAAAGGAGTCAGCAGTCATATATAGGAGTTGAGGGAGATGTTTTTCCTTTTACTTTGAGGAAGAGATGTGTTTCCTTTTTGCTTTTTTACATGAATAGTTTTCCCTGTTTTAGTGCGAAGAAGATTTTATGTTCATCGCACAGATCTTTTTTGACTTACATGGCAAACGAAGTACCAAACTCATCCTAGATCCACGATAAGAGAAAACGTGCGTCCTGAGTATAGAGAAGACTAACCAATCTAGTTATTTTGAATCTTGTATTCTCCCTGGGCCAAGAAAAATGTAGTATTTTTTAGAAGTATCCAGACATCTATGCTGGTGTTTCTTAGGGCCATAATGAGGATGAAGACGGACCTCACGCCCGACAAACCAAGTGTTGGGCGTGACTCTGGCGATGCATGGGTGTGGAGGAAACATCTACCCTTTAGAAAAGCACCGGCCATCGTTGCACCCTGAGAGTACGGCCACTGGATGGATAAACAAATGGGATGGAAGCCGACAGAGTTTGAGATGGTTTGCATCGATGAACCATCGGCACACCCGCTTCAGAGCATCATTCATCATGACTGGCATGCAAACTGAGAAGATTGTATGAATCTACCGTCGAATATGAATTTAAAAATTAATTTCCTTATTTTTATTGTAGTGCCCTCTTATCCAATCAAATCTCCACAACTTTATATGTGTCCATTCTTTGTTTCCACATGCATATAAAAGTTCTAAGGATGCAATATCTGGTTGATGAATAAATATTATTTCCCATTACTGAAGGACGCCCTTATATATTTTTTGTTTGCAACCACGTTTCAATGGCCGTACATTTTTTGCAGGGATTCAATCGCCGTACATGCATCCCTTATTTGTTCGCATGGGCCCTTGTATTGTTTTTGTACACATGTATTTATACAGGGACACATTTATCTCTAAACGTACGTGCAGGGGTAGTATTGTTTGTTCTATCACGTCGGACTTTTTCCCTGCAAAAAAAATCACATCAGCCTTTTTCTTTTCTTAAAAGAAACATATCACGCCAGAATTAAATCATGCATGTCGTATGACTTGTACCATAGATGGACTCTCCAACATGCGTACTTTATCCTGTTGGACTAAAATCACGCATGACTTGTACTATTTTTCCTTTTGCGGAATGACAAATCGTACCATATATGGACTTGCTCTTTTTTTAATTTCTCACACCAGACTTAAATCACATCTTACGTTTAGCATATCTGCTGATGGAAAAAAAATCACTTACCAACGTGAACATCTTTTTTTTTTGAGGATACGATGGATGCTTTCTTTGTTTTACTTCACAGGAGAAGATTAGAGTTTGAAGGGTAAATCAAACTCCTATTTTTGATTGCTAGATGTTTTAATGGAAGAATGCTCTCCTATTAGGATGCTCTCCTATTTTTTTTCCTTTTCATTGCTAGATGTTTTAATGGAAGAATGCTATCATTTCTTTAGGCAACGTTGGATGCAATCTTTGTTTTGCTTCACCAAAACGTTGCAGGAGTCCTTTTTTGGACCATGTGTTACGTAAGTTTCTATTTCATCTCTGGCGTTAATTATTTCATCCAACGGTGCAATTAATTTCAATGATGTGGATTAATGAGAAGGCTTTAATGGTGCCTCCAATTAGTATATATATATATATATATATATATATATATATATATATATATATATATATATATATATATAGGCAGCATATCTCGTGAATCCGAGCTATTTGTGTGTCCGTGTATCCCTTTTCTTTTCACCCCCACGATCTTAATCGTACGAATTATCAGAGTTTGCGGTAATTTTACACTTACACGCCCGCCCTCCGACTAAAAGCAGCAACTTAATTTTGCAACAATACCCCAACTTCTGTATGCGTCGTGCGCCGCCACCGCCGCCGAACTGCACATACGTCTGATCTGGATCGACTTGATCCTGACGTGCACCGGCACCCACCCGGCCGCCCCCATGCAGGTAGCATCCCAATCCTTTACGTGCTCCTCTACTCCCATGTTAACACTTAACACAAACCAGATAAGCACCAACAAGTGCCCCATGCTTGTACTTCCCCGATCTGATCCATCTCATGTATAACTGAAATATTCTGCTGCAGCGGCGACTAGACACGGACAAGTAGCAAGTACCCCTTGCAATCAGAGACACGTGGGCATCAAAACTTTGAGGTAAAACAACCGACAAATTCAGTCCTTGTGTATACATAGTGTATTTTGCAAGGCTAATTGTGTAGCTACATGTGGAGAAGTATGGATCTAATCAATAACATTCAAATGCATATGAGCCCCGGGGGATTTAGTACGCCCAAAAAGAACACAACCATACCTCTCTTTGTAAGTCAGTTTGCACTAACTGAAACTATGCATGCATTTGCCAAAAAAATACTGAACACATGAAATTACTTATTTCCGTTTATTCTTGACATTGCAGTCTTCTTCTTTTACGCCTGAATGTGATGAGCATTTGAAGCCTAAAGTGGGTATGACATTTGAAGGACTCGAGGCCGTGGAGAAGTTCTACAAGGCATATGCACATCAATCAGGTTTTGGCGTTCGTATCGGACAGCAGAAAAAGATTGAGAATAAGGTGGTCCGGACTAAGCGTTTCATGTGTAGTAGAGAAGGATTCAAGTCAAAAGATATTAAGGAGATTAATGACCCCTTGAGGAAAAGACGTAAGCAGACAGACACGCGATGCGGTTGTGATGCTCATATATTTGTTAGACTTTGTGGGGAGAACACCTACAAGATAGACTCATGGATTGAGCATCATGTTCATGGTCTTGTATCACCTGATAAGCGTCATTTGATCAGATCCAATCGTAGAGTTAGTGAGAGGGCAAAGAATACTATATACACATGTCATAAGGCAAGCATTGGAACCTCCCAGGCATATAGGCTCCTGCAAGTTAGCGAGGGTGGAATTCCGAATGTTGGGTGCACAAAGAGGGACTTGCAAAATTACTATCGCGGACTCAGGTATAAAATCAGAGACGCAGATGCTCAAATGTTTGTGGCCCAATTAGCTAGAAAGCAGGAAGTGAATTCAGCATTTTTCTATGATTTTGAGGTGAATGATGAGGGGAACCTGGTGCGTGTGTTCTGGGCGGATGCCACAAGCAGGAAGAACTATAGTCACTTTGGTGATGTGATATCCTTCGTTTCTACATACACCACTAATCAGTACAACATGATATTTGCACCATTTACAGGGGTTAATCATCACTTACAAAGTGTCTTTTTTGGTGCTGGATTCTTATCAAATGAGAAGGATGAGTCATACATTTGGTTATTTCAGACCTTCCTAAAAGCAATGGGAGGGGTAGCACCTAGACTCATCATAACTGATGAAGCTGCTAGCATCAAGAATGGTATTGACAAAGTTCTTCCAGCCACTATGCATAGGTTATGCATGTGGCATATAATGGAAAAGGTGCCTGAAAAAGTTGGACCTTTGATTAGGGAAGATTCTGAATTTTGGCCGAGGTTGAACTCATGTGTTTGGGGTTCAGAAACTGCAAGTGAGTTTGAGTCACAATGGAATTCCATCATTACAGATTTTGGGTTGGAGGATAACGAGTGGTTAGCTAAGAGGTTTACCATTAGAGATACATGGATACCAGCCTACTTTATGGATATATCTCTTGCGGGCTTGCTCCGAACCACTTCAAGGTCAGAAAGTGCAAATTCTTTTTTCAACCGTTTCATTCATCGTAGGCTTGCTTTTGTTGAGTTCTGGCTTAGGTTCGACACTGCTTTAGAATGCCAACGTGAGGAAGAATTAATGGCAGACAACAGAAGCATGCATACCACCCCACAACTATTTACGCCATGGACAATGGAGAAACAAGGTAGTGAGGTATTCACATATGAGGTATTCGAGAAATTTCAGCTACAAGTTATTGCTGCTAGAGATCATTGTTGTGTTCAGGGTATTACACAAGGTGTGGGGTTAAAAACGGTGACCCTGAGAGGTCGATCTGGTAAGGTTAGGGAGGTCTCCTATGACACTACAACCATGATAGCAAATTGTCCGTGCAAGTTATATGAGTCAATCGGTATTCCATGTCGACATATTATCCAAGTGTTGAGGATTGAGAACCAAAATGAACTTCCCAACTATTACATTATGAAAAGATGGCAGAAACGGTGCAAGAGGTAAAAAATGCATGCCAATCAATTTCTTATTCTAATTTCAAAATCATAGGACTAACAATATCTTATTTCCTTTGCAGGGAGAATGTTTATGATGAACAGGGGAACCTACTAGAAGAAAAGCCCACAGATTCACTAGATGCAGCCATGAGAAAGAAGATTTCGACTGTACGTGATAAGATGGAAGAGTTGATTCAAAAGGCAAAGCACTCAAATGAAGGCATGGACTTCTTAACATCAAGTGTGTTGAGCATTGAGGCGCCTTTAGACCAAATGGTCCCTGCAGCCACACAGAACACTAGGCAAGACGAATATGAGGCTTTTATTGGTTGTAATATTCCTACAGAAGTTGATATACATCCACCAACTGATGTTCGTACCGTGGGGAGATGCAAAAGAATAAAGAGTGGAAAGGAGATCAAGGAGGGTGATAGGAAAAGGAAGGACAAAGAAGCGAAGTTAAAGGTTGCACGCTTGTGCAAGACATGCAAGCAAATGGTGTTTCATGATAGTCGCAATTGTCCAAGCAAAACTATTCAAGGGAAAAGGAGCTTGATTGCGGAAGATGTGCGACCAAATGGTGCTTCCTGATATGAAAAATTGTCCAAGAAAATAATGATTTAATCTATGTTATATTATTTGCAATTTGATATACTGAAGTCATATAATGGATCAGAATTTGTGTTATATCCAATTAAAGTTTAGTTGATTTCTGACAAGTTTTGATGCTTGTCAAATTGTTACAGAATATTGAACATATGTATCCACTTAATGTTTTTCTACCAAGTATGGAAGCATGATGACATTTCTGGTTTCTATGTAACTTGAGAGGCTGTATAGTGGCAGTACATGCATTTTTATTGCCCCTTCATATCCGTTAGATGGTTAAATATGAAGCTGAAGTTCAGGATTTCAAATGTTGACCATGCTTGCTGTTGCACCAATATTTTTCCTGAGACTAGCATCGTACAAGGACAAACAATGCAGTTTTGTCAATTTATTTGATCAACCAAGACCTAGGGCAAATGTTCAATAAACTTTTCATAGTGTCGCATCGCTTATATGTTTGATCTCAAAACTGAACAAACACATCGCAAGCCACTTCTCATAGTTCAGAAGATTTACTGAACAGTATTTGCTTCAACCACGATAACTCAGAAAGTTTCAACACATAATGGATCTAGTCACTTCATGGGAACCTCTCATACTGACTTTTTGCTTATGGCATTGATCTCAAAACCGGACAGTGCTGTTGCAGACCACTTCCTTTAAGTCAAAAGGTTACTGATCACTACATGTTTTGACCACATGAAGTCACCAATTTTTTCAATGCATAACTGAACTAGTCACAGAATTATTTCACAGTAGCAGCGAAGGGTTTTTTTTTTCAAATGCCAGGCAAACTGACAGGAATTTCACTAATATGACCATGTGAGCAAGAATTGCACTAGTACAATCTGTTACTACAGCCTACAGCTTCAGGATATAAGCAAACTGACTCCATATAGGATACAAGCACTGCACTAGTACATCTTCGGCAGCCTACATCTCTACAGGCTACAGGCTATATAAGCAAAGCAATTAAGCATGGCATGCCATTAAGCATCGCACTAATACATCTGCTACAGTCAACAAACAGCTTCCTACAGACGTCATGCTACAACATCGGGACTGTCGTGGTTGTAGGAGGCTATCCAGGGGGTGTTGGCGCCGCATTTGGGACGAGTTGTCACCGTCGCGGAACCATCAATTCGCCATGGCTTCGTCGTTGAGACGGCCGCCGGATCTCCGTTGCTGTCGCTGGTCGCTGTTGTCGTCGCTTCTTGGTTTCCGTCGCCAAAGGACTTCATGGGGGCCGTCTAGCCCAAGGTTTCTATCGTACGAGGCCTTTGGGTTGGGATTTAGATTTTGGAGCGACGGCGTGCGGGATTTGGCTGCAGAGGATCAGAGGATTTGGGGCAGCACGAAACGACATGGGGACCTCGGTTGAGGATCGTGGAGGACGGACTTTCGGGAGTTTGCTGCAAAATAAATGGTTGTTAGGTCCAAAAGCGGGTGGCTAATTGTAAATGTTCCTGTTGCTGCACGGGAGGCGCATGATTTAGTGTTAATGGCTGAGATCACAGGGATACATGGATACACAATAAGCTCGGATTCATGAGATATGCTGCCATATATATATATATATATATATATATATATATATATATATATATATATAAGATGTGTTTTTTGTGACTGAAGTTTGTTCGGAGTCCCGGATGAGATCACGGACATAACGAGGAGTCTCAAAATGGTCGATAGGTAAAGATTGATATATTTGAACGTAGTATTCGGACATCAGAAGGGTTCCGGAGTGTATCAGGTACATACCGGAGTACCGGAGGGGTTACCGGAACCCCCCTGTGGAAGATATGGCCATAGGAGGGAGGCTAACCAGCCCACAAGGGGCTGGTGCGCCCCCCACAAGGGAGGAGGCCGAATTGGTTTAGGGAAGGGGGCGGCCGCTTTCCTTCTCCTACTCCCTCTCCTTCTTTTCCCTTCGGTGAAGAAAGAAAAAAAAGGGGGGCAAATCCTACTAGGACTAGGAGTCCTAGTAGGACTCCCCCCATGGCGCCCCCCTCTTGGCCGCCCACCCCCTCCTCCCCTCCTTTATATACGGGGGCGGGGGCACCCCAAAGGCATACCAATTGTTCTCTTAGCCGTGTATGGTGCCCCCTTGCTACCTCTTGAGCACTGCGTTGGATTTCCCCGAAGAGGAGAGGATGATGCAGCAAAGTAGCGTAAGTATTTCCCTCAGTTTTTGAGAACCAAGGTATCAATCCACTAGGAGGCTCCGCACGAGTCCCTTGTACCTACACAAAAATAATAGCTCAACGCAACCAACACGCTTAGGGGTTGTCAATCCCTTCACGATCACTTACGATAGTGAGATCTGATAGAGATGATAAATAATATTTTTGGTATTTTTGGTATAGAGATGCAAAGTAAAAAGTAAAAGCAAAGTAAAAGCAAAGCAATAATAAAGTAATGGAGATTGATATGATGAGAAAGAGACCCAGGGGCCATAGGTTTCACTAGTAGCTTCTCTCAAGAGCATAAGTATTCTACGGTGGGTGAACAAATTACTATTGAGCAATTGACAGAACTGAGCATAGTTATGAGAATATCTAGGTATGATCATGTATATAGGCATCATGTGCAAGACAAGTAGACCGACTCCTGCATGCATCTACTACTATGACTCCACTCATCGACCGCTATCCAGCATGCATCTAGAGTATTAAGTTAAAAACAGAGTAACGCCTTAAACAAGATGACATAATATAGAGGGATAGCTTCATGCAATACGATAGAAACCCCATCTTGTTATCCTCGATGGCAACGATACAATACGTGCCTTACTGCCCCTTCTGTCACTAGGAAAGCACACCGCAAGATCGAACCCAAAGCTAAGCACTTCTCCCATGGCAAGAACAACCAATCTAGTAGGCCAAACCAAACGATAATTCGAAGAGACTCGCAAAGATAACCAATCATACATAAAAGAATTCAAAGAAGATTCAAATATTATTCATAGATAGACTTGATCATAAACCCACAATTCATCGGTCTCAACAAAACACACCGCAAAAAGAAGATTACATCGAATAGATCTCCACGAGAGAGGGGGAGAACATTGTATTGAGATCCAAAAAGAGAGAAGAAGCCATCTAGCTACTAACTATGGACCCGTAGGTCTGAAGTAAACTACTCACACTTCATCGGAGAGGCTTGGATGATGATGTAGAAGCCCTCCGTGATCGATGCCCCTCCGGCGGAGCTCCAAAACAGGCCCCAAGATGGGATCTCGTGGATACAGAAAGTTGCGGCAGTGGAATTAGGTTTTTGGCTCCATATCTAATCGTTTGGGGGTACGTGGATATATATAGGAGGAAGAAGTACGTCGGTGGAGCAACAGGGGGCCCATGAGGGTGGGGCGCGCGCCCCCCTACCTCATGGCCTCCTGTTGCGTGCCTTGATGTAGGGTCCAAATCTCCTGAGCTGTATTCGGTGAGAAATCACGTCCCCGAAGGTTTCATTCTGTTTGGACTCCGTTTGATATTCCTTTTCTTCGAAACCCTAAAATAGGCAAAAAATAGCAATTCTGAGCTGGGCCTCCAGTTAATAGGTTAGTCCCAAAAATAATATAAAAGTGGATAATAAAGCCCAATAATGTCCAAAACAGTAGATAATATAGCATGGAGCAATCAAAAATTATAGATACGTTGGAGACGTATCACCCCTCCATAGTTTACTGCTCTAGTCATAGCGTCGTAGTGCTTAGGCGAAGCCCTGCACGGAACACATCACCATCATCGTCATCACGCCGTCGTGCTGACGGAACTCTCCCTCGACCCTCTGCTGGATCAAGAGTTCAAGGGACGTCATCGAGCTGAACGTGTGCTGAACACTAAGGTGTCGTACGTTCGGTGCTTGGATCGGTTGGATCGTGAAGACGTTCGACTACATGAACCGCGTTAACCTGACGCTTCCGCTTTTGGTCTACAAGGGTACGTGAACACACTCTCCCCCTCTCGTTGCTATGCATCTCCTAGATAGATCTTGCATGATCATAGGATTTTTTTTTAAAATCGCATGCTACGTTCCCCAACAGTGGTATCAGATCCAGTTCTATGCATAGATGATATGCACGAATAGAACACAAAGAGTTGTGGGCGATAACGGTCATACTGCTTACCACCAACGTCTTATTATGATCCGGCTGTATTATTGGATGAAGTGGCCCGGACCAACATTACATGGCCACGTTCATGACACTGGTTCTACCGATGTGCTTTTGCACATAGGTGGCTGGCGGGTGTCTGTTTCTCCAATTTTAGTCGAATTGAATTTGACTACGGCTGGTCCTTGTTGAAGGTTAAAATAGCACACTTGATGAAAAATCGTTGTGGTTTTAATGCGTACGTAAGAACGGTTCTTGCTAGAAGCCCGTAGCAGCCACGTAAAACTTGCAACAACAAAGTAGAGGACATCCAACTTGTTTTTGTAGGGCATGTTGTGATGTGATATGGTCAAGACGTGATGAGATATAAATTGTTGTATGAGATGATCATGTTTTGTAAAAGTTACCGGCAACTGGCAGGAGCCTTATGGTTGTGGCTTTATTGTATGAAATGCAATCGCCATGTAACTGCTTTACTTTATCTCTAAGCGGTAGAGATACTTGTAGAAGCAATAGTTGACGAGATGACAATGACGCTATGATGGAGATCAAGGTGTCAAGCCGGTGACGATAGAGATCATGACTGTGCTTTAGAGATGGAGATCAAAGGCACAAGATGATGATGGCCATATCATGTCACATATTTTGATTGCATGTGATGTTTATCTTTGATGCATCTTATTTTTCTTAGTTCGGCAGTAGCAAACATGATCCCTCACTAAATTTCAAGGTATAAGTGTTCTCCCTGAGTATGCACCGTTGCTACAATTCGTCGTGCCGAGACACCATGTGACGATCGGGTATGATAAGCTCTATGTTCACATACAACGGGTGCAAGCCGGTTTTGCACCTGCAAAATATTCGGGTTAAACTTGACGAGCCTAGCATATGAAGATATGGCCTCGGAACACTGTGACCGAAACGTCAAACGTGAATCATATAATGTCGGGGGTGCTGATCCCACGGACACCTATGGGACCACGGCGGACCGGGCCCCTTTCGGTTCGGCAGGGGGTGGAGAGAGCACGAAGAGCAGATCGAGGCGAGCGCCCGAGCAACGCGATCAGTTTACCCAGGTTCGGGCCGCACGGATGCGTAAAACCCTACTCCTGCTTTGTGTTTGTATTGATTTCTTGCTCGGGAGCGCGGTGTGCTACAGTACACTCCAGCGGCTAGCGAGACCGACCGCGAGTGTGTTCTGTTGGCCGACCCCTTCTACATTGCGCATGGGCCTCCTTTTATACGCTAAAGGGGTCACCGACAGGTGGCAACGTAGAGAAGGGCAAAAATGGAAAAGGCACTACGGTTGGCACCGCCGCCTACAACAGTGTTATCATACCTAACCCTGACGGCAGGGGACAAAGGCATTAAATGCCTGTCTGTGTCGCCTAGACGGTGCAGAAAGGGACCGCTAGGGACGCCATTGCTTGCCACGACGGCAACCTTGTCAGCGCCGCTTGCCACCGTGTACCTCTGGCTGCACAGCTTTCCGCCACGTACGCCTGGATGGGTCCCAGAGCGAGACGTTGGTGGATGCGCTGGAGCGCAGGTACAGAGTGGAAGCTTGCTGCGGCAAGAGCCTTGCCGCGTTTGCTGTCTTGTCGCGTCTGGGAGCTTGTCGCTCACCGAGCCTTGGTTGGCCTTCCCGGCAAGCTCCTCTTGCCGGGGTCTTGTCTCCTTCCCGGCAAGCTCTTCTTGCCAGGGCCTTGGATACTTTGTTCTTGAATGGCTCCAAAGGAATCATGGAGGATCTTGGCGGTCACCCGGCAAGCCTTGCCGCGGGACGCTACGACTGCCCATGCACAAGTTCGGGATACTAAGGTACCCTTACTTTAGTACAACGACAGGAGCCCCCGGGCCTGGGCCGTACACGGTGCCGAGCGCTGTTGGGCCAGGCCCAAAACAGGGCACGGGCACGCGCGGCCTAGGTTACGCCGTATCTCACTCCGCATCCACCGCGCCCTCTCCGCACGGCACGTGTCGAACACGGCGTCGTGGGAGAGATCGTGGGCGGTTTCTTTATTAGGAAAGGAGGAACGTCCGCCACCTCCCCCTTTATAAGCAACGGGAAGTAGGGGTAGTGCGCCCACTCGCCCCTTTTCCTCTCCAATCTCAGAAGCCTCCGTCCCGCCTCCGTCTTCCCAAAGCAACAAGAGAGCAGCGCCCTGCTCCCCCCATTGCCACCAGCACCACCAACGCCATCGACCTCCTCCACCACCTCCTTCATGGCTCCGAAAGCCGACATGGGGAAGGCCGTGAAGACGACCGAGGCGCAGCGGCTTGCAGCGCTGCGGAAGGAGCGGGCCATCTTCCCCCCCCCCCCAAGCTTGACGCGAAGGAGTTGAGGGAGTACTACTACCTCTTCTGGTCGACGGAGACGCGAGCACATCCGAGCACCAAGGTACTCCTGGCCTCCGCTCACAAAATGGCTTCACACGGCTACCCCTTCTTCGCCGTGTTCTTCTACTGCGGGCTCTGCCCACCCTTCTCGGAGTTTTTCTGTGACATTATGAACACCTATGGCCTCTGCCTCCTTGACTTCACCCCCAACGCCATCCTCACCATGGCAGTTTTCGCACACCTTTGCGAAAACTTTGTCGGAGTCCACCCAAATGTAGCCCTCTTCCGCCATTTCTTCATGCCCCGAGTAGAGAGAGGAGAGCCTCTATCCGGCGGAATTGCTTGGATCTCAAGGTCCGGCAAGAAGGATTCGTATTTGGAGGGAGAGTTCTGCAGCAAGTGGGAGGAGTGGAGAGCAGATTGGTGTTGGATAGTTGAGGAGAACCCGCAGCCATTTACCGCCTGGTGCCAAGTAGCAGCAGCACGCGGTAGCGACTGGAGCGACGTGGCCCCGGTGGACAGCAGGCTGAGGATTGCCATCACCAGGATCCAACGCCTCAGGCTTGCCGGACTCACTGTAGGCGCCGTTGGCGCGGACTTCCTTCGCCGCCGCATCGCCCCCCTGCAGGAACGGAGGAGGCCCGCCTGGGAGTTCAAGAACGCGGCGGATATCATGAGGCTGCGCCCGGGCCTCAATTATAACTTCACCGTCTTGGAGCTCAACGCAATGCTGCAGGAGCTCTTCAAGTATGATCCTGACCACCCAGAAGTCTTTAGGTTGCCGCAGGGCGTCGTCCCATTGTGCAACAACTCCGCGGTCGATCGCATCAGGGCAATGATGCCGCTGTGCGACTCGCATGGAATCGTGCCAACTTGGCAGGCGCCTGAAGATGACGTCGTGCAGCAATTACTCGACAACTTGGTGGAAGTGCCGATCCGCCCCGACGAGAAGGATGGCCTCACTCGCGACACCACCGAGGCAGAGTTGAAGCGCATCGCCACCAGGCCGGAAGAGGCGGTGGAAGCTGCAGCGGCAGGCAACTTCGGTTTCACTTTGGAGGAGGCAGCGGCAGCAGAGGCGGCAAACCGTGCCGAGCGAGAGGAGCTCGCCGGCAAGAAAGAGCTTGCCCGACAAGAGGAGCCTGCCGGCAAGAAAGATCTTGCCGGGCAAGGGGAGACTGCCAGCAAGAAAGAGCTTGCCGGGCGTGACGCCGAGCCGAGCGAGCCCGCCGAGGAGATGAGCGGCTCGTTGGATATCAACTCCTCCTCCTCCTCGTCTTCAGACAGCACGCCGCAAGCAGAGCCTCCATCTCCACCAAGAAGGCGTCTCCGCAAAGTCGGGGACGTGGCGAGGCGGCAGGCGAGTCAACAGTCGTCGCGTCGCGCGACACGCTCCACCGCAGCAAGCACCGTTGCCGCGGGAGCGCCCCACGCTGCCGCGACAACTGGAGCAGGGTCTTCCCGGACCACTGCTTCTGCTCCCGCCAAGCGACCAAGGGAACCCACTCCTCCACCTTCCCGCGCCGGACGCGAGCCAGACTTTGACTTCTCCGCGTTCAGCTCCGGCGAGGAAGACGAAGAAGAGTAAGTTTTCCTTGTTGTACTTGCAGTCCACCAATCCTTGCTGTTTTTGTCTTGTCTTGTATCTCACTTGCTTTTCTCTGAATCCGTTCCTTTTCAGAACTCTGGCTTAGGGGGCAGCAAAGAGGGCCAAGGCGCCGGTGATTGTCATCGAGGACGAACCCACCGCGTCAGCAGGGGACGCGTCCGAGACAACCTTGCCGGACCCGGCGGCTGATCTCCAGAGCAGCCCCCAACGTAAGTATCTTGTTTACCTCCCGCTGTTGGGCACGCACGAAGAGTCTTGCTTTGCTGATATCTGTTTGCTGATTTGCGCAGGAGCAGAGCAGCCCCACCAGGAGAGCCCGGAGGCCGCCCCCGAAGCGCCAAGGGAGAGTCCTCCGGCAAGGGAGAGGTCCCCGGCAAGGGAGAGCTCTCCGGCAAGGGAGGAGCCCCCAGCAAGGGAGGGGTCTCCGGCAAGGGACAGCACCAGCGGCCCCCCGGCGACGGAGACCACGACCGCAGAGCCTGGCACAGGTAATCTCCTTGCTCCAAAACTTCCCTTGGCTTCTTCTTATTGTTGATCTTCTTCTCATTTCTTTTTCTTGGATATTTGTTTGATTCTTTTCCTCTTTCCCGGCTGTCAGATCCATCTGCTGCAGAGCCGATGGAGACTGAAGTTGCCGCCGACGACGCTGTTGCCGCCGAGGAAGCAACCGGCGCCGACGAGCCCGCCGGCAAAGAGGCCGCCAGGGCTGCTGTAGCAGAAGCAGGCGGGGGGGGGGGGGGGTCCGGCGATCGTACTAACGACCCGGAGGCCGCAGGAGCGCCAAGCGCTGCACCGACCGCCGACCCCTCCGCTGCTGCCGCCGCGCCAGGCTCCGAAGAGCCCCAGCCTGGCGTGTACTTGAAGGCCGGCGACGACATCTTCATCAACCTCCCCTGGGCGTCAAGCTCCAGGGCGCCGGTCGAGGGAGAGATCTTCGACAGAGAAGTGCTTGCCTCCGCCGGGCTGGCGCTGGTCGACGCGCCAAGCAGCAGCAGCGGCGAGCCTGAGGAGGAGCGGCTGCTGCGGAAACTGATATCACTCTACCGCGCCCGACAGGCCAAGCTGGATTCCCGGGAAGCGCTTGTCGCCAAGGCGGGAGTCGATGTTGAGAAGCGCGCGGAGGAGCTCCGGGGCCAAAATCAAGAAGCTCTCCGGTCCTTGGCGGCGGAGCGGGAGCAGCTTGCCGAGGAGCAGAGGGCTTTCCTCCTCGAGAAGGCCGAAATCGAAGAGCAACATAGACTTGCCACTGAGAAGCTGTCCGTGCAGGAGGGCGAGCTGGTTCGGCGGAAAGTTGATCTTGACAGCCACGAGGAGGAACTTTCCGCACGCGAGCGAACGGTTGGCGGAGCCCTCAAGCAAGCCGAAGACGCTGCCGCAGCTGCCGAGGCCGCCAAGAATGAGTTGGAAATGAAGGTGGTGCAGCTGGAGGCCGACCTCAAGGCGAACGGCGACGAGCTTGCCCCGCTCAAGCTTGAGCACGAGAAGGACGCCGTCAGCTACTCGGAGCTGCAGACCCGCCTCGCCGAGAAGGGCAAGGAGCTTGACGCCGCCAAGGACTCCGCTGCAGATCTTGAGTCGAAGCTGATCGCCTTGACTAAGACACTTGACAGCGGCAAGGAGCAGGAGACATCTCTGAAGGAGGAAGTCAAGGCCGGCAAGGCGCTGCTGGCGAGCGCTGCCGCCGCCCAGAGGACATTCCGGGAGAATGTGGAGCACTGGACGGAATGGCTCGTGGACGTTGCCGCTGACATCGACAAGGAGTTGGCGCAGCTGGGAATGGAGGATCTCGGGTACTCCTCCGACGAGAACCTCCAACCCAGCGCCAAGCTCACTTCTTTCTTCAAGGGCGTGGCGACGGCACTCCGGCGACTCCGGGAAGGGATCCCGAAGCAGCTTGCCGACGAGTTGCGCAAGATCTGTGCGGGAGCTCTTCAGAAGGTGCTGATGAAGGTGGCGTTCCGCAATCCGGGCCTCAACCTCACCAACGTCCTCCGGTCCTTGCCGCCGGATGCTGATCTGGAGGCGCTCAAGACCCTTGTCGCACCCATTGTGGATAGGGTGGGCGGGATCAAGAGGGTCGAGGGCAATCGTGTAGATTAGTTCACCCATTTCCTTCTTTTCTTGTCGCTTCAGATCATGTCATGAAAACAATTTGTTAGATCCGCGACAAGCTTATCTTGTAATATAACTTTATTCTGTGCAATGATTGCAATGTTATTTCCTTTACTTGATTCCTTCCTTTGTATGTTTTTACCCTACGCTTTTAGGGAACTTGCCGGCGCAGGCACCTTTGCCGCGAGCGCTGAGTGTGGAACGTCAGCAGCCTGCTGGCGGTGCCGCAGCCGACAAGAAACCTTGTCGCAGCTAGTCGCAGCTCACTTAAGTTGTTGAGCGGACTCGAAACAACAGTAAGGGCACAACTAGCTACGAGTTGGTTCCTCCGCGCACAGGTTTTCCATACAAAGCACGGTCATTCAAAGAGAATAACTTAAAAATTTAAAGAGAATTTGATTGCTCAAACTTTGGCAACTTATCTTTTCTGTTACTTGCTTCCCGGCAAGGCGAAACCTTCTTGAACGACGCCTGGTCCATACATATTATTATCTTCTCCCTTCCCCCCCAGCAAACTTGTGCGCGAGGGAACCTTCTTTTCCTTGCAAAAAAGAAAGAGGATGAAATAAAAATATGGAGCCTTATGGCTCGTTGTTGCTTACCGGGGGTAAATGCTGCACAAAATGTCAGATAACATATGCAAAATATAAAAAAGCACGAAATCGACAAGATGTGCTGAGCATATGATATTTATGCACGGGGTCTGCGCCCGGCTTTGTACAAAGGATTACATGCAACAACGGCAAGACTTGTACAAAAGGTGGTTGCCAGGACGGGTTCCGGCAACCGCGCCCTACGGGTAAAACTTGCGAAGATGCTCAATATTCCAGGAGTTGCTCACTGGGATGCCATCTTCGGTCTCCAGGCGGACAGCGCCAGGCCTAGTGACTCGTTTCACCCGGTAAGGGCCTTCCCACTTCGGCGTCAACTTGTTGGAATTCTTGGCGGACTCAACGCGCCAAAGAACAAGGTCGCCTTCCTCGAGACTTCTGGCGTTAACTTTGCGGCTATGGTAGCGGCGCAAAGCTTGCTGGTAGCGAGCAGCTCGCACAGCAGCCTAAAGACGGTCTTCCTCAAGGAGCAGCGCGTCATCTTGCCGCAGCTGCTCTTGCTCAAGCTCATCATAAGCGAGCACTCGAGGCAACCCATATACGAGTCCGGTGGGGAGAACTGCCTCTGCGCCATAAACTAGAGCGAAAGGCGTCTGGCCAGTGGCTCGATTTGGCGTCGTCCTAATCGACCAAAGAACCACGGGCAGCTCCTCAATCCAGTTTCTTCCGCACTTGTGCAGACTGTCGAAAGTTTTGGTCTTGAGCCCGCGCAGCACTTCAGCATTTTCCCTCTCCGCTTGACTGTTGCTTCTCGGGTGAGCAACAGAAGCGAAGCAGACCTTGGCGCCAAGATCTTGGACGTACTGCATGAAGGTGCGGCTCGTAAATTGCGTACCGTTGTCCGTAATTATCCTGTTAGGGATCCCGAAACGGCTAACAATCGACCTGAAGAACTTGACTGCTGACTGTGCTGTCACCTTCCTCACAAGTTCCACTTCCGGCCACTTTGTGAACTTGTCGATTGCAACGTACAAGTACTCAAAGCCCCCGACAGCTTGGGGAAAGGGGCCGAGGATGTCGAGCCCCAGACCAAAAATGGCCATGATAAAGGGATCGTCGGGAGAGCTTGAGCTGGCTGGTGTATCTGCTTGGAATGAAACTGACACGCTTCACACTTGGTTACTTGTGCAGTTGCATCCTAGAGGGCTGTCGGCCAGAAGAAGCCTTGCCGGAATGCTTTGCCGAGAAGTGCTCTTGCGCCAATGTGGTGACCACATATGCCTCCATGTATCTCTGCCAACAGCTTTTGTCCATCTTCCCGGGGAATACACTTCAATTTCACTCCGTTGAGTCTTCTTCTGCACAGTGTGTTATCGACAAACTGGTACATACTAGACTGCTGGGCTACTCTTTCCGCTTCTTCTTGCTCTTCGGGAAGTTCTCCTGTCTGAAGGAAATGGACAATCTGTTGTGCCCATGCTGGAGCTTGTGGCTCTACAACAAGGACTAAAGGCATGTCTGCTGCTGCAGGAACATCCGCTTCTATGGCAAGAACTCGCGGCTCTGCCGAAGCTTGACGTTCCCCGGCAAGCTTGCCGGAGCAAAACTTGTCGGGAGCGTCTTCTTCAACGGAACAAACCCTGGGGCTTGCCGGAGCAGACTGCTCCTCAGCACTGTTGGTGTTCATCTTGGGGACCTTCTTGGCGGCGGCTTCGGGAAGCTCTGCTGGAAAATAGTCGCCAGAAATCAACTTCCTCTTCTTGCTCTGTCCAGTTGACGGTGTTACGGACGGTTGAGTTAGCTTGAGCACAAAGATCCCTTGTTCCACAGGTAACTTAAGTGCGGCGCACTTTGACAGGCCATCGGCAATGTCGTTCTGAGCTCTTGGAACATGCTCCATCTGCAGGCCGTCAAAGTGCTCTTCTAGCTTTCTCACTTCGTCAACGTAGGCTTCCATCAACGGACTCTGATAATTCTTGTTTACTTGGTGGACGACAAGCTGTGAGTCACCCCTGACAATGAGCTTCTTGATCCCAAGGTCTGCCGCAATCCTGAGACCGGCAAGCAAGCCTTCATACTCTGCAGTATTGTTTGTTGCTTGCTCCTTGGGAAAGTGCATCTGGACTACATACTTGAGGTGCTCTCCGGTGGGTGCGACAAGCAGCACACCAGCGCCGGCGCCTTGCAGCGAGAAGGCACCGTCAAAGTACATAAGCCACTCTTTACTTGCTTCCTTGACGGGGATGCTCGTCTCCGGAATTTCTTCATCTGGTGTTGGCGTCCACTCTGCTATGAATTCTGGCAATGCTCTGCTTTGGATAGTTGAAGTACTCTCAAACTTGAGGCCAAAGCTTGACAGTTCCAGTGCCCACTCGACAATCCTGCCTGTTGCTTCTGGATTCTGCAGTATCCTCTTTAACGGAAAGCGAGTGACAACTATTATCTCGTGTGCTTGGAAGTAATGATGCAGCTTTCTCGAGGCCATGAGAAGGCCGAAAAGCAATTTCTGCACACCAGAGTACCTTGACCTAGCCCACTGCAGAAGGGAACTGACAAAGTAAACTGGGCGCTGCACCATTTTCTTCTGTATCTCTTCGCGCACCTGCGCAGTTCCATCCTTGTCGGGACCAGAGCTTGTCGGGGAAGCCCCCTGCTTGTCGCTGGATGCGCTTGCCGCGGTTGCTGGCTCGTCGTCTGCCTCCCTCTCCGCCACTAACGCAACACTAACCACTTGATTGGTTGTCGCTATATACAGCAGCAACTTCATTTTGCACGGATGCATATTAGTGATTTCCTTGCTGTTGGAAATGAATATACTTGTGATGGTAATCATCCTCATGTGCCTTGTATGCATGCCGGAAAGGAATCCGGGAAAGCCTCTGCCTTGGGTAGGAGTGAGCTTGTCGCCGGTCCCCGTCGGGACGGTTATGTCCGGTATGGCATAGTAAGGTATAATGGGTGGTGATCTCGTCAGTTGAAATATATTTGATATACATGTCATGCAGGGAACTTTTAAGCCTCCTGAGTCGGCCATAGATCGAGTCTTGTTCCGGTAACCCCCATACTGGTCCCTACCGCAGGTGGGGTATGGTTTAGTCAGTTGTTAACCCTTGTCTTGGCACACACCGTACAAAGAGGCCATGGTGGAAGATATCGATTGTAGCCGGTAGGCATGCCACCTGGTCTGGGGGCATGGGTGTATCCGGTTGGGACCGAGAGGGGGGCACCCCTTAGAGCGCGCGATAGAAATTTGATCCCATGCTACGCGAGGTTGTAGCCTCCCCACTTAGAGTTTTGCTTAACAGGTGTCATGGGTGATTCCAGACACGAGTGAAAGCTGGTGTGTTCAAGTCAGGTGTGTTTCAAATTAAAAGACCATAGACGGAATTAGTCCGATGGACTAAAGGAATCCGTTACTCGTGGGTAAAGAGTACACTCTCTGCAGAGATATTAAACCTATTCGAATAGCCGTGTCCATGGTTAAGGATTACAGTCTGGGATGGGTCAAGTGTCGGTCTTAGTGTCGGTCTTCGGAGGAGAAACTGCTGAACCCGAATATTGTTTTATGACTTGTGATATACGATGGTTATGATTATTATCATTGTGGACTAACCATTTGCATTGTTTGAAATAAGGAATATCCCTGGGACGGTACCACCTCCTGGATATTCACTATGATTATGTTTTCATATAAGCCCTTCCTGTGGCGTCGCTTAGACGCCCGACTGTGGCATGCTTGTTATTTTATTTACTTTACAAGCCCTGTCTGTGGCGTCGCCCAGACGCCCTACTGTGGCATGCATGTTATTCCGTTTACTTATAAGCCCCTTTATGTGGTGTCGCACTGACGCCCGACTGTGGCATTTTATTTCCGCTCCTTCATTACTTATTCATGTGATATAATTAACCTGCTTGCATGCATAAGAGGTGTTTTATTTATGACTGACGATGTGATCATAGAATATTTCGGTGCATGATTATCAATTATATTACTTCAGTGTTCATAATGTTTGCGAGTACATTCAAAGTACTCACTGGCTTGTCCCTGGCTATTGTCTTGGCCAGATTTCTGCATGGAGACGAGCGTTGCGATGATAGCCCTGGAAACTAAGCAAACGGTGATAGCAGCCTCGCGAAGATAGGAGTTAACCTGGTCAGCTGTTCCTGTGGGAAATGGAGTCCCATAGACCGTGGTGATCCACAAACTGCTTCCGCCCTCAACCACTAGAACCATTTGATGTACTCATAGGCCACAATGGTCTTGTACTACATATTATGTACTCTTGCTTGGAATTTCTGTATCAAGTTCGTGCCTCATCAGCTAACAGTAATCCTGGGGCTGGTGAGCACAAGGGCCATTTTCTGGGAATTATACCCGGAAAACTGGTCGTGACATATCCTGAGTATGCGTCAAGAAATGAAAGCAAATCACATCCGGCTGTGGAGTCAACAATCTGGTCAATGCACGGCAAGGGAAATGGGTCTTTGGGACAAGCTTTATTAACATCAGTAAAGTCAATACAAAGCCTCCATTTTCCATTTGCCTTGCGCACGACTACAGGATTGGCCAACCACGTAGGATGGAGCACTCCTCTGACAAGGCCTGCTGCTTCCAACTTCTTGATTTCTTCTGCTATGAATTCTTGGCTCTCCACTGCTTGCTTCCTGACCTTATGCTTGACGGGCCGCGCATGAGGACAAACGGCAAGATGGTGCTCAATTACTTTCCTGGGAACACCGGGGATGTAAGACGGTTTCCATGCAAACACATCGACATTCGCCCACAGGAAAGCAATGAGCGTGCTTTCCTATTTAGGGTCGAGAGTGGCACTGATGGTGAAGGTACCACCAGTGCCGTCCTCCTTGGCGGATATCTTCTTGGTCGCTGGCGGAGCTGCCATTGCCTTCTTACACTTGCCGGTGGAGCTCGATGGTGCGTCCTCGATGGTAGCGCAGCACTCCGAAGAGGTGCGCTTGCCGGAGTGGGCGTCAGAGCTCTTGCTGGTCTTGGTCTTCCTCTTCCCCCCAGGAGCTTCAGCGGCAAGTGGTTTGCGATCTGTAGCGGCTGCTGCTTCCCGGTAGATCTTGTCGGCGAAGATAAGGGCATCCTTCTTGTCGCCAGGGACAGAGATGACGCTTATCGGGCCTGGCATCTTGAGCATGTTGTATGCATAGTGAGAGGCTGCCATGAACTTGGCGAGCGCTGGACGGCCAAGTATCCCATTGTAAGGTAATGGGAAATCGGCAACGTCAAAAGTGACACTCTCAGTTCTGAAGTTCAACTCGCTGCCAAATGTTACCGGCAACGTGACCTTCCCTTTCGGCTTGCTCCTTCCCGGGTTAATTCCTTGGAACGTGCCGGTCTCTTCGAGCTTGCTGTCACGGATCTGGAGTTTCTGGAGTACAACGGAGGAGATCAGGTTCAAGCCGGCCCCGCCGTCAACTAGCATCTTTGTGACTTTGAGGATGCGGATGGTTGGCGAAACCAACAGCGGCAAGCACCCGACCGCAGTTGTGCGATCAGGGTGGACCTCAATGTCAAAGATGATAGGCTTGCTGGACCATTTCAGAAGCTTGCGCGATTCGACAGGTAGCTCTGCCGCATTAACTTCCCGCAGCCACTGTTTGAGTTGGCGGTGGGAAGTATGCAGAGAAGCACCGCCGTCAACGCACAAGACTTCTGCAGCTTTCTGAAACTCCTGCTCACTGTTCTCGACATCATCCATGTCTTCGTCATCGTCTTCGTCTTCATCCTTGTCGCGGCCGCGGGGAGGTCTGTCTCCTTGCCGCTGCTTGGCCTTGCCGCGGCGTCCTCCCCGGCCAGCGCGCTTTTTGCCGGCTTCTCCATCGCCTCCTTGGGCCCTCTCCTTGTCGCGCCGCTCGTACTCAGCTTTCTGCTGCTGGACAAGCTGCTCGACCTTCTTGCAGCTCTGGAGGTCATGGCCCTTGGTGCGATGGATCTTGCAATACTGCTTGTCGGAGCCGTCCTGCTTGTTGGCGGCTGCCACAGCCTGGCAGTTGGTACATGCGGCAACCTCCTTGCCGGAGCTACCAACTTTGGCTTTGTTGGCGCCACCGTCGTTGCCGGACTGCACAACTAGCACCTCTTTGCCTTTCTTCTTCCTGTTATTGCGCCGCCGGTTCTTGTTTGCCGGGGCAGCATCTTCGCTGTCAGATCCTCCTGCTTCAGCATTCTCTCCGGGGAGTTTCCTCCCTTCTTCAGCGTGTGCACACTTGTCAGCTAGGGCATATAGCTCACTGACGTCCCTGATCCTGCTCATCACCATCTCCTCCCGCATCCTGTGGTTATGCACGTTCTGATGAACGCGCTGATGACCGCGGCAGGGTGGATATCTGGGATGTTGCGCTATACACGGCTGAATCTCTGAATGTACTTGCGCAGGGGCTCTCCTTCCTTCTGGGCGAGCAGATGAAGATCACTCTCCTGGCCGTGAGGTTTGTGGCCGCGTGTGAAGGCGCCGACAAACTGATGGCACAGGTCTGCCCAAGAGGATATGGAGTTATCCGGCAAGTGCATGAGCCAGGACCTGACTTCGGGCTTGAGCACCAGCGGGAAGTAGTTGGCAAGGACCTTGTCGTCTCGCCCCCCGGCAGCCTGCACCGCGATGGTGTAGATGCTGAGGAACTCCGACGGGTGCGACTTGCCGTCGTACTTCTCCGGTACGTCTGGCTTGAAATGCTTCTGGCTGGGCCAATAGACTTGGCGCAGCTCAAGGGTAAACGCAGGGCAACCTACCGCGTACGGCAAGTCACCTGGTTCCCTAGCGCATGCATATCGACAGAGGGCCCAGCGCGCAGGTCTGATTGATGCCGCGCTTCTCTTCGGCGCTCGATGCGGGTACGAGCGTCTTCTTGCTGTCGTTCGTAAATAACTTGGCGCTGATCGCGACGGGCTCGTGGATCAGATGAAGCGGTGGAGTCGCTGTCGTGGTGGATCCGGCGAGTCGGTGATCTTGGCCTTCGAGGCGGAGAGTGCAAAGTGGTTGCACCCCCACCGGTCTTGTCGCCACCGGCTCGTGCCTGGCTGACTTGCCGCGGTAGCGAAGTACTCGGCTGCTATGGATTGTCGCCGTTGGCAAAACCGATGAGACTCTGGATGGTGGCCCTCCAGTCATCGATCTTGTCCGCCGCTGGAGGGTAGTCTAAGAGCAGTTGATCTCGCGCCAAAGCTTCTGCCGGAGTGGCGGGCGGCGGTGGCGAACGATGCGAGGAACGGGATATGCTCGGACTTCTAACTACGTTAGAAGGAGCAGTATCTCGTCCAAGCGACCGTGCCACGCTTGCGCCAGCATGTTGGCGTGCATGCTGGTCTTGAGCACTCCGGGATCCACCAGCTTGATCTTGGCCCAGCAAACGTATGGTACCGTGAGTACCATGACGCTGCTGGTCCCGCGCCTCCTGGGATGGGCGCGGTGCGTGTACGGACGCCGAGGTCTTGGAGTGCGCCCGGTCGTCGTGGGAGCCGACCGCGCCGCCGATGTGCAGCGCAGTCTTGTCCTTGGACTTGGCAGCACCATGAACTCCCTCGTCGGCACCTGTTCTTCCGCCGGCGTCTACTCCACCAGCCGTTCGCTCCGGCGATGGTGGGCTCGGCGCGGACGGAGGAGCCGCCTCCGAAGCCTTCTTCTTCGGCGGCATGTCGATGAAGACGATGAAGATTTGGCTCGTGCGAACGCCGAATCAGGTTCGCAGAACCTCGACGCACCCCTACCTTGAAGGAAATATGCCCTAGAGGCAATAATAAAGTTATTATTTATTTCCTTATATCATGATAAATGTTTATTATTCATGCTAGAATTGTATTAACCGGAAACATAATACATGTGTGAATACATAGACCAACAGAGTGTCACTAGTATGCCTCTACTAGACTAGCTCGTTAATCAAAGATGGTTATGTTTCCTAACCATGAACAAAGAGTTGTTATTTGATTAACGAGGTCACATCATTAGTTGAATTATCTGATTTACACGACCCATTCCATTAGCTTAGCACCCGATCGTTTAGTATGTTGCTATTGCTTTCTTCATGACTTATACATGTTCCTATAACTATGAGATTATGCAACTCCCGTTTACCGGAGGAACACTTTGGGTACTACCAAAAGTCACAACGTAACTGGGTGATTATAAAGGAGTACTACAGGTGTCTCCAATGGTAGATGTTGGGTTGGCGTATTTCGAGATTAGGGTTTGTCACTCCGATTGTCGGAGAGGTATCTCTGGGCCCTCTCGGTAATACACATCACATAAGCCTTGCAAGCATTATAACTAAGATGTTAGTTATGAGATGATGTATTACGGAACGAGTAAAGAGACTTGCCAGTAACGAGATTGAACTAGGTATTGGATACCGACGATCGAATCTCGGGCAAGTAACATACCGATGACAAAGGGAACAACGTATGTTGTTATGCGGTCTGACCGATAAAGATCTTCGTAGAATATGTAGGAGCCAATATGGGTATCCAGGTCCCGCTATTGGTTATTGACCAGAGACGTGTCTCGGTCATGTCTACATTGTTCTCGAACCGTAGGGTCCGCACGCTTAAAGTTACGATGACAGTTATTATGAGTTTATGCATTTTGATGTACCGAAGGTTGTTCGGAGTCCCGGATGAGAACACGGACATGACGAGGAGTCTCGAAATTGTCGAGACGTAAAGATTGATATATTGGAAGCCTATGTTTGGACATCGGAAGTGTTCCGGGTGAAATCGGGATTTTACCGGATTACCGGGAGGGTTACCGGAACCCCCCGGGAGCCAAATGGGCCAACATGGGCCTTAGTGGAAAGGTGAGAGGGCAGCCCACATAGGGCTGCGCCTCCCCCCCTCTCCCTAGTCCTATTAGGACTAGGAGAGGGGCCGGCCACCTCTCTCTCTCTCCCCTTTGAAGGTTTCCTAGTTGGACTAGGATTGGAGGGGGGAGTCCTACTCCCGGTAGGAGTAGGACTCCTCCTGCGCCTCCCCTCTTTGGCCGGCCAGCCCCCCTCCCTCCAACCTTTATATACGGGGGCAGGGGACACCCCAAGACACACAAGTTGATCCTTGAGATCGTTCCTTAGCCGTGTGCGGTGCCCCCTGCCACCAAATTCCACCTCGATCATACCGTTACAGTGCTTAGGCGAAGCCCTGCGTCGGTAGTACATCAAGATCGTCACCACGCCGTCGTGCTGACGGAACTCTTCCTCGACGCTTTGCTGGATCGGAGCCCGAGGAACATCATCGAGCTGAACGTGTGCTAAGAACTCGGAGGTGCCGGAGTAACGGTGCTTGGATCGGTCGGATCGGGAAGAAGACGTACGACTACTTCCTCTACGTTGTGTGATCGCTTCCGCAGTCGGTCTGCGTTGGTACGTAGACAACACTCTCCCCTCTCGTTGCTGTGCATCACCATGATCTTGCGTGTGCGTAGGAAATTTTTTGAAATTACTGCGTTCCCCAACAGTGGCATCCGAGCCTAGGTTTTTATGGTTTGATGTTATATGCACGAGTAGAACACAAGTGAGTTGTGGGCGATACAAGTCATACTGCCTACCAGCATGTCATACTTTGGTTCGGCGGTATTGTTGGACGAGACGATCCGGACCAACCTTACGCGTACTCTTACGCGAGACCGGTTCCCTCGACGTGCTTTGCACATAGATGGCTTGCGGAAGACTGCCTCTCCAACTTTAGTTGAACCAAGTGTGACTATGCCCGGTCCTTGAGAAGGTTAAAACGGAGTCTATTTGATGAACTATCGTTGTGGTTTTGATGCGTAGGTGAGATGAGTTCTTACTTAAGCCCGTAGCAGCCACGTAAAACTTGCAACAACAAAGTAGAGGACGTCTAACTTGTTTTTGCAGGGCATGTTGTGATGTGATATGGTCAAGGCATGATGCTGATTTTATTGTATGAGATGATCATGTTTTGTAACCGAGTTATCGGCAACTGGCAGGAGCCATATGGTTGTCGCTTTATTGTATGCAATGCAATCGCGATGTAATGCTTTACTTTATTACTAAGCGGTAGTGATAGTCGTGGAAGCATAAGATTGGCGAGACGACAACGATGCTACGATGGAGATCAAGGTGTCGCGCCGGTGACGATGGTGATCATGACGGTGCTTCGGAGATGGAGATCACAAAGCACAAGATGATGATGGCCATATCATATCACTTATATTGATTGCATGTGATGTTTATCCTTTTATGCATCTTATCTTGCTTTGATTGACGGTAGCATTATAAGATGATCTCTCACTAAATTATCAAGAAGTGTTCTCCCTGAGTATGCACCGTTGCAAAAGTTCTTCGTGCTGAGACACCACGTGATGATCGGGTGTGATAGGCTCTACGTTCAAATACAACGGGTGCAAAACAGTTGCACACGCGGAATACTCAGGTTATACTTGACGAGCCAAGCATATACAGATATGGCCTCGGAACACGGAGACCGAAAGGTCGAGCGTGAATCATATAGTAGATATGATCAACATATTGATGTTCACCATTGAAAACTACTCCATCTCACGTGATGATCGGTTATGGTTTAGTTGATTTGGATCACGTGATCACTTAGAGGATTAGAGGGATGTCTATCTAAGTGGGAGTTCTTAAGTAATATGATTAATTGAACTTAAATTTATCATGAACTTAGTCCTGGTAGTATTTTGCAAATTATGTTAGAGATCAATAGCTCGCGTTGTTGCTTCCCTATGCTTATTTTGATATGTTCCTAGAGAAAATTGTGTTGAAAGATGTTAGTAGCAAAAATGCGGATTGGATCCGTGATCAGAGGTTTATCCTCATTGCTGCACAGAAGAATTATGTCCTTGATGCACCGCTAGGTGAAAGACCTATTGCAGGAGCAGATGCAGACGTTATGAACGTTTGGCTAGCTCAATATGATGACTACTTGATAGTTTAGTGCACCATGCTTGATGGCTTAGAATCGGGACTTCAAAAGACGTTTTGAACGTCATGGACCATATGAGATGTTCCAGGAGTTGAAGTTAATATTTCAAGCAAATACCCGAGTTGAGAGATATGAAGTCTCCAACAAGTTCTATAGCTAAAAGATGGAGGAGAATCGCTCAACTAGTGAGCATGTGCTCAGATTGTCTGGGTACTACAATCGCTTGAATCAAGTGGGAGTTAATCTTCCAGATAAGATAGTGATTGACAGAATTCTCTAGCCACCATCACCAAAGTTAGTAGAACTTCGTGATGAACTATAATATGCAAGGGATAACAGAAACAACTCCCAAGCTCTTCGTGATGCTGAAATCAACGAAGGTAGAAATCAAGAAAAACATCAAGTGTTGATGGTTGACAAGACCACTAGTTTTAAGGAAAAAGGGCAAAGGGAAGAAGGGGAACTTCAAGAAGAACGGCAAGCAAGTTGCTGCTCAAGTGAAAAAGCCCAAGTCTGATCCTAAGCCTGAGACTAAGTGCTTCTACTGCAAAGGGACTGGTCACTTGAAGCGGAACTACCCCAAGTGATTGGTGGATAAGAAGGATGGCAAAGTGAACATAAGTATATTTGATATACATGTTATTGATGTGTACTTTACTAGTGTTTATAGCAAACCCTCAGTATTTGATACTAGTTCAGTTGCTAAGATTAGTAACTCGAAACGGGAGTTGCAGAATAAACAGAGACTAGTTAAGGGTGAAGTGACGATGTGTGCTGGAAGTGGTTCCAAGATTGATATGATCATCATCGCACACTCCCTATAATTTCGGGATTAGTGTTGAACCTAAATAAGTGTTATTTGGTGTTTGCGTTGAGCATGAATATGATTTGATCATGTTTATTGTAATACGGTTATTCATTTAAGTAAGAGAATAAATTGTTGTTCTGTTTACATGAATAAAACCTAATATGGTTAAACACCCAATGAAAATAGTTCATTGGATCTCGATATTAATAATACACATATTCATATTATTGAAACCAAAAGATGCAAAGTTAATAATGATAGTGCAACTTATTTGTGGCACTACCGTTTAGGTCATATTGGTGTAAAGCGCATGAAGAAACTCCATGCTGATGGGCTTTTGGAATCACTTGATTATGAATCAGTTGATGCTTGCGAACCATGCCTTTTGGGCAAGATGACTAAAACGCCGTTCTCCGGAACAATGGAGCGAGAAAAGATTTATTGGAAATCATACATACTGATGTATGTGGTCCGATGAATATTGAGGCTCGCGACAGGTATCATTATTTTCTGATCTTCACAGATGATTTGAGCAGATATGAGTATATCTACTTGATGAAACATAAGTCTGAAACATTTGAAAAGTTCAAAGAATTTTAGAGTAAAGTGGAAAATCATCGTGACTAGAAAATAAAAGTTTCTACGATATGATCGCAGAGGTAAAATATTTGAGTTACGAGTTTGGTCTTCAATTAAAACGATGTGGAATAGTTTCACAAAATCATGCCACATGGAACACCACAGCATAATGGTGTGTCCGAACGTCATAACCGTACTTTATTGGATATAGTGCAATCTATGATGTATCTTACCGATCTACCACTATCGTTTTGGGGTTATGCATTAGAGACAGCTGCATTCACGTTAAAAAAGGGGCACCATCTATATCTGTCGAGACGACGCCTTATGAACTATGGTTTGGCGAGAAACCAAAGTTGTCGTTTCTTAAAGTTTGGGGTTGCGATGCTTATATGAAAAAGTTTCATCCTGATAAGCTCAAAACTCAAATCGGAGAAGTGCGTCTTCATAGGATATCCAAAGGAAACTGTTGGATACACCTTCTATCACTGATCCGAAGGCAAGACTTTTTGTTGCTAAATTCGGAAACTTTCTGGAGAAGGAGTTTCTCTCGAAAGAAGTGAGTGGGAGGAAAGTAGAACTTGACGAGGTAACTGTACCTACTCCGTTATTGGGAAATAGTACATCACAGAAAACTGTTTCTGTGAGACCTACACCAATAAGAGAGGAAGTTAATGATGATGATCATGAAACTTTAGATCAAGATACTACTGTACCTCGTAGATCAACCAGAGTAAGATCCGCACCAGAGTGGTACGGTAATCCTGTTCTGGAGGTCATGTTACTTGACCATGACGAACCTACGAACTATGAGGAAGCGATGATGAGCCCAAATCCCGCGAAATGGTTTGAAGCCATGAAATCTGAGATATGATCCATGTATGAGAACAAAGTATGGACTTTGGTTGACTTGCCCGATGATCGGCAAGCCATAGAAAATAAATGGATCTTCAAGAGGAAGACGGACGCTGATAGTAGTGTTACTATCTACAAAGCTCGAATTGTCGCAAAAGGTTTTCGACAAGTTCAAGGTGTTGACTACGATGAGATTTTCTCACTCGTATCTATGCTTAAGTCTGTCCGAATCATGTTAGTAATTGCCGCATTTTATGAAATCTGGCAAACGGATAAACAAAACTGCATTCCCTAATGGATTTATTAAAGAAGAGTTGTATATGATGCAACCAGAAGGTTTTGTCAATCCAAAAGGTGCTAACAAAATGTGCAAGCACCAGCGATCCATCTGTGGACTGGTGCAAGCATCTCGGAGTTGGAATATACGCTTTGATGAGTTGATCAAAGCATATAGTTTTATACAGACTTGCGGTGAAGCCTGTATTTACGAGAAAGTGAGTGGGAGCACTACAACATTTCTGATAAGTATATGTGAATGACATATTGTTGATCGGAAATAATGTAGAATTATTCTGTAAAGAATAAAAGGAGTGTTTGAAAGGAGTTTTTCAAAGAAAGACTTCGATTAAGCTGCTTACATATTGAGCTTCAAGATCTATAGAGATAGATCAAGATGCTTGATAAGTTTTTCAATAAGTACATACCTTGACAAGATTTTGAAGTAGTTCAAAATGGAACAGTCAAAGAAAAAGTTTCTTGCCTGTGTTACAAGGTGTGAAGTTGAGTAAAGACTCAAAGCCCGACCACGGCAAAAGATAGAAAGAGAATGAAAGTCATTCCCTATGCCTCATTCATAGGTTCTATAAAGTATGCCATGCTGTGTACCGGATCTATTGTATACCCTGCACTGATTTGGCAAGGGAGTACAATAGTGATCTAGGAGTAGATCACTGGACAGCGGTCAGAATTATCCTTAGTGAAATAAGGAAATGTTTCTCGATTATGGACGTGACAAAAAGGTTCGTCGTAAAGGGTTACGTCGATGCAAGTTTTTGACACTGATCCAGATGATTCTAAATCTGGATACATATTGAAAGTGGGAGCAATTAGCTAGAGTAGCTCCGTGTAGAGCATTGTAGACATAGAACTTGCAAAATACTTACGGATCTGAATGTGACAGACCCGTTGACTAAAATTATCTCACAAGCAAAACATGATCACACCTTAGTACTCTTTGGTTGTTAATCACATAGATATGTGAACTAGATTACTGACTCTAGTAAACCCTTTGAGTATTGGTCACATGACGATGTGAACTATGGGTGTTAATCACATGGTGATGTGAACTATTGCTGTTAAATCACATGGCGATGTGAACTAGATTATTGACTCTAGTGCAAGTGGGAGACTGAAGGAAATATGCCCTAGAGGCAATAATAAAGTTATTATTTATTTCCTTATATCATGATAAATGTTTATTATTCATGCTAGAATTGTATTAACCGGAAACATAATACATGTGTGAATACATAGACCAACAGAGTGTCACTAGTATGCCTCTACTAGACTAGCTCGTTAATCAAAGATGGTTATGTTTCCTAAACATGAACAAAGAGTTTTTATTTGATTAACGAGGTCACATCATTAGTTGAATGATCTGATTGGCATGACCCATTCCATTAGCTTAGCACCCGATCATTTAGTATGTTGCTATTGCTTTCTTCATGACTTATACATGTTCCTATAACTATGAGATTATGCAACTCCCATTTACCGGAGGAACACTTTGGGTACTACCAAACGTCACAACGTAACTGGGTGATTATAAAGGAGTACTACAGGTGTCTCCAATGGTAGATGTTGGGTTGGCGTATTTCGAGATTAGGGTTTGTCACTCCGATTGTCGGAGAGGTATCTCTGGGCCCTCTCGGTAATACACATCACATAAGCCTTGCAAGCATTATAACTAAGATGTTAGTTATGAGATGATGTATTACGGAACGAGTAAAGAGACTTGCCAGTAACGAGATTGAACTAGGTATTGGATACCGACGATCGAATCTCGGGCAAGTAACATACCGATGACAAAGGGAACAACGTATGTTGTTATGCGGTCTGACCGATAAAGATCTTCGTAGAATATGTAGGAGCCAATATGGGCATCCAGGTCCCGCTATTGGTTATTGACCAGAGACGTGTCTCGGTCATGTCTACATTGTTCTCGAACCGTAGGGTCCGCACGCTTAAAGTTACGACGACAGTTATTATGAGTTTATGCATTTTGATGTACCGAAGGTTGTTCGGAGTCCCGGATGAGAACACAGACATGACGAGGAGTCTCGAAATGGTCGAGACGTAAATATTGATATATTGGAAGCCTATGTTTGGACATCGGAAGTGTTCCGGGTGAAATCGGGATTTTACCGGATTACCGGGAGGGTTACCGGAACCCCCCGGGAGCCAAATGGGCCAACATGGGCCTTAGTGGAAAGGTGAGAGGGCAGCCCACATAGGGCTGCGCCTCCCCCCCTCTCCCTAGTCCTATTAGGACTAGGAGAGGGGCCGGCCACCTCTCTCTCTCTCCCCTTTGAAGGTTTCCTAGTTGGACTAGGATTGGAGGCGGGAGTCCTACTCCCGGTAGGAGTAGGACTCCTCCTGCGCCTCCCCTCTTTGGCCGGCCAGCCCCCCTCCCTCCAACCTTTATATACGGGGGCAGGGGACACCCCAAGACACACAAGTTGATCCTTGAGATCGTTCCTTAGCCGTGTGCGGTGCCCCCTGCCACCAAATTCCACCTCGATCATACCGTTACAGTGCTTAGGCGAAGCCCTGCGTCGGTAGTACATCAAGATCGTCACCACGCCGTCGTGCTGACGGAACTCTTCCTCGACGCTTTGCTGGATCAGAGCCCGAGGAACGTCATCGAGCTGAACGTGTGCTAAGAACTCGGAGGTGCCGGAGTAACGGTGCTTGGATCGGTCGGATCGGGAAGAAGACGTACGACTACTTCCTCTACGTTGTGTGATCGCTTCCGCAGTCGGTCTGCGTTGGTACGTAGACAACACTCTCCCCTCTCGTTGCTGTGCATCACCATGATCTTGCGTGTGCGTAGGAATTTTTTTGAAATTACTACGTTCCCCAACATACCTGGCGCGCCAAAGATGTCGGGGGTGCTGATCCCACAGACACCTATGGGACCACGGCGGACCGGGCCCCTTTCGGTTCGGCAGGGGGCGGAGAGAGCACGAAGAGTAGATCGAGGCGAGCGCACGAGCAATGCGATCAGTTTACCCAGGTTCGGGCCGCACGGATGCGTAAAACCCTACTCCTGCTTTGTGTCTGTATTGATTTCTTGCTCGAGAGCGCGGTGTGCTACAGTACACTCCAGCGGCTAGCGAGACCGAGCGTGAGTGTGTTCTGTTGGCCGACCCCTTCTACGTTGCGCATGGGCCTCCTTTTATACGCTAAAGGGGTCACCGACAGGTGGCAACGTAGAGAAGGGAAAAATGGAAAAGGCACTGCGGTTGGCACCGCCGCCTACAACAGTGTTATCATACCTAACCCTGACGGCAGGGGACAAAGGCATTAAATGCCTGTCTTTGTCGCCTAGACGGTGCAGAAAGGGACCGCTAGGGACGCCATTGCTGGCCACGACGGCAACCTTGTCAGCGCCGCTTGCCACTGTGTACCTCTGGCTGCACAGCTTTCTGCCACGTACGCCTGGAAGGGTCCCAGAGCGACATGTTGGTGGATGCGCTGGAGCGTAGGTACAGAGTGGAAGCTTGCTGCGGCAAGAGCCTTGCCGCGTTTGCTGCCTTGTCGCATCCGGGAGCTTGTCGCTCACCGAGCCTTGATTGGCCTTCCCGGCAAGCTCCTCTTTCCGGGGTCTTGTCTCCTTCCCGGCAAGCTCTTCTTGCCGGGACCTTGGATACTTTGTTCTTGAATGGCTCCAAAGGAATCATGGAGGATCTTGGCGGTCACCCGGCAAGCCTTGCCGCGGGACGCTGCGACTGCCCGTGCACAAGTTCGGGATACTAAGGTACCCCTACTTTAGTACACCGACATATAGCAGATATGATCAAAATATAGAGATGTTCACCATTGAAAACTACTCCATTTGACGTGATGATCAGACATGGTTTCGTTGATATGGATCACGTGATCATTTAGATGACTAGAGAGATATCTATCTAAGTGGGAGTTCGTAAGTAATATGATTAATTGAACTTAATCTATCATGAACTTAGTCCAGATAGTTTTTTTGCATGTCTATGTTGTAGATCAATAGCTCGCATATAGCTCCCCTATTTTATTATGTTCCTAGAGAAAACGAAGTTGAAAGATGATAGTAGCATTGTTGCGGACTGGGTCCGTGATCTGGGGATTATCCTCATTGCTGCACAGAAGAATTATGTCCTTGATGCACTGCTAGGTGACACACCTATTGCAGGAGCATGTGCAGACATTATGAACGTTTGACAAGCTCGGTATGATAACTACTTAATAGTTTAATGCACCATCATTTACGTCTTAGAACCGGGACTTCAAAAATGTTTTGAATGCCAGGGAGCATATGAGACGTTCCAAGAGCTGAAAATGATATTTCAGAATCGTGCCCACGTTAAGAGGTATGAGACCTCTGACAAGTACTTTGCCTACAAAATGGAGAAGAATAGCTTAGCTATTAAGCATGTGCTCAGAATGTCTGGGTACTACAATCGCTTGAATCAAGTGGGAGTTAAACTCCCAGACAAGATAGTGATTGACAGAGTTCTCTATTCACTATCACCAAGTTACTATAACTTCGTGATGAACTATAATATGCAAGGGATAATGAAAACGATTCCCAAGCTCTCCGCGATGCTCAAATCGGCAAAGGTAGAAATCAAGAAATAGCATCAAGTGTTGATGGTTAAAAAGACCACTAGTTTCAATAAAAAGGGCAAGGGAAAGAAAGGGAACTTCAAGAAGAATGGCAAGCAAGTTTTCACTCCCGGGAAGAAGCCCAAAACTGAGTGCTTCTACTACAAAGGGACTGGTCACTGGAAACGGAACTGTCCCAAGTATTTGGCGGATAAGAAGGATGGAAAAGTAAACAAAGGTATATTTGATATACATGTTATTAATGTGTAATTTACCAGTGTTCATAGTAACCCCTGGGTATTTGATACCGGTTCAGTTGCTAAGATTAGTAACTCGAAACAGGAGTTACAAAACGAACAGAGACTAGTTTAGGGCGAGGTAACGATATGTGTTGGAAGTAATTTCAAGGTTGATAAGATCACCATCGCATACTCCCTCTACCTTCGGGATTAGTGTTGAACCTAATTAAATGTTATTTGGTGTTTGCGTTGAGCATGAATATGATTGGATCATGTTTATTGCAATACGGTTATTCATTTAAGTTAGAGAATAATTGTTGTTATGTTTATATGAATAAAACCTTCAATGGTCATACACCTAATGTGAATGGTTTTTTGAATCTCGATCGTGGTTATACACATATTCATAATATTGATGCCAAAAGATACAAAGTTGACAATGGTAGTGCAACATATTTGTGGCACTGCCGTTTAGGTCATATTGGTGTAAAGCGCATGAAGAAACTTTGTGCGGATGGACTTTTGGAATCACTTGATTATGAATGATTTGATGCTTGCGAACCATGCAACATGGGCAAGATGACTAAGAATCCATTCTTCGGAACAATGGAGCAAGCCACTGACTTATTGGAAATAATACATACCGATGTATGCGGTCCGATGAGTGTTGAGGCTCGCGGCGGGCATCATTATTTTCTGACCTTCACAGATGATTTGAGCAGATATGAGTATATCTACTTGATGAAACACAAGCCTAAAACATTTGAAAAGTTCAAAGAATTTTAGAGTGAAGTGGAGAATAATCGTAACAAGAAAATAAAGTTTCTTCGATCTGATCGCGGAGGCGGATATTTGAGTTACGAGTTTGGCCTTCATTTAAAACAATGTGGAATAGTTTCACAACTCACGCCACCTAGAACACCACAGCGTAATGGTGTGTTCGAACATCGTAACCGTACTTTATTAGATATGGTGCGATCAAAGATGTCTCTTATCGATTTATCATTATCGTTTTGGGGTTATGCATTAGAGACAGCTGCTTTCACATTAAAAAGGGCACCATCTAAATCTGTTGAGACGACACCAAATGAACTGTCGTTTCGCAAGAAACCTAAGCTGCCATTTCTTAAAGTTTCGGGTTACGATGCTTATGTGAAAAAGTTTCAGCCTGATAAGCTCGAACCAAAATGAGAGAAGTGCGTCTTCATAGGATACCCAAAAGAAATTGTTGGGTACACCTTCTATCACAGATCCGAAGGCAAGATCTTTGTTGCCAAGAATGGATCCTTTCTAGAGAAGAAGTTTCTCTGGAAAGAAGTGATTGGGAGGAAAGTAGAACTTGATGAGGTAATTGTACCTTCTCTCGAATTGGAAAATAGCTCATCACAAAAAACCGTTCCCGTGATGCCTACACCAACTAGTGAGGAAGCTAATGATAATGATCATGAAACTTCGGATCAAGTACAGCACTGAACCTCATAGGTCAACCAGAGCACATTCTGCACCATAGTGGTACGGTAATCCCGTTCTGGAAGTCATGCTACTATAGCATGACGAATCTACAAACTATGAGGAAGCGATGACGAGCCCAGATTCCATGAAATGGCTTGAGGCCATGAAATCTGAGATGGGATCCATGTATGAGAACAAAGTACGGACTTTGGTTGACTTGCCCAATGGTCGGCAAGCCATTGAGAATAAATATATCTTCAAGAGGAAGACGGACGCTGATGGTAGTGTTACTATCTACAAAGCTCAACTTGTCGCAAAAGGTTTTCGACAAGTTCAAGGTGTTGAATACGATGAGATTTTCTCGCTCGTAGTGATGCTTAAGTCTGTCCGAATCATGTTAGCAATTGCTGCATTTTATGAAATCTGGCAAATGGATGTCGAAACTGCATTCCTTAATGGATGTCTTAAAGAATTGAAGTATATGATGCAACCAAAAGGTTTTGTCGGTCCTAAAAGGTGCTAATAAAGTATGCAAACTCCAGCAATCCATCTATAGACTGGTGCAAACATCTCAGAGTTGGAATATACACTTTGATAAGATGATCAAAGCATATGGTTTTTACAGACTTACGGTGAAGCCCGTATTTACGAGAATGTGAGTGGGAGCACTACAGCCTTTTCGCGATAAGTATATGTGAATGACATATTGTTGATCAGAAATGATGTAGACTTTTCTGGAAAGCATAAAGGAGTGTTAGAAACGAGTTTTTCAAAGAAAGACCTCGGTGAAGCTGCTTATATATTGAGTATCAAGATCTTTGAAGATAGATCAAGATGCTTGATAGGACTTTCACAAAGAACATACCTTGACAAGATTTTAAAGGAGTTCAAAATTGATCAGTCAAAGAAATGGTTCTTACCTGTGTTACAAGGTCTTGATTAGGGGGTGTTCAGGTAGCCGGACTATACCTTCAGCCGGACTCCAGGACTATGAAGATACTAGATTGAAGACTACGTCCCATGTCCGGATGGGACTTTCCTTGGCGTGGAAGGCAAGCTTGGCGATGTGGATATTCAAGATCTCCTACCATTGTAACCGACTCTATGTAACCCTAACCCTATCCAGTGTCTATATAAACCGGACGGTTTTAGTCCGTAGGACGACATCATCATACAACAATCATACCATAGGCTAGCTTCTAGGGTTTAGCCTCCTCGATCTCGTGGTAGATCTACTCTTGTACTACCCATATCATCAATATTAATCAAGCAGGACATAGGGTTTTACCTCCATCGAGAGGGCCCGAACCTGGGTAAAACATCGTGTTCCCTGCCTCCTGTTACCATCCGGCCTAGACGCACAATTCGGGACCCCCTACCCGAGATCCGCCGGTTTTGACACCGATATTGGTGCTTTCATTGAGAGTTCCTCGGTGTCGTCGCCTTTAGGCCCGATGGCTCCTTTGATCATCGACAACGATGCGGTCCAGGGTGAGACTTTTCTCCCCGGATAGATCTTCGTCTCCGGCGGCTTCTCTCTGCGGGCCAATTCTCTTGGCCACTTGGAGAAGATCGAAAGCTACGCCCCTGGCCATCAAGTCAGGTTTGGAAGCTTAAACTACACGGCTGACATCCACGGAGACTTGATCTTTGACGGGTTCGAGCCACGGCCAAGCACGCCGCACCACCTCGAGGGGCATGATCTAGCTCTACCTCCGGGTAGTGTCCTGGTGGCCGCACACGCATCGGTTCCGACCACTAACTCGGAGCCTATTCCGCTAATCGAGGACGAGCGGTTGGACACCACCTCGGGGGCTGCGATCTTAAAGGCGATCGAGCCGAACGCTAGCCCCGCACTGTGCATGATCCGTGACTCCAAGTATCCGGACTCCTCCCCGGACTCCGAACCCCCCGCGCCTCTGCCAATTGAATCCGATTGGGCGCCGATAATGGAGTTCACCGCCGCAGACATCTTTCAGCACTCGCCTTTTGGCATCATCCTGAATTCTCTTAAGTCTCTCTCTTTATCAGGAGAGCCCTGGCCAGATTACGGTCAGCGAGGATGGGATACGGACGATGAAGAAATTCAAAGCCCACCCACCACCCACTTTGTAGCCACTGTCGACGATTTAACTGACATGCTTGACTTCGGCTCCGAAGACATCGACGGTATGGACAGCGATGTAGGAGACGAACAGGAACCAGCACCTATAGGGTGCTGGAAGGCCACCTCGTCATATGACATATATATGGTGGATACTCCGAAAGATGGAGATGGCGATGGAACAGTGGGGGAGGACACCCCCAAGAAACAGCCAAAGCGCCGGCGTCAGCGGCGCCGCTCTAAATCCCGCCAAAGCAAAAACGGTGATTCCGGCACGGGAGATAATACTACCCCGGATAGCGCCGAAGAACTCCCATCTCAGCAAGATTCAGCACAGGAAGATGGAGAAACCAACCCTCATGAGAGAGCGGAAGACGAGGAGGTTGAGGATGATAACTATATGCCTCCCTCCGAAGACGAGGCAAGCCTCGATGACGACGAATTAGTCATACCATCAGACCCCGCCGAGCAAGCGTTTCAAACGCAGGCTTTTAGCCACGGCAAGCAGCCTCAAGAAAAAGCAGCAACAGCTTAGAGCTGCCCAAGATTTGCTAGCTGACAGATGGACTGAAGTTCTTGCGGCCAAAGAGTATGAACTCAAACGCCCTTCCAAGAGTTACCCAAAGCGCAGGCCGCTACCCCGATCAGAGGAGGAAGCACCTACATCACCAGCACATGACATGGCAGACCGGCCACCTCGCAGCCGCGACAGAGAGGCCTCTCGGCCCTCCACCCAAGCCATGCCCCGACGTCGCTCAACTAAGGCACGGGAAAATGCGCCAGACCTGCGAGACGTACTGGAGGATAATGCAAGACAAACAAGATCGATCTACGGATCGCGCAGGCGCCCTACGGCACGTGACGATGATCTTCACTCCGGATACAACAAATCCGGCTAGGCCGAACACAACAGACATAGCTCTTCCGAGCTGCGTCGTGATATAGCCCAGTACAGAGGCGCCGCACACCCACTATGCTTCATGAATGAAGTAATGGAGCATACAATCCCGGAGTGTTTCAAACCCGTAAACATCGAATCATACGATGGCACAACAGATCCGGCGGTATGGATCGAGGATTATCTCCTTCACATCCACATAGCACACGGCGATGATCTACACGCCATCAAATACCTCCCGCTCAAACTTAAAGGACCGGCTCGGCATTGGCTTAATAGCCTGCCAGCAGACTCAATCGGTTCTTGGGAGGACCTGGAAGCCGCATTCCTCGACAACTTCCAGGGAACTTACGTGCGACCACCAGATGCCGACGACTTAAGCCACATAATTCAGCAGCCAGAGGAATTGGCCAGACAATTCTGGACACGGTTCCTAACAAAGAAAAACCAGATACTCGACTGTCCGGACGCAGAGGCCCTAGCAGCCTTCAAGCATAACATCCGCGACGAGTGGCTTGCCCGGCACCTGGGACAGGGAAAGCCGAAATCTATGGCAGCCCTCACGACACTCATGACCCGCTTTTGCGCGGGAGAAGACAACTGGCTAGCTCGCAGTAACAACTTATCAAAGAACCCAGGTAGCTCGGATACCAAGGACAAAAGTGGCAGGACACGTCGGCATAAGAAAAAACGCCGCGTTAGCAGCGATAGCAATGAAGACACGGCGGTCAATGCCGGATTCAAAGGCTATTAATCCAGTCAGCGGAAAAAGCCATTCAAAAAGAATACTCAGGGCCCGTCTAGTTTGGACCGAATTCTCGATCGCTTGTGCCAAATACATGGCACCCCCGAAAGGCCAGCTAATCACACTAACTGGGATTGTTGGGTGTTCAAGCAGGCATGCAAGTTAAGAGCCGAAAACAAAGACAAGGGGCTGCACAGCGACGACGAGGAAGTGCCCAAGCCGCCGAACAACAATGGACAGAAGGGCTTTCCCCCACAAGTGCGGACGGTGAACATGATATATGCAACCCACATTCCCAAGAGGGAGCGGAAGCATGCGCTATGGGACGTATACACGATGGAGCCAGTCGCCCCAAAATTCAACCCGTGGTCCTCCTGCCCGATCACTTTTGATCGAAGGGACCATCCCACTAGCATCCGTCATGGCAACTTTGCCGCATTGGTTCTCGACCCAATCATCGACGGATTCCATCTCACAAGAGTCCTCATGGATGGCAGCAGTAGCCTGAACCTGCTTTATCAGGATACAGTGCGGAAAATGGGCATAGATCCCTCAAGGATTAAGCCCACAAAAACGACCTTTAAAGGCATTATACCAGGTGTAGAGGCCAACTGTACAGGCTCAGTAACACTTGACGTGGTCTTCGGATCCCCGGACAATTTCCGAAGCGAAGAGTTAATCTTCGATATAGTCCCGTTTCACAGTGGCTATCACGCCCTGCTCGGACGAACCGCATTCGCAAAGTTCAATGTGGTGCCACACTAAGCATATCTCAAGCTCAAGATGCCAGGCCCTCGAGGAGTAATCATGGTCAACGGAAACACCGAACGCTCCCTCCGTACGGAGGAGCACACGACGGCTCTCGCAGCGGAAGTACAAAGTAGCCTTCTTAGGCAATTCTCCAGGCCGCCTGTTAAAAAGCCAGACACTGCCAAGTGCGCCCGGAGTAACCCACAGCAGCACCGCCTGGCACACTATGAGCAAGCGTAGCTATGCGGCCCCAACCCCAGCTCTCGCGACATAGCAAAACCAGTACGTCGCATACGTAACTACGCCCTTGAGATACCATGGGCACAAGGGAAGGGTCACAATAACGGCATGCCCAAAATACAACTTAAAACGTACTAGGGGCTGCCGAATTCTTTTTTCAACTTTTTCTTACTTTTAGGACTCCATACTTCGGACGGCCTGTTCGGCAATTCGACTGCCGCACAAACGATGCAAGATCCAGGAGGCAGGCAAGCCATGCCGCATTATGGAACTCCCAGGTGGTCTTTGTTACGAGCGGTATACCTGTTTTAAATACAACTCCGCGGCCTGCCCCTAGTGAGGACATACTAAACAGTCCAATATCTTTTTGCTTAGCGCACCACTTGTAACGTTCGGCTTTGATAAATAGCCCCTTTATACACAATGCATAGCTTTCAGTCTATTTTTTGCATTATCATCTTCTCATATATATATGTTTATGACGTGTTGCACCCGTACACTATGGTACGGCAATATACGCCAGGGGCTTTCGTACCCATTAATATGGCGTGATAAGTCCATATACTTTCACAAGTGCGGCACCCCGAACTTATAGCACTATATGCATCGGCTCCGATTCATGATTTGGGTCAATAGTTGGGTTTGCCCGGCTCCTATGTTTTGGTGCCTTACGTTCCGCTATATCGGCTAAGGTAGCACTAGGAGAACCACGGCGATTGTGCCCCAGTTGAGCTGGGCTAAGCACCTCAGTGGAGAAAGCTAAAATTGACTGTCATGATGTGGCGAAAGACCGGTCGCTGTTCGAGAGGTTTTTCGAGTCCCTAAAGGCTTATGCTGCTTCGAGCGAGGAGCTGGCTTTGTCCGGCCAAGGCGTGGATAGCGCCCCGAACTCGGTCTTCCGAACTAGGGGCTTTGCCGAAATTTAAAATTATAGAGTTCTATGGCTAAGTGAGAGTGTTCAAGCATTATAGTCCGATTGCCTGGTTCGTTGTGCTAAGCGTCTCCCTCGAAGGACCCAACTATGGGAAAAAGAGCGCTCAGGTTTATCCCGAACACCCCAGCACTAGTGGCACAGGGGCAGAAGCCGACGACTGGCCATCTCTCAATTTCTGATAAACGGCCGCACAGAAAGTAATATTTTAAATTCAATAAGCATTGCTTAGCGCACATGAACAAGTTTTCAGCGCACAGGATAAACACGAGGGACTTCATTCAAAAATTACATCCTTGGTACATTCATCCGCCACTAGGCGGGCACCTGCAAGAACATCCTTATAGTAGTTTTCGGGCTTGCGATGCTCCTTCCCGGGCGGCGGCCCGTCCCTCACAAGCTTCTCACCGTCCAGCTTACCCCAGTGCACCTTTGCACGGGCTAGGGCCCTACGGGCACCTTCAATGCAGACGGAGCGCTTGATGACCTCGAGCCTTGGACAGGCCTCCACCAGTCGCCGCACCAGTCCGAAGTAGCTCCCAGGCAGGGCCTCTCCGGGCCACAGCCAAACTATGAAGCCCTTCATGGCCTGTTCGGCCGCCTTGTGGAGCTCGACCAGCTGTTTCAGCTGGTCGCTCAAGGGCACAGGGTGTCCGGCCTCAGCATACTGAGACTAGAACACCTTCTCCGTCGAGCTGCCCTCTTCGGCTCGGTAGAATGCGGCGGCGTCGGATACGCTGCGGGGAAGATCTGTGAATGCCCCTGGAGACCTCCGGATTCGGGTAAGTAACAAGTACTTTACTTTTCTACTTCTGCTTTGCATAAAGAATGCCTTAATCGCCGCTATCTTCTTCATCTCCTCCAACTCTTGGAGGGCCCTTTGGGCTTCGGCCTTAGCGGACTTGGCAGTCTCAAGGGCCGCCGCGAGCTCGGACGCTTGCGTCTTGGACTCAAGCTCCAAACCCTCATGTTTTCTCATGAGAACCTGAAGCTCCTGCTGCACCTCGCCGACCTGGGCCTCAAGTTTCTCTCGCTCGGTGCACTCCGCGGCCGTTTTCTTTTCGGCCTCGGACAGCGCCTGCTTGAGGGTCGCCACCTCAGTCGTGGCCCCTACAATAAGCAGTACAATCCTGTTATTTTTTGCAGTCAGTGCGGCGGTGGCTAGCAACGAAGCCTGCATACGCATATTGACTCTTTGTTATTAGACTCCTGCGAAATTTAATAGATCCTCTATTCGGCTTTTCTTTCCGAATGCCAAACAAAGCATCAGGGGCTACTGTCTATGCGGTTATATTTTTAAATATTTTTACTTACCTCGAAGCCTGTCAGAAGGCTGGCGCAAGCTTCAGTCAGTCCGCTCTTGGCGGACTGAACCTTCTGGATCACTATACTCATAATAGTACGGTGCTCCTCGTCGATGGAGGCGCCATCAAGCACCTCCAGCAGATTGTCCGGCACCTCCGGTTGGACGGAGGCTGCCGGCTCAGAAGGCTTACCCCTCTTGGAAGGAGTTCGCCTACCGCGGCCCAGAACGGTTGTAGATTCTGGTCGATGCCCGGCTCAAAGCCGGACTTGGAGCCCTGGGGGTCTTGTCCCCTTCACTCCTGGAGTCCGGGAGGTTGCCTTGCGGCTCCTCTGGGATCACCTCCTCCTGCCCTGGAGCTTGTCACGACGCCACTTCGGCGTCATCTGCAGTGCAGGGGGAGGCAGCGGGCGGAACTGAGTTCACGTCCGATGAGTCCAGGGAGCCGCCCGTTGATTCGTCGAGTCCGGTCCGGGGCGGGCTGCATAATTATATTCGACATTAGGAAAAGCTATGCAACAAAGGAATGTCATGAGTTACTCTGATATCCGAACTTTCGATTTCGCCGGATGCTTGGCCCTGTCTGGCCACTCCTCTTCGTCCTCTTCGGCGTGGGGGGGGGGGGGGGTAGTCCGGCGGAGGGGTCTTCCTCTTCCTGGACCCTTCCGCCTCCCCCGTTGGGGCGGCCTTCCTCTTCTTTCCTTGCCACGCTGGAGGAGACTGTTGGCCGTGGAGTCCTGGATTAGGGGGTGTTCGGGTAGCCGGACTATACCTTTAGCCGGACTCCAGGACTATGAAAATACAAGATTGAAGACTACGTCCCGTGTACGGATGGGACTTTCCTTGGCGTGGAAGGCAAGCATGGCGATGCGGATATTCAAGATCTCCTACCATTGTAACCGACTCTATGTAACCCTAACCCTATCCGGTGTCTATATAAACCGGAGGGTTTTAGTCCGTAGGAGGACATCATCATACAACAATCATACCATAGGGTAGCTTCTAGGGTTTAGCATCCTCGATCTCGTGGTAGATCTACTCTTGTACTACCCATATCATCAATATTAATCAAGCAGGGCGTAGGGTTTTACCTCCATCGAGAGGGCCCAAACCTGGGTAAAACATCGTGTTCCCTGCCTCCTGTTACCATCCGGCCTAGACGCACAGTTCGGGACCCCCTACCCGAGATCCGCCGGTTTTGACACCGACATTGGTGCTTTCATTGAGAGTTCCTATGTGTTGTCGCCGTTAGGTCCAATGGCTCCTTTGAACATCAACAACGATGCGGTCCAGGGTGAGACTTTTCTCCCCGGACAGATCTTCGTCTTCGGCGGCTTCGCTCTGCGGGCCAATTCTCTTGGCCACTTGGAGCAGATCGAAAGCTATGCCCCTGGCCATCTAGTCAGGTTTGGAAGCTTAAACTACACGGCTGACATCCGCGGAGACTTGATCTTCGACGGGTTCGAGCCACGGCCAAGCGCGTCGCACCATCTCGAGGGGCATGATCTAGCTCTGCCTCCGGGTAGTGTCCTGGAGGCCACACACGCATCGGTTCCGACCTCTAACTTGGAGCCTATTGTGCCAATCGAGGACGAGCGGTTGGACGCCACTTCGGGGGCTGCGATCTTAAAGGCGATCGAGCCGAACGCTAGCCCCGCACTCTGCATGATCCGTGACTCCGAGGATCCGGACTCCTCCCCGGACACTGAACCCCCCGCGCCCCTGCCAATCGAATCCGATTGGGCGCCGATAATGGAGTTCACCGCCGCAGACATCTTTCAGCACTCACCTTTTGGCGTCATCCTGAATTCTCTTAAGTCTCTCTCTTTATCAGGAGAGCCCTGGCCGGATTACGGTCAGCGAGGATGGGATACGGACTACGAAGAAATTCAAAGCCCACCCACCACCCATTTTGTAGCCACTGTCGACGATTTAACCGACATGCTTGACTTCGGCTCCGAAGACATCGATGGTATGGACGACGATGTAGGAGACGAAGAGGAACCAGCATCTGTAGGGTGCTGGAAGGCCACCTCGTCATATGACATATATATGGTGGATACTCCGAAAGATGGAGATGGCGAAGGAATAGTGGGGGAGGACACCCCCAAGAAACAGCCAAAGCGCCAGCGTCAGGGGCGCCGCTCTAAATCCCGCCAAAGCAAAAACGGTGATTCCGGCACGGGAGATAATACTACCCCGGACAGCGCCGAAGAACACCCACCTCAGCAAGATTTGGCACAGGAAGATGGAGAAGCCAGCCCTCATGAGAGAGCGGCAGACGAGGAGGTTGAGGATGATAACTATATGCCTCCCTCCGAAGACGAGGCAAGCCTCAATGACGAAGAATTCGTCATACCATCAGACCCCGCCGAGCAAGATCGTTTCAAACGCAGGCTTTTAGCCATGGCAAGCAGCCTCAAGAAAAAGCAGCAACAACTTAGAGCTGCCCAAGATTTGCTAGCTGACAGATGGACTGAAGTCCTTGCGGACGAAGAGTATGAACTCAAACGCCCTTCCAAGAGTTACCCAAAGCGCAGGCCGCTACCCCGATCAGAGGAGGAAGCACCTACATCACCAGCGCACGACATGGCAGACCGGCCACCTCGCGGCCGCGACAGATAGGTCTCTCGGCCCTCCACCCAAGCCATGCCCCGACGCTGCTCAACTAAGGCACGAGAAAATGCGCCAGACCTGCGAGACGTACTGGAGGATAAGGCAAGACAAACAAGATCGATCTACGGATCGCGCAGGCGCCCTACGGCACGTGACGATGATCTTCACTCCGGATACAACAAATCCGGCCGGGCCGAACACAACAGACATAGCTCTTCCGAGCTGCGTTGTGATATAGCCCAGTATAGAGGCGCCGCACACCCACCATGCTTCATGAATGAAGTAATGGAGCATAAAATCCCAGAGGATTTCAAACCCGTAAACATCGAATCATACGATGGGACAACAGATCCGGCGGTATGGATCGGGGATTATCTCCTTCACATCCACATGGCACGCGGCGATGATCTACACGCCATCAAATACCTCCCACTCAAACTTAAAGGACCGGCCCAGCATTGGCTTAACAGCCTGCCAGCAGACTCAATCGGTTCTTGGGAGGACCTGGAAGCCGTATTCCTCGACAACTTTTAGGGCACTTACGTGCGACCACCGGATGCCGACGACTTAAGCCACATAATTCAGCAGCCAGAGGAATCGGCCAGACAATTTTGGACACGGTTCCTAACAAAGAAAAACCAGATAGTCGACTGTCCGGACGCAGAGGCCCTAGCAGCCTTCAAGCATTACATCCGCGACGAGTGGCTTGCCCGGCATCTGGGACAGGAAAAGCCGAAATCTATGGCAGCCCTCACGACACTCATGACCCGCTTTTGCGCGGGAGAAGACAGCTGGCTAGCTCGTAGTAACAACTTATCAAAGAACCCTGGTAGCTCGGATACCAAGGACAAAAGTGGCAGGACACGTCGGCATAAGCAAAAACGCCGCTTTAGCAGCGATAGCAATGAAGACACGGCAGTCAATGCCGTATTCAAAGGCTATAAATCCGGTGAGCGGAAAAAGCCATTCAAAAAGAATACTCAGGGCCCGTCCAGTTTGGACCGAATACTCGATCGCTTTTGCCAGATACATGGCACCCCCGAAAGGCCAGCTAATCACACTAACAGGGATTGTTGGGTGTTCAAGAAGGCAGGCAAGTTAAGAGCCGAAAACAAAGACAAGGGGATGCACAGCGATGACGAGGAAGAGCCCAAGCCGCCGAACGACAATCGACAAAAGGGCTTTCCCCCACAAGTGCGGGCGGTGAACATGATATACACAACCCACATTCCCAAGAGGGAGCGGAAGCGTGCGCTACGGGACGTATACGCGATGGAGCCAGTCGCCCCAAAATTCAACCCATGGTCCTCCTGCCCGATCACTTTTGATCGAAGGGACCATCCCACTAGCATCCGTCATGGAGGCTTCGCCGCATTGGTTCTCGACCCAATCATCGACGAATTTCATCTCACAAGAGTCCTCATGGACGGCGGCAGTAGCCTGAACCTGCTTTATCAGGATACAGTGCGGAAAATGGGCATAGATCCCTCAAGGATTAAGCCCGCAAAAACGACCTTTAAAGGCATTATACCAGGTGTAGAGGCCAACTGTACAGGCTCAGTAACACTTGACGTGGTCTTCAGATCCCCAGACAATTTCCGAAGCGAAGAGTTAATCTTCGATATAGTCCCATTTCGCAGTGGCTATCATGCACTGCTTGGACGAACCGCATTCGCAAATTTCAATGCAGTGCCGCACTACGCATATCTCAAGCTCAAGATGTCAGGCCCTCGAGGAGTAATCACGGTCAACGAAAACACCGAACGCTCCCTCCGTACGGAGGAGCACACGGCGGCTCTCACAGTGGAAGTACAAAGTAGCCTTCTTAGGCAATTCTCCAGTCCGGCTGTTAAAAAGCCAGACACTGCCAAGCGCGCCTGGGGTAACCCACAGCAGCACCGCCTGGCACACTATGAGCAAGCGTAGCAATGCGGCCCCAACCCCAGCTCTCGCGACATAACGAAACCAGTACCTCACGTACATAACTACGCCCTTGAGATACCATGGGCACAGGGAAGGGGCACAATAACGGCATGCCCAAAATACGGCTTAAAACGTACCAGGTGTTGCCGGATTCTTTTTTCAACTTTTTTTACTTTCAGGACTCCATACTTCGGACGACCTGTTCGGCAATTCGACTGCCGCACAAATGATGCAAGATCCAGGAGGCAGACAAGCCACGCCGCATTATGGAACTCCCAGGTGGTCTCTGTTACGAGCGGTATGAAGGAAATATGCCCTAGAGGCAATAATAAAGTTATTATTTATTTCCTTATATCATGATAAATGTTTATTATTCATGCTAGAATTGTATTAACCGGAAACATAATACATGTGTGAATACATAGACAAACTTAGTGTCACTAGTATGCCTCTACTTGACTAGCTCGTTAATCAAAGATGGTTATGTTTCCTAACCATGAACAAAGTGTTGTTATTTGACTAACGAGGTCACAACATTAGTTGAATGATCTGATTGACATGACCCATTCCATTAGCTTAGCACCCGATCGTTTAGTATGTTGCTATTGCTTTCTTCATGACTTATACATGTTCCTATGACTATGAGATTATGCAACTCCCGTTTACCGGAGGAACACTTTGTGTGCTACCAAACGTCACAACGTAACTGGGTGATTATAAAGGAGCTCTACAGGTGTCTCCAAAGGTAGATGTTGGGTTGGCGTATTTCAAGATTAGGATTTGTCACTCCGATTGTCGAAGAGGTATCTCTGGGCCCTCTCGGTAATGCACATTACATAAGCCTTGCAAGGATTGCAACTAATGAGTTAGTTGCGGGATGATGTATTACAGAACGAGTAAAGAGACTTGCCGGTAACGAGATTGAACTAGGTATTGGATACCGACGATCGAATCTCAGGCAAGTAACATACCGATGACAAAGGGAACAACGTATGTTGTTATGCGGTCTGACCGATAAAGATCTTCGTAGAATATGTAGGAGCCAATATGGGCATCCAGGTCCCGCTATTGGTTATTGACCGGAGATTTGTCTCAGTCATGTCTACATTGTTCTCGAACCGTAGGGTCCGCACGCTTAAAGTTACGATGACAGTTATTATGAGTTTATGCATTTTGATGTACCGAAGTTAGTTCGGAGTCCCGGATGTGATCACAGACATGACGAGGAGTCTCGAAATGGTTGAGACATAAAGATTGATATATTGGATGACTATATTCGGACACCGGAAGGGTTCCGGAAAAGTATCGGATAAAACCGGAGCACCGGGGGGTTACCGGAACCCCCCGGGGGGTTAATGGGCCTCATGGGCCTAATGTGGAGAAGAGGAAGGGGCTGCCAGGGCAGGCCGCGCGCCCCCTCTCCCCGTAGTCCGAATTGTACAAGGAGGGAGGGGCGGCGCCCCCCCCCTTTCCTATTCTCCCTCCACCTCTCCTAGTTGGACAAGGTTTGGGGGGAGTCCTACTCCCGGTAGGAGTAGGACTCCTCCTGCGCGCCACCATAGGGCCGGCTGCACCCCCCTTGGATCCTTTATATACGGGGGCAGGGGGGCACCTCTAGACACACAAGTTGATCCACGTGATCGTTCCTTAGCCATGTGCGGTGCCCCCTGCCACCATATTCCACCTCGATCATATCGTTGTAGTGCTCAGGCGAAGCCCTGCGTCGGTAGAACATCATCATCGTCACCACGCCGTTGTGCTGACGGAACTCATCCCCGAAGCTTTGTTGGATCGGAGCCCGGGGAGCGTCATCGAGCTGTACGTGTGCTAAGAACTCGGAGGTGCCGGAGTAACGGTGCTTGGATCGGTCGGATCGGGAAGACTTACGACTACTTCCTCTACGTTGCGTCAACGCTTCCATTGCAGTCTACGAAGGGTACGTAGACAACACTCTCCCCTCTCGTTGCTATGCATCACCATGATCTTGCGTGTGCGTAGGAAATTTTGTGAAATTACTATGTTCCCGAACAGTGGCATCCGAGCCTAGGTTTTATGGTTTGATTTTATATGCACGAGTAGAACACAAGTGAGTTCTGGGCGATATAAGTCATACTGCCTACCAGCATGTCATACTTTGGTTCGGCGGTATTGTTGGATGAAGCGGCCCGGACCGACATTACGCGTACGCTTATGCGAGACTGGTTCTCCCGAGGTGCTTTGCACAAAGGTGGCTTGCGGGTGACTGTTTCTCCAGCTTTAGTTGAACCAAGTGTGGCTACGCCCGGTCCTTGCGAAGGTTAAAATAGAGTCAAATTGACAAACTATCGTTGTGGTTTTGATGCGTAGGTGAGATTGGTTCTTACTTAAGCCTGTAGCAGCCACGTAAAAATTGCAACAACAAAGTAGAGGACGTCTAACTTGTTTTTGCAGGGAATGTTGTGATGTGATATGGCCAAGACATGATGCCAAATTTTATTGTAGGAGATGATCATGTTTTGTAACCGAGTTATCGGCAACTGGCAGGAGCCATATGGTTGTCGCTTTATTGTATGCAATGCAATCGCGATGTAATGCTTTACTTTATCACTAAGCGGTAGCGATAGTCGTGGAAGCATAAGATTGGCAAGACGACAACGATGCTACGATGGAGATCAAGGTGTCGCGCCGGTGACGATGTTGATCATGACGGTGCTTCGGAGATGGAGATCACAGGCACGAGATGATGATGGCCATATCATATCACTTATATTGATTGCATGTGATGTTTATCTTTTATGCATCTTATCTTGCTTTGATTGACGGTAGAATTATAAGATGATCTCTCACTAAATTATCAAGAAGTGTTCTCCCTGAGTATGCACCGTTGCGAAAGTTCTTCGTGCTGAGACACCACGTGATGATCGGGTGTGATAGGCTCTACGTTCAAATACAACGGGTGAAAAACAGTTGCACACGCGGAATACTCAGGTTATACTTGACAAACCAAGCATAGACAGATATGGCCTCGGAACACGGAGACCGAAAGGTCGAGCGTGAATCATATAGTAGATATGATCAACATAGTGATGTTCACCAAAGAAACTACTCCATCTCACGTGATGATCGGACATGGTTTAGTTGATTTGGATCACGTGATCACTTAGAGGATTAGAGGGATGTCTATCTAAGTGGGAGTTCTTAAGTAATTTGATTAATTGAACTTAAACTTATCATGAACTTAGTACCTGATAGTATCTTGCTTCTTTACGTTTGATTGTAGATAGATGGCTCGTGCTGTTTTCCGTTGAATTTTAATGCATTCCTTGAGAATGCAAACTTGAAAGATGATGGTAGCAATTACACGGACTGGGTCCGTAACTTGAGGATTATCCTCATTGCTGCACAGAAGAATTACGTCCTGGAAGCACCGCTGGGTGCCAGGCCTGCTGCTGGAGCAACACCAGATGTTATGAACGTCTGGCAGAGCAAAGCTGATGACTACTCGACAGTTCAGTGTGCCATGCTTTACGGCTTAGAATCGGGACTTCAATGACGCTTTGAACGTCATGGAGCATATGAGATGTTCCAGGAGTTGAAGTTAATATTTCAAGCAAATGCCCGGATTGAGAGATATGAAGTCTCCAATAAATTCTATAGCTGCAAGATGGAGGAGAACAGTTCTGTCAATGAGCATATACTCAAAATGTCTGGGTATAATAATCACTTGATTCAGATGGGAGTTAATCTTCCAGATGATTGCGTCATTGACAGAATTCTCCAATCACTGCCACCAAGCTACAAGAGCTTCGTGATGAACTATAATATGCCAGGGATGATCAAAACTATTCCCGAGCTCTTCGCAATGCTGAAAGCTGCGGAGGTAGAAATCAAAAAGGAGCAACAAGTGTTGATGGTTAACAAGACCACTAGTTTCAAGAAAAAGGGCAAAGGGAAGAAGAAGGGGAACTTCAAGAAGAACGGCAAGCAAGTTGCTGCTCAAGAGAAGAAACCCACGTCTAGACCTAAGCCTAAAACTGAGTGCTTCTAGTGCAAGCAGACTGGTCACTAGAAGCGGAACTGCCCCAAGTATTTGGCGGATAAGAAGGATGGCAAGGTGAACAAAGGTATATGTGATATACATGTTATTGATGTGTACCTTACTAATACTCGTAGTAGCACCTGGGTATTTGATATTGGTTCTGTTGCTAATATTTGCAACTCGAAACAGGGACTACGGATTAAGCGAAGATTGGCTAAGGACGAGGTGACGATGCGCGTGGGAAACGGTTCCAAAGTCGATGTGATCGCGGTCGGCACGCTACCTCTACATCTACCTTTGGGATTAGTATTAGACCTAAATAATTGTTATTTGGTGCCAGCGTTGAGCATGAACATTATATCTGGATCTTGTTTAATGCGAGACGGTTATTCATTTAAATCAGAGAATAATGGTTGTTCTATTTATATGAGTAATATCTTTTATGGTCAGGCACACTTGAAGAGTGGTCTATTCTTGTTGAATCTCGATAGTAGTGATACACATATTCATAATGTAGAAGCCAAAAGATGCAGAGTTGATAATGATAGTGCAACTTATTTGTGGCACTTCCGTTTAGGTCATATCGGTGTAAAGTGCATGAAGAAACTCCATACTGATGGACTTTTGGAACCACTTGATTATGAATCACTTGGTACTTGCGAACCGTGCCTCACGGGCAAGATGACTAAAACACCGTTCTCTGGTACTATGGAGAGAGCAACAGATTTGCTGGAAATCATACATACAGATGTATGTGGTCCGATGAATGTTGAGGCTCGTGGCGGATATCGTTATTTTCTCACCTTCACAGATGACTTAAGCAGATATGGGTATATCTACTTAATAAAACATAAGTCTGAAACGTTTGAAAAGTTCAAAGAATTTCAGAGTGAAGTTGAAAATCATCGTAACAAGAAAATAAAGTTTCTACGATCTGATCGTGGAGGAGAATATTTGAGTTACGAGTTTGGTGTACATTTAAAAAATTGTGGAATAGTTTCGCAACTCACGCCACCCGGAACACCACAGCGTAATGGTGTGTCCGAACGTCGTAATCGTACTTTACTAGATATGGTGCGATCTATGATGTCTCTTACTGATTTACCGCTATCGTTTTGGGGATACGCTCTAGAGACGGCCGCATTCACGTTAAATAGGGCACCATCAAAATCCGTTGAGACGACGCCTTATGAACTTTGGTTTGGTCGTTTCTGAAAGTTTGGGGCTGCGATGCTTATGTGAAAAAGCTTCAACCTGACAAGCTCGAACCCAAATCGGAGAAATGTGTCTTCATAGGATATCTAAAGGAAACTATTGGATACACCTTCTATCACAAATCCGAAGGCAAGACTTTTGTTGCTAAATTCGGAAACTTTCTGGAGAAGGAGTTTCTCTCGAAAGAAGTGAGTGGGGGGAAAGTAGAACTTGATGAGGTAACTATACCTACTCCCTTGTTGGAAAGTAGTACATCACAGAAAACTGTTTCTGCGACACCTACACCAATAAGTGAGGAAGTTAATGATGATGATCATGAAACTTCAGAACAAGATACTACTAAACCTCGTAGATCAACCAGAATGAGATCCGCGCCAGAGTGGTACGGTAATCTAGTTCTGGAAGTCATGCTACTAGATCATGATGAACCTACGAACTATGAAGAAGCGATGATGAGCCCAGATTCCGCAAAATGGCTTGAGGCCATGAAATCTGAGATGGGATTCATGTATGAAAACAAAGTATGGACTTTGGTTGACTTGCCCGATGATCAGCAAGCCATAGAAAATAAATGGATCTTCAAGAGGAAGACGGACGTTGATAGTAGTGTTACTATCTACAAAGCTAGAATTGTCGCAAAAGGTTTTCGACAAGTTCAAAGTGTTGACTACGATGAGAGTTTCTCACTCGTATCTATGCTTAAGTCTGTCCGAATCATGTTAGCAATTGCCGCATTTTATGAAATCTGGCAGATGGATAAAACAAAACTGCATTCCTTAATGGATTTCTTAAAGAAGAGTTGTATATGATGCAACCAGTAGGTTTTGTCAATCCCAAAGGTGCTAACAAAAATATGCAAGCTCTAGCGATCCATTTATGGACTGGTGCAAGCATCTCGGAGTTGGAATATACGCTTTGATAAGTTGATCAAAGCATATAGTTTTATACAGACTTGCGGTGAAGCTTGTATTTACAAGAAAGTGAGTGGGAGCACTACAACATTTCTGATAAATATATGTGAATGACATATTGTTGATCGGAAATAAAGTAGAATTATTCTGCAAAGCATAAAGGAGTGTTTTAAAGGAGTTTTTTCAAAGAAAGACCTCGGTGAAGCTGCTTACATATTGAGTATCAAGATCTATAGAGATAGATCAAGACGCTTGATAAGTTTTTTCAATGAGTACATACCTTGACAAGATTTTGAAGTAGTTCAAAATGGAACAGTCAAAGAAAAAGTTTCTTGACTGTGTTACAAGGTGTGAAATTGAGTAAGACTCAAAGCCCGACCACGGCAGAAGATAGAAAGAGAATGAATGTCATGCCCTATGCCTTGGTCATAGGTTCTATAAAGTATGCCATGCTGTGTACCAGATCTATTGTATACCCTACCACTGAGTTTGGCAAGGGAGTACGATAGTGATCTAGGAGTAGATCACTGGACAGCGGCCAAAATTATCCTTAGTGGAATAAGGATATGTTTCTCGATTATGGAAGTGAAAAAAGGTTCCTCGTAAAGGGTTACGCCGATGCATGTTTTGACACTAATCTAGATGACTCTAAGTCTCGGTCTAGATACATATTGAAAGTGGGAGCAATTAGCTAGAGTAGCTCCATGCAGAGCATTGTTGACATAGAAATTTGCAAAATACATGCGGATCTGAATGTGGCAGACCCGTTGACTAAGCCTCTTCCACGAGCAAAACATGATCAGCACCAAGGCTCCATGGGTGTTAGAATCATTACTGTGTAATCGAGATTATTGACTCTAGTGCAAGTGGGAGACTGAAGGAAATATGCCCTAGAGGCAATAATAAAGTTATTATTTATTTCCTTATATCATGATAAATGTTTATTATTCATGCTAGAATTGTATTAACCGGAAACATAATACATGTGTGAATACATAGACAATCTTAGTGTCACTAGTATGCCTCTACTTGACTAGCTCGTTAATCAAAGATGGTTATGTTTCCTAACCATGAACAAAGTGTTGTTATTTGATTAATGAGGTCACATCATTAGTTGAATGATCTGATTGACATGACCCATTCCATTAGCTTAGCACCCGATCGTTTAGTATGTTGCTATTGCTTTCTTCATGACTTATACATGTTCCTATGACTATGAGATTATGCAACTCCCGTTTACCAGAGGAACACTTTGTGTGCTACTAAACGTCACAACGTAACTGGGTGATTATAAAGGAGCTCTACAGGTGTCTCCAAAGGTAGATGTTGGGTTGTAATATTTCGAGATTAGGATTTGTCACTCCGATTGTCGAAGAGGTATCTCTGGGCCCTCTCGGTAATGCACATTACATAAGCCTTGGAAGGATTGCAACTAATGAGTTAGCTGCGCGATGATGTATACAGAACAAGTAAAGAGACTTGCCGGTAACGAGATTGAACTAGGTATTGGATACCGACGATCGAATCTCAGGCAAGTAACATACCGATGACAAAGGGAACAACGTATGTTGTTATGCGGTCTGACCGATAAAGATCTTCGTAGAATATGTAGGAGCCAATATGGGTATCCAGGTCCCGCTATTGGTTATTGACCCGAGATTTGTCTCAGTCATGTCGACATTGTTCTCGAACCGTAGGGTCCGCACGCTTAACGTTATGATGACAGTTATTATGAGTTTATGCATTTTGATGTACCGAAGTTAGTTCGGAGTCCCGGATGTGATCACGGACATGACGAGGAGTCTCGAAATGGTCGAGACATAAAGATTGATATATTGGATGACAATATTTGGACACCGGAAGGGTTCCGGAAAAGTATTGGATAAAACCGGAGCACCGGGGGGTTACCGGAACCCCCCGGGGGGTTAATGGGCCTCATGGGCCTAATGTGGAGAAGAGGAAGGGGCTGCCAGGGCAGGCCACGCCCCCTCTCCCCCTAGTCCGAATTGGACAAGGAGGGAGGGGCGGCGCCCCCCTTTCCTATTCTCCCTCCACCTCTCCTAGTTGGACAAGGTTTGGGGGGGAGTCCTACTCCTGACTCCTCCTGCGCACCACCATAGGGCCGGTCGTACCCCCCCGCCTTGGATCCTTTATATACGGGGGCAGGGGGGCACCTCTAGACACACAAGTTGATCCACGTGATCGTTCCTTAGCCGTGTGCGGTGCCCCCTGCCACCATATTCCACCTCGATCATATCGTTGTAGTGCTTAGGCGAAGCCCTTCGTCGGTAGAACATCATCATCGTCACCACGCCATTGTGCTGACGGAACTCATCCCCGAAGCTTTGCTGGATCGGAGCCCGGGGAGCGTCATCGAGCTGTACATGTGCTAAGAACTCGGAGGTGCCGGAGTAACGGTGCTTGGATCGGTCGGATCGGGAAGACGTACGACTACTTCCTCTACGTTGCGTCAAGGCTTTCGTTGTAGTCTACGAAGGGTACATAGACAACACTCTCCCCTCTCGTTGCTATGCATCACCATGATCTTGCATTTGCGTAGGAATTTTTTTGAAATTACTGCGTTCCCCAACACGGTATACCTGTTTTAAATAAAACTCCGCGGCCTACCCCTGGTCAGGACATACTAAATAATCCAATATCTTTTTGCTTATCACACCACTTGTATCGTTCGGCTTTCATAAATAACCCCTTTATACACAATGCATAGCTTTCTGTCTATTTTTTGCATTATCATCTTTTCATATATATGTTTATGACGTGTTGCACCCGTACACTGTGGTACGGCAAAATACGCTAGGGGCTTCCATACCCATTAATATGGCGTGAGAAGTCCGTACACTTTCACAAGTGCGGCACCCCGAACTTATAGCACTATATGCATCGGCTCCGAATCATGATTTGGGTCAATAGTTGGGTTTCCACGGCTCCTATGTTTTGGTGCCTTACGTTCCGCTATATCGGCAAAGGTAGCACTAGGAGAACCACAGCGATTGTGCCCCAGTTGAGCTGGGCTAAGCACCTCAGTGGAGAAAGCTAAAACTGACTGTCATGATGTCGCGAGAGACCGACCCTGTTCGAGAGGTTTTTTGAGTCCCTAAAGGCTTATGCCGCTTCGAGCGAGGAGATGGCTTTGTCCGGCCAAGGCGTGGATAGCGCCCCGAACTCGGTCTTCCGAACTAGGGCTTCACCGAAATTTAAAATTATAGAGTTCTATGGCTAAGTGAGAGTGTTCAAGCATTATAGTCCGATTGCCTGGTTCGTTGTGCTGAGCGCCTCCCTTGAAGGACCCAACTATGGGAAAAAGAGCGCTCAGGTTTATCCCGAACACCCCAGCACTAGTGGCACGGGGGCAGAAGCCGACGACTGGCCATCTCTCAATTTCTGATAAACGGCCGCACAGAAAGTAATATTTTAAATTCAATAAGCATTGCTTAGCACACATGAACAAGTTTTCAGCGCACAGGATAAACACGAGCGAGTTTATTAAAAAATTACATCCTTGGTACATTCATCCGCCACTAGGCGGGCACCCGCAAGAACATCCTTATAGTAGTTCTCGGGCTTGCGATGCTCCTTCCCCGGTGGCGGCCCGTCCCTCACAAGCTTCTCACCGTCCAGCTTACCCCAACGCATCTTTGCACGGGCTAGGGCCCTACGCACCAGTCCGAAGTAGCTCCCAGGCAGGGCCTCTCCGGGCCACAGCCGAACTATGAAGCCCTTCATGGCCTGTTCGGCCGCCTTGTGGAGCTCGACCAGCTGCTTCAGCTGGTCGCTCAAGGGCACAGGGTGTCCGGCCTCAGCATACTGAGACTAGAACACCTTCTCCGTCGAGCTGCCCTCTTCGGCTCGGTAGAATGCGGCGGCGTCGGATACGCTGCGGGGAAGATCTGCAAATGCCCCTGGAGACCTCCGGATTCGGGTAAGTAACAAGTACTTTACTTTTCTACTTCTGCTTTGCATAAAGAATGCCTTAATCGCCGCTATCTTCTTCATCTCCTCCAACTCTTGGAGGGCCCTTTGGGCTTCGGCCTTAGCGGACTTGGCAGTCTCAAGGGCCGCCGCGAGCTCGGACGCTTGCGTCTTGGACTCAAGCTCCAAACCCTCATGTTTTCTCATGAGAACCTGAAGCTCCTGCTGCACCTCGCCGACCTGGGCCTCAAGTTTCTCTCGCTCGGTGCACTCCGCGGCCGTTTTCTTTTCGGCCTCGGACAGTGCCTGCTTGAGGGTCGCCACCTCAGTCGTGGCCCCTACAACAAGCAGTACAATCCTGTTATTTTTTGCAATCACGTCTTTTTATAGGCACTTTTTCTGTAAGGTATTTCTTACCTTCTTTCTCCTCGAGCTGCCGTTTAGCAAGGCCGAGCTCTTGCTCGGTCCGCTCGAGGCCCTGTTTCAGGGCACCCACCTCCATAGTCAGTGCGGCGGTGGCTAGCAGCGAAGCCTGCATACGCATATTGACTCTTGGTTGTTAGACTCCTTCGAAATTTAATAGATCATCTATTCGGCTTTTCTTTCCGAACGCCAAACAGAGCATCATGGGCTACTGTCTATGCGGTTATATTTTTACATATTTTTACTTACCTCGAAGCCTATCAGAAGGCTAGCAAAAGCTTCAGTCAGTCCGCTCTTGGCGGACTGAACCTTCTGGATCACCGTACTCATAATAGGACGGTGCTCCTCGTTGATGGAGGCGCCGTCAAGCACCTCCAGCAGATTGTCCGGCACCTCCGGTTGGACGGAAGCTGCCGGCTCAGAAGGCTTACCCCTCTTGGAAGGAGTTCGCCTACCGCGGCCCAGAACTGTTGTAGATTCCGGTGCGGTGTCCGGCTCAAAGCCGGACTTGGAGCCCTGGGGGGTTTGTCCCCTTCACTCCTGGAGTCCGGGAGGTTGCCTTGCGGCTCCTCCGGGACCACCTCCTCCTGCCCCAGAGCTTGTCGCGACGCCACTTCGGCGTCGTCTGCAGTGCGGGGGGAGGCAGTGGGCGGAACTGAGTTCACGTCTGATGAGTCCAGGGAGCCGCCCGACGATTCGTCGAGTCCGGTCCAGGGCGGGCTGCATAATTATATTCAACATTAGGGAAAGCTGTGCGACAAAGGAATGTCATGAGTTACTCTGATATCCGAACTTACGATTTCGCCGGACGCTTGGCCCTGTCTGGCCACTCCTCTTCGTCCTCTTCGGCGTCGGGGGAGTAGTCCGGCGCAGGGGTCTTCCTCTTCCTGGACCCTTCGGCCTCCCCCGTTGGGGCGGCCTTCCTCTTCTTTCCTTCCCCCGCTGGAGGGGGAGAGGTTTCTTCTTCCTCCTCCTCGTTTTCACGGGAGGAGTGCGTCTCGGACTCGTCGGATGACGAGTCCCACACCACCATATTACGGGAACTCTTTCGGGTCCCCGTGGCCTTCTTCTTCTTGGCCTTCTTCTCCGGCACCACATAAGGCACCGGAGCCAGCAGCTTCACTAGTAGAGTTGGGGCTGGGTCTTCGGGCAGCGGAGCCGGACAGTTAATCGGTCCGGATATCGCCCGCCAAGCCTGTAAAAGGTAAGGGAGTTTAGATCCCTCATAGAGTCAAACTATGGAAAAAGCTCAACAGCCTATAAAAGGTGTAGATGGCTTACCTCGTTAGCGTGACGCTGCGAGCTGTATCCGCGGTCCTCGGAAGTGGATGCAGGAGCCTCGGCGCCAAGGTTGTCAGAATCGCGATCCTGTTATACGATTCTATGACTTTACGATCCAAACTAACCCCTATGATTCTACGATTTTAGTTCATAGAATCTACGTTTCTACGATCCTGATAGTGAAGATTCTATGATTTGCGATCCTACCATCGGAGCTCCGATCCGATTCAAAATCGCGATTCTGACAACCTTGCTCGGCGCCCTTAAATAGCAACCTCCAGGCATCTTCGTACGTCGTGTCGAAGAACCTGCTGAGGGTTTGATGCTGCGCCGGGTTGAACTTCCACAGATTAAAATCCCGTTGTTGGCACGGGAGGATCCGGTGGACGAGCATAACCTGGATTACATTAACAAGCCGGACTGGCTTGTTCACCAGGGACTGGATGCATATTTGCAATCCGGTCACCTCTTTTTCGTCACCCCACGACAGGCCCGTCTCTTTCCGGAACTCGGGGGCTGCGGTCCATTTCGGATCGCGTGGTTCGGTGATATAAAACCACCCGGCTTGCCATCCCTTTAGGGTCCCCACAAAAGAGCCCTCGAACCATAGGACGTTGGCCATCTTGCCCGCCATGGCGCCTCCGCACTCCGCCTGGCTGCTGCGTACCACCTTGGGCTTGACGTTGAAGGTCTTGAGCCAGAGGCCGAAATGGGGGCGGACACGGAGAAAAGCCTCGCACACGACGATAAATGTCGAGATGTTGAGGATGAAGTACGGGGCCAGATCATGGAAATCCAGGTCGTAGTAGAACATGAGCCCCCGGAAAAATGGGTGGAGTGGAAAGCCCAGTCCGCGGAGGAAGTGGGTGTGACTCCCCCGATTTGACCGTACACTAATCATACACGCAAACGTGTACGATCAAGATCAGGGACTCATGGGAAGATATCACAACACAACTCTACAAATAAAATAAGTCATACAAGCATCATATTACAAGCCAGGGGCCTCGAAGGCTCGAATACAAGAGCTCGATCATAGACGAGTCAGCGGAAGCAACAATATCTGAGTACAGACATAAGCTAAACAAGTATGCCTTAAGCAAGCTAGCACAAACTGGGATACAGATCGAAAGAGGCGCAGGCCTCTTGCCTGGGATCCTCCTAACTACTCCTGGTCGTCGTCAGCGGGCAGCACATAGTAGTAGGCACCTCCGGTGTAGTAGGAGTCGTCCTCGACGGTGGCGTCTGGCTCCTGGGCTCCAACATCTAGTTGCGACAACTAGGTAGAAGGGATAGGGGGAAAAGAGGGAGAAAGCAACCGTGAGTACTCATCCAAAGTACTCGCAAGCAAGGAGCTATACTACATATGCATGGGTATCAAATGGAATAAGGGTATCATATGTGGACTGAACTACAGAATGCCAGAATAAGAGGGGGATAACTAATCCTGTCGAAGACTACGCTTCTGGCAGCCTCCGTCTTGTAGCATGTAGAAGAGAGTAGACTGAAGTCCTCCAAGTAGCATCGCATAGCTTAACCCTAACCGATGATCCTCCCCTCGTCGCCCTGTGAGAGAGCGATCACCGGTTGTATCTGGCACTTGGAAGGGTGTGTTTTATTAAGTATCCGGTTCTAGTTGTCATAAGGTCAAGATACAACTCCGAGTTGTCCTTTTACCGAGGGACACGGCTATTCGAATAGATAAACTTCCCTGCAGGGGTGCACCACATACCCCAACACGCTCAATCCCATTTGGCCGGACACACTTTTCTGGGTCATGCCCGGCCTCGGAAGGTCAACACGTCGCAGCCCTACCTAGGCACAACAGAGAGGTCAGCACGCTGATCTAAATCCTATGGCACAGGGGTCTGGGCCCATCGCCCTTTGCACACCTGCACGTTGCGTACGCGGCCGGAAGCAGACCTAGCCTAGTGGCTTAACAGTCCAATCCGGCGCGCGCCACTCAGTCGCTGACGTCACGAAGGCTTCGGCTGATACCACGACGCCAGGATACCCATAACTGCTCCCACGTAGATGGTTAGTGCGTAAAGACCAAATGGCCAGACTCAGATCAAATACCCAGATCTCGTTAAGCGTGTTAAGTATCCGCGAACACCGACCAGGGCCAGGCCCACCTCTCTCCTAGATGGTCGGAACCTGCCCTGTCGCTCCGCCTCAAAGATCCACTCGCGGGTGCTCCTACGAGCCTACCCGTCTTTAGTCACCACATGTATCATGTATAAAGTATACAGTATATACCCGTGATCACCTCCCGAGTGATCACGGCCCGATACTATAGCATGGCAGACGGACAAGAATGTAGGGCCACTGATGATAAACTAGCATCCTATACTAAGCATTAGGTTTGCGGTAAAGGTAACAACAGTAGTAGCAAGGACAGGCTATGCAGCAGTATAGGATTAACTGAAAGCTGTAGCATGCTACACTACTCTAATGCAAGCAGTATAGAGAAGAGTAGGCGATATCTGGTGATCAAAGGGGGGGCTTGCCTGGTTGCTCTGGCATGAGAGAGTGGTCGTCAACTCCGTAGTCGTACTGGGTAGCAGCAGCGTCGGTCTCGGTGTCTATCGAGAGAAGAGGGGGGAGAAACAATAAATATTTAAACAAGCATATGCATAGTGATGCATGATATGACAAGTAACGGCGTTAGAGGTGCCCTAACGCGGTAGTAGGCGATACCGGTGAAGGGGGGGAAACATCAGGGAAAGTATCTCGGTGTTTCGCGTTTTCGGGCAGCGGAGCCGGAGGGGGAAAGTTGCGTGTTCGCTATGCTAGGGATGCGTGGCGGACGTACGGGCTGCGTATCCGGGTTCGTCTCGTCGTTCTGAGCAACTTTCATGTTGAAATTATTTTAATCCGAGCTACGGATTAAAAGATATGCTTTTCTAAAGATTTTATTAATTTCTGGAATTTAATTAATTATTTAACTTAATTCGAAAAACAGATTAATGACATCAGCATGATGTCATGCTGACATCAGCAGTCAACAGGGTTGACTTGGTCAACCTGACCAGTGGGTCCAGTGGGACCCACCTGTCATACACTGTTTTAATTAACTAATAATTAATTAGGTTAAGTAGTGATTAGGTTAATCTAATTATAATTAATTAATTTAATTAATTCCTTAATTAATTAATTTAATTATTATTGTTTATTTAATTATTTTAATTATTATTTATTTTATATTTTTTATTAATTTTTTTTTTATTTTTTTAATTAAAACGATCTATGGGGTGGTGCCCCCGTGTCATTGACCCAGGGGGGGCCTTGCGGGTCGGGCGTGCTATGGGCGTGCGGGCGCAGGGGCGCGGGCGCTCGCCCGCAGGGCGGGACGAGGCCGCCGGGGCACTGACGGCGGGGCACGCCGGCACGGCCAGCCGGGGCCACGGTGGGCGGAGGCGACAGGTAGCGCTGAGGGGCGAGGCCATCGGCGACGGGCGGGTGCTAACGGGCGACAGCGCGGCGTCGCCCGAACGCAGGGTCGCGCCGGCGAGGATGGGCGGCTTGGGCGTGGCTGCTGGCGGCCAGCAGGATGGCCGGAGGGACGGGGGCGCAGGGTGGTGACGCGGCGAGGTGGAGGCGAGGCCACGGCAGCAAAGAACGGAGCCGGCGCGGCCACGGCGCGGCGGGACAGAGGCCGGCGACGCGACTAGGTGGAGGAGGCGAGGCTGCAGGATGCGGGGGACGCGGTGGCCAAGCGCGGCGCAGGAGGGTGCGTGCGGGTGCGGCGAGCGCGAGCAGCAGCGCCGAGGCGCGGCCACGGTGGAGCGGGGAGCCGCGGCGAGCACGGAGGCAGAGGGGAGAGAGAAGGCGGCGGCTCACAGTGGGGAGTAGCGATCAGGGCAGCAGGGGTTGAGGAGGTCGACGGGGACGACTGGGCGACGGGGAGGGAGCAGGCCGTTGAGGTGGTCCGGCGAGGGAGCTCCGGGCGCTGGCGTGGTCGTCGTGCGGCGAGGGAGGTTCCAGGCGGCGGTGGCCGTAGCGGAGTGGTGGCTTGCATCGGGCGCGGCCGTGCGGGAGGAGATGAGGAGGCGGGCGTCGATGGCAGGCAGCAGCGCGGCGAGGTCGGAGCGGGCTGCGTCGGGCGGCGGCGGCGATTGGCGGGGCCGGCAACGACGGGCGTCGGGGCGGCCGCCTCCTCCCGATCCAATCGGGAGAGATGGGGGGGGGGGGGAAGGGAGATATTTTCGGGGAGGGGGGGTTGTGGGGTGTCGGTGGAGTGGGGGGGTGAGTGGCCTAATAGGCCAGGGTCAAGGTGGCCGGCTGGGCCGGCCGGCTGGCTAGCTGGGCCGGTTGGCCCAGCGTGGGGGGGGGGCCTTTAATTTCTTTTGTCTTTTGTTTTTATTTTCCTTTTCTGTTTTCTTTTCTTTATCTATTTTCTTTTCTATTTTATTCTTTTAATTTTGTTTTATAAAATATAAACACAACTCCTAAATTAATGCTATAACTTATTCTACTGCCCCGAAAAGTTTGACGCCTAAATAAAATAGTTTGCATTATTGTAATTTTTAAAAGGCATTTAATTAATTGTCATGGCTGCTGTTTAAAACATTCTAGAGTATTTTACACCTTTATGAAAGTGTGGTTTCTCCACCATAATTACCTATGCATTATTCGGCAATCACCGAACATTTTTGTTTTAATTTTTGAAAACTGTTATTATTTACCAAACTTTGAATTTGAATTTTGGACCGGTTTTGACCTAACGATAGATTAGCAACAGTAACCGGGATGACTTGGCATGATTAGCGTGGGATCACTGTAGCTTAATTACCCGGGCGTCACAATTCTCCTCCACTACAAGAAATCTCGTCCCGAGATTTAAGCGGTCGAGTAAGGGGCGAAGGTGTTGGTAGCGAAAAACCTAACGAGTCTTCTCGGTCTTGGCTGCCCTTTCTAAGAGGTTGATCCCTTTCGTTGATGTCTTCATTTCACTGCTTCAAGTCACCATGATCAATTGTCATCCTTTCTTCGGGATCTCCATCGTACTTATGAATAGGTAAGGGGCAGCTCTACAACGATAGGATGTTATAAGCGAAAATCCTCGGGGGGTTTCCCAAGTATGAACATATGAGTATCTCTCGAGTTGAACAAATGAAACACATCGAGAGCAAAGTAAGACGGTGCAATAAGAAGTTTCAAGCGGATAGGCAATCGTTCGATGCCTAATCAGAAGGTGAAAGGGTTTCATGGCAACGAGAATAGGTATTGTGTCCAATACCAGAATAGATCACTAGACAGGTGGTCCGTGAATTACATATGAATTCAAGCGCGAGGAACAACCTTGGGAACAGGTGGTGTACAGGAGAGTCAGGTTTCAATCCTGTGGAACTGTGGGTTATGGGCCCACCATGTGGGATAAAAGTAGGAGGGGTGACATCTTGCATGGTCACGATAGCAAGGCATGTCAGAGGCTAGTCTGTCAGTTATGTCGGCAACAACATCGATACCAAGGGCGAGGGATGAAGAGAACCATTTTCCCGCTCGTTGAACGAGGCGGACCAATAGGCAAAGTTCTCGTCCATCGGGGGTTACCAGAATGTCATCAACAATAGTAACAGGGTCTTGCTGACAGAAATGTACACCGAGGTGTTTACATAAGCAGGAGAATATTTCTGCTTGGATCATATAGATCACAAGAAAGGTTAAATAAAACAATGGAAAGGAATAATGTGATTCTTAGATTAAATAGAAGAATGGAAAGGAAAATGTGATTAAACACATATTTCAGGGATATATCCTTCCCAAGGACAAGCAGAGCAGGATATCCGTGGCAGGATATCATGTAGAAAACCCTTTAAGTAAGGGGAGAGAAATCTCATCACATTACCCATACAATGGTGTTTGGGTAATTTCAACAAGAAACATTTAGCATGGTGCTTCAAATGTTCTTATTGAAAATCGGAGTACCATAGACATGCTTCGAGATAGCGCTGACATGGTCAACAGGTGAAAATCAGACTTTGGAAACAAAAAGGATCCATTAGGAATAACTGGTAGAATAAGTCTTACAGTTTCCTCATGGAAGAATGGATAACATTGCTAAAAGGGAACTATAACAATAGGGCCTTTGGCCAGGTGTGCTAGGCATGCATCACCTTACCGGGTCATCTAAAGACCAATGTTATAACTCTTGGAAATATGTTCCAATCATCATATCTGACCAAGATCCAGATCTGATTGGTGCATGATACCTTGGACTCATGATGCTCGAGAAGGAAGGGGGCAAACACAATTTGACGAGATGGAGTTACAAGATTATTGAGAAATGGACTATGGAAGCAGGTCCCGAAACCAGAGTTCGGCATTAAACCAAGGAGTGGATGAGAAGGTGGCTGATGGACTCAGCGACATATCATCGAGATTTCCCAAAAAGATGGATTTCCACAATTAGGTGAACAAGGAAATATCATTTGTCGGATCAAATGATATAATGATGTATGCTCGAGGGAAACATAGACAACTGATCAATGATAGAAGGGTGCACCCAGGAATCTGGACTAGGTAGCACGATCAATGTTTGAATGATGATTCAATAATCAATAGACTTAGAATGAAACTGTAGACCAATAACTTCGAGCAATAGGGTTGCTAGAAGTTTAGAATTTACACATCACAGACCATTTATCGGTATTCCGGTTAGAAACAACACGGAGACCAAGAAATGAACGCAAAATGCGAGAGATATTACTATATCAAGAATTCTCAAGAGGTGGTAAAATTACCACGACATTCTTGACATAAAAGGTGGTAACATTCCAAGGTAAAGAAGAACAAATGCTGGATATCAAGGATCTCAAGGTATAACACAAAACACGAATAAGTTTGTGTTGAACGGAAGGCAATAAAGTGGTCGGTGATAATACAAACCATTGAGGGGCGAGGATGGTATTTCTCAACAAGAATTCGATATATATCTTGGAAGAGCTCAGGATGTTGATGATGACCACGACACATTTGTCAAGAAATTTCATGAAGATGTAATCGGTTGGCGATGACATCTAGTCAAATGATGATGCAGCGAAAGTCAAATAATACCTGAAGAAGAACTCATAAGAAGTTATGCAGTTCCGTGATAACCTCGAGATACCAGAGGGGGTAATACTCGATGACGGACCAAAGTAGAGGTTGGACTGGGGTATTGCTCTGCAGAAGACAAGTGCTTAAACTTGCACGAGAAATGGTATTTAAAGGAGAACATGGTCGGAATCCACGATCATAAAGGATCGAACCATGGATACAAGATGAACTTATAACAAGGGGTAATTATTTTTACGAGCAACTTCCATGATAAGTTATACATCGTGTCCCTGGGCATGAACGCAAGGTTCAAGGTCGACTCCCACTTCTTCAATGTATAACCTTCCATTCACTTTTCGCTTTGATAAAGGCCTTAGTGTTGAAAGTTTTACCTGGTGAAATACCAGATGTGTATGACTCGTGAAAACTTCCGAGTTCACACATATAAAGGAAGGCATCGGATCAACCCATTAGGGTATCGTGGAAACATATACCACAATCTTCAAGAGTAGATATCACCAGCTCGAAAGCAGAGCATGGTTGGCAAAAGGAGAGGATACAATTTACCAAAGGCATTATGTATCGGAGAAAGAACTCACAAGGTGATTAATTATAAAGGACACTGTCGGATAATAATCCGACAGTGGATATGGCGATCCACAAGGGAGCTGATGTGAGTATCAATACCCAATCAGAGGAAGAAAGAATGCAAATGCATCGATTTATAGAACATCTGAATAATTCAACATCTAAATAGCAAAGTAATTATGATTTTGAAATCGAGGGATCAGGAGCAAAAGCTCTGATCAAGGATGGATAAGTCAACTAGACTTAGGGGTAAGATCGATGGCAATCTGATTGGCCAAGAACCAGCTCATGTTCGAAAGACGTCTGAGCCGGAAGATAATTTATAAGGATCAGCTGATGATTGCGTGCATTCACACACATATAGAATCAACGGACTTAAAATGATAGTGACAAAGGATGCCAATAGGATTACTAGACTTATTGGATTAAGCAAAATGTAAGCAAGTAAGAATTTCAAGAGCAATAGGCTCATGAGGATTTTTGGAAGATCGAAAGGTATTTTGAAGATTGATGACATACATGAATCAACTGGGGATGAGTGGATACTCGGTAAGTGTGAAAAATTATCCGTAGGGATATTCATGTGTCAAGAACTGCAAGGCAGTAAGCTCAAAGGATTATCGAAACAACGATGAGTGTTTCGGGGTATCTTGTAATAACAAGACCAACTGGGGATGAAAGTAAGAATAACATGTGTAAGTAGTTATTCTTAAGGGTTTACGGTGGAAGGGGAATCGCAAGAGGGATGGCACAAAGTATCGAGGGAACATCCGAGTGTATTGTCAGAATCTTCCGTTGAAGCAGTCGATCATCCGTATTAAAGGGGCTCTCCGGCAGGAAGTGGTAACGAGATCCTAGAGTTAGATTTTAGCAAAATCATTTAACCCGAATAGAAGAGAGATCAGAGTCCCAGAGTAAGGATCGAGGAGTAAAAGATCCTAATTACCACCCTATGGCGACGTGGGCCCAAGGGTGTGGAAGGGGATTCCTACAGGCAGTCGGCTCTGATACCAACTTGTGACTCCCCCGATTTGACCGTACACTAATCATACACGCAAACGTGTACGATCAAGATCAGGGACTCACGGGAAGATATCACAACACAACTCTACAAATAAAATAAGTCATACACGCATCATATTACAAGCCAGGGGCCTCGAAGGCTCGAATACAAGAGCTCGATCATAGACGAGTCAGCGGAAGCAACAATATCTGAGTACAGACATAAGTTAAACAAGTATGCCTTAAGAAGGCTAGCACAAACTGGGATACAGATCGAAAGAGGCGCAGGCCTCCTGCCTGGGATCCTCCTAACTACTCCTGGTCGTCGTCAGCGGGCAGCACATAGTAGTAGGCACCTCCGGTGTAGTAGGAGTCGTCCTCGACGGTGGCGTCTGGCTCCTGGGCTCCAACATCTGGTTGCGACAACCAGGTAGAAGGGATAGGGGGAAAAGAGGGAGAAAGCAACCGTGAGTACTCATCTAAAGTACTCGCAAGCAAGGAGCTATACTACATATGCATGGGTATCAAATGGAATATGGGTATCATATGTGGACTGAACTGCACAATGCCAGAATAAGAGGGGGATAACTAATCCTGTCGAAGACTACGCTTCTGGCAGCCTCCGTCTTGTAGCATATAGAAGAGAGTAGACTGAAGTCCTCCAAGTAGCATCGCATAGCTTAACCCTAACCGATGATCCTCCCCTCGTCGCCCTATGAGAGAGCGATCACCGGTTGTATCTGGCACTTGGAAGGGTGTGTTTTATTAAGTATCCGGTTCTAGTTGTCATAAGGTCAAGATACAACTCCGGGTCGTCCTTTTACCGAGGGACACGGCTATTCGAATAGATAAACTTCCCTTCAGGGGTGCACCACATACCCCAACACGCTCGATCCCATTTGGCCGGACACACTTTTCTGCGACATGCCCGGCCTCGAAAGATCAACACGTCGCAGCCCTACCTAGGCACAACAGAGAGGTCAGCACGCCGGTCTAAATCCTATGGCGCAGGGGTCTGGGCCCATCGCCCTTTGCACACCTGCACGTTGCGTACGCGGCCGGAAGCAGACCTAGCCTAGTGGCTTTCCAGTCCAATCCGGCGCGCGCCACTCAGTCGCTGACGTCACGAAGGCTTCGGCTGATACCACGACGCCGGGATACCCATAACTGCTGCCACGTAAATGGTTAGTGCGTATAGACCAAATGGCCAGACTCAGATCAAATACCCAGATCTCGTTAAGCGTGTTAAGTATCCGCGAGCACCGACCAGGGCCAGGCCCACCTCTCTCCTAGGTGGTCGGAACCTGCCCTGTCGCTCCGCCTCAAAGATCCACTCGCGGGTGCTCCTACGAGCCTACCCGTCTTTAGTCACCACATGTATCATGTATAAAGTATACAGTATATACCCGTGATCACCTCCCGAGTGATCACGGCCCGATAGTATAGCATGGCAGACGGACAAGAATGTAGGGCCACTGATGATAAACTAGCATCCTATACTAAGCATTAGGTTTGCGGTAAAGGTAACAACAGTAGTAGCAAGGACAGGCTATGCAGCAGTATAGGATTAACTGAAAGCTGTAGCATGCTACACTACTCTAATGCAAGCAGTATAGAGAAGAGTAGGCGATATCTGGTGATCAAAGGGGGGGGCTTTCCTGGTTGCTCTGGCAAGAGAGAGTGGTCGTCAACTCCGTAGTCGTACTGGGTAGCAGCGGCGTCGGTCTCGGTGTCTATCGAGAGAAGAGGGGGGACAAACAATAAATATTTAAGCAAGCATATGCATAGTGATGCATGATATGACAAGTAACGGCGTTAGAGGTGCCCTAACGCGGTAGTAGGCGATACCGGTGAAGGGGGGGAACATCCGGGAAAGTATCTCGGTGTTTCGCGTTTTCGGGCAGCGTAGCCGGAGGGGGAAAGTTGCGTGTTCGCTATGCTAGGGATGCGCGGCGGACGAACGGGCTGCGTATCCGGGTTCGTTTCGTCGTTCTGAGCAACTTTCATGTTGAAATTGTTTTAATCCGAGCTACGGATTAAAAGATATGATTTTCTAAAGATTTTATTAATTTATGGAATTTAATTAATTATTTAACTTAATTCGAAAAACAGATTAATGACATCAGCATGATGTCATGCTGACATTAGCAGTCAACAGGGTTGACTTGGTCAACCTGACCAGTGGGTCCAGTGGGACCCACCTGTCATACACTGTTTTAATTAACTAATAATTAGTTAGGTTAAGTAGTGATTAGGTTAATCTAATTATAATTAATTAATTTAATTAATTCCTTAATTAATTAATTTAATTATTATTGTTTATTTAATTATTTTAATTATTAATTATTTTATATTTTTTTATTAATTATTTTTTTATTTTTTTAATTAAAACGATCTGTGGGGTGGGGCCCCCGTGTCATTGACCCAGGGGGGGCCTTGCGGGTCGGGCGTGCTACGGGCGTGCGGGCGCAGGGGCGCGGGCGCTCGCCCGCAGGGCGGGACGAGGCCGCCGGGGCACTAACGGCGGGGCACGCCGGCACGGCCAGCCGGGGCCACGGTGGGTGAAGGCGAGAGGTGGCGCTGAGGGGCGAGGCCATCGGCGACGGGCGGGTGCTAACGGGCGACAGCGCGGCGTCGCCCGAACGCAGGGTCGCGTCGGCGAGGATGGGCAGCTTGGGCGTGGCTGCTGGCGGCCAGCAGGGTGGCCGGAGGGGACGGGGGCGCAGGGTGGTGACGCGGCGAGGTGGAGGCGAGGTCACGGCAGCAGAGAACGGAGCCGGCGCGGCCACGGCGCGGCGGGACAGAGGCCGGCGACGCGACTATGTGGAGGAGGTGAGGCTGCAGGATGTGGGGGACGCGGTGGCCAAGCCCGGCGCAGGAGGGTGCGTGCGGGTGCGGCGAGCGCGAGCAGCAGCGCCGAGGCGCGGCCACGGTGGAGCGGGGGGCCGCGGCGAGCACGGAGGCAGAGGGGAGAGAGAAGGCGGCGGCTCACGGTGGGGAGTAGGGATCGGGGCAGCAGGGGTTGAGGAGGTCGATGGGGACGACCGGGCGACGGGGAGGGAGCAGGCCATTGAGGTGGTCCGGCGAGGGAGCTCCGGGCGCTGGCGTGGTCGTCGTGCGGCGAGGGAGGTTCCAGGAGGCGGTGGCCGTAGCGGAGTGGTGGCTTGCATCGGGCGCGGCCGTGCGGGAGGAGATGAGGAGGCGGGCGTCGATGGCAGGCAGCAGCGCGGCGAGGTCGGAGCGGGCTGCGTCGGGCGGCGGCGGCGATTGGCGGGGCCGGCAACGACGGGCGTCGGGGCGGCCGCCTCCTCCCGATCCAATCGGGAGAGATGGGGGGGGAGGAGATATTTTCGGAGAGGGGGGGGTTGTGGGGTGTCGGTGGAGTGGGGGGTGAGTGGCCTAATAGGCCAGGGTCAAGGTGGCCGGCTGGGCCGGCCGGCTGGCTGGTTGGGCCGGTTGGCCCAGCGTGGGGGGGGGGGCCTTTAATTTCTTTTGTCTTTTGTTTTTATTTTCCTTTTCTGTTTTCTTTTCTTTATCTATTTTCTTTTCTATTTTATTCTTTTAATTTTGTTTTATAAAATATAAACACAACTCCTAAATTAATGCTATAACTTATTCTACTGCCCCGAAAAGTTTGATGCCTAAATAAAATAGTTTGCATTATTGTAATTTTGAAAAGGCATTGAATTAATTGTCATGGCTGCTGTTTAAAACATTCTAGAGTATTTTACACCTTTATGAAAGTGTGGTTTCTCCACCATAATTACCTATGCATTATTCGGCAATCACCGAACATTTTTGTTTTAATTTTTGAAAACTGTTATTATTTACCAAACTTTGAATTTGAATTTTGGACCGGTTTTGACCTAACGATAGATTAGCAACAGTAACCGGGATGACGTGGCATGATTAGCGTGGGATCACTGTAGCTTAATTACCCGGGCGTCAAAGTGGGGAAGGAATACTAACCTCTCATGGGGCCTTGGGGTGGGGAGAAGCTGCCCCTCCTCGGGAAGCCGGTGCGCGATGTCCTTGGACAAGTATCCGGCCTTCCTTAGCTGTTTGACTTGGCCCTCCGTAACGGTGGAGACCATCCATTTGCCTCCCGCTCCGGACATTGCTGGAGGAGGTTGAGGTGGGAAGTGCGGGCTTGGGCGCTGGAGCTCGAGTGCGCAGGAGATGGATAGGCAGAGGAGGAAGAAGGCATAGGTAAAAAGGTGGATCCTTATCCCCTTATATTGGCGGATGCGGTTGTGCGTCCCCACCTGCCTAGTAAAACTCACTTGCCTCCCAAGCGCCGCGATAAGTGGCGCGGTTGGATTACCCACGTCCGTATTGATGAGAATCCCGTAAAAAGGGGGTACACGATCTCTGCTTTGACAAGACGTGCCAAGGAAACCGCCTCGCAAAACGTGCTGAGGTGGAAAAGTAAAAACAATTCGGGTAAAGGACTTGGCCATAGTGTGATAACGCACTGCGGAATACGTTAGCAGATTTGATTTGAGTTAATATTATTCTCTCTATGGAAATATGTGGAAACTTATTTTGCAGAGCCGGACACTACTCTTAGTGTTTACAATCTTCTATGAAGGACTTGGAGGAGGAACCCGCCTTGCAATGCCGAAGACAATTTGCGCGCCGGACTCGTCGTCATTGAAGCCTGGTTCAGGGGCTAATGAGGGAGTCCTGGATTAGGGGGTGTTCGGGTAGCCGGACTATACCTTCAGCCGGACTCCAGGACTATGAAGATACAAGATTGAAGACTACGTCCCGTGTCCGGATGGGACTTTCCTTGGCGTGGAAGGCAAGCTTGGCGATGCGGATATTCAAGATCTCCTACCATTGTAACCGACTCTATGTAACCCTAACCCTATCCGGTGTCTATATAAACCGGTCAATAACCACATCTCCGGTCAATAACCAATAGCGGAACCCGTATGCTAATATTGGCTCCTACATATTCTACGTAGATCTTTATCGGTCAAACCGCATAACAACATATGTTATTCCCTTTGTCATCGGTATGTTACTTGCCCGAGATTCGATCATTTGTATCACCATACCCAGTACAATCTCATTACCGGCAAGTCTCTTTACTCGTTCCGTAATGCATCATCCCGTTACTAACTCATTAGTCACATTGCTTACAAGGCTTATAGTGATGTGCATTATCGAGAGGGTCCCAAGATACCTATCCGAAACTCGGAGTGAAAAATCCTAATCTTGATCTATGCCAACTTAACAAACACCAACGCAGGCACCTGTAGAGCATCTTTATAATCACCCAGTTACATTGTGACGTTTGATAACACACACAAAGTGTTCCTCCGGTATTAGGGAGTTGCATAATCTCATAGTCAGAGGAATATGTATAAGTCATTAAGAAAGCAATAGCAATAAAACTAAATGATCATTATGCTAAGCTAATGGATGGGTCTTGTCCATCACATCATTCTCTAATGATGTGATCCCATTCATAAAATGACAACACATGTCTGTGGCTAGGAAACTTAACCATCTTTGATTAACGAGCTAGTCAAGTAGAGGCATACTATGGACACTCTATTTGTCTATGTATCCACACATGTACTAAGTTTCCGGTTAATACAATTCTAGCATGAATAATAAACATTTATCATGATATAAGGAAATATAAATAACAACTTTATTATTGCCTCTAGGGCATATATCCTTCAGTCTCCCACTTGCACTAGAGTCAATAATCTAGATTACATAGTAATGATTCTAACACCCATGGAGTCTTGGTGTTGATCATGTTTTGCTCGTGAGAGAGTTAATCAACGGGTCTACAACATCCATATCTGTATGTATCTTGCAAATCTCTATGTCTCCCTCCTTGACTTGATCGCGGATGAAATTGAAGCATCTCTTGATGTGTTTGGTTCTCTTGTGAAATCTGGATTCCTTTGCGAAGGCAATTGCTCCAGTATTGTCACAAAAGATTTTCATTGGACCCGATGCACTAGGTATTACACCTAGATTGGATATGAACTCCTTCATCCAGACTCCTTCATTTGCTGCTTCTGAAGTAGCTATGTAGTCCGCTTCACGCGTAGATCCTGCCACGACGCTCTGCTTGGAACTGCACCAACTGACAGCTCCACCATTCAATATAAATACGTATCTGGTTTGTGACTTAGAGTCATCTGGATCAGTGTCTCGCATCAAACAAGATCCAGATATAATGTTCATGCTCAACCCTAGCACCAAATAACAATTATTTAGGTCTAAAACTAATCCCGGTGGTAGATGTAGAGGTAGCGTGTCGACGGCGATCACATCGACTTTGGAACCATTTCCCACGTGCATCGTCACCTAGTTCTTAGCCAATCTTCGTTTAATCCGTAGACCCTATTTCGGGTTGCAAATATGAGCAACAGAACCAGTATCAAATACCCATGCGCTACTAGGAGCATTAGTAAGGTACACATCAATAACATGTATATCAAATATACCTTTCACTTTGCCATCCTTCTTATCCGCCAAATACTTGGGGCAGTTCCGCTTCTAGTGACCAGTCCCTTTGCAGTAGAAGCATTCAGTGTTGGTGTCAAAACCGGCCGATCTCGGGTAGGGGGTCCCGAAATGTGCATCTGAAGATCGAAGGTAACAGGAGATAGGGGAGACACGATGTTTACCCAAGTTCGGGCCATCTTAATGGAGGTGAAACCCTACGTCCTCATTGATTGTATTTGATGAGTATAGGGGTTACAAGAGTTGATCTACCTTGAGATCATAATGGCTAAACCCTAGATGTCTAGCCTATATATATGATTTCTGATAGCCTCTGCGGACTAAAACCCTCCGGTTTATATATACACTGGAGGGGCCTAGGGTTGTACAGTTGCTACCTCTTGAGCTTGCGTTGGATTTCCCCGAAGAGGAAGGGATGATGCAGCGGAGTAGCGTAAGTATTTCCCTCTGTTTTTGAGAACCAAGGTATCAATCCAGTAGGAGGTCACGCTCAAGTCCCTCGTACCTGCACAAAACGATAGCTACTCGCAACCAACGCGATTAGGGGTTGTCAATCCCTTCACGGTCACTTATGAGAGTGAGATCTGATAAATATAATATTTTTGTTATTTTTGGTATAGATATGCAAAGTAAAAAGTAAACGCAAAGTAAAAAAGCAAAGCAAGATTAAAGTGATGGAGATTAATATGATGAGAATAGACCCGGGGGCCATAGGTTTCACTAGTGGCTTCTCTCAAGAGCAGAAGTATTCTACGGTGGGTGAACAAATTACTGCTGAGCAATTGACAGAATTGAGCATAGTTATGAGAATATCTAGGCATGATCATGTATATAGGCATCACGTCCGTGACACGTAGACCGAAACGATTCTGCATCTACTACTATTACTCCACTCATCGACCACTATCCAGCATGCATCTAGAGTATTAAGTTAAAAACAGAGTAACGCTTTAAGCAAGATAACATGATATAGAGATATAAATTCATGCAATCTGAAATAAACCCCATCTTGTTATCCTGAATGGCAACGATACAATACGTGCCTTGCTGCCCCTTCTGTCACTGGGAAAGGACACCGCAAGATCGAACCCAAAGCTAAGCACTTCTCCCGGGGCAAGAACTACCAATCTAGTTGGCCAAACCAAACGGATAATTCAAAGAGACTTGCAAAGATAACCAATCATACATAAAAGAATTCAGAGAAGATTCAAATATTATTCATAGATAGACTTGATCATAAACGCACAATTCATTGGTCTCAACAAACACACCGCAAAAATAAGAAGATTACATCGAATAGATCTCCATGAGAGAGGGGGAGAACATTGTATTGAGATCCAAAAAGAGAGACGAAGCCATCTAGCTACTAACTATGGACCCGAAGGTCTGAGATAAACTACTCACACTTCATCAGAGGGGCTATGATGATGTAGAAGCCCTCCATGATGACGGCCCTCTCCGACGGAGCTCCGGAACAGGCCCCAAGATGGAATCTCGTGGATAAAGAAAGTTGCGGCGGTGGAATTAGGTTTTTGGCTCCTGTTCTGATCGTTTGGGGGTACGTAGGTATATATAGGAGGAAGGAGTACGTCGGTGGACCTCCGAGGGGCCCACGAGGCAGGGGGCGCGCCTCCCACCCTCGTGACCGCCTCTCTGATGCCTTGGCATAGGGTCCAAGTCTCCTGGATCACGTTCGGTGAGAAAATCACGTTCCCGAAGGTTTTATTCCGTTTGTACTCCATTTTATATTCTGTTTCTCCGAAATACTGAAATAGGCAAAAAAACAGCAATTCTGGGCTGGGCCTCCGGTTAATAGGTTAGTCCCAAAAATAATATAAGTGGAAAATAAAGCCCAATATAGTCCAAAATAGTAGAAAATATAGCATGATGCAATCAAAAATTATAGATACGATGGAGACGTATCAGGCATCCCCAAGCTTAATTCCCGCTCGTCCTCGAGTAGGTAAATGATAAAAAGAGAATTTTTGATGCGGAGTGCTACTTGGCATAATTTCGATGCAAATCTTCTGAATTGTGATATGAATATTCAGATTCTAAAGATTCAAGACAAAAGTTTATATTGATATAAAAATAATAATACTTCAAGCATACTAACAAAGCAATTATGTCTTCTCAAAATATCATGGCCAAAGAAAGTTATCCCTACAAAATCATATAGTCTGGCTATGCTCTATCTTCACCACACAAAGTATTTAAATCATGCACAACCCCAATGACAAGCCTAGCAATTGTTTCATACTCTAAATTTTTCAAAACTTTTTCAATCTTCACGCAATACATGAGCGTGAGCCATGGATATAGCACTATACGTGGAATAGAATGGTGGTTGTGGAGAAGACAAAAATAGGGGAAGATAGTCTCACATCAACTAGGCGTATCAACGGGCTATGGAGATGCCCATCAATACATATTAATGTGAGTGAGTAGGGATTGCCATGCAATGGATGCACTAGAGCTATAAGTATATGAAAGCTAAGTGGGTGTGCATCCAACTTGCTTGCTCATGAAGACCTAGGGCAATTTGAGGAAGCCCATCATTGGAATATAAAAGCCAAGTTCTATAATGAAAGATTCCCACTAGTATATGAAAGTGATAACATGAGAGACTCTCTACTATGAAGATCGTGGTGCTACTTTGAAGCACAAGTGTGGTAAAAGGATAGTAACATTGTCCCTTCTCTCTTTTTCTCTCTTTTTTTTTATTTTTTTATTATTTGGGCCTTTTCTCTTTTTTTATGGCCTCTTTTTTTATTTGGGCTTCTTTGGCCTCTTTTATTTATTTTTCGTCCGGAGTCTCATCCCGACTTATGGGGGAATCATAGTCTCCATCATTCTTTCCTCACTTGGGACAATGCCCTAAAAATGATGATCATCACACTTTTATTTTTCTTACCACTCAACAATTACAACTCGATACTTAGAACAAAATATGACTCTATATGAATGCATCTGGCGGTGTACCGGGATATGCAGTATGACAATGATGAATGTGTCATGATAAACGGAACGATGGAAAGTTGCATGGCAATATATCTCGGAATGGCTATGCAAATGCCATAATAGGTAGGTATGGTGGCTGTTTTGAGGAAGGTATATGGTAGATGTATGATACCGGCGAAAAGTGCACGGTATTAGAGAGGCTACCAAAGGTGGAAGGGTGAGAGTGCGTATAATCCATGGAATCAACATTAGTCATAAAGAACTCATATACTTATTGCAAAAATCTAGAAGTTATCAAAACAAAGTATTACGCGCATGCTCCTAGGGGGATATATTGGTAGGAAAAGACCATCGCTCGTCCCCGACCGCCACTCATAAGGAAGACAATCAATAAATAAATCATGCTTCGACTTCATCACATAACGATTCACCATACGTGCATGCTACGGGAATCACAAACTTTAACACAAGTATTCTTTAAATTCACAACTACTCAACTAGCATGACTCTAATATTATCACCTCCATATCTCAAAACAATTATCATGCTTCAATCTTTTCTTAGTATTCAACACACTCAAAAGAAAGTTTCACAAATCTTGAATACCAAGCATATTATTATTAATCAAATTGCCATGCTATTAAGACTCTCAAAATAATTTAAGTGAAGCACGAGAGATCAATAGTTTCTTTAAAACGAATCCACCACCGTGCTCTAAAAGATCTAAGTGAAGCACATAGAGCAAAACTACATAGCTCAAAAGATATAAGTGAAGCACATAGAATAAAATTATAACGCTCAAAAGATATAAGTGAAGCACCTAGAGTATTCTATCAAATTTTAATTCATGTATGGCTCTCTCAAAAGGTTTGTACAGCAAGCATGATTGTGGAATACTAAAACACAAAGACACAAATAATACAAGACGCTCCAAGCAAAACACATATCATGTTGTTGAATAAAAATATAGCTCCAAGTAAATTACCGATGGAAGTGGACGAAAGAGGGGATGACTTCCGGGGCATGCCCAAGCTTTGACTTTTTGGTGTCCTTGGATTATCTTGGGGGTGCCATGGGCATCCCCAATCTTAGGCTCTTGCCACTCCTTGTTCCATAATCCATCAAAAGAATTCACCCAAAACTTGAAAACTTCAGAACACAAAACTTAAAGTAGAAAACTCGTGAGCTCCGTTAGCGAAAGAAAACAGAAGACCACTTCAAGGTACTGTAATGAACTCATTCTTTATTTATATTGGTGTTAAAACTAATGTATTCCGACTTCTCTATGGATTATAAACTATTTTACTAGCCATAGATTCATCAAAATAAGCAAACAACACACGAAAAATAGAATCTATGAAAAACAGAACAGTCTGTAGTAATCTGTATCTAGCGCAAGATCTGGAACCCCAAAAATTCTAAAATAAATTGCTGGACGTGAGGAATTTATATATTAATCATATTCAAAAATAATTAACTAAATATCACTCTTCAAATAAAAATGACATCAGTTATCGTGAGCGCTAAAGTTCCTGTTTTTACAGCAAGTTCAACAAGACTTTCCCCAAGTCTTCCCAGCGGTTCTACTTGGCACAAACACTAATTAAACACAAAAAACACAACCAAAACAGAGGCTAAATAAATTATTTATTACTAAACAGGAGCAAAAGGCAAGGAATAAAAATAAAAAAGGGGCTGCCTCCCAACAAGCACTATCGTATAACGCCCCTAGCTAGGCATAAAAGCGAGGATAGATCTAGGTATTGCCATCTTTGGTAGGCAATCCATAAGTGGCTCTCATGATAGTTTCATATGGAAATTTTATTTTATTTCTAGGAAAGTGTTCCATGCCCTTTTTAATGGAAATTGAAATCTAATATTCCCTTCCTTGATATCAATAATCGCACCAACCGTTCTAAGGAAAGGTCTACCAAGAATAATCGGGCAAGAAGGATTGCAATCTATATCAAGAACAATGAAATCTATGGGCACATAATTCCTATTTGCAACAATAAGAACATCATTAATCCTTCCCATAGGTTTCTTAATAGTAGAATCCTCAAGATGCAAGTTTAGAGAGCAATCATCAAAATTACTGAAATCTAGCAAATCACACAAAGTCTTAGGGATAGTAGAGACACTAGCACCCAAATCACACAAAGCATAAAACTCATGATCTTTAATTTTAATTTTAATAGTTGGTTCCCACTCATCATAGAGTTTTATAGGGATAGAAACTTTCAACTCAAGTTTTTCTTCATAAGATTGCATCAAGGCATCAACAATATGTTCGGTGAAGGCTTTCTTTTGACTATAACCATGTGGAGAATTTAGCACGGATTGCAACAAGGAAATACAATCAATTAAATAGCAACTTTCATAATTAAATTCCTTGAAATCCAATATAGTGGGTTTAGCGACATCTAGATTTTTTTTTCTTTCAATCCCACTTTCATCAATTTCATCATAAAGATCTAAATACTCCGAATTTTTAGAACACCTTCTAGGTAAAGGAAGATCATATTCAGTTCCATAAAGATTCATATTGCAAAACAAAGATTTAATAGGAGACACATCGATAACTTTTAGATCTTCATCTTGATTTTCATAGGAATTAGAAGAACACGCTTTAATAAAGGCATCTCTGGAAGCACGCATCATAGCGGTTCTTTCCTTGCACTCATCAATGGAAATTCTCATGGCTTTGAGAGACTCATTGATATCATGATTTGGAGGAATAGATCTAAGCTTTAAAGAATCAACCTCAAGAGAAATTCTATCAACGTTCCTAGCCAAATCATCAACTTTAAGCAATTTCTCTTCAAGCAAAGCATCAAAATTCTTTGGTGAATTCTCAAACTCTTTAACACTATTCTCAAATTCAGAGGGCATCTTATTATAATTTCCATAAGAGTTGTTGTAGGAATTCCCATAATTATTACAAGGATTGCTAGGATATGGCCTAGGATTAAAATTCCCTCTATAAGCGTTGTTACCAAAATTATTCCTACCAACAAAATTCACATCCATAGATTCATTGTTATTCTCAATCAAATTAGACAAAGGCATATCATTAGGATCAGAAGAAACACTCTTAGTAGCAAATAATTTCATAAGTTCATCCATCTTTCCACTCAAAACATTGATTTCTTCTATCGCATGTACTTTTTTATTAGAAGATCTTTCAGTATGCCATTGAGAATAATTAACCATAATATTATCTAGGAGTTTAGTAGCATCTACTAAAGTTACCGATGAATGAAGACGAAAGAGGGGATGCCCTCCGGGGCATCCCCAAGCATAGGCTTTTGGTTGTCCTTGAATATTACTTTGGGGTGCCTTGGGCATCCCCAAGCTTAGGCTCTTGCCACTCCTTATTCCATAGTCCATCGAATCTTCACCCAAAACTTGAAAACTTCACAACACAAAACTTAACAGAAAACTCGTAAGCTCCGTTAGCGAAAGAAAACAAAACACCACTTCAAGGTACTGTAATGAACTCATTATTTATTTATATTGGTGTTAAACCTACTGTATTCCAACTTCTCTATGGTGTATAAACTATTTTACTAGCCATAGATTCATCAAAATAAGCAAACAACACACGAAAAACATAATCTGTCAAAAACAGAACAGTCTGTAGTAATCTGTGACTAACGCAAAGTTCTGGAACTCCAAAATTCTAAAATAAATTTATGGACGTGAGGAATTTATCTATTAATCATCTTAAAAAGGAATTAACTAAATAGAACTTTCCAAATAAAATTGCTAGCAGTTCTCGTGAGCGCTAAAGTTTCTGTTTTTTACAGCATGATCGCAAAGACTTTCCCCAAGTCTTCCCAAAGTTTCTACTTGGCACAAACTCTAATTAAACATAAAACCACATCTAAACAGAGGCTATATGAATTATTTATTACTAAACAGGAGCAAAAATAAAGTTGGGTTGCCTCCCAACAAGCGCTATCGTTTAACGTCCCTACACTACTTGGGAAAACCTTATACACAGAATATTACCAGCAGCGCTCTTCAAAATACGACGCTACTGCTATTTAGCAGTAGCGCGTTCCGTGAAAACACGCTGCTGAATAGAAAATAGCAGTAGCGCATCATCTCTAAACCGCGCTGCTGCTCCCATTGCCATGACCTCGTCGTCCAGCTAGTTATAGCTGTAGCGCTTTCTCATGTCCGCGCTACTACTAACCCTACCTTATCCCCACACGTATGGCCGACCCTGTCTCTCTCACTCACTCTCCCTCTCTCAGTCACTCCCGCCCGCGCCGATAACCGTTGTCGTTTGTCGCCGCCGCCGCCGTATATCCAGCATGACCTTTGCTAAAAAAAAGGACATATCGAGCGCCTGAAATTTGCCGGAACGGAAATTAATCAACACTCTGGCAAAGCATAGGCCACTTATCGATGGTCATTGCATTTCAATGGTTCAAAATATGAAAAAAAAACATTTGAAAATATCTTATATATAATCCTAACACTAAATAAACTAGTTTTATTAACTACTTACTAAATAAACTAGTTTTATTAACTACTTACTAAATAAACTAGTTCTATTAAGCACTTAATATAAATAAACTAGTTATAATAATCACTTACTAAATAAACTAGTTACCTATGATTTGCAAAAACAAAGACAAGGGAGGGAGGGAGGGAGGGAGGAGAGAGGAGGGGGAGGGGCGGCCCGAGGAGGAGGAGGGGCCGGCTGGAGGAGGAGGAGGGAGGGGCGGTCGAAGGAGGAGGAGGGAGGGGCGGTGGGAGGAGGGCTGCCGGCGGAGGACGGAGGAGGGGGCGGCCGCAAGCGGAGGGAGGAGGGCACGGTGGGAGGAGGAGGGACGGAAGGAGGGACTACCTCGGTGGCGGACGGACGACGGCGGCGGCGACGACGAACGACAACGGTTATCAGCGCGGGGCGGGAGTGACTGAGAGAGGGAGAGTGAGTGAGAGAGACAGGGTCGGCCGCACGTGTGGGGATAAGGTAGGGTTACTAGTAGCGCGGGCATGAGAAAGCGCTATAGCTAAGGAGAATAGCAGTAGCGGGGTAAGGCATAAGGCGCTACTGCTATAACTAGCTGGACGGCGAGGTCATGGCAATGGGAGTAGCAGCGCGGTTTAGAGATGACGCGCTACTGCTATTTTCTATTCAGCAGCGTGTTTTCACGGAACGCGCTGCTGCTAAATAGCAGTAGCGTCGTATTTTGAAGAGCGCTGCTGGTAATATTCTGTGTATAAGGTTTTATTACTCTCCACATAGTATTGACATAGAGCATTCTTTTCATGATCTACGAGCATAGAAATTTTATTACTCTCCACATAAGCAAAATTCTTCTCATGAATAGTAGGGGAGCAAACTCAATAAAATAACTATCATGTGAGGCATAATCCAATTGAAAACTGAAATCATGATGAAAAGTTTCATGTTTATCATTATTCTTAATAGCATACATGTCATCACAACAATCATCATAGATAGCAACTTTGTTCTCATAATCAATTGGAACCTCTTCCGAAATGGTGGAATCATTAATAAATAAAGTCATGACCTCTCCAAATCCACTTTCATCAATATAATCATCATAAATTTGCTCATCAAGACTTGGGGGACAAAAAATATCATCTTCATCAAACATAGCATCCCCAAGCTTGTGGCTTTGCATATCATTAGCATCATGGATATTCAAAGAATTCATACAAACAACATTGCAATCATGCTCATCATACAAGGATTTAGTGCCAAACACTCTAATGGATTCTTCTTCTAACACTTTGGCACAATTTTCCTTTCCATCATATTCACGAAAGATATTAAAAAGATGAAGCGTATGAGGCAAACTCAATTCCATTTTTTTATAATTTTCTTTTATAAACTAAACTAGTGCTAAAACAAGAAACAAAAAGATTCAATTGCAAGATCTAAAGATATACCTTCAAGCATTCACCTCCCCGGTGACGGCGCCAGTAAAGAGCTTGATGTCTACTACACAACCTTCTTGTTGCAGACGTTGTTGGGCCTCCAAGTGCAGAGTTTTGTAGGACAGTAGCAAATTTCCCTCAAGTGGATGACCTAAGGTTTATCAATCTGTAGGAGGCGTGATGTCTACTACACAACCTTCTTCTTGTAGACGTTGTTGGGCCTCCAAGTGCAGAGGTTTGTAGGACAGTAGCAAATTTCCCTCAAGTGGATGACCTAAGGTTTATCAATCCGTAGGAGGCGTAGGATGAAGATGGTCTCTCTCAAGCAACCCTGCAACCAAATAAAAAGGAGTCTCTTGTGTCCCCAACACACCCAATAAAATGGTAAATTGTATAGGTGCACTAGTTCGGTGAAGAGATGGTGAAACAAGTGGTATATGGATAGTAGATAAAGGTATTTGTAATCTGAAATAATAAAAACAGCAAGGTAGCAAGTGATAAAAGTGAGCGTAAACGGTATTGCAATGTGTGCAAACAAGGCCTAGGGTTCATACTTTCGCTAGTGTAAGTTCCCTCAACAATACTAACATAATTGGATCACATAACTATCCCTCAACATGCAACAAAGAGTCACTCCAAAGTCACTAATAGCGGAGGACGAATGAAGAGCTTATGGTAGGGTACGAAACCACCTCAAAGTTATTCTTTCCAATCAATCCATTGGGCTATTCCTATAAGTTTCACAAACATCCCTAGAGTTCGTACTAGAATAACACCTTAAGACACAAATCAACCAAAACCCTAATGTCACCTAGATACTCCAATGTCACCTCAAGTATCCGTGGGTATGATTATACGATATGCGTCACACAATCTCAGATCCATCTATTCAACCAACACATAGAACCTCAAAGAGTTCCCCAAAGTTTCTACCAGAGAATCACGACGAAAACGTGTGCCAACCCCTATGCATAGGTTCATGTGCGGAATCCGCAAGTTGATCACCAAAACATACATCAAGTGAATCACGTGATATCCCATTGTCACCACGGATATCCACGGCAAGACATACATCAAGTGTTCTCAAATCATTAAAGACTCAATCCGATAAGATTACTTCAAAGGGGAAACTCAATTCATTGCAAGAGAGAAGAGGGGCAGGAGAAACATAGGATCCAACTACAATAGCAAAGCTCGCGATACATCAAGATCTTGCCAAATCAAGAACACGAGAGAGAGAGAGAGATCAAACACATAGCTACTGGTACATACCCTCAGCCCCGAGGGAGAACTACTCCCTCCTCGTCATGGAGAGCATGGGGATGATGAAGATGGCCACCGAAGAAGGATTGCCCCCTCCGGCAAGGTGCCGGAATGGGTCTAGATTGGTTTTCAGTGGCTACGGAGGCTCCTGTCGGTGGAACTCCCGATCTATTTTCTGTTCTGGAAGTTTTACGATACGTAGGTATATATAGGTGAAAGGAGTACGTCGGTGGACCGAAGGGGGGGCACTCCTTCATCTTCTGACGTAGGGTCCAAGTCTATCCGGTAGGTTTCCTTCGAAAAATAACTTCTCCTGTTGATTTCGTTCCGTTTCGACTCCATTTGATATTCCTTTTCTTCAAAACACTGAAATAGGCATAAAACAGCAAATCTGGGCTGGGCCTCCGGTTAATAGGTTAGTCCCAAAAGTAATATAGAAGTGGAAAATAAAGCCCAATATTGCCCCAAACAGTAGATAATATAGCATGGAGCAATCAAAAATTATAGATACGTTGGAGACGTATCAAGCATCCACAAGCTTAATTCCTGCTCGTCCTCGAGTAGTAAATGATAAAAAGATAATTTTTGATGTGGAATGCTTGTTGGCATAATTTCAATGTAATTCTTCTTACTTGTGATATGAATATTCAATCCGAAAGATTCTAGACAAAAGTTCATTTTGACATAAAAATAATAATACTTCAAGCATACTAACTAAGAAATTATGTTTTCTCAGAATAACATGGCCAAACAAAGTTATCCCTACAAAATCATATAGTCTGGCTATGCTCTATCTTCACCACATAAAATATTTAAATCATGCACAACCCCGATGACAAGCCAAGCAATTGTTTCATACTTTTAATGTTCTCAATCTTCACGTAATACATGAGCGTGAGCCATGGACATAGCACTATAGGTGGAATAGAATGGTGGTTGTGGAGAAGATAAAAAAGGAGAAGATAGTCTCACATCAACTAGGCGTATCAATGGGCTATGGAGATGCCCATCAACAGATATCAATGTGAGTGAGTAGGGATTGCCATGCAACGGATGCACTAGAGCTATTATTATATGAAAGCTCAACAAAAGAAACTAGTGGGTATGCATCCAACTTGCTTGCTCATGAAGACCTAGGGCACTTTGAGGAAGCCCATCATTGGAATATACAAGCAAAGTTCTATAATGAAAGATTCCCACTAGTATATGAAAGTGACAGCATAGAAGACTCTCTTTCATGAAGATCATGGATAGTAGAATTGCCCCTTTTTATTTATTTTCTCTTTTTTGGCCTTCTTTTTTTCTTTGGCCTTTCTCTCTTTTTTTGGGACAATGCTCTATTAAATGATGATCCTCACACTTTTATTTATTTACAACTCAATGATTACAACTCGATTCTAAAACAAAGTATGACTCTATATGGATGCCTCCGGCGGTGTACCGGGATTTGCAATGAATCAATAGGGACAAGCATGACAAAATTATGAACGGTGGCTTTGCCACAAATACTATGTCAACTACATGATCATGCTAAGCAATACAACAATGATGAATGTGTCATGATAAACTAGATGGTGGAAAGTTGCATGGCAATATATCTCAGAATGGCTATGGAAATGCCATAATAGGTAGGTATGGTGGTTGTTTTGAGGAAGGTATATGGTGGGTGTATGGTACCGGCGAAAGTTGCACGGTACTAGAGAGGCTAGCAATGGTGGAAGGGTGAGAGTGCGTATAATCCATGGACTCAACATTAGTCATAAAGAACTCATATACTTATTGCAAAAATCTACAAGTTATCAAAGCAAAGTATTACGCGCATGCTCCTAGGGGGATAGATTGGTAGGAAAAGACCATCGCTCGTCCCCGACCGCCACTCATAAGGAAGACAATCAATAAATAAATCATGCTCGGACTTCATCACATAACGGTTCACCATACATGCATGCTACGGGAATCACAAACTTCAACACAAGTATTTCTCAAATTCACAACTACTCAACTAGCATGACTCTAATATCACCATCTCCATATCTCAAAACAATTATCAAGCATCAAACTTCTCTTAGTATTCAACACACTCATAAGAGAATTTTATTATTCTTGAATACCTAGCATATTAGGATTTTAAGCAAATTACTATGCTTTTTAAGACTCTCAAAATAATCTAAGTGAAGCATGAGAGTTCATATATTTCTTCAAAATAAAACTGCCACCATGCTCTAAAAGATATAAGTGAAGCACTAGAGCAAGTGACAAACTACTCCCAAAGATATAAGTGAAGATCAAAGAGTAGTCGAATAATTGTGCAACTATGTGAATACTCTCCCATTAAATAATTTCAGACCTTGATAATTTATTCAAACAGCAAGAAAAGCAAAATAAAATTACATTCTAAGAATGGAAAACATCATGTGAAGAAGCAAAAACTTGGGATCAACTGAAACTAACCGATAGTTGTTGAAGAAGAAAGGTGGGATGCCAACCGGGGCATCCCCAAGCTTAGATGCTTGAGACTTCTTGAAATATTATCTTGGGGTGCCTTGGGCATCCCCAAGCTTGAGCTTTTGTGTCTCCTTAATTCCTCTCATATCTCGGTCTCCCTAAATCTCAAAAGCTTCATCCACACAAAACTCAACAAGGACTCGTGAGATAAGTTAGTATAAACCATTGCCAAAACCTTATCATACTCTACTGTAGCAAATCACTAAAATTATTATTCAACATTGCATACTAAATGTCTCTGAATATTTAATAGTCCTATCCTCAAATAGAATCATTAAAGAAGCAAACATATGCAAACAATGCAAACATAATAGCAATCTGCCTAAACAGGATAGTCTGTAAAGAATGCTGGAACATCCATACTTCCCTAGCTCCAAAAATTATGAAATAAAATTCCTACTGTAGTAAATTTATTGGCGCTTGATATGCAGAAGGTTTCAACATTTTATCACATTCTGACTTTTCTAGGGAATTATTGCAACAGCGGTAAACTCTCTGTTTTCAAACAGCAACATGTGGACTTCTAAAATAGGCATAGTAAAGACTATCAATGCCACTTTTATTGAAATAAAAGATGCAAAACATTGTTATAAATAATAGAAAGCAAATACTAACAAAATAAATTGACGCTCCAAGCAAAACACATATCATGTGGTGTCGGTGTACTAAAGTAGGGGTACCTTAGTATCCCGAACTTGTGCACGGGCAGTCGCAGCGTCCCGCGGCAAGGCTTGCCGGGTGACTGCCAATATCCTCCATGATTCCTTTGGAGCCATTCAAGAACAAAGTATCCAAGGCCCCGGCAAGAAGAGCTTGCCGGGAAGGAGACAAGACCCCGGCAAGAGGAGCTTGCCGGGAAGGCCAACCAAGGCTCGGTGAGCGACAAGCTCCCAGACGCGACAAGACAGCAAACGCGGCAAGGCTCTTGCCGCAGCAAGCTTCCACTCTGTACCTGCGCTCCAGCGCATCCACCAACGTGTCGCTCTGGGACCCTTCCAGGCGTACGTGGTGGACAGCTGTGCAGCCAGAGGTACACGGTGGAAAGCGGCGCTGACAAGGTTGCCGTCGTGGCAAGCAATGGCGTCCCTAGCGGTCCCTTTCTGCACCGTCTAGGCGACACAGATAGACTTTAATGCCTTTGTCCCCTGCCGTCAGGATTAGGTATGATAACACTGTTGTAGGCGGCGGTGCCAACCGCAGTTCCTTTTCCATTTTTGCCCTTCTCTACGTTGCCACCTGTCGGTGACCCCTTTAGCGTATAAAAGGAGGCCCATGCGCAACGTAGAAGGGGTCGGCCAACAGAACACACTCACGCTCGGTCTCGCTAGCCGCTGGAGTGTACTGTAGCACACCGCGCTCCCGAGCAAGAAATCAATACAAACACAAAGTAGGAGTAGGGTTTTACGCATCCGTGCGGCCCGAACCTGGGTAAACTGATCGCGTTGCTCGTGCGCTCGCCTCGATCTGCTCTTCGTGCTCTCTCCGCCCCCTGCTGAACCGAAAGGGGCCCGGTCCGCCGTGGTCCCATAGGTGTCCGTGGGATCAGCACCCCCGACATCTTTGGCGCGCCAGGTAGGGGTGTGTCGAGGTTGTGCGAACCTGATCCGGTGTTCGCACGAGCCAAATCTTCATCGTCTTCATCGACATGCCGCCAAAGAAGAAGGCTTCGGAGGCGGCTGCTCCGTCCGCGCCGAGCCCACCATCGCGGGAGCAAACGGCTGGTGGAGTAGACGCCGGCGGAAGAACAGGCACCGACGAGGGAGTTCATGGTGCTGCCAGGTCCAAGGACAAGACTGCGCTGCACATCGGCGGCGCGGTCAGCTCCCACAACGACCGGGCGCACTCCAAGACCTCGGCGTCCGTACACGCACCGCGCCCATCTCAGGAGGCGTGGGACCAGCAGCGTCATGGTACTCACGGTACCATATGTTTGCTGGGCCAAGATCAAGCTGGTGGATCTCGGAGTGCTCAAGACCAGCATGCATGCCAACATGCTGGCGCGAGCGTGGCACGGTCGCTTGGATGAGATACTGCTCCTTCTAACGTAGTTAGAAGTCCGAGCATATCCCGTTCCTCGCACCGTTCGCCGCCGCCGCCCGCCACTCCTGCAGAAGCTTTGGCGCGAGCTCAACTGCTCTTAGACTACCCTCCAGCGGCGGACAAGATCGAAGACTGGAGGGCCGCCATCCATAGTCTCATCGGTTTTGCCAACGGCGACAATCCACAGCAGCCGAGTACTTCGCTGCCGCGGCAAGTCAGCCAGGCACGAGCCAGTGGCGACAAGACCGGTGGGGGTGCAACCACTATGCACTCTCCGCCTCGAAGGCCAAGATCGCCGACTCGCCGGATCCACCACGATAGCGACTCCACCGCTTCATCTGATCCACGAGCCCGTCGCGATCACCGCCAAGTTCTTTACGAATGACAACAAGAAGACGCTCGTACCCGCATCGAGCCCGAAGAGAAGCGCGGCGTCAATCAGACCTGCGCGCTGGGCCCTTTGTCGATATGCATGCGCTAGGGGAACCAGGTGACTTGCCGTACGCGGTAGGTTGCCCTGCGTTTACCCGTGAGCTGCGGCAAGTCCAGTGGCCCAGCCAGAAGCATTTCAAGCCGGACGTACCGGAGAAGTACGATGGCAAGTCGCACCCGTCGGAGTTCCTCAGCATCTATACCATCGCGGTGCAGGCTGCCGGGGGGCGAGACGACAAGGTCCTTGCCAACTACTTCCCGCTGGTGCTCAAGCCCGAAGTCAGGTCCTGGCTCATGCACTTGCCGGATAACTCCATATCCTCTTGGGCAGACCTGTGCCATCAGTTTGTCGGCGCCTTCACAGGCGGCCACAAACCTCACGGCCAGGAGAGTGATCTTCATCTGCTCGCCCAGAAGGGAGGAGAGCCCCTGCGCAAGTACATTCAGAGATTCAGCCGTGTACAGCACAACATCCCAGATATCCACCCTGCCGCGGTCATCAGCGCGTTACATCAGAATGTGCGTAACCGCAGGATGCGGGAGGAGATGGCGATGAGCAGGATCAGGGACGTCAGTGATCTATATGCCCTGGCTGACAAGTGTGCAGGAGGATCTGACAGCGAAGATGCTGCCCCGGCAAAGAAGAACCAGCGGCGCAATAACAGGAAGAAGAAAGGCAAAGAGGTGCTACTTGTTGAGCAGTCCGGCAACGACGGTGGCGCCAACAAAGCCAAAGTTGGTAGCTCCGGCAAGGAGGTTGCCGCATGTACCAACTGCCAGGCTGTGGCAGCTGCTGACAAGCAGGACGGCTCCGACAAGCAGTATTGCAAGATCCATCACACCAAGGGCCATGACCTCCAGAGCTGCAAGAAGGTCGAGCAGCTTGTCCAGCAGCAGAAAGCTGAGTACGAGCGGCGCAACAAGGAGAGGGCCCAAGGAGGCAGTGGAGAAGCCGGCAAGAAGCGTGCTGGCCGGGGAGGACGCCGCGGCAAGGCCAAGCAGCGGCAAGGAGACAGACCTCCCCGCGGCCGCGACAAGGATGAAGACGAAGACGATGACGAAGACATGGATGATGTCGAGAACAGTGAGCAGGAGTTTCAGAAAGCTACAGAAGTCTTGTGCGTTGACGGCGGTGCTTCTCTGCATACTTCCCACCGCCAACTCAAACAGTGGCAGAGCCACCTGTCGAATCGCGCAAGCTTCTCAAATGGTCCAGCACGCCTATCATCTTTGACATTGAGGACCACCCTGATCGCACAACTGCGGTCGGGTGCTTGCCGCTGTTGGTTTCGCCAACCATCCGCAACCTCAAAGTCACAAAGATGCTAGTAGACGGCGGGGCCGGCTTGAACCTGATCTCCTCCGCTGTACTCCAGAAACTCCAGATCCCTGACAGTGAGCTCGAAGAGACCGGCACGTTCCAAGGAATTAACCCGGGAAGGAGCAAGCCGAAAGGGAAGGTCACATTGCCGGTAAGATTTGGCAGTGAGGTTAACTTCAGAACTGAGAGGGTCACTTTTGACGTTGCCGATTTCCCATTACCTTACAATGGGATACTTGGCCGTCCAGCGCTCGCCAAGTTCATGGCAGCCTCTCACTATGCATACAACATGCTCAAGATGCCAGGCCCGATAAGCGTCATCTCTGTCCCTGGCGACAAGAAGGATGCCCTTATCTGCGCTGACAAGATCTACCGGGAAGCAGCAGCCGCTACAGATCGCAAACCACTTGCCGCTGAAGCTCCCGGGGAGGAAGAGGAAGACCAAGACCGGCAAGAGCTCTGATGCCCACTCCGGCAAGCGCACCTCTTCGGAGTGCTGCGCTACCATCGAGGACGCACCATCGAGCTCCACCGGCAAGTGTAAGATGGCAATGGCAGCTCCGCCAGCGACCAAGAAGATATCCGCCAAGGAGGACGGCACTGGTGGTACCTTCACCATCAGTGCCACCCTCGACCCTAAATAGGAAAGCGCGCTCATTGCTTTCCTGCGGGCGAATGTCGACGTGATTGCGTGGCAAACGTATGACATCCCCGGTGTTCCGAGGAAAGTAACTGAGCACCATCTTGCCGTTTGTCCTCATGCGCGGCCCATCAAGCAGAAGGTCAGGAAGCAAGCAGTGGAGCGCCAAGAATTCATAGCAGAAGAAATCAAGAAGTTGGAAGCAGCAGGCCTTGTCAGAGGAGTGCTCCATCCTACGTGGTTGGCCAATCCTGTAGTCGTGCACAAGGCAAATGGAAAATGGAGGCTTTGTATTGACTTTACTGATGTTAATAAAGCTTGTCCCAAAGACCCATTTCCCTTGCCGTGCATTGACCAGATTGTTGACTCCACAGCCGGATGTGATTTGCTTTCATTTCTTGATGCATACTCAGGATATGTCACGACCGGTTTTCCGGGTATAATTCCCAGAAAATGGCCCTTGTGCTCACCAGCCCCAGGATTACTGTTAGCTAATGAGGCACCAACTTGATACAGAAATTCCAAGCAAGAGTACATAATATGTAGTACAAGACCATTGTGGCCTATGAGTACATCAAATGGTTCTAGTGGTTGAGGGCGGAAGCGGTTTGTGGATCACCACGGTCTATGGGACTCCATTTCCCACAGGAACAGCTGACCAGGTTAACTCCTATCTTCGCGAGGCTGTTATCACCGTTTGCTTAGTTTCCGGGGCTGTCATCGCAACGCTCGTCTCCATGCAGAAATCTAGCCAAGACAATAGCCAGGGACAAGCTAGTGAGTACTTTGAATGTACTCGCAAACATTATGAACACTGAAGTAATATAATTGATAATCATGCACCAAAATATTCTATGATCACATCGTCAGTCATAAATAAAAAACCTCTTATGCATGCAAGCAGGTTAATTATATATCACATGAATAAGTAATGAAGGAGCGGAAATAAAATGCCACAGTCGGGCGTCAGTGCGACACCACATAAAGGGGCTTATAAGTAAACGGAATAACATGCATGCCACAGTCGGGTGTCTGAGCGACGCCACAGACAGGGCTTGTAAAGTAAATAAAATAACAAGCATGCCACGGGCGTCTAAGCGATGCCACAGGAAGGGCTTATATGAAAACATAATCATAGTGAATATCCAGGAGGTGGTACCGTCCCAGGGATATTCCTTATTTCAAACAATGCAAATGGTTAGTCCGCAATGATAATAATCATAACCATCGTATATCACAAGTCATAAAACAATATTCGGGTTCAGTAGTTTCTCCTCCGAAGACCGACACTAAGACCGACACTTGACCCATCCAAGACTGTAATCCTTAACCATGGACATGGCTATTCGAATAGGTTTAATATCTCTGCAGAGAGTGTACTCTTTACCCACGAGTAACGGATTCCTTTAGTCCATCGGACTAATTCCGTCTATGGTCTTTTAATTTGAAACACACCTGACTTGCACACACCAGCTTTCACTCGTGTCTGGAATCACCCATGACACCTGTTAAGCAAAACTCTAAGTGGGGAGGCTACAACCTCGCGTAGCATGGGATCAAATTTCTATCGCGCGCTCTAAGGGGTGCCCCCCTCTCGGTCCCAACCGGATACACCCATGCCCCCAGACCAGGTGGCATGCCTACCGGCTACAACCGATATCTTCCACCATGGCCTCTCTGTACGGTGTGTGCCAAGACAAGGGTTAACACTGACTAAACCATACCCCACCTACGATAGGGACCAGTGGCAGTACGAAACAAGTATGGGGGTTACCGGAACAAGACTCGATCTATGGCCGACTCAGGAGGCTTAAAAGTTCCCTGCATGACATGTATATCAAATATATTTCAACTGACGTAATCACCACCCATTATACCTTACTATGCCATACCGGACATAACCGTCCCGACGGGGACCGGCGACAAGCTCACTCCTACCCAAGGCAGAGGCTTTCCCGGATTCCTTTCCGGCATGCATACAAGGCACATGAGGATGATTACCATCACAAGTATATTCATTTCCAACAGCAAGGAAGTCACTAATATGCATCCATGCAAAATGATCATATCACCACATAAAATAACGAGTTCTCCGAAATGAGGTGGTGTTATAGACGTGTCAACCAACACATCAAAAATATTATGCCAGGGTTCAAGATGCTTGCCTTCAAGGTGTGTAGAGGTGGGGGTGCTCTCCAAAACTTTTGAAAGTTTTCTTCTCTCCCAAAAATCCTATTTTCAAAAACATGCAAAGAACACATATTTCAAAAACAGTACAAAAAAGTTGTTTGGAACATTTTCAAATAAATCTTAAAATAAACTAGACAGAATCTGAGAGAAGTAGGAAAAAGAATCAATTCATTTGGAGTTATATTTAAAAAGTTATAGCCAGTCAAAGTTCTGGTCAAATCTGTTTTTAAAATTAAAACAAAAAGAAAACATTTCGGCCACGAATACGCTTTCGGTGCAGGGAAAACGTACTGGGCAATTATACGTCCTCACTTCAACACGCGTGGCGGCGGGGTGGGTCACTGACAGTGGGCCCGCCTGGCCCGCTGGTCAGGTTTGACCGGTCCACCTTTCCCTCTCCTTCCTCTGCCCGACAGGGGGCGGGACTCCGGCGATCGTCGCCGGCGACTGGCGGTTCTTTGTGGGCATCAGAGTGCAGGGATGGATCCTCCACTCCTAGGCGGTCCTCCCGGTGGTTGTAGGGTCGCCGGGGATGGAGGGAATCGCCGGCGGTGAGCTTCGCGGCGGAGGCGTCGGGAGCAGAGTGGGTCTGGGGCTACGGTGGTTCCCGATCAAAATCGAGCAGGGGAAAGTGTTCATGGGAGGAAGAGAGAGCTCCTGGTGAAGAGAGTGGAGCGGGGGAGGTCCTAGTGGCGCTGGAGCGAACGAGGCAGTGGTGGCGGCCGTGGTCATCGGAGAAGTTGAAGATGACCCGCTCCCCTTCAATTAATGGCGATGGGGGCACTAGTGATACGGCGTGGGGTTGCCTGAGGGCTCGGAGAAGCTCGGGGCTCCTTAAATGGGCGAGCCAAGGTGGTTCCGCGGCGGCCGTGGATAAGGTTGCCGGCGACCGCCATTCTATAGCTTGCAGGCAACGTGGCGTGGCTGAGGATGACGACGGGAGCAAGCAGACCAGGGGGCACTGCTCCAGGGGCTAGCTGGCGAGCGGGAGTGGCTCGGGCGGCGCCGACATGAGCAGGGGCTGTCGGGCGGCCGTGGCGGCTAGCTCTTAGCCTGCCGGGGCGTGGCGAGGGGCGGCTTGGCGTGAAGCGGTGAGGAGGGACGTGCGTGGCGTGGTGCGGAGAAAGGGAGAGGATCAGGATGAGCTCGGGGAAGCTTATCCAGGGGCGCGCTGGCTCGGGCACGAGCACGTGCAAAACGCGTGCGCTGCTCGCGCTCCGGGCGTGCACGGGACGTGCTCGACGAAATGCCAGGGCGGGTTAGTGGTCTCGGGTGAGGCTGGGAATCTGCAGACCTAGGTTATGAGTAACTGGGAGTCTAGTGGACATGCTTGTTTGATCAGAGGTGCAAGTTCATAGTGTAAACTAAAACTCATGTCAAAACAGATCATGCCCATAAGGTGTTTGACAAAATGCCACAGGCACCTAGGCATTTCTTGGAGGGGCCAAAATCTCCAAATGGTGGTCTCATTGGATGCTTAAGAAGGTGGTGAGGTTAGTTTGCCAAAAGCAGATACTTGTTAGTGCAAGTTTTACAAAACTTCAATTCTGGACAGAAAATGAATGGTATCATTTCATGAACCAAAAAGGATCCAAAGTGTGCATGCTCCTGGACTTAGTGGTTTTGCAGGGAGGGCTACAAGTAGGAAAAGGAATCAAGAGCCAAAGAGCAAGCAAAAATATGGTTGCAGTAGAAATCACAGGGCTGGACCAGAATGAAAAAGAGGTTGATTCACTCAAAATTTTCAAAGAACAACACTAGGTTTTTGCATAATGTTGAATCATATGCTACTACTAACATCCCATAATTTTGGTGGAGGCTAGAAAGAAATATTTAAATGAGTTGTAGTGCAAAATTGCACTCTGGACCAGAGAAGAAAAATTGATGCAGAGCTCAAAATATTACAAGAATAAAATATATTCTTGCACAAAAGTGATTTAAAAACATTACAGGATATCTCCAAATTTTGGTGGGATTTTTGAAATAATTTATCAAATGGTTGTAGTTCAAATATGGCCATATAACCTTGGAAAACCATTTTTCAAGGAAATAAAGATTAAGCAATTTAATTATGTAATTAGTCCTACTAATAAAAGAAAAGTTTTTCTTGAGAGGTTAAACAAGTCCAAAACATATTTGAAAAGTTTTCACTTTGGGAAAAAAACTCCATAGTAACAAGGGAGAAAAAGATTCAAAAATAAAAAAGGGAGCCCAGGAAATAAAAGTTTTAATTTCCTGGCAAAATTTTAATTAAGAAAACAAGGCCAAAACTTTGGGGTGCCAGAGGATACCATCAGATCTTCATGGCAGAACAGGATGAGGAGAAAACCGCATTCATTACTCCATGTGGCACGTACTGTTTCATACGGATGCCTTCTGGATTAAAGAATGTTGGTTCAACGTTTGCAAGAGTAGTCCATGTCGCTCTTAAGCCACAAATACACAGAAATGTGGAGGCTTACATGGATGATATAATGGTCAAGAGCAAGGACAGGGCAACTCTGGTTCAAGATTTAGAAGAAACCTTTGCAAATCTGCGCAAGATCAACCTCAAGCTCAACCCCGAGAAGTGTGTGTTTGGAGTCTCTTCCGGCAAGCTTCTTGGGTTCTTTGTGTCTCAGCGAGGAATTGAAGCCAATCCCGACAAGATCAAGGCCATTGAGCAGATCGAAGCACCAAAGCGCGTCAAGGATGTACGGAAGCTTGCCGGTTGCGTGGCTGCTCTTAGCAGGTTTATATCTCGGTCTGCCGAGCGCGCCCTGCCGTTTTTCAAAATTTTGAAAAATGCAGGTCCAATGAAATGGACTCCGGAAGCGGAGGCTGCACTGCAGGACTTGAAGAAATACCTGTCCTCCACTCCAACACTTGTCGCACCTAAGCCGCAAGAGAAGTTGCTGCTGTATATAGCGGCAACCAATCAAGTGGTTCGTGCTGCGTTAGTGGTGGAGAGGGAGGTAGACGACGAGCCAGCAACCGCGGCAAGCGCATCCAGCGACAAGCAGGGGGCTTCCCCGACAAGCTCTGGTCCCGACAAGGATGGAACTGCGCAAGTGCGCGAAGAGATACAGAAGAAAATGGTGCAGCACCCAGTTTACTTTGTCAGTTCCCTTCTGCAGGGGGCTAGGTCAAGGTACTCTGGTGTGCAGAAATTGCTTTTCGGCCTTCTCATGGCCTCGAGAAAGCTGCGTCATTAATTCCAAGCACACGAGATAACAGTTGTCACTCGCTTTCCGTTAACGAGGATACTGCAGAATCCAGAAGCAACAGGCAGGATTGTCGAGTGGGCACTGGAACTGTCAAGCTTTGGCCTCAAGCTTGAGAGTACTTCAACTATCCAAAGCAGAGCATTGGCAGAATTCATAGCAGAGTGGACGCCAACACCAGATGAAGAAATTCCAAGGACGAGCATCCCCGTCAAGGAAGCAAGTAAAGAGTGGCTTATGTACTTTGACGGTGCCTTCTCGCTGCAAGGCGCCGGCGCTGGTGTGCTGCTTGTCGCACCCACCGGAGAGCACCTCAAGTATGTAGTCCAGATGCACTTTCCCAAGGAGCAAGCGACAAACAATACTGCAGAGTATGAAGGCTTGCTTGCCGGTCTCAGGATTGCGGCAGACCTTGGGATCAAGAAGCTCATTGTCAGGGGTGACTCGCAGCTTGTCGTCCACCAAGTAAACAAGAATTATCAGAGTTCGTTGATGGAAGCCTACGTTGACGAAGTGAGAAAGCTAGAAGAGCACTTTGACGGCCTGCAGATGGAGCATGTCCCAAGAGCTCAGAACGACATTGCCGATGGCCTGTCAAAGTGCGCCGCACTTAAGTTACCTGTGGAACCAGGGATCTTTGTGCTCAAGCTAACTCAACCGTCCGTAACATCGTCAACTGGACAGAGCAAGAAGAGGAGTTGATTTCTGGCGACTATTTTCCGGCAGAGCTTCCCGAAGCCGCCGCCAAGAAGGTCCCCAAGATCAACACCAACAGTGCTGAGGAGCAGTCTGCTCCGACAAGCCCCAGGGTTTGTTCCGTTGAACAGACGCTCCCGACAAGTTTTGCTCCGGCAAGCTTGCTGGGGAACGTCAAGCTCCGGCAGAGCCGCGAGTTCTTGCCGTAGAAGCGGATGTTCCCGCAGCAGCAGACATGCCTTTAGTCCTTGTTGTCGAGCCACAAGCTCCAGCATGGGCACAGCAGATTGTCCATTTCCTTTAGACAGGAGAACTTCCCGAAGAGCAAGAAGAAGCGAAAAGAGTAGCCCGGAAGTCTAGTATGTACCAGTTTGTCGATAACACACTGTGCAGAAGAAGACTCAACGGAGTGAAATTGAAGTGTATTCCCCGGGAAGATGGACAGAAGCTGTTGGCAGAGATACATGGAGGCATATGTGGTCACCACATTGGTGCAAGAGCACTTGTCGGCAAAGCATTCCGGCAAGGCTTCTTCTGGCCGACAGCCCTCCAGGATGCAACTTCACAAGTAACCAAGTGTGAAGCGTGCCAGTTTCATTCCAAGCAGATACACCAGCCAGCTCAAGCTCTCCAGACGATCCCTTTATCCTGGCCATTTTCGGTCTGGGGGCTCGACATCCTCGGCCCCTTTCCCCGAGCTGTCGGGGGCTTTGAGTACTTGTACGTTGCAATCGACAAGTTCACAAAGTGGCCGGAAGTGGAACCAGTGAGGAAGGTGACAGCACAGTCAGCAATCAAGTTCTTCAGGTCGATTGTTTGCCGTTTCGAGATCCCTAACAGGATAATTACCGACAACAGTACGCAATTTACGAGCCGCACCTTCATGCAGTACGTCCAAGATCTTGGCGCCAAGGTCTGCTTCGCTTCTGTTGCTCACCTAAGAAGCAACGGTCAAGCGGAGAGGGCAAATGCTGAAGTGCTGCGCGGGCTCAAGACCAGAACTTTCGACAGGCTGCACAAGTGCAGAAGAAACTGGATTGAGGAGCTGCCGGTGGTTCTTTGGTCGATCAGGACGATGCCAAATCGAGCCACTGGCCAGACGCCTTTCGCTCTAGTTTATGGAGCAGAGGCAGTTCTCCCCACGGAACTCGTATACGGGTCACCTCGAGTGCTCGCTTACGATGAGCTTGAGCAAGAGCAGCTGCGGCAAGATGATGCGCTGCTCCTTGAGGAAGACCGTCTTCAAGCCGTTGTGTGAGCTGCTCGCTACCAGCAAGCTTTGCGCCGCTACCTTAGAGGCAAAGTTAACGCCAGAAGTCTCGAGGAAGGCGACCTTGTTCTTTGGCGCGTTCAGTCCGCCAAGAATTCCAACAAGTTGACACCGAAGTGGGAAGGCCCTTACCGGGTGAAACGAGTCACTAGGCCTGGCGCTGTCCGCCTGGAGACCGAAGATGGCATCCCAGTGAGCAACTCCCGGAATATTGAGCATCTTCGCAAGTTTTACCCGTAGGGCGCGGTTGCCGGAACCCGTTCCGGCAACCACCTTTTGTACAAGTCTTGCCGCTGTTGCATGTAATCCTTTGTACAAAGCCGGGCGCAGACCCCGTGCATAAATATCATGTGCTCAGCACATCTTGTCGATTTCATGCTTTTTTATATTTTGCATATGTTATCTGACATTTTGTGCAGCATTTACCCCCAGTAAGCAAGAACGAGCCATAAGGCTCCATATTTTTATTTCATCCTCTTTCTTTTTCGCAAGGAAAAGAAGGTTCCCTCGCGCACAAGTTTGCCGGGGGGGAAGGGAGAAGATAATAATATGTATGGACTAGGCGTCGTTCAAGAAGGTTTCGCCTTGCCGGGAAGCAAGTAACAGAAAAGATAAGTTGCCAAAGTTTGAGCAATCAAATTCTCTTTAAATTTTTAAGTTATTCTCCTTGAACGACCGTGCTTTGTATGGAAAACCTGTGCGCGGAGGAACCAACTCGTAGCTAGTTGCGCCCTTACTGTTGTTTCGAGTCCGCTCAACAACTTAAGTGAGCTGCGACTAGCTGTAACAAGGTTTCTTGTCGGCTGCGACACCGCCAGTAGGCTGCTGACGTTCCGCACTCAGCGCCCGCGGCAAAGGTTCCTGCGCCGACAAGTTCCCTAAAAGCATACGGTAAAAACATACAAAGGAAGGAATCAAGTAAAGGAAATAACATTGCAATCATTGCACAGAATGAAGTTATATTACAAGATAAGCTTGTCGCGACTCTAACAAATTGTTTTCATGACATGATCAGAAGCGACAAGAAAAGAAGGAAATGGGTGAACTAATCTACACGGTTGCCCTCGACCCTCTTGATCCCGCTCACCCTACCCACAATGGGTGCGACAAGGGTCTTGAGCGCCTCCAGATCAGCATCCGGTGGCAAGGACCGGAGGACGTTGGTGAGGTTGAGGCCCGGATTGTGGAACGCCACCTTCATCAGCACCTTCTAAAGAGCTCCCGCGCAGATCTTGTGCGACTCGTCGGCAAGCTGCTTCGGGATCCCTTCCCGGAGTCGCCGGAGTGCCGTCGCCACGCCCTTGAAGAAAGAAGTGAGCTTAGCGCTGGGTTGGAGGTTCTCGTCGGAGGAGTACCCGAGATCCTCCATTCCCAGCTGCGCCAACTCCTTATCGATGTCGGTGGCAACGTCCACAAGCCCTTCCGTCCAGTGCTCCACATTCTCCCGGAATGTGCTCTGGGCGGCGGCAGCGCTCGCCAGCAGCGCCTTGCCGGCCTTGACTTCCTCTTTCAGAGCTGTCTCCTGCTCCTTGGCGCTGTCAAGTGTCTTGGTCAAGGCGATCAGCTTCAACTCAAGATCTGCAGCGGAGTCCTTGGCGGCGTCAAGCTCCTTGCCCTTCTTGGCGAGGCGGGTCTGCAGCTCCGAGTAGCTGACGACGTCCTTCTCGCGCTCAAGCTTGAGCGCGGCAAGCTCGTCGCCGTTCGCCTTGAGGTCGGCCTCCAGCTGCACCACCTTCATTTCCAACTCATTCTTGGCGGCCTCGGTAGCTGCGGCAGCGTCTTCGGCTTGCTTGAGGGCTCCGCCAACCGTTCGCTCGCGCGCGGCAAGTTCCTCCTCGTGGGTGTCAAGATCAACTTTCCGCTGAACCAGCTCGCCCTCCTGCACGGACAGCTTCTCAGCGGCAAGTCTATGTTGCTCTTCGATTTCGGCCTTCTCGAGGAGGAAAGCCCTCTGCTCCTCGGCAAGCTGCTCCCGCTCCGCCGCCAAGGACCGAAGAGCTTCTTGATTTTGGCCCCGGAGCTCCTCCGCGCGCTTCTCAACATCGACTCCCGCCTTGGCGACAAGCGCTTCCCGGGAATCCAGCTTGGCCTGCCGGGCGCAGTAGAGTGATATCAGTTTCCACAGCAGCCGCTCCTCCTCAGGCTGGCCGCTGCTGCTGCTTGGCGCGTTGACCAGCGCCAGCCCGGCGGAGGCAAGCACTTCTCCGTCGAAGATCTCTCCCTCGACCGGCGCCCTGGAGCTTGACGCACAGGGGAGGTTGATGAAGATGTCGTCGCTGGCCTTCAAGTACACGCCAGGCTGGGGCTCTTCGGAGCCTGGCGCGGCGGCAGCAGTGGAGGGGTCAGCGGTCGGTGCAGCGCCTGGCGCTCCTGCGGCCTCCGGGTCGTCAATACGATCGCCGGACCCCCCGCCTGCTTCTACTGCAGCAGCCCTGGCGGCCTCTTCATCGGCGGGCTCGTCGGCGCCGGCTGCTTCCTAGGCGACAATAGCGTCGTCGGCGGCAACTTCAGTCTCCATATGCTCTGCAGCACATGGATCTGACAGCCGGGAAAGAGGAGAAGAATCAAACAAATATCCAAGAAAAAGAAAGAAGAAGAAGATCAACAAGAAGAAGAAGCCAAGGGAAGTTTTGGAGCAAGGAGATTACATGTGCCAGGCTCTGCGGTCATGGTCTCCGTCGCCGGGGGGCCGCTGGTGCTGTCCCTTGCCGGAGACCCCTCCCTTGCCGGGGGCTCCTCCCTTGCCGGAGCCTCCTCCCTTGCCGGAGAGCTCTCCCTTGCCAGGGACCTCTCCCTTGCCGGAGGACTCTCCCTTGGCGCTTCGGGGGCGGCCTCCGGGCTCTCCTGGTGGGGCTGCTCTGCTCCTGCGCAAATGAGCAAATAGATATCAGCAAAGCAAGACTCTTCGTGCGCGCCCAACAGCAGGAAGTAAACAAGATACTTACGCTGGGGGCTGCTCTGGAGATCAGCTGCCGGGTCCGGCAAGGTTGTCTCGGGCGCGTCCCCTGCTGATGCGGTGGGTTCGTCCTCGATGACAATCACCGGCGCCTTGGCCCTCTTTGCTGCCCCCTGAGCCAGAGTTCTGAAAAGGAACAGATTCAGAGAAAAGCAAGTGAGATACAAGACAAGACAAAAACAGCAAGGATTGGTGGACTGCAAGTACAACAAGGAAAACTTACTCTTCTTCTTCTTCCTCGCCGGAGCTGAACGCAGAGAAGTCAAAGTCTGGCTCGCGTCCGGCGCGGGAAGGTGGAGGAGTGGGTTCCCTTGGTCGCTTGGCGGGAGCAGAAGCAGTGGTCCGGGAAGACCCTGCTCAAGTTGTCGCGGCAGCGTGGGGCGCTCCCGCGGCAACGGTGCTTGCTGCGGTGGAGCGTGTCGCGCGACGCGGCGACTGTCGACTCGCCTGCCGCCTCGCCACGTCCCCGACTTTGCGGAGACGCCTTTTTGGTGGAGATGGAGGCTCTGCTTGCGGCGTGCTGTCTGAAGACGAGGAGGGGGAGGAGTTGATATCCAACGAGCCACTCGTCTCCTCGGCGGGCTCGCGCAGCTCGGCGTCACGCCCGGCAAGCTCTTTCTTGGCGGCAGTCTCCCTTGCCCGGCAAGATCTTTCTTGCCGGGCAAGCTCTTTCTTGCCGGTGAGCTCCTCTCACTCGGTGCGGTTTGCCGCCTCTACTGCCACTGCCTCCTCCAAAGTGAAACCGAACTCGCCTGCCGCTGCAGCTGCCGCCGCCTCTTCCAGCCTGGTGGCGATGCGCTTCAACTCTGCCTCGGTAGTGTCGCGAGTGAGCCCATCCTTCTCGTCGGGGCGGATCGGCACTTCCACCAAGTTGTCGAAGAATTGCTGCACGACGTCATCTTCAGGCTCCTGCCAAGTTGGCACGATTCCATGCGAGCCGCACAGCGGCATCATTGCCCTGATGCGATCGAGCGCGGAGTTGTTGCACAACGGGACGACGCCCTGCGGCAACCTAAAGACTTCTGGGTGGTCAGGATCATACTTGAAGAGCTCCTGCAGCATTGCGTTAAGCTCCAAGACGGTGAAGTTATAATTGAGGCCCGGGCGCAGCCTCATGATATCCGCCGCGTTCTTGAACTCCCAGGCGGGCCTCCTCCGTTCCTGCAGGGGGGCGATGCGGCGGCGAAGGAAGTCCGCGCCAACGGCGCCTACAGTGAGTCCGGCAAGCCTGAGGCGTTGGATCCTAGTGACGGCAATCCTCAGCCTAGTGTCCTTCGGGGCCACGTCGCTCCAGTCGCTGTCGCATGCTGCTGCTACTTGGCGCCGGGCGGTAAATGGCTGCGGGTTCTCCTCAACTATCCAACACCAATCTGCTCTCCACTCCTCCCACTTGCCGCGGATCTCTCCCTCCAAATACGAATCCTTCTTGCCGGACCTTGAGATCCAAGCAATTCCGCCGGATAGAGGCTCTCCTCTCTCTACTCGGGGCATGAAGAAATGGCGGAAGAGGGCTACATTTGGGTGGACTCCGACAAAGTTTTCGCAAAGGTGTGCGAAAACTGCCATGGTGAGGACGGCGTTGGGAGTGAATTCAAGGAGGCAGAGGCCATAGGTGTTCATAATGTCACAGAAAAACTCCGAGAAGGGTGCGCAGAGCCCGCAGTAGAAGAACACGGCGAAGAAGGGGTAGCCGTGTCGAGCCATTTTGTGAGCGGAGGCCGGGAGTACCTTGGTGCTCGGATGTGCTCGCGTCTCCGTCGACCAGAAGAGGTAGTAGTACTCCCTCAACTCCTTCGCGTCAAGCTTGGGGGGGGGGGGGGGAAGATGGCCCGCTCCTTCCGCAGCGCTGCAAGCCGCTGCGCCTCGGTCGTCTTCACGGCCTTCCCTTTGTCGGCTTTCGGAGCCATGGCGGAGGTGGTGGAGGAGGTCGACGGCGTTGGTGGTGCTGGTGGCAATGGGGGGAGCAGGGCGCTGCTCTCTTGCTGCTTTGGGAAGACGGAGGCGGGACGGAGGCTTCTGAGATTGGAGAGGAAAAGGGGCGAGTGGGCGCACTACCCCTACTTCCCCTTGCTTATAAAGGGGGAGGTGGCGGACGTTCCGCCTTTCCTAATAAAGAAACCGCCCACGATCTCTCCCACGATGCCGCGTTCGACGCGTGCCGTGCGGAGAGGGCGCGGTGGATGTGGAGTGAGATACGGCGTAACCTAGGCCGCGCGTGCCCGTGCCCTGTTTTGGGCCTGGCCCAACAGCGCTCGGCACCGTGTATGGCCCAGGCCCGGGGGCTCCTGTCGGTGTACTAAAGTAGGGGTACTTTAGTATCCCGAACTTGTGCACGGGCAGTCGCAGCGTCCCGCGGCAAGGCTTGCCGGGTGACCGCCAATATCCTCCATGATTCCTTTGGAGCCATTCAAGAACAAAGTATCCAAGGCCCCGGCAAGAAGAGCTTGCCGGGAAGGAGACAAGACCCCGGCAAGAGGAGCTTGCCGGGAAGGCCAACCAAGGCTCGGTGAGCGACAAGCTCCCGGACGCGACAAGACAGCAAACGCGGCAAGGCTCTTGCCGCAGCAAGCTTCCACTCTGTACCTGCAATACAGCGCATCCACCAACGTGTCACTCTGGGACCCTTCCAGGCGTACGTGGCGGAAAGCTGTGCAGCTAGAGGTACACGGTGGCAAGTGGCACTGACAAGGTTGCCGTCGTGGCAACCAATGGCATCCCTAGCGGTCCCTTTCTGCACCGTCTAGGCGACATAGACAGGCATTTAATGCCTTTGTCCCCTGCCGTCAGGATTAGGTATGATAACACTGTTGTAGGCGGCGGTGCCAACCGTAGTGCCTTTTCCATTTTTGCCCTTCTCTACGTTGCCACCTGTCGGTGACCCCTTTAGCGTATAAAAGGAGGCCCATGTACAACGTAGAAGGGGTCGGCCAACAGAACACACTCACGCTCGGTCTCGCTAGCCGCTGGAGTGTACTGTAGCACACCGCGCTCCCGAGCAAGAAAGCAATACAAACACAAAGCAGGAGTAGGGTTTTACGCATCCGTGCGGCCCGAACCTGGGTAAACTGATCGCGTTGCTCGTGCGCTCGCCTCGATCTGCTCTTCGTGCTCTCTCCGCCCCCTGCCGAACCGAAAGGGGCCCGGTCCGCCATGGTCCCATAGGTGTCCGTGGGATCAGCACCCCCGACACCTTCTATGGTCCCACGGACACCTATGGGGACCGGCGGACCGAGCCCCTTTTCGTTCGGCAGGGGGTGGAGAGAGCACGAAGAGCAGATCGAGGCGGGGCGCACGAGCGACGCGATCGGTTTACCCAGGTTCGGGCCGCACGGATGCGTAAAACCCTACTCCTGCTTTGTGGTTGTATTGATTTCTTGCTCAGGAGCGCTGATTGCTACAGTACACACCAGCAGCTAGCGAGACCGAGCGTGAGAATGATCGTCCCCCCTCTCCGTTGCGCATGGGCCTCCTTTTATATGTTAAAGGGGTCACCGACATGTGGCAACATAGATGAGGGTAAAAATGGAAAAGGCGTGGCGGTTGGCACCACCGCCTACTACAGTTGTATCATACCTAACCCTGACGGCAGGGGACAAAGGCATTAAATGCCTGTCTGCGTCGCCTAGACGGTGTAGAAAGGGGCCGCCAGGGACGCCACTGCTTGCCACGATGGCGATCTTGTCAGCGCCGCTTGCCACCGTGTACCTCTGGCTGCACAGCTTCCCACCACGTATGCTCTGGAAGGGTCCCAGAGCGACACGTTGGTGGATGTGCTGGAGCGCAGGTAGAAAGTGGAGGTTTGCCGCGGCAAGTGCCTTGCCACGGTCGTTGTCTTGTCGCATCCGGGAACTTGTCGCTCACCGGGCCTTGGTTGGCCTTCCTGGCAAGCTCCTCTTGCCGGGGTCTTGTCTCCTTCCCGGCAAGCTCCTCTTGCCGGGGTCTTGGATACTTTTTTCTTGAATGGCTCCAAAGGAACCACGGAGGATCTTGGCGGTCGCCCGGCAAGCCTTGCCGCGGGACGCTGCGACTGTCCGTGCACAAGTTCGGGATACTAAGGTACCCCTACTTTAGTACACCGACAGGAGCCCCCGGGCCTGGGCCATACACGGTGCCGAGCGCTGTTGGGCCAGGCCCAAAAAAGGGCACGGGCACGCGCGGCCTAGGTTACGCCGTATCTCACTCCGCATCCACCGCGCCCTCCCCGCATGGCACGCGTCGAACGCGGCGTCGTGGGAGAGATCATGGGCAGTTTCTTTATTAGGAAAGGCGGAACGTCCGCCCACTCCCCCTTTATAAGTAAGGGGAAGCAGGGGTAGTGCGCCCACTCATCCCCTTTCCACTCCTATCTCAGAAGCCTCCGCCCCGCCTCCGTCTTCCCAAAGCAAAGAGAGCAGCGCCCTGCCCCCCATCGCCACCGGCACCACCAACGCCGTCGACCTCCTCCACCACTTCCGCCATGGCTCCGAAAGCCGACAAGCGGAAAGCCGTGAAGTCGACCGAGGCGCAGCGGCTTGCGGTGCTGCGGAAGGAGCGAGCCATCTTCCCCCCCAAGCTTGCCGTGAAGGAGCTGAGGGAGTACTACTACCTCTTCTGGTCGACGGAGACGCGAGCACATCCGAGCACCAAGGTACTCCGAGCCACTGCTCATAAGATGGCTCCGAACGGATATCCCTTTTTCGCCGTATTCTTCTACTGCGGGCTCTGCCCGCCCTTCTCCGAATTCTTTTGCGATATCATGAACACCTATGGCCTCTGCCTCCTTGATTTCACCCCCAATGCCGTCCTGACCATGGCAGTTTTCGCACACCTTTGCAAAAACTTTGTCGGAGTCCACCCAAACGTAGCTCTTTTCCGCCACTTCTTTATACCCCGGGTAGAGAGAGGAGAGCCCTTATTCGGCGGAATCGCCTGGGTCTCAAGGACCGGCAAGAAGGACTCTTATCTGGAGGGCGAGTTCCGCGGCAAGTGGGAGGAGTGGAGAGCAGACTGGTGCTGGATTGTCGAGGATAACCCGCAGCCATTTACCACCCGGCACCAAACAGCAGCAGTACGCGGCAGCGACTGGAGCGACGTGGCCCCGGAAGACAGCAGGCTGGGGATTGCCGTCACCAGGATCCAACGCCTCAGGCTTGCCGGACTCACTGTAGGCGCCGTTGGCGCAGACTTCCTTCGCCGCCGCGTCGCCCCCCTGCAGGAACGGAGGAGGCCTGCCTGGGAGTTCAAGAAAGCGGCGGATATCATGAGGCTGCGCCCGGGCCTCAACTACAACTTCACTATTTTGGAGGTGAATGCGATGCTTCAGGAACTGTTCAAGTATGATCCAGATCATCCCGAAGTTTCTAGGTTGCCACAGGGCGTCGTCCCGTTGTGCAACACTTCTGCGCTCGACCACATCAGGGCAATGATGCTGCTGTGCGACTCACACGGACTTGTGCGAACTTGGCAAGAGCCTGCAGATGACGTCGTGCAGCAGTTCTTCGACAACTTGGTAGAAGTGCCGATCCACCCCGACGAGAAGAATGGCCTCACTCGCGACACCACCGATGCGGAGTTCAAGCGCATCGCCACCAGGTTGGAAGAGGCGGCGGCAGCCACAGCGGCAGGCGAGTTCGGATTCACCTTGGAGGAGGCAGAGGCAGCAGAGGCGGCAAACCGTGCCGAGCGAGAGGAGATTGTCGGCAAGAAAGAGCTTGCCCGGCAAGAGGAGCCTGCCGGCAAGAAAGATCTTGCCGGGCGTGACGCCGAGCCGAGCGAGCCCGCCGAAGACACGAGCGGCTCGTTGGAGATCAACTCTTCTTCCTCCTCATCTTCAGACAGCACGCCACAAGCAGAGCCTCCATCCCCACCAAGAAGGCGTCTCCGCAAGGCCGGGGACGTGGCGAGGCGGCAGACGAGTCGAGAGTCGCCGCGCCGCGCGACACGCTCCAACGCGGCAAGCACCGTAGCCGTGGGAGCGCCTCACGCTGCTGCGGCAACTGGAGCAGGGTCTTCCCGGACCACTGCTTCTGCTCCTGCCAAGCGGCCAAGGGAACCTACTCCTCCACCTTCCCGCGCCGGACGCGAGCCGGATTTCGACTTCTCCGCGTTCAGCTCCGACGAGGAAGAAGAAGAAGAGTAAGTTTCTCTTATTGTACTTGCAGTTCTTCAATCTTTGCTGTTTTTGTCTTGCATCTCATTTGCTTCAATCTGAACCCATCCCTTCTCAGGACTCTGGCCCAGAGAGCGGCGAAGAGAGCCAAGGCCCCGGTGATTGTCATCGAGGACGAACCCACCGCGTCAGCAGGGGATGCGCCCAAGACAATCTTGCCGGACCCGACGACTGATCTCCAGAGCAGCCCCCAGCGTAAGTATCTTGTTTACTTTCCGCTGTTGGGCATGCACAAAGATTCTTGCTTTGCTGATATATGTTTGTTAACTTGTGCAGGAGCAGAGCAGCCCCACCAAGAGAGCCCGGAGGCCGCCCCCGAGGTGCCAAGGGGAGTCCTCCGGCAAGGGAGAGCTCTCCGGCAAGGGAGGCGTCTCCGGCAAGGGACAGTTCCCCGGCAAGGGACAACACCAGTGGCCCCCCAGCAGCGGAGACCACGGCTGCAGATCCTGGCACAGGTAATCTTCTTGCTTCAAACTTCCCTTGGGTTCTTCTTCTTTTGATCTTCTTTTTTTGGATATTTGCTTGATTCTTCTCCCCTTTCCAGCTGTCAGATCCATCTGCCGCGGAGCCGATGGAGACCGAAGCTGCCGCCGACGATGCCGTTGCCGCCGAGGAAGCAGCCGGCGCTGACGAGCCCGCCGGCGAAGAGGCCGCCAGGGCTGCTGCCGCAGAGGCAGGCGGGGGGTCTGGCGGTCGTACTGACGACCCTGAGGCCGCAGGAGCGCCAGGCGCTGCACCGACCGCCGATCCCTCCGCCGCGGCTGCAGCGCCAGGCTCCGAAGAGCCCTAGCCTGGCGCCTACTTGAAGGCCGGCGACGACATCTTCATCAACCTCCCCTGGGCGTCAAGCTCCAGGGCACCGGTCGAGGGAGAAAGCTTCGACGGAGAAGTGCTTGTCTCCGCCGGGCTGGCGCTGGTCGACACGCCAAGCAGCAGCAGCGGCGAGCCTGAGGAGGAGCGACTGCTGCGGAAGCTGGTGTCACTCTACCGCGCTTGGCAAGCCAAGTTGGAATCCCGCGAGGCGCTTGTCGCGAAGGCGGGAGTCGACATCGAGAAGCGCGCGGAGGAGCTCCGGGGTGCCAATCAGGAAGCTCTCCGATCTTTGGCAGTGGAGCTGGCGCGACTTGCCGAGGAGCGGGAGGCCTTCCTTCTCGAGAAGGCCGAAGCCAAAGGATAACAGCGGCTTGCTGCTGAGAAGTTGGCGGTGCAAGAAGGCGAGCTGGTGCAGCGGAAGGTCCACCTCGACAGCCACGAGGAGGAGCTTGCCGCGCGCGAGCGAGCAGTTGGCGGAGCCCTCAAACAAGCAGAAGACGCTGCCGCAGCTGCCGAGTCTGACAAGAAGGAGCTGGAGAAGAAGGTGGCGCGGCTGGAGGCGGATCTCAAGGCGAGCGGCGACGAGCTTACCGCGCTCAAGCTTGAGCGGGAGAAGGACGCCAACAGCTACTCGGAGCTGCAGGCCCATCTTGCCGAGAAGAGCAAGGAGCTTGACGCCGCCAAGGATTCCACTGCAGATCTTGAGTCGAAGCTGATCACTTTGACCAAGACACTGGACAGCGCCAAGGAGCAGGAGACGGCCCTGAAGGAGGAAGTCAAGGCCGGCAAGGCGCTGCTGGCGAGTGCCGCTGCCGCCCAGAGCACATTCCGGGAGAATGTGGAGCACTGGATGGAAGGGCTCGTGGATGTTGCCGTCGACATCGACAAGGAGCTGGCGCAGCTGGGAATGGAGGATCTCGGGTACTCCTCCGACGAGAACCTCCAACCCAGCGCCAAGCTTACTTCATTCTTCAAGGGTGTGGCGACGGCACTCCGGCGACTCCGGGAAGGGATCCCGAAGCAGCTTGCCGACGAGTCGCGCAAGATCGGCGCGGGAGCTCTTCAGAAGGTGCTGATGAAGGTGGCGTTCCGCAATCCGGGCCTCAACCTCACCAACATCCTCAGGTCCTTGCCGCCGGATGCTGATCTGGAGGCGCTCAAAGCCCTTGTCGCACCCATTGTGGACCGGGTGAGCGGGATCAAGAGGGTCGAGGGCGACCGCGTAGACTAGGCCGCCCATTTTCTTCTTTTCTTGTCGCTTCTGGTCATGTCTTGAGAACAATTTATTAGGGCCGTGACAAGCTATTCTGTAATATAATTTTATCCTATGCAATGATTGCAATGTTATTTCCTTTACTTGATTCCTTCCTTTGTATGTTTTTGCCCTACGCTTTTAGGGAACTTGCCGGCGTAGGCTCCTTTGCCGCGAGCGCTGAGTGTGGGACGTCAGCAGCCTGCTGGCGGTGCCGCTGCCGACAAGAAACCTTGTCGCAGCTAGTCGCAGCTCACTTAAGTTGTTGAGCGGACTCGAAACAACAGTAAGGGCGCAACTAGCTACGAGTTGGTTCCTCTGCGCACAGGTTTTCCATACAAAGTACGGTCGTTCAAGGAAGATAACTTAAAAAATTTAAAAATCTGATTGCTCAAACTTTGGCAACTTATCTTTTCTGTTGTTTGCTTCCCGGCAAGGCGAAACCTTCTTGAACGACGCCTGGTCCATACCGTATCTTCTCCTCCCCCCCCCCCCGGCAAACTTGTGCGCGAGAGAACCTTCCTTTCCTTGAGAGAAAAAAGAAGAAGGAGAAAAAGATATGGAGCCTTATGGCTCGTTGTTGCTTACCGGGGGTAGGTGCTGCACAAAGTGTCAGATAACACATGCAAAATAAAAACATGAAATCAACAAAGTGTGCGGAGCACATGATCTTTATGCACGTGATCTGTGCCCGGCTTTGTACAAAGGATTACATGCAACAGCGGCAAGACTTGTACAAAAGGTGGTTGCCGGACCGCGCCCTACGGGTAAAACTTACGAAGATGCTCAATATTCCAGGAGTTGCTCACTGGTATGCCATCTTCAGTCTCAAGGCGGATAGCGCCAGGCCTAGTGACTCGTTTCACCCGGTAAGGGCCTTCCCACTTCGGCGTCAACTTGTTGGAATTCTTGGCGGACTAAACGCGCCGAAGAACAAGGTCGCCTTCCTTGAGACTTCTGGCGTTAACTTTGCGGCTATGGTAGCGGCGCAAAGCTTGCTGGTAGCGAGCAGCTCGCACAGCAGCCTGAAGACGGTCTTCCTCAAGGAGCAGCGCGTCATCTTGCCGCAGCTGCTCTTGCTTAAGCTCATCGTAAGCGAGCACTCGAGGCGACCCGTATACGAGTTCCATGGGGAGAACTGCCTCTGCTCCATAGACTAGAGCGAAAGGTGTCTGGCCAGTGGCTCGATTTGGCGTCATCTTGATCGACCAAAGAGCCACCGGCAGCTCCTCGATCCAGTTTCTTCTGCACTTGTGCAGCCTGTCGAAAGTTCTGGTCTTGAGCGCATGCAGCACTTCAGCATTTGCCCTCTCCGCTTGACCGTTGCTTCTCGGGTGAGCAACAGAAGCGAAGCAGACCTTGGCGCCAAGGTCTTGGACATACTGCATGAAGGTGCGGCTCGTAAATTGCGTGCCGTTGTCGGTGATTATCCTGTTAGGGATCCCGAAACGGCAAACAATCGACCTGAAGAACTTGACTGTTGACTGTGCTGTCACCTTCCTCACTGCTTCCACTTCCGGCCACTCAAAGCCCCTGACTTCTCGGGGAAAGGGGCCGAGGATGTCGAGCCCCCAGACCGAAAATGGCCAGGATAACAGGATCGTCTGGAGAGCTTGAGCTGGCTGGTGTATCTGCTTGGAATGGAACTAGCACGCTTCACAATTGGTTACTTGTGCAGTTGCATCCTGGAGGGCTGTCGGCCAGAAGAAGCCTTGCCGGAATGCTTTGCCGGCAAGAGCTCTTGCGCCAATGTGGTGACCACATATGCCTCCATGTATCTCTGCCAATAGCTTTTGTCCATCTTCCCGGGGAATACACTTCAATTTCACACCGTTGAGTCTTCTTCTGCACAGTGTGTTATCGACAAACTGGTACATACTAGACTGCCGGGCTACTCTTTCCGCTTCTTCTTGCTCTTCGGGAAGTTCTCTTGTCTAAAGGAAACGGACAATCTGTTGTGCCCATGTTTGAGCTTGTGGCTCGACAACAAGGACTAAAGGCATACCTGCTGCTGCGGGAACATCCGCTTCTACGGCAAGAGCCTGCGGCTTTGCCGGAGCTTGACGTTCCCCGGCAAGCTTGCCGGAGCAAAACTTGTCGGGAGCGTCTGCTTCAACGGAACAAACCCTAGGGCTTGCCGGAGCAGACTGCTCCTCAGCACTCTTGGTGTTGATCTTGGGGACCTTCTTGGCGGCGGCTTTGGGAAGCTCTACCGGAAAATAGTCACCAGAAACCAACTTCCTCTTCTTGCTCTATCCAGTTGACGGCGTTACGGACAGTTGAGTCAGCTTGAGCACAAAAATCCCTGGTTCCACAGGTAACTTAAGTGCAGCGCACTTTGACAGGCCATCGGCAATGTCGTTCTGAGTTCTTGGGACATGCTCCATCTGTAGGCCGTCAAAGTGCTCTTCTAGCTTTCCCACTTCGTCGACGTAGGCTTCCATCAATGGACTCTGATAATTCTTGTTTACTTGGCGGACGACAAGCTGCGAGTCACCCCTGACAATGAGCTTCTTAATCCCAAGGTCTGTCGCGATCCTGAGACCGGCAAGCAAGCCTTCATACTCTGCAGTATTGTTTGTCACTTGCTCCTTGGGAAAGTGCATCTGGACCACGTACTTGAGGTGCTCTCCGGTGGGTGTGACAAGCAGCACGCCAGCGCCGGCGCCTTGCAGCGAGAAGGCACCGTCAAAGTACATGAGCCACTCTTTGCTTGCTTCCTTGACGGGGATGCTCGTCTCTGGAATTTCTTCATCTGGTGTTGGCGTCCACTCTGCTATGAATTCTGCCAATGCTCTGCTTTTGATAGTTGAAGTGCTCTCAAACTTGAGGCCAAAGCTTGACAGTTCCAGTGCCCACTCAACAATCCTGCCCGTCGCTTCTGGATTCTGCAGTATCCTCTTCAGCGGAAAGCAAGTGACAACTGTGATCTCATGTGCTTGGAAGTAATGGTGCAGCTTTCTCGAGGCCATGAGAAGGCCGAAAAGCAACTTCTGTACACCAGAGTACCTTGACCTAGCCCCCTGCAGAAGGGAACTGACAAAGTAAACTGGGCGCTGCACCATTTTTTCTGTATCTCTTCGCGCATCTGCGCAGATCCATCCTTGTCGGGACCAGAGCTGGTCGGGGAAGCCCCCTGCTTGTCGCTGGATGTGCTTGCTGCGGTTGCTGGCTCGTCATCTGCCTCCCTCTCCGCCACTAACGCAGCACTAACCACTTGATTGGTTGCCGCTATATATAGCAGCAACTTCTCTTGTGGCTTAGGTGCGACAAGTGTTGGAGTGGAGGACAGGTATCTATTCAAGTCCTGTAGCGCAGCCTCCACTTCCGGAGTACATTTCATTGGACCTGCCTTTTTCAAAATCTTGAAAAACGGCAGGGCGCGCTCAGCAGACCGAGAGATAAACCTGCTGAGAGCAGCCACGCAACCGGCAAGTTTTCGTACATCCTTGACGCGCTTTGGTGCTTCAATCTGCTCAATGGCCTTGATCTTGTCGGGATTGCCTTCAATTCCCCGCTGAGACACAAAGAACCCGAGAAGCTTGCCGGAGGAGACTCCAAACACACACTTCTCGGGGTTAAGCTTGAGGTTGATCTTGCGCAGATTTGCAAAGGTCTCGTCTAAATATTGAATTAGAGTTGCCCTGTCCTTGCTCTTGACCACTATGTCATCCATGTAGGCTTCCACATTTCTGTGCATCTGTGGCTCAAGAGCGACATGGACCACTCTTGCAAATGTTGAACCAGCATTCTTTAAACCAAAAGGCATCCGTATGAAACAGTACGTGCCACATGGAGTAATGAATGCGGTTTCTCCTCATCCTCTTCTGCCATGAAGATCTGATGGTATCCTGAGTATGCGTCAAGAAATGAAAGCAAATCACATCCGGTTGTGGAGTCAACAATCTGGTCAATGTGCGGCAAGGGAAATGGGTCTTTGGGACAAGCTTTATTAACATCAGTAAAGTCGATACAAAGCCTCCATTTCCCATTTTCCTTGTGCACGACTACAGGATTGGCCAACCACGTAGGATGGACCACTCCTCTGACAAGGCCTGCTGCTTCCAATTTCTTGATTTCTTCTGCTATGAATTCTTGGTGCTCCACTACTTGCTTCCTGACCTTCTGTTTGACGGACCGCGCATGAGGACAAACGGCAAGATGGTGCTCAATTACTTTCCTGGGAACACCGGGGATGTCAGACGGTTGCCACGCAAACACGTCGACGTTCGCCCGCAGGAAAGCAATGAGCGCGCTTTCCTATTTAGGGTCAAGCGTGGCACTGATGGTAAAGGTACCACCGGTGCCGTCCTCCTTGGCGGATACTTTCTTGGTCTCTGGCGGAGCTGCCATTGCCTTCTTACACTTGCCGGTGGAGCTCGATGGTGCGTCCTCGACGGTAGCGCAGCACTCCGAAGAGGTGCGTGTCGGTGTACTAAAGTAGGGGTACCTTAGTACCCCGAACTTGTGCACGGGAAGTCGTAGCGACCCGCGGCAAGGCTTGCCGGTCGACCGCCAAGACCCTCCATGGTTCCTTTAGGAGCTATTCAAGAACAAAGTATCCAAGGCCCCGGCAAGAGGAGCTTGCCGGGAAGGAGACAAGACCCCGGCAAGAGGAGCTTGCCAGGAAGGAGACGAGACCCCGGCAAGAGGAGCTTGCCGGGAAGACCAACCAAAGCATCTCAAGAAGCTCGCTGCGGCGCACTGCGCGCCCCGACAAGGCCCGGTGAGCGACAAGCTCCCGGGCGCGACAAGACAACATCCGCGGCAAGGTGCTTGCCGCGGCAAGCTACTACCCCGCAGCCCGCGCCTCAGCTCACCCACCAACGTGTCGCCCTGGGACCATTCCTGGCATACGTGGTGGGAGGCTGTGCGGCAGGGGGCATGCGGTGGCAAGCAGGCGCTGACAAGGAGCCATCGTGGCAAACGGTGGCGCCCCTAACGGTCCCTTTCCGCCCCGTCTAAGCGACGCAGACAGGCATTTAATGCCTTTGTCCCCTACCGTCAGGGTTAGGTAGGACACGACTATAGTAGGCGGTGGCGCCAACTACCACCCCTTTTACATTTTTACCTTCACCTCTGTTGCCACGTGTCGGTGACCCCTTAGACATATAAAAGGAGGATGCGCAACAGAGAGGGGAGGACAGCCATTCTCACGCTCGGCCTCGCCAGCTGCTTGAGTGTACTATAGCACTCGCCGCTCTCGAAGCAAGAACTCAATACAACCACCAAAGCAGGAGTAGGGTTTTACGCATCCGTGCGGACCGAACCTGGGTAAATCGATCGTCTCGCTCGTGTGTTTCGCCTCGATCTGCTCTTTGTGCATCCACCGCCCCCCTGCCGAACCAAAAAGGGGCTCGGTCCGCCGATCCCCATAGGTGTGCGAGGGATCAGCAACCCCCGACATCTTTGGCGCGCCCGGTAGGGGGCGCGTCGAGGTTGTGAGAACCTGATTCGGCGTTCACACGAGCCGAATCTTCATCGTCTTCATCAACATGCCGTCAAAGAAGAAGGCTTCGGAGGTATCCGCTCCGTCTGCGCCGAGCCCGCCGTCGCCGGAGCGGACGGCTGGTGGAGCAGGCACCGGCGGAAGAACGGCCGCCGACGGGGAGACTCGTGGCGCTGCCAGGTCCAAGGACTAGGCGGCGCCGCACGTCGGCGGCGCGGTCGCCTCCCACAATGACCGCGCGCACTCCAAGACCTCGGCGTCCGTACACGCACCGCGCCCGTCCTAGGAGGCGCGGGACCAGCAGCGTCATGGTACCCACGGTACCATACGTCTGCTAGACCAAGATCAAGCTGGTGGATCCCGAAGTGCTCAGGATCAGCATGCACACCAACATGCTAGAGCGAGCGCGGCGCGGTCGCTTGGACGAGATGTTGCTCCTTCTAACGCGGTTAGAAGTCCGAGCATATCTCGCTCCTCGCACCGTTCGCTGCCGCCGCCCACCACTCCGGCGGAAGCGTTGGCGCGTGCCCAGCTGCTCCTAGACTACCCTCCAGCGCCAGAGAAGATCGACGACTGGAGGGCCACTATTCAGAGTCTCATTGGCTTCGCCAACGACGACAACCCGCGGCAGCCGAGCGCATCGCTGCCGCGGCAAGTCAGCCAGGCGCGAGCCGGTGGCTACAAGACCGGCGAGGGTGCAACCACTGTGCACCCTCCGCCCCGAAGGCCAAGATCGCCGACTCGCCGGACCCACCTCGACGGCTACTCCACCGCGTCGTCAGATCCGCGAGACCATCGTGATCAACGCCAAGTTCTTCATGAGAGGCAGCAGGAAGATGCTCGAACACGCATCGAGCACCGAAGAGAAGCGCGGCGTCAATCAAACCTGCACGCTGGGCCCTCTGTTGACATGCATGCACCCGGAGAGCCAGGTAACTTGCCGTACGCGGCAGGTTGTCCTGCGTTCACCCGTGAGCTGCGGAGAGTCCAATGGCCCAACCAGAAGCATTTCAAGCCAGACGAACCGGAGAAGTACGACGGCAAGTCGCACCCGTCTGAGTTCCTCAGCATCTACACCATTGCGGTGCAGGCTGCCGGGGGGCGAGACGACAAGGTCCTTGTGTAACGCCCCATATGTAACCTTCCCCAATTGTACTCCGACTCATGCCGTTCCGGCATTAAGTGATATTTAATTCTCGGGTTCGGGTCTTTGCCTCCGTGTGTTGTTTTCTTTTTTCGTGCATCCCATATCATGTCGTCACGTGCATTGCATTTGCATACATGTTCATCTCATGCATTCGAGCATTTTCCCCGTTGTCCGTTTTGCATTCCGGCGCTTCGTTCTCCTCCGATGGCCATTTCTAGCTTTCTTTCGTGTGTGGGGATTAAACATTTCCGGATTGGGCCGAGACTTGGCATGTGGCCTTAGTTTACTACCGGTAGACCGCCTGTCAAGTTTCGGGTCATTTGGACTTCGTTTGATACTCCAACGGTTAACCGAGGGACCAAAAAGGCCTCGTGTGTGTGCAGCCCAACACCCCTCCATTTTGGCCCAAAACCCACCAAACTCAGCTCCATCGTCTCGGTCGTTCGATCACGATCGTGTGGGCGAAAACCGCACCTCATTTGGACTCTCCTAGCTCCCTCTATGCCTATATATACACCCCCCCTCCCCGTTTTCGGATCTCTCTTCCTCCCCGAAACCCTAAAAATCCCTCGCGCCAGCCGGACCCGTCCGTCCCCGGCCGGACGCATCGCCCCCACCAGTCGCCACCCGCCACGTGTCAGCCGCCGGCCGTCCCCGCCCGAGGCCCGGAGAGCCCGCAGCGGGCCCTCCTGGCCCACAACGCCCGCGCCGCCGCCCAAAGTCCAGCGCCGCCCGGCCCGTCGTCTTCTCGCGCTCCGGTGGCCGGAACCACCGCGCGCCGCCGCAAGCCACCGCGGGCCGCACCTCGCCGGCGCCCCCGACCTCAACTCCGGCCGCCGCGGGCCGCAGCTCCCCTCGCCGTCCGCGCCGCACCTCGTCGCCGGCCTCGCCCGGTCCCGCCCGGAGCTCGCCGGCCTTCCCCCGCAGCTCCCCTCGCCGTCCCCGGCCGCCCCTCGTCACTGGCCGCCTCGCCGTCGCCGGATCCGGCCGGTCGCGAGCTCGGTGAACAGTGCCGCCACGCGAGATCCGATCGGATCTACAGTAAACCCTAGCCCCCCCCCCCCTTTGACTTTCTCCTCCGTTTTCAGTTTTTTGTGCAACGTTTGACCGCTCGTATCTCCGCAACCGTAGCTCCAATTTGGGCATATGATATCTCAAAATCTTCGTCTCGACAAGTACATCATTTCATTCCATTGCATCATTTGCATTTGAGGTCATCTTGGTGCCCAAAATGCTGTTGGAAGGGGGCATGATGAGTTAAATTGCAGATCCGTTAGTTCAACATGCACTTTTGTCATTTTTGCCATGTTTAATCCGTGCATGATATGCCTGTGCCCCTTTGGGATGAATTGTTAAGCATGTTGTATTCTTTCCAGAGGTGCCTTCCATGCATTTTTAGGATGTGTGTGTTGTCTTCTGCAATCTTGCGAAGAGGGCTACCTGAGTTTACCGATTTCAGGGACTTAGTGATTTTCACTAAGTCTGGGCCGTTTTAGTTCACGATGCTATATGTCCGGCTTGTTTCCTAGTGATCCATGCCTCTTTTGAGGATGATCAGTAAGAGTGATTTGTTATGCTTGTTGTGCTTAATCCATCCATGTCTTTACTTGTTATGTTAGAGCAACCTAGGTTGACTCAATCGAGCTCAACTTTTGGATAGTTGCTCTTTTGGGCAGATCGTGAACTCTTTTGCGATTTTGCCGGAGTTATTGCTAGTGATCCATGCATGCTATGCCATTGTTCTTGCCATGTCTAGCTAGAATTTTGTGCCTTCTTAAAGGATATATGCTTTCCTTGCCATGACTTGCACCGTAGTGAGAGCATCGAGATTGTTTACATGCCTCCGTGAGTTATTATTTCAGCATGTCTCAGTTTTCACGAAGTCTGAAAACTGATTGTGTTTCATCAATGTTCGTGTGCTCGGTAGAGTATTTTGTGAACCCTTTTGGCCCCAGGTCATTTTGGGTGTTTTGTTAAGCCTGTTGAGTAGCTCCATGCCATGCTCTTACTTGCCATGTTCAGGTTTTGCTTCATGTTGTTTTGCAGCTCCGAAGAGAGCATCGTAGTCTGAAATTTCAGACTAGCGTTAATTTCGCTGTCTGAAATCTGTTTTGCTTATTCAGTTTTGCCATGCTTGATTGAAGCCCTTAATGGATGAATTTGCCTATGCCTCAGTCCTGGTGATTTGTAAAGCTTGATGAGTACATCACTGCCATGCAATTTGTTTTCATGTTGGGTGGCTGTAGCATGTTCATTTTGTTGCATTTAGGAGCCTACTTGCTGTAAATCGCAGATCGGTTCGTTAAGTAAAACGCTTGCCATTTCTAAACCGTAGCTCCGATTGCCATGATCTTTATATCGTTTTCAGGGGATTTCTTCCCCTCTATCCAGTGGCACACTTGGACTTCCAAGTTGAGGCCAGGTTCATGCATTTCCTGTTATATCTTGCATTTTGCATCCCGCATCGCATCCCGCATAGCATGTCATGTTTGCATATTATTGCTTGCCCTTGCACGTGGTTGATTGTATCCTTGTTGCTTGTTTGTGTTGTTGGGTAGAGCCGGGAGACGAGTTCGCTAACGAGGAGCCCGTTGAGTTTGCTTTTGAGGATCCAGTCAATTCTGACAACTGTGCAGGCAAGATGAACACACCCTTGAAATCACTACTATCTTTGCTATGCTAGTTTGCTCGCTCTTTTGCTTTGCCAATGCTACGATGCCTACCACTTGCTTGTCAGCCTCCCAATTGCCATGATTGAGCCTCTAACCCACCTTTGTCCTAGCAAACCATTGATTGGCTATGTTACCGCTTTGCTCAAGCCCCTTCTTATAGCGTTGCTAGTTGCAGGTGAAGATTGGAGCCGTTCCTTGTTGGAACATTTATTTACTTGTTGGGATATCATTATATTGCTATGTTATCTTTACTCATCTATATACTTGGTAAAGGGTGGAAGGCTCGGCCTCTCGCCTAGTGTTTAGTTCCATTCTTGCCGCCCTAGTTTCCGTCACATCGGTGTTATGTTCCCGGATTGTTGCGTCCCTTACGCGGTTGGGATATAATGGGAACCCCTTGATAGTTCGCCTTGATTAAAGCTTTTCCAGTAATGCCCAACATTGGTTTTACCATTTGCCACCTACCCTTTTCTTTCCCTTGGGTTTCCGGAGCCCGAGGGTCATCTTTATTTTAGCCCCCCACGGGCCAGTGCTCCTCTGAGTGTTGGTCCGACCGAGTAGACTGCGGGGCCACCTCGGGGCAACTTGAGGGTTGGTTTTACTCGTAGGATGTCTCATCTGAGTGTGCCCTGAGAACGAGATATGTGCAGCTCCTATCAGGATTTGTCGGCGCATTCGGGCGGTGTTGCTGGACTAGTTTTGACCTGTCGAATCATCTTGTTGTACCGGGATACCGAGTCTGATCGGTGGGTCCTGGGTGGAGGTCTATTCCTTCGTTGACCGTGAGAGCTTGTTATGGGCTAAGTTGGGACCCCCCTGCAGGGATTGACCTTTTGAAAGCCGTGCCCACGGTTATGGGCATATGGGAATTTGTTAATGTCCGGTTGTAGATAACTTGAACTTAATTAATTAAAATGAATCAACTGAGTGTGTTGCCGTGATGGTCTCTTCTCGGCGGAGTCCGGGAAGTGGACACGGCGTTGGAGTTATGTTTGTGTAGTCTGCTCTATTTTAGTTTCCGCTCGTGCTTTGCCTCCTCTTCTCGCTCTACTTTGCGATTAAGTTAGCCACCATATATGCTAGTCGCTTGCTGCAGCTCCACTCACATTACCCCCCTTTCCTACCTATTAAGCTTAAATAGTCTTGATCGCGAGGGTGCGAGATTGCTGAGTCCTTTGTGGCTCACAGATTACTATTACACCAGATGCAGGGACCGATGATACTTCTCCGGATGGTGCGCTCGAGCTGAAGTGGGAGTACGACGAGGACTCTCAGCGATACTATGTTTCTTTTCCTGATGAGCAGTAGTGGTGCCTATTCGGGGTTCGATTCAGGGATTAGTCGCTTGTTGGGGGTCTTTTCTATTTTGGCGCCATAGTCGGGCCATGAGTGTTTGTATGATGGATGTTATTTATGTACTTTGATGTGACGTGGCGAGTGTAAGCCAACTATTATTATTATCCCCACTTTATATTATATATGTACTTGGGTTGTGTAATGATTCCCGACTTGCGACATTGCTTTCAATGCGCCTATGTCTCTAAGTTGTGCCTCGACACGTGGGAGACATAGCCGCATCGAGGGCGTTACAAGTTGGTAATCAGAGCCTTCCCCGACCGTAGGAGCCCCATTGCTTGATCGTTTTTAGCAGCCGAGTTGTGTCTAGAAAAATGTTTTGAGTCCTTAGGAATTATATATCAGAGAGCTTAGGAATTCTTTTTACTTCCCAGTCTCCTCATCGCTCTGGGAAGGCATCCTGACGTAGAGTTTTGACTCTTCTCTTCTCAAATTTCACTAAAAAAAATTGTAGGATCACGCGAGTATCTTAGTTTTGTTCCGATGGCTTATGATGAGAATACTGTCTTGGTGCCTCCTGTCAGGGGTTTAGTGGAAGTGTCCCGTGGAGTTGAGCTCTGAGGTGTTGTCATCATAATTCTATCGTTGCAATTCTGGCATACTTGAGATATGTGCGCGACATCGAAAATCTCCTTTATGCAGTTCGTTGGTGAGATAACCTCGACGCCACCCAGTACTGGGGCGGGAGTTCGGGAGTTTCGCCATAACTTGTATAACGGATGCTTTTCGAAGGTTGAGATAGATGGTTTTCGAAGGTTTCTTGGTTATGTGTTGAAGGATGGATGCAGCTGCATGTAGGATTTGCTAGCTTGGGTGAGATATTATGCTTCCCCTGTATCCTCAACACCTGATTGCATAACCGGAAAGTTTCGGGAATTTCATAGGTGGGAATTCAAGTAGCCTTAGGATATCTTTCCAACAAATGTGTGATATGAAATTGGGGTTCGACGTCTAGTGGTTCGCCTATTCACGGTCGATTTTACAGTGGCCTCGTTGTGTCTTAAAGAGTCCTTGGCTATGCTGACTCGGGGACGCTTCGTATGTCATGTGCACTGCCTTGTACATGATGGTGTTGTACGGTCGAGCCCGTGTAGGTCCTACCACAAACACTTCGGACGAAATTTCTATCATGTATTTGTTCCGGCTTATTCCGCAAGCCAACCCTTGGTTTTATTTTGAGTTGTGGTATTCGTTCTTCTTCGACGTCATATGTTGATTCCATCCCTCGTTGATGTACCTCTTCTACCTGATTCTTCGTGGCTTCGCAATTTAGGAATATGTGACCACTTCAAGAGAAGTGCATTCGTTCATTTTGTTCGGATGTGAAGACTTTATGTTGCAATTTTCATTCCGTTGGATTCACCTTCTATATTTCTCTATTTGTGTGCTAATGGTGGTCAACCTCTTCAGGATGGCTCCCGCTAAGAGCACCAGTCAGAACCAGAATCAAGATCCTCCGCCACCTCCGCCTCCTCCGGAAGCATGGTAGGCTGTGATGGCTGCTACTAATGCAAATACTCAGCTGATCATGCAAATCATCCAAGAGCGGAATCAAAGCAGTCAAGCAAATCAAGGGAACAACCAGAACCAGTTTGCAACTCTGAATCAGTTCCTCGCAAATGGTCCAAAAACGTTCAGCAACTGCGTTGATGCTACCGATGTTGATGATTGGTTAGTCGATCTGGGCAAGCATTTTGAATGCAGCAACGTCAGACCTGAAGATTTCGTCAAGTTCGCGTCTTTCCAGCTCAAGGATCAGGCCGCAGAGTGGTTTCAGCAGTACCGGGATTCCAGAGGTGGACGTTTGATCACTTGGGATGATTTCCGTCATGATTTTCGAGCTCATCACATTCCTCAAAGTGTGACTGAAAGCAAACGTGAAGAATTCCGCAATCTGAAGCAAGGCTCTTTGTCTGTCTATGACTACAACAAGTTGTTCCAGAAGCTCGCCCGTTTTGCCAAGCAGGATGTTCCTGATGAGAAGAGCATGATCTATCAGTTCAGGGGTGGTCTTCGTGAAGAAATTCAGCTCGCTCTTGTCCTCTTCGAGCCGCTGAGATACGATGAGTTCTACAACATGGCACTGAAGCAAGAGGCTGCTCAGCTCAGGTGTGATGCTTCCAGGAAGCGAGTTAGAGACACTACGTCTTCGTCCTCTACTCAAGTGGCCAAGCAGCAGAAGTATTGGCTTCCTCCTCCTCCGTCCCGTCAGCCGTATCAGCAGAAGAGCAAAGGTGGCAGTGGTTCATCCCACCCACCAAACCCAGGCTTTCAGAACAAGACTTCGTCTCAAGCTTCAAGATCAAGTGCTCCGTATCACCGTCCGCTCTCAGAGGTCACGTGCAACAAGTGCCAACAGAAGGGTCACTATGCCAACAAGTGTTTCAACCAGAGGCGTCTTCCTCCTCCTCCTCCTGTCAGATCGGCAAGTTCAGCTGTGGTCAAGCATAACCCCAAGTCCGCCAAGGTCAACTTGATGAACGCAGCTCAGGCAGAGGATTCGTCAGATGTGATCATGGGTAACCTTCCTGTTAACGATGTTCCCGCAAAAGTACTTTTTGATACTAGTGCATCACATTCTTTCTTGTCATGCCCGTTTGCATCGAAGCACAATGTTGATACTGAGATTATGCCCAAAGCCATGCAAGTTGTTTCTCCAGGCAAGCTGTTGACTTCAAATTTGGTTGCTCCCGATATTTCTATCACATTGGGCGATTACAAGTTTCTCTCTTCTCCGGTGGTTCTTGGTAATTCTGATATCGACCTCATTCTTGGGATGGACTGGCTCTCTAAACACAAAGCTCACCTCGATTGTGCAGCTAGACAGATTCAACTGACTCATTCCTCTGAAGATGTCATTGTCTTTGCTGCTCGGGATAATACCATCCAGTTGTTCTCTCTCAATGAAAAGGGTGAATTGGATGCTATTTCGCAAAATCCGGTTGTTTGTGAGTATCAAGATGTCTTCCCTGAAGAACTCCCAGGCATGCCTCCTAACCGGCCGGTTGAATTCGTTATTGAACTTGAGCCCGGTACGGAACCGGTGTGCAAACGGCCTTACAAGCTCAGCCCCGAAGAGTTGAAGGAGTTGAAGAAACAACTCGATGTGCAAGAAAGAATGGGTCTCATTCGGCCTAGTACTTCTCCATGGGGTTGTGGTGTTCTTTTTGTGAAGAAGAAGGATGGAACGGGCCGACTTTGTGTTGATTATCGTCCATTGAACAAGAAGACCATCAAGAACAAATACCCACTCCCCAACATTAATGAGCTGTTCGAGCAACTCAAGGGTGCCCAAGTATTCTCCAAGCTTGATCTCCGTATGGGTTATCATCAAATTCGCATTCGTGAACAAGATATTCCAAAGACGGCGTTCAGAACAAGCTATGGGTCATATGAATACACAGTTATGTCTTTTGGCCTCGCCAATGCTCCTCCGACGTTCTCTCGCATGATGAACTTCATCTTCAACCCCTACACCAACGACTTTGTTTTGGTCTATCTCGATGATATCCTGGTTTTCTCGAAGAACAAGGAAGATCATGCCAAACACTTGCGTTTGGTTCTTGACAAGCTAAGGGAACATCAATTCTACGCCAAGTTCTCCAAGTGTGAGTTTTGGCTCGATGAGGTTCTTTATCTTGGCCACATTATCTCTGCCAAGGGCATTTCCGTGGATCCTGAGAAGGTGTCTGCAATCGTTAATTGGGAACCTCCTCAGAATGTGAAGCAACTCCGTAGCTTCCTCGGTCCTGCAAGTTATTGTCGAAGATTCGTTGAAAACTTCTCCAAGATCGCGAAGCCTCTCTCAAATCTTCTTCAGAAGCACGTCAAGTACGTTTGGTCTCCGGAGTGTGATGTTGCTTTCAACGCTTTGAAAGAGAAATTGATCACTGCTCCAGTTCTAACTCCGCCTGATGAAGCCAAGCCGTACGAGGTCTTTTGTGATGCCTCTCTCCAAGGTCTCGGTGCAGTACTGATGCAAGAGAAGAAAGTTGTTGCTTATACCTCTCGCCAGTTGAAGCCTAATGAGAAGAACTACCCCACTCATGATCTCGAGTTGGCGGCAGTTGTGCACGCATTGTTGACTTGGAGACATCTTCTCTTGGGAAGGGAAGTGGACATTTTCACTGATCACAAGAGTCTCAAGTACATCTTCACTCAGCCTAATCTCAACCTCAGGCTGACTCGATGGGTCGAAATGATTCAAGAGTACAATCCGAGTATCGAGTATACTCCAGGCAAGGCTAATGTGATTGCTGACGCTTTGAGCAGAAAAGCATATTGCAACAGTCTGATTCTCAAGCCTTATCAACCCGAGCTTTGTGAAGCTTTCCGCAAACTTAATCTGCAAGTTGTTCCTCAAGGTTTCCTTGCCAACCTTCAAGTTTCTCCTACCTTGGAAGACCAGATTCGCCAAGCCCAGCTTCTTGATGCTATGGTGAAAAAGGTGAAGATTGGTATTGCAAAGAGTCAGTCCAAGTACAAGTGCTACCGACTTGATGACAAGGACACTCTCTTCTTCGAGGATCGAATTGTTGTGCCCAAAGGTGAACTTCGTAAAGTGATCATGAATGAGGCTCACAACTCTCTCCTCTCCATCCACCCTGGGAGCACGAAGATGTATCAAGACCTGAAGCAAACTTATTGGTGGACTCGAATGAAGCGCGAGATCGCTCAATTCGTGAATGAATGTGATGTCTGCAGAAGAGTGAAAGCAGAACACCAAAGGCCAGCAGGTCTCCTCCAACCTCTCGCCATTCTAGAATGGAAGTTTGACCACATTGAAATGGACTTCGTGACTGGGTTTCCTAAGTCCAAGCGTGGCAATGATGCTATATTCGTTGTCATCGACAAGCTCACCAAAGTGGCTCATTTCCTGCCTATCAAAGAGTCAATCACTGCAGCTCAATTGGCGGAGCTCTACACCTCTCGCATTGTCTCTCTGCACGGTATTCCTCAAGTGATATCTTCAGACCGTGGCAGCATCTTTACCTCCAAGTTCTGGGATTCTTTTCAGAAGGCCATGGGCACCAGCATTCGCTTCAGCACTGCTTTCCATCCTCAAACAAGCGGTCAAGTCGAGCGTGTCAACCAGATTCTTGAAGATATGCTCAGGGCTTGTGTTATCTCCTTCGGCATGAAGTGGGAGGATTGTCTTCCTTATGTTGAATTCTCGTACAACAACAGTTTCCAAGCAAGTTCCGGCAAGGCCCCGTTTGAAATTCTGTATGGTAGGAAGTGTCGTACACTTATCAACTGGTCTGAAACCGGTGAACGTCAGCTGCTGGGTAATGACCTGATCACAGAGGCAGAAGAAATGTGCAAGGTCATTCGTGATAACCTCAAAGCAGCCCAATCTCGTCAGAAGAGCTACTATGACAGCAAGCACCGTGATTTGGCTTTCGAGATCGGAGATCATGTCTACCTCCACGTCTCTCCTATGAAAGGGACTCGTCGCTTCGGTATCAAAGGGAAGCTTGCCCCAAGATACGTCGGGCCTTTCAAGATCGTCAGCAAGAGAGGCGACCTCGCCTATCAACTCGAGCTTCTTGCAACCTTTGCCAATGTTCATGATGTGTTCCACGTCTCGCAACTCCGTAAGTGCTTCAAGACGCCTGAGCGCACCGTCAACTTCGAGGACATTGAGCTCCAAGAAGATCTCTCCTACCGTGAGCACCCAGTTGCAATCCTTGAAGAGACTGAACGCAAAACTCGCAACAAGTCAATCAAGTTTCTCAAAGTCAAGTGGTCACACCATTCCGTCTGTGAAGCTACCTGGGAACGCGAGGATCACCTCCGTTCTGAGTACCCGGAGTTCTTTCAGTCTTAGATCTCGGGACGAGATCTTTTCGTAGTGGTGGAGTGTTGTAATGCCCCATATGTAACCTTCCCCAATTGTACTCCGACTCATGCCGTTCCGGCATTAAGTGATATTTAATTCTCGGGTTCGGTTCTTTGCCTCCGTGTGTTGTTTTCGTTTTTTGTGCATCCCATATCATGTCGTCACGTGCATTGCATTTGCATACATGTTCATCTCATGCATTCGAGCATTTTCCCCGTTGTCCGTTTTGCATTCCGGCGCTTCGTTCTCCTCCGATGGCCATTTCTAGCTTTCTTTCGTGTGTGGGGATTAAACATTTCCGGATTGGGCCGAGACTTGCCATGCGGCCTTGGTTTACTACCGGTAGACCGCCTGTCAAGTTTCGGGTCATTTGGACTTCGTTTGATACTCCAACGGTTAACCGAGGGACCTAAAAGGCCTCGTGTGTGTGCAGCCCAACACCCCTCCATATTGGCCCAAAAACCACCAAACTCAGCTCCATCCTCTCGGTCGTTCGATCACGATCGTGTGGGCGAAAACCGCACCTCATTTGGACTCTCCTAGCTCCCTCTATGCCTATATATACACCCCCCCCCCCCCCCCGTTTTCGGATCTCTCTTCCTCCCCGAAACCCTAAAAATCCCTCGCGCCGGCCGGACACGTCCGTCCCCGGCCGGACGCATCGCCCCCACCAGTCGCCGCCCGCCACGTGTCAGCCGCTGGCCGTCCCCGCTCGAGGCCCGGAGAGCCCGCAGCGGGCCCTCCCGGCCCACAGCGCCCGCGCCGCCGCCCGAAGTCTAGCGCCGCCCGGCCCGTCGTCTTCTCGCGCTCTGGTGGCCGGAACCACCGTGCGCCGCCGCAAGCCACCGCGGGCCGCACCTCGCCGGCGCCCCCGACCTCAACTCCGGCCGCCGCGGGCCGCAGCTCCCCTCGCCGTCCGCGCCGCACCTCGTCGCCGGCCTTGCCCCGCTGCTCCCCTCGCCGTCCCCGGCCGCCCCTCGTCGCCGGCCGCCTCGGCGTCGCCGGATCTGGCCGGTCGCGAGCTCGGTGAACAGTGCCGCCGCGCGAGATCCGATCGGATCTACAGTAAACCCTAGCCCCCCCCCCCCCCCCGTTGACTTTCTCCTCTGTTTTCAGTTTTTCGTGCAACGTTTGACCGCTTGTATCTCTGCAACCGTAGCTCCAATTTGGGCATATGATATGTCAAAATCTTCGATTCGACGAGTACGTCATTTCATTCCATTGCATCATTTGCATTTGAGGTCATCTTGGTGCCCAAAATGCTGTTGGAAGGGGGCATGATGAGTTAAATTGCAGATCCGTTAGTTCAACATGCACTTTTGTCATTTTTGCCATGTTTAATCCATGCATGATATGCCTGTGCCCCTTTGGGATGAATTGTTAAGCATGTTGTCTTCTTTCCAGAGGTGCCTTCCATGCATTTTTAGGATGTGTGTGTTGTCTTGTGCAATCTTGCGAAGAGGGCTACCTGAGTTTACCAATTTCAGGGACTTAGTGATTTTCACGAAGTCTGGGCCGTTTTAGTTCACGATGCTATATGTCCGGCTTGTTTCCTAGTGATCCGTGCCTCTTTTGAGGATGATCAGTAAGAGTGATTTGTTATGCTTGTTGTGCTTAATCCATCCATGTCTTTACTTGTTATGTTGGAGCACCCTAGGTTGACTCAATCGAGCTCAACTTTTGGATAGTTGCTGTTTTGGGCAGATCGTGAACTCTTTTGCGATTTTGCCGGAGTTATTGCTAGTGATCCATGCATGCTATGCCATTGTTCTTGCCATGTCTAGCTAGCATTTTGTGCCTTCTTCATGGATATATGCTTGTCTTGCCATGACTTGCACCGTAGTGAGAGCATCGAGCTCGTTTACATGCCTCCATGAGTTATTATTTCAGCATGTCTCGGTTTTCACTAAGTCTGAAAACTGATTGTGTTTCATCAATGTTCGTGTGCTCGGTAGAGTATTTTGTGAACCCTTTTGGCCCCAGGTCATTTTGGGTGTTTTGTTAAGCTTGTTGAGTAGCTCCATGCGATGCTCTTACTTGCCATATTCAGGTTTTGCTTCATATTGTTTTGCAGCTCCGAAGAGAGCATCGTGGTCTGAAATTTCAGACTAGCGTTAATTTCGCTAAGTCTGAAATCTGTTTTGCTTATTCAGTTTTGCCATGCTTGATTGAAGCCCTTAATGGATGAATTTGCCTATACCTCAGTCCTGGTGATTTGTAAAGCTTGATGAGTACATCACTGCCATGCAATTTGTTTTCATGTTGGGTGGCTGTAGCATGTTCATTTTGTTGCATTTAGGAGCCTACTTGCTGGAAATCGCAGATTGGTTCGTTTAGTAAAACGCTTGCCATTTCTAAACCGTTGCTCCGATTGCCATGATCTTTATATCATTTTCAGGGGATTTCTTCCCCTATATCCAGTGGCACACTTGGATTTCCATGTTGATGCCAAGTTCATGCATTTCCTGTTACATCTTGCATTTTGCATCCCGCATCGCATCCCGCATAGCATGTCATCTTTGCATATTATTGCTTGCCCTTGCACGTGGTTGATTGTATCCTTGTTGCTTGTTTGTGTTGTTGGGTAGAGCCGGGAGACGAGTTTGCTAACGAGGAGCCCCTTGAGTTTGCTTTTGAGGATCCAGTCAATTCTGACAACTGTGCAGGCAAGATGATCACACCCTTGATATCACTACTATCTTTGCTATGCTAGTTTGCTCGCTCTTTTGCTTTGCCAATGCTACGATGCCTACCACTTGCTTGTCAGCCTCCCAATTGCCATGATTGAGCCTCTAACCCACCTTTGTCCTAGCAAACCATTGATTGGCTATGTTACCGCTTTGCTCAAGCCCCTTCTTATAGCGTTGCTAGTTGCAGGTGAAGATTGGAGCCGTTCCTTGTTGGAACATTTATTTACTTGTTGGGATATCATTATATTGCTATGTTATCTTTACTCATCTATATACTTGGTAAAGGGTGGAAGGCTCGGCCTCTCGCCTAGTGTTTTGTTCCATTCTTGCCGCCCTAGTTTCCGTCACATCGGTGTTATGTTCCCGGATTGTTGCGTCCCTTACGCGGTTGGGCTATAATGGGAACCCCTTGATAGTTCGCCTTGATTAAAGCTTTTCCAGCAATGCCCAACATTGGTTTTACCATTTGCCACCTACCCTTTTCTTTCCCTTGGGTTTCCGGAGCCCGAGGGTCATCTTTATTTTAGCCCCCCACGGGCCAGTGCTCCTCTGAGTGTTGGTCCGACCGGGTAGACTGCGGGGCCACCTCGGGGCAACTTGAGGGTTGGTTTTACTCGTAGGATGTCTCATCTGAGTGTGCCCTGAGAACGAGATATGTGCAGCTCCTATCGGGATTTGTCGGCGCATTCGGGCGGTGTTGCTGGACTAGTTTTGACCTGTCGAATCATCTTGTTGTACCGGGATACCGAGTCTGATCGGTGGGTCCTGGGTGGAGGTCTATTCCTTCGTTGACCGTGAGAGCTTGTTATGGGCTAAGTTGGGACCCCCCTACAGGGATTGATCTTTCAAAAGCCGTGCCCACGGTTATGGGCAGATGGGAATTTGTTAATGTCCGGTTGTAGATAACTTGAACTTAATTAATTAAAATGAATCAACTGAGTGTGTTGCCGTGATGGCCTCTTCTTGGCGGAGTACGGGAAGTGGACACGGCGTTGGAGTTATGTTTGCGTAGTCTGCTCTATTTTAGTTTCCGCTCGTGCTTTGCCTCCTCTTCTCGCTCTACTTTGCGATTAAGTTAGCCACCATATATGCTAGTCGCTTGCTGCAGCTCCACTCACATTACCCCCCTTTCCTACCTATTAAGCTTAAATAGTCTTGATCGCGAGGGTGCGAGATTGCTGAGTCCTTTGTGGCTCACAGATTACTATTACACCAGATGCAGGGACCGATGATACTTCTCTGGATGGCGCGCTCGAGCTGAAGTGGGAGTACGACGAGGACTCTCAGCGATACTATGTTTCTTTTCCTGATGAGCAGTAGTGGTGCCTATTCGGGGTTTGATTCAGGGATTAGTCGCTTGTTGGGGGTCTTTTCTATTTTGGCGCCGTAGTCGGGCCATGAGTGTTTGTATGATGGATGTTATTTATGTACTTTGATGTGACGTGGCGAGTGTAAGCCAACTATTATTATTATCCCCCCTTTATATTATATATGTACTTGGGTTGTGTAATGATTCCCGACTTGTGACATTGCTTTCAATGCGCCTATGTCTCTAAGTCGTGCCTCGACACGTGGGAGACATAGCCGCATCGAGGGCGTTACAAGTTGGTAATCAGAGCCTTCCCCGACCGTAGGAGCCCCATTGCTTGATCGTTTTTAGCAGCCGAGTTGTGTCTAGAAAAATGTTACACCTTGCCAACTACTTCCCGCTCGTGCTCAAGCCTGAAGTCAGATCTTGGCTCATGCACTTGCCGGACAACTCCATATCCTCTTGGGCGGACTTGTGCCATCAGTTTGTCGGCGCCTTTACAGGCGGCCACAAACCACATGGCCAAGAAAGTGACCTCCACCTGCTTGCCCGGAAGGAAGGAGAACCCCTGCGCAAGTATATCTAGAGCTTCAGCCGTGTGCAGCGCAACATCCCAGACATCCACCCTGCCGTGGTTATCAGCGCGTTCCATCAGAACGTGCGTAATCGCAAGATGCGGGAGGAGATGGCGATGAGTAGGATCGGGGACGTCAGCAAGCTGTATGCCCTGGCCGACAAGTGTGCGCGCGCTGAAGAAGGGAGGAAACTCCCTGGAGAAGATGCTGGAGCAGGGGGGTCTGACAGCGAAGATGCTGCCCCGGCAAGGAAAAACCGGAGGCGCAACAGGAAGAAGAGCGGCAAAGAGGTGCTAGTCGTTGAGCAGTCCAGCGATGACGGCCCCGCCAAGCAAGCCAAAGTTGGCAGCTCCGGCAAGGAGGTTGCCGCGTGCACCAACTGCCAGGCTGTGGCGGCCGCCGACAAGCAAGGCAGCTCCGACAAGCAGTACTGCAAGATTCACCGCACCAAGGGCCATGATCTCCAGAAGTGCAAGAGGGTCGAGTAGCTTGTCCAGCAACAAAAAGCTGAGTACGAGCGGCGCGACAAGGAGAGAGCCCAAGGAGGCGGTGGAGAAGCCGGCAAGAAGCGTGCTAGCCCGGGAGGAAGCCGCGGCAAGGCCAAGCAGCGGCAAGGAGACAGGCCTCCCCGCGGCCGCGACAAGGACGAAGACGAAGACGACGACGAAGACATGGATGATGTTGAGAACAGCGAGCAGGAGTTTCAGAAGGCTACAGAAGTCTTGTGTGTTGATGGTGGCGCTTCTCTGCATACTTCCCACCGCCAACTCAAACAGTGGCTCCGGGAAGTTAATGCGGCAGAGCCACCTGTCGAATCACGCAAGCTTCTGAAGTTGTCCAGTACGCCAATCATCTTTGACATTGAGGACCACCCTGATCGCATAACTGCGGTCGGGTGCTTGCCGTTGTTGGTTTGCCCAACAATCCGCAACCTCAAGGTCACCAAGATGCTAGTTGACGGTGGGGCCGGCCTAAATCTGATCTCCTCTGCTGTGCTCCAGAAACTCCAGATCCCGTACAGCAAGCTCGAAGAAACCGGTACATTCCAAGGAATTAACCCGGGAAGGAGCAAGCCGAAGGGAAAAGTCGCATTGCCGGTAATGTTCGGCAGCGAGATGAACTTCAGGACTGAGAGGGTCACTTTCGACGTTGCCGATTTCCCATTGCCCTACAATGGCATACTCGGCCGTCCAGCACTCGCCAAGTTCATGGCGGCCTCTCACTATGCGTACAACATGCTCAAGATGCCAGGCCCAATAAGCGTCATCTCTGTCCCTGGCGACAAGAAGGATGCCCTTATCTGCGCCGACAAGATCTACCGGGAAGCAGCTGCCGCGACAGACCGCGAGACAGTTGCCGCTGAAGCTCCCGGGGGGTAGAAGACCATGTCCGGCAAGAGCTCTGGTGCCCACTCCGGCAAGCGCGCCTCTTTGGAGTGTCGTGCTGTCGTCGAGGACGCACCATCGAGCTCCACCGGCAAGAAGAAGACCGAGTCCGGCAAGTGCTCTGATGCTTACTCCGGCAAGCGTGCCTCTTCGGAGTGCTGCGCTGCTGTCGAGGACGCACCATCGAGCTCCACCGGCAAGAGTAAGAAGACGATGACAGCTCCACCACCTACCAAGAAGGTGCCCGCCAAGAAGGACAGCACTGGTGGTACCTTCACCATCAGTGCCACGCTTGACCCTAAATAGCAAAGCGCGCTCATTACTTTCCTGCGGGCGAATGTCAACGTGTTTGCATGGCAACCGTCTGACATCCCCGGTGTTCCCAGGAAGGTAATTGAGCACCACCTTACTGTTTGTCCTCATGCTCGGCCTATCAAGCAGAAAGTCTGGAAGCAGGCGGTGGAGCGCCAAGAATTCATAGCAGAAGAAATCAAGAAATTAGAAGCAGCAGGCCTTGTCAGAGGGGTGCTCCATCCAGCGTGGTTGGCCAATCCGGTTGTAGTGCGCAAGGCGAACGGGAAGTGGAGGCTTTGTATTGACTTTACTGATGTTAATAAAGCTTGTCCCAAAGATCCATTCCCCTTGCCGTGCATTGACCAGATTGTCGACTCCACAGCCGGATGTGAGTTGCTTTCATTTCTTGACGCATACTCAGGATACCATCAGATCTTCATGGCAGAAGAGGATGAGGAGAAAACCGCATTCATTACTCCATGTGGCACGTACTGTTTCGTACGGATGCCTTTCGGATTAAAGAATGCTGGTTCAACATTTGCCAGAGTAGTTCATATTGCTTTGAAGCCACAGATACACAGAAATGTAGAAGCTTACATGGATGATATAGTGGTCAAAAGCAAAGACAGGGAAACTCTGATCCAAGACTTAGAAGAGACTTTTGCAAATCTGCGCAAGGTCAACCTCAAGCTCAACCTCGAGAAGTGTGTGTTTGGAGTCCCTTCCGGCAAACTTCTCGGGTTCTTTGTTTCTCAGTGGGGAATTGAAGCTAATCCCGATAAGATCAAGGCCATTGAGCAGATCGAAGCACCAAGGCGCGTCAAGGATGTACGGAAGCACGCCGGCTGCATGGCCGCTCTCAGCAGGTTTATCTCTCGGTCTGCTGAGCGCGCCCAGCCATTTTTCAAAATTATGAAAAAGGCAGGTCCAATGAAATGGACTCCGGAATCGGAGGCTGCGCTGCAAGACTTGAAGAGATACCTGTCCTCCACTCCAACAATTGTCGCACCTAAACCACAAGAGAAGTTGCTGCTATACATAGCGGCGACCAATCAAGTGGTTAGTGCTGCGTTAGTGGCGGAGAGGGAGGCCAACAACGAGCCAGCGACCGCGGCAAGCACATCCAGCGACAAGCAGGGGGCTTCCCCGACAAGCTCTGGTCCCGACAAGCAAGGGTCTGCGCAGATGCAAGAGGAGCTACAGAAGAAAATGGTGCAGCGCCCAGTTTACTTTGTGAGCTCCCTTTTACAGGGGGCTAGATCAAGGTACTCTGGTGTGCAGAAGCTGCTTTTCGGCCTTCTCATGGCCTCGAGAAAGCTGCGCCATTACTTCCAAGCACACGAGATCACAGTTGTCACTCGCTTTCCGCTGAAGAGGATATTGCAAAATCCAGAAGCAACAGGCAGGATTGTCGAGTCGGGACTGGAACTGTCAAGCTTTGGCCTCAAGTTTGAGAGTACATCAACAATCCAGAGCAGAGCATTGGCAGAGTTCATAGCAGAGTGGACGCCGACTCTAGACGAAGAAATTCCGGAAACGAGCATCCCCGCCAAGGAAGCAAGCAAAGAGTGGCTCATGTACTTTGACGGTGCCTTCTCGCTGCAAGGCGCCGGTGCTAGTGTACTGCTTGTCGCACCCACCGGAGAGCACCTCAAGTACATATTCTAGATGCACTTTCCCAAGGAGCAAGCGACAAACAATACTGCAGAGTATGAAGGCTTGCTTGCCGGTCTCAGGATCGCGGCAAAACTTGGGATTAAGAAGCTCATTGTCAGGGGTGACTCGCAGCTTGTCGTCCGCCAAGTGAACAAAGATTACCAGAGTCTGTTGATGGAAGCTTACGTTGATGAAGTGAGGAAGCTGGAAGAGCGCTTTGACAGCCTGCAAATGGAACATGTTCCAAGAGCTGAGAACGACGTTGCCGATGGCCTGTCAAAGTGCGCAGCACTTAAGTTACCTGTGGAACCAGGGATCTTTGTGCTCAAGCTGACTCAGCCATCCGTAACACCATCAACTGGACAGAGCAAGAAGAGGAAGTTGATCTCTGGTGACTATCTTCCGGCAGAGCTCCCCAAAGCCGCCGCCAAGAAGGTCCCCAAGATCGACGCCCAGAGTGCTGGGGACCAGTCTACTCTGGCAAACCCCAGGGTTTGTTCCGTTGCAGCAGACACTCCCGGCAAGCTCTGCTCCGGCAAGCTTGTCGGGGAACGTCAAGCTCCGGCAGAGTCGCAGGCTCTTGCCGTAGAAGCGGACGTTCCCGCAGCCGCAGATGTGCCTTTAGTCCTTGTTGTCGAGCCATAGGCTCCAACATGGGCGCAGCAGATTGTCTGTTTCCTTCAGACAGGAGAGCTTCCCGAGGAACCAGAAGAAGCGGAAAGAGTAGCCCGGCAGTCTAGTATGTACCAGTTTGTCGACAATACACTCTGTAGAAGAAGACTCAACGGTGTGAAATTGAAGTGCATTCATCGGGAAGATGGACAGAAGCTGTTGGCAGAGATACATGGAGGCATATGTGATCACCACACTGGCGCGAGAGCTCTTGTCGGAAAAGCATTCCGGCAAGGCTTCTTCTGGCCGACAGCCCTCCAGGATGCAACTGCACAAGTAACCAAGTGTGAAGCGTGCCAGTTCCATTCCAAGCAGATACACCAGCCAGCTCAAGCTCTCCAGACGATCCCTTTATCCTAGCCATTTTTGGTCTGGGGGCTCGATATCCTCGGCCCCTTTCGCCGAGCTATCGGGGGCTTTGAGTACTTGTACGTTGCAATCGACAAGTTCACAAAGTGGCCGGAAGTGGAACCAGTGAGGAAGGTGACGGCGCAGTCCGCAGTCAAGTTTTTCAGGTCGATTGTTTGCCGTTTCGGAATCCCTAACAGGATAATTACGGACAACGGTACACAATTTACGAGCCGCACCTTCATGCAGTACGTCCAAGATCTTGGCGCCAAGGTCTGCTTTGCTTCTGTCGCTCACCCGAGAAGCAATGGCCAAGCTGAGAGGGCAAATGCTGAAGTGCTGCGCGGGCTCAAGACCAGAACCTTCAACAGGCTGCACACGCGCTTTGCTTCTGTCGATCAGGACGACGCCAAATCGAGCGACTGGACAGACACCCTTCGCTCTAGTCTATGGAGCGGAGGCAGTTATCCCCACGGAACTCGTATACGGGTCACCTCGAGTGCTCGCTTATGATGAGCTTAACCAAGAGCGGCTGCGGCAAGATGACGCACTGCTCCTTGAGGAAGATCGTCTTCAGGCTGCTGTGCCAGCCGCTCGCTACCAGCAAGCTTTGCGCCGCTATCATAGCCACAAAGTTAACGCCAGAAGTCTCGAGGAAGGCGACCTTGTTCTTCGGCGCGTTCAGTCTGCCAAGAATTCCAACAAGTTGACGCCGAAGTGGGAAGGCCCTTACCGGGTGAAACGAGTCACCAGGCCTGGCGCTGTCCGCCTGGAGACCGAAGATGGCGTACCAGTGAGCAACTCCTGGAATATCGAGCTTCTTCGTAAGTTTTACCCGTAAGGCACGGTTGTCGGACCCCGTCCGGCAACCACCCTTTTGTACAGGTCTTGCCGCTGTTGCATGTAATCCTTTGTACAAAGCCAGGCGCAGACCCTGAGCACAAGATAATGAAGCGTTGGTGCCCAGAGTTATAGCATGCATGCTAGGTCGAGTCGAGTCCTTGGTTAGGGTTGATAGTGCCTAACAGCAGCTAACCCCTAACTTAGAGGTCGAGTGCGCGTCCCTTTGCTTGTCTTTCGTTTCCTTTGGTTCGCAGGGCTCGCATATCCTTGCCGGACCGCCTGAAGACGAAAAGGAGAAGAAGGACGTGCCGGGATCTAGACCCTGGCAAGCCAGTGTTGCCGGGGGCTGCAAGTACCAAGGTCCACCCCACGGCAAGCCAGAGTTGCCGGGGGCTGCAATCTCAGATAAGTCTTTCATCCCTCTTCGTGCATTCTCTAATGGACTGGGAATACGAAACCTCGTTTCTTCCCGAAACTACCGTGCTCCCTTAACTCTGGGCCCTGGGGCCCCAGGGCCAAGTTTTGGTCGTAGTCGCGGCAGCAAAGGGAGGAAGCGAAGGGCCGCATCCGCCTCGTACCTGCCTCCGTCAAAAGCGTGAGAAAGGTCGAGCGACGCGGGAAGACGGCAGGGCCTGTTGCCGGGGAAGGAGTGTCTATCTGTAAGATACCAAGGATTTGTTCCTTGACGTGGGTTCTACCCGCGAGACAAATGACCCGGCAAACATCCCCTTTTCATTAAACCATTCCACGCAGGTACAGCCCATAGAGAATGAAAAACATGAAAGAGAGGATTACAAGTTTGAATGCAACTAAGGCCCGAGGGCTTACAAATTAAAAAGATAAGATGCCCGTAATCCTTTTCCTGTCCCTCTCTTCAGGAGGTAGGTCAAGGAGGCGAGAAGGGCAAAAGGAGCGCCTAGGCGAACTACGGGTGCCAGAAGACACCAAGAGAACATCCCGGGGGCCGTCAAGGCTGGACGGTGATGGCAGCACCGGAAGCAGGGCTCGAAGACGAGGCGGCAGGACATCAGCACGCTGTCGAGGGCACCACGCCATCGTACTCCGACCTGACGGCCTTGCCGCCGGCCCTCTTCCTCTTCTGCAGCCTCCCTACCCCAGCCGCCCAAGGAGACGTCCCCGGGGAGTTCAAGGAGCCGGCGACACGGATGATGGGGTTGCCGGTGCCGCACGGAGCGGCGCCCGACACCTAGTCAGACCCGCCATCCTGCCGCCCGCTCCCCTCGTCGTCGCTGTCGCTCCCCTCCTCGTCACTCTCGCTCGAGGAGGAGCCTTCGCTATCGGAGGAGCTTTCCACGCAGCACCGGGCCCGGACGCCGAAGCACCCGAAGACCTTGACGGAGAGGAGATCGCCCTCCACCAACTTGAAGTGGAGGGTGAGCCCCGTCATCAAGCTATGGATGCGGGCGAACGTCTTCCAGCCTCGACCAAGATACATCATGCCGGGGGCTGGGAATTCGGCACGGACCCGCGTGCCGCTGATCCCACAGCCCCTCATCTGCAGTCTCAGCGTCTCGGGCGGGTCCAACTCCACCACTTCCGCAAACAGATCTGGGAGTTGGAGGCGACGACGAGGCGCCCGGTGCAGCCTGACGAAGAACTCGCAAGGGTCATCCCCAACATGGGCCACAGCGGGAAGAAGAGCCGCCAGCGGAGGCGAAGCCGACGCGCCGCCTCGTCCACCTCTTCCCCGAGCGCCACGGCCTCGTCCTCGACCTCGTCCACGACCTCGCCCCCTCCCTCTTCCCCTTACGGCTGGCTCCGCCACCACGGGTGCGGGAGAGGGAGGGAGGCGCTGTCTGGCAGCAACCCTTGCTGCCACCGATGAGGGACCAGGGTTCCCTTTCTCCATGGCGAATGGGAGGAAGGGGAGCAGAAGCTGGAGGAAGAAGGAGATGGGAGAATGCGGCCTTCCATCCTTCCCTCCCGCTCTTTATAAAGGAGCGGGGTGGGGGCTCGGCCGCCCTGCTCAGTGAATCAAGACACGGGAAGGCAGGGAGCTGGGGCCGACCCGCTCCCTCAACCCACGATGGCCCTGTTTCCCGCCTCCGCCGTCTGCGACCCCAAGTGCATGGGAACCGCGTGGCAGGCGTGCAGAACCGAGGCGACGGATGGGGCGGCCTCTCCCCACCCCGTGATCATGGGGAGTGGGCACCTCGAAAACCGCCCGCGATCTCTCCCACGATGCCGCGTTTGACGCGTGCCGTTTGGGGAGAGCGCGGTGGATGCGGAGTGAGTTATGGCGTGCCCTAGGCCGCGCATGCCCGTGCACTATTTTGGGCCTGGCCCAACAGCGCTCGGCACCGTGTATGGCCCAGGCCCGGGGGCTCCTGTCGGTGTACTAAAGTAGGGGTACCTTAGTACCCCGAACTTGTGCACGGGCAGTCGTAGCGACCCGCGGCAAGGCTTGCCGGGCGACCGCCAAGACCCTCCATGGTTCCTTTAGGAGCCATTCAAGAACAAAGTATCCAAGGCCCCGGCAAGAGGAGCTTGCCGGGAAGGAGACAAGACCTCGGCAAGAGGAGCTTGCCAAGAAGGAGACGAGACCCCGGCAAGAGGAGCTTGCCGGGAAGACCAACCAAAGCATCTCAAGAAGCTCGCTGCGGCGCACTGCGCGCCCCGACAAGGCCCGGTGAGCGACAAGCTCCCGGGCGCGACAAGACAACATCCGCGGCAAGGCGCTTGCCGCGGCAAGCTACTACCCCGCAGCCCGCGCCTCAGCTCACCCACCAACGTGTCGCCCTGGGACCATTCCTGGCGTACGTGGCGGGAAGCTGTGCGGCCGGGGGCATGCGGTGGCAAGCAGGCGCTGACAAGGCGCCATTGTGGCAAACGGTGGCGCCCCTGACGGTCCCTTTCCGCCCCGTCTAAGCGACGCAGACAGGCATTTAATGCCTTTGTCCCCTGCCGTCAGGGTTAGTTAGGATACGACTGTAGCAGGCGGTGGCGCCAACTACCACCCCTTTTACATTTTTACCCTCACCTCTGTTGCCACATGTCGGTGACCCCTTAGACATATAAAAGGAGGCCCATGCGCAACAGAGAGGGGAGGACAGCCATTCTCACGCTCAGCCTCGCCAGCTGCTTGAGTGTACTGTAGCACTCGCCGCTCCCGAAGCAAGAACTCAATACAACCACCAAAGCAGGAGTAGGGTTTTACGCATCCGTGCGGCCCGAACCTGGGTAAATCAACCGTCTCGCTCGTGTGTTTCGCCTCGATCTGCTCTTTGTGCATCCACCGCCCCCCTGCCGAACCAAAAAGGGGCTCGGTCCGCCGATCCCCATAGGTGTGCAAGGGATCAGCAACCCCCGACAGTGCGCTTGCCAGAGTGGGCATCAGAACTCTTGCCGGGCTTGGTCTTCTTCTTCCCCCCGGGAGCTTCAGCGGCAAGTGTCTTGCGGTCTGTTGCGGCTGCTGCCTCCCGGTAGATCTTGTCGGTGCAGATAAGAGCATCCTTATTGTCGCCCGGGACAGAGATGACGCTTATCGGGCTTGGCATCTTGAGCATGTTGTATGCATAGTGAGAGGCTGCCATGAACTTGGCGAGTGTTGGACGGCCAAGTATCCCATTGTAAGGTAATGGAAAATCGGCAACGTCAAAAGTGACCCTCTTAGTCCTGAAGTTAATTTTGCTGCCAAATGTTACTGGCAACGTGACCTTCCCCTTTGGCTTGCTCCTTCCCGGGTTGATTCCTTGGAATGTGCCGGTCTCTTCGAGCTCGCTGTCAAGGATCTGGAGTTTCTGGAGTACAGCAGAGGAGATCAGGTTCAAGCCAGCCCCGCCGTCAACTAGCATCTTGGTGACCTTGAGGTTGCGGATAGTTGGTGAAACCAACAACGGGAAGCACTCGACCGAAGTTGTGCGATCAGGGTGGTCCTCAATATCAAAGATGATAGGCGTGCTGGACCATTTCAGAAGCTTGCGCGATTCGATAGGTGGTTCTGCCGCATTGACTTCCCGCGCCCACTGCTTGAGTTGGCGGTGTGAAGTATGCAGAGAAGCACCGCCGTCAACGCACAAGAATTCTGTGGCTTTCTGGAACTCCTGCTCACTGTTCTCGCCATCATCCATGTCTTCGTCGTCGTCGTCGTCTTCATCCTTGTCACGGCCGCGGGGAGGTCTGTCTCCTTGCCGCTGCTTGGCCTTGCCACAGCGTCCTCCCCGGCCGGCGCGCTTCTTGCCGGCTTCCCCAGCGCCTCCTTGGGCCCTCTCCTTGTCGCGCCGCTCGTACTCAGCTTTTTGCTGCTGGACAAGCTGCTCGACTTTCTTGCAGCTCTGGAGGTCATGGCCCTTGGTGCGGTGGATCTTGCAGTAATGCTTGTCGGTGCCGTCCTGCTTGTCGGTGGCCGCCACAGCCTGGCAGTTGGTGCATGCGGCAATCTCCTTGCCGGAGCTACCAACTTTGGCTTTCTTGGCACCACCGTCGTTGCCGGATTGCTCTACGACTAGCACCTCTTTGCCTTTCTTCTTCCTGTTGTTCCGCCGCCGGTTCTTCTTTGCCGGGGCAGCATCCTCGCTGTCAGATCCTCCTGCTCCTGTACTCTCTCCGGGGAGTTTCCTCCCTTCCTCAGCACGTGCACACTTGTCGTCCAGGGCATATAGCTCACTGACGTCCCTGATCCTGCACATCGCCATCTCCTCCCGCATCCTGCGGTTACGTACGTTCTGATGGAACGCACTGATGACCGTGGCAGGGTGGATATCGGGGATGTTGTGCTGTACACGGCTGAATCTCTGAATATACTTGCGCAGGGGCTCTCCTTCCTTCTGGGCGAGGAGGTGAAGGTCACTCTCCTGGCCATGAGGTTTGTGGCCGCCTGTAAAGGCGCCGACAAACTGATGGCTCAGGTCTGCCCAAGAGGATATGGAGTTGTCCGGCAAGTGCATGAGCCAGAACCTGACGTCGGGCTTGAGCACCAGCGGGAAGTAGTTGGCAAGGACCTTGTCGTCTCGCCCCCCGGCAGCTTGCACCGCGATGGTGTAGATGCTGAGGAACTCCGACGGGTGCAACTTGCCATCGTACTTCTCTGGTACGTCTGGCTTGAAATTCTTCTGGCTGGGCCACTGGACTTGCCACAGCTCACGGGTAAACGCAGGGCAACCTACCGCGTACGGCAAGTCACCTGGTTCCCCTGGCGCATGCATGACGACAGAGGGTCCAGCGCGCAGGTCTGATTGATGCCGCGCTTCTCTTCGGCGCTCGATGCGGGTACGAGCGTCTTCTTGCTGTCGTTCGGGAAGAACTTGGCGCTAATCGCGACGAGCTCGTGGATCAGATGACGCGATGGAGTCACTGTCGTGGTGGATCCAGCGAATCGGCGATCTTGGCCTTCGAGGCGGAGAGTGCACAGTAGTTGCACCCCCACCAGTCTTATCGCCACCGGCTCGCGCCTGGCTGACTTGCCGCGGCAGCAAAGTACTCGGCTGCCGTGGATTGTCACCGTTGGCGAAGCCGATGAGACTCTGAATGGTGGCCCTCTAGTCGTCGATCTTGTCCGCCGCTGGAGGGTAGTCTAGGAGCAGTTGAGCTCGCGCCAAAGCTTCTGCCGGAGTGGCGGGCGGCGGTGGCGAACGGTGCGAGGAACGGGATATGCTCGGACTTCTAACTACGTTACAAGGAGCAGTATCTCGTCCAAGCGACCGTGCCCCGCTCGCGCCAGCATGTTGGCGTGCGTGCTGGTCTTGAGCACTCCGGGATCCACCAGCTTGATCTTGGCCCAGCAAATGTATGGTACCATGAGTACCATAACGCTGTTGGTCCCGCGCCTCCTGAGATGGGCGCGGTGCGTGTACGGACGCCAAGGTCTTGGAGTGCGCCCGGTCGTTGTGGGAGCCGACTGCGCCGCCGATGTGCAGTGCAGTCTTGTCCTTGGACCTGGCAGCACCGTGAGCTCGATCGTCGGCGCCCGTTCCTCCGCCGGCGTCTACCCCACCAGCCGTTTGCTCCGGCGATGGTGGGCTCGGCGCGGACGGAGCAGCCGCCTCCGAAGCCTTCTTCTTCAGCGGCATGTCAATGAAGACGATGAAGATTTGGCTCGTGCGAACGCCGGATTAGGTTCACACAATCTCGACGCACCCCTACCTGGCACGCCAAAGATGTCGGGGGTGCTGATCCCACGGACACCTATGGGGACCGGCGGACCGGGCCCCTTTTGGTTCGGCAGGGGGCGGAGAGAGCATGAAGAGCGGATCGAGGCGGGGCGCACGAGCGACGCGATCGGTTTACCCAGGTTCGGGCCGCACGGATGCGTAAAACCCTACTCCTGCTTTCTGGTTGTATTGATTTCTTGCTCGGGAGCGCTGATTGCTACAGTACACACCAGCAGCTAGCGAGAATGATCGTCCCCCCTCTCCGTTGCGCATGGACCTCCTTTTATATGTTAAAGGGGTCACCGACAGGTGGCAACATAGATGAGGGTAAAAATGGAAAAGGCATGGCGGTTGGCACCACCGCCTACTACAGTTGTATCATACCTAACCCTGACGGCAGGGGACAAAGGCATTAAATGCCTGTCTGCGTCGCCTAGACGGTGTAGAAAGGGACCACCAGGGACGCCACTGCTTGCCATGATGGCGATCTTGTCAGCGCCGCTTGCCACCGTGTACCTCTGGCTGCACAGCTTCCCGCCACGTATGCTCTGGAAGGGTCCTAGAGCGACACGTTGGTGGATGTGCTGGAGCGCAGGTACAAAGTGGAGGTTTGCCACGGTCGTTGTCTTGTCGCATCCGGGAACTTGTCGCTCACCGGGCCTTGGTTGGCCTTCCCGGCAAGCTCCTCTTGCCGGGGTCTTGTCTCCTTCCCGGCAATCTCCTCTTGCTGGGGTCTTGGATACTTTGTTCTTGAATGGCTCCAAAGGAACCACGGAGGATCTTGGCGGTCGCCCGACAAGCCTTGCCGCGGGACGCTGCGACTGTCCGTGCACAAGTTCGGGATACTAAGGTACCCCTACTTTAGTACACCGATAGAAGGTTTTATTCATTTAAATAGAACAACAATTATTCTTTGACTTAAATGAATAACTGTATTGCAATAAACATGATCCAATCATATTGATGCTCAACACAAACACCAAATAACATTTATTTTAGGTTCAACACTAATCCCAAAGGTAAAGGGAGTGTGCGATGGTGATCTTATCAACCTTGGAATCACTTCCAACACACGTCATCACCTCGCCCTTAACTAGCCTCTGTTTATTTTGCAACTACCGTTTCGAGTTACTACTATTAGCAACTTCACTAGTATCAAATACCGAGGGGTTTACTATAAACGCTAGTAAAGTACACATCAATAACATGTATATCAAATATACATGTGTTCACTATGCCATCTGCTACCTCTTGAGCACTGCGTTGGATTTCCCCGAAGAGGAAGGGATGATGCAGCAAAGTAGCGTAAGTATTTCCCTCAGTTTCTGAGAACCAAGGTATCAATCCAGTAGGAGGCTACGCTCGAGTCCCTCGTACCTACACAAAAACAATAGCTCAACGCAACCAACGCGCTTAGGGGTTGTCAATACCTTCACGGTCAGTTACGAAAGTGAGACCTGATAGAGATGATAAATAATATTTTTTGTATTTTTGGTATAGAGATGCAAAGTAAAAAGTAAAAGAAAAGCAATAATAAAGTGATGGAGATTTAATAAGATGATAAAGAGACCCGGGGGCCATAGGTTTCACTAGTGGATTCTCTCAAGAGCATAAGTATTCTATGGTGGGCGAACAAATTACTGTTGAGCAATTGACAGAATTGAGCATAGTTATGAGAATATCTAGGTATGATCATGTATATAGGCATCACGTCCGAGACAAGTAGACCGAAATGATTCTGCATCTACTACTATTACTCCACTCATCGACCGCTATCCAGCATGCATCTAGAGTATTAAGTTAAAAACAGAGTAACGCCTTAAGCAAGATGACATGATATAGAGGGATAGTTTCATGCAATATGATAAAAAGCCCATCTTGTTATCCTCGATAGCAACGACACAATACATGCCTTGCTGCCCCTTCTGTCACTGGGAAAGGACACCGCAAGATCGAACCCAAAGCTAAGCACTTCTCCCATGGCAAGAACAACCAATCTAGTAGGCCAAACCAAACTGATAATTCGAACAGACTTGCAAAGATAACCAATCATACATAAAATAATTCAGCAAAGATTCAAATATTATTCATAGATAGACTAGATCATAAACCCACAATTCATCGATCTCAACAAACACACCGCAAAAAGAAGATTACATCGAATAGATCTCCACAAGAGAGGGGGAGAACATTGTATTGAGATTCAAAAAGGTAGAAGAAGCCATCTAGCTATGCACCCGTAGGTCTGAAGTAAACTACCCACACTTCATCGGAGAGGCTTGGATGATGATGTAGAATCCCTCTGTGATCGATGCCTCCTAAGGCGGAGCTCCGGAACAAGCCCCAAGATGGGATCTCGTGGATACAGAAAGTTGCGGCGGTGGAATTAGGTTTTTCTCTCTTGTTATGATCGTTTGGGGGTACGTGGATATATATAGGAGGAAGAAGTACGTCGGTGGAGCTTCGAGGGACCCATGAGGCAGGGGGCGCGCCCTAGGGGGCGCCCTCCACCCTCGTGACCGCCTCGTGGCTTTCTTGACGGAGGGTCCAAGTCTCCTAGGTCTTATCTGATGAGAAAATCAAGTTCCTGAAGGTTTCATTCCATTTGGACTCCGTTTGATATTCCTTTTCTTCGAAACCCTAAAACAGGCACAAAACAGCAATTCTAGGCTGGGCCTCCGGTTAATAGGTTAGTCCCAAAAATAATATAAAAGTGGAAAATAAAGCCCAATATAGTCCAAAACAGTAGATAATATAGCATGGAGCAAAAAAAAATTATAGATACGTTGGAGACGTATCAAGCATCCCCAAGCTTAATTCCTGCTCTTCCTCGAGTAGGTAAATGATATAAACAGAATTTTTGATGCGGAGTGCTACTTGGCATAATTTTAATGTAATTTTTCTTAATTGTGGTATGAATATTCAGATCCGAAAGATTCAAGACAAAAGTTCATATTGACATAAAAATGATAATACTTCAAGCATACTAACTAAGCAATTATGTCTTCTCAAAATAACATGGCCAAAGAAAGTTCATCCCTACAAAATCATATAGTTTAGTCATGTTTCATTTTCGTCACACAAGAATGCTCTCATCATGCACAACCCCGATGACAAGCCAAGCAATTGTTTCATACTTTAGTAATCTCAAACCAATAAAATTTCACGCAATATCTGAGCGCGAGCCATGAACATAGCACTATGGGTGGAATAGAATATAATGAGAGGGGTTATGTGGAGAAGACAAAAAAGGAGAAAGTCTCACATCAACGAGGCTAAACAATGGGCTATGGAGATGCCCACTGTCGGTGTCAAAACCGGCGGATCTCGGGTAGGGGGTCCCGAACTGTGCGTCTAGGCCGGATGGTAATAGGAGGCAGGGAACACGATGTTTTACCCAGGTTCGGGCCCTTTTGATGGAGGTAAAACCCTACGTCCTGCTTGATTAATATTGATGATATGGGTAGTACAAGAGTAGATCTACCACGAGATCAAGGAGGCTAAACCCTAGAAGCTAGCCTACGGTATGATTGTTATCTATGGAGTTGATGTCCTACGGACTACAACCCTCCGGTTTATATAGACACCGGATAGGGTTAGGGTTACATAGAGTCGGTTACAATGGTAGGAGATCTTGAATATCCGCGTCGCCAAGCTTGCCTTCCATGCCAAGGAAAGTCCCATCCGAACATGGGACGAAGTCTTCAATCTTGTATCTTCATAGTCCAGGAGTCCGGCTGAAGGTATAGTCCGGCTACCCGAACACCCCCTAATCCAGGACTCCCTCAGTAGCCCCTGAACCAGGCTTCAATGACGATGAGTCCGGCGCGCAAATTGTCTTCGGCATTCCAAGGCGGGTTCCTCCTCCAAGTCCTTCATAGAAGATTGTAAACGCCAAGAGTAGTGTCCGACTCTGCAAAATAAGCTTCCACATATTGCCATAGAGAGAATAATATTAACACAAATCAAATCTGCTGACGTATTCCACAGTGCGTCATCACACTGCAGCCAAGTCCTTTACTCGAATCGTTTTCACTTTTCCACCTCAGCGTGTTTTGTGAGGCGGTTTCCTTGGCACATCTTGTCAAAGCAGAGATCGTGCACCCCCCCCCCCCTTTACGGGATTCTCATCAATACAGACGTGGGTAACCCAATCGTGCCCGTTAGCATGTTTTCTCGATTAAAGGCGAGTCCCAAATGGTTACGGGGAGGGCTCCTAGTATTTAACCCCTTATAAAGAGACCAGGGCCTTACTCCTTTTCTCCAATCCCAAAACAAGTTCGCCTATCGCCTCGAATTCCAACACCCTAGGCTCTAGATTCCGGGCGCCTCGGACCTTTGACAATGTCCGGTTCCGACCTTCAAGGCCGATGGATGCCCTCCTCCGTCATGGAGGAGGACGTGCTAAAGTTGAGGGAGGCTAAGTTCTTGACTGCCGAAATTTTGCACAGGTTGCCTGCTCAAAGGCAGGCTATCCCCAGTCCCCAGCCCGATGAGAGCGTAGTGTTCCTGTCTCACTTCCTTCGAGGGTTAGGCTTCCCGGTGGATCCCTTTGTGAGGGGACAGCTGTTTTATTACGGGCTGGAATGCCACGACTTAGCTCTGGAGTCCATCCTCCATATCTCCTTGTTTATTGTTGTATGCGAAGCGTTCCTCCGTGTTACCCCTCACTTCGGATTATGGCTCAAGACCTTCAAAGTGGAGCCGAAGATGATCAAGGGACGGCACGCAGAGTGCGGAGGCGCTGTTATAAGCAAAAATGCTGATGCTCCATGGCCCGAGGGCTCTTTTCAAGAGGAGCTAGGTTTGTGGCAACGAGAGTGGTTTTATATCACCGCTCCCTGGAGCACCAAGTGGGTGGCGCCTCCTGCCGTTCGCTCGGGTCCCCCACCACGGCTAGCATCATGGGTCAACAGAGGGTTAGATTGGGGTGTGCCCAAAGACGTGCCCTTGTTACAGGGCCGAATTAAGGATCTCTTCGAAGGAGACCTCAGCTTGGTCAAGGTGACGCAGGTCATGCTGATTCGCCGAATACTACCCAACAAACGTCGCCCCCTTCGCCTGTGGGAGTTTAATCCAGAGGGACCGCGAGGTCTCCAGAACTTTATGGGCGCAACACCCGCGGAGATGTATAAATTGTTCTTCGGATCACAAGAGATGTGTCCGGATTTAACCGAGGACACGGGCCTAAGCCGCAATCGCCCGGATACTCAAGTAAGCAACCTTGAGCCCGGACCTTCTATCCGTATAATTTTCATAAACTTGCCCCTAAAAGAGTCGTCCTTTTAAACAGGAGTGGATAGCGAAGGCAAAGCTGATCAGGTGTCCGGCTCCCCTTCCTGTAACCAGGCCGGATCCCGTGCTGATCAGGATGCTGGAGATAATGCCTTTGGAGGGGGAGGACAAGGAAGCTATGGCCTCCTCGAAGGAGGCTGCTCCGAAGGGAGGAACCGACAATTCCTCTCCTAAGGGGAAGAAGAGAGCCGCCTCTGACGGCCCGGAAACCATGGCCTCGAAGCGGGGGAGAAAATCCTCGTTAGAGGGTCCGACGCCGGGGACTTCCTCGGCTGGACTACGCCCTCAAGGGGATCAGCCCTCCAGCGAGCCGTAAGTGGAGAAAGATTTTCCTTTTGAGGGATGAGGGAAATCCTTGATTTATATCTGAGAAGATTAACCAAACCTTTACCTTGTAGCTCGGACCTCAGCCCTTCTCAGCAGAGCTCGTCTTCGGGGGATCTCCTTCCGGAGATGATGGAGAGTGGGATGCCTCCCCCTACCGTGCCGCCTAGCGAGGCGGGCGACCCTGAGGTGTCGTCGCGGAGGGTTTCTCCGAATCCAGCAGGGGCAGAAGGTAGATATGCGGCCCCCCGAGGTTCTCCGCGTCCGGCCTTCGAAAGAGGTCATGGGATGAGCCCGGCACCGTCTGGTGCTCGGTCGGAGGAGCTAAAGATTCTGCTGGGGCGAGCTTCTATCTCAGAGGAGCACCGTGCATTGATGGGCACAGTGATTGAAAGGATTTCATCCGCAGAGAGCGGATTGCATGAGGCCGTCAAAAGTTTACTACGGGTTTCGAGGTACATTAGATAATGTATACTTTTGTCAGTTGCGCATGAATAAGATGCGCCCTGTGTAGATAGTAGCCCCTGAGAGTCAGTGTGTCATCAAGAAATGACGGCATGTAGAGGATCATAATCCCAGGTCTAAGATGTCGCCTTTGATTGTAGGCGGCAGGGTGTCCGAAATCGAGCCGAACTGACGATTTTGCCGAACTAAAGGGGCAACTGGACGTGGCAGATGCCAACATCACGCTTGTCAATAAGCGGCTTGATGAGGCTCAAGGTATGTAATTCCTCGGGCGACATCAGGTAAGAACAGTTTTATGCCTATGTCTTACGATGTGTGTGCTTGACGCAGATGGTGCGGCCACCGTGGAGAGTCTTAGGGCAGAACTTGCCCGGGCTAAAGAACAAGCCAGCGAAAGTGATGCGGCCACCAAGAAAGCCCTTGAAGAGCTGAGAGCCGAACAGGCTGCTCATTGCCGAAGCAAGGAAGAGATGGCCGAGATGGCCGAAAAGTTAAAAAGCGCTACAGACCGTTGCATAGTTCTTGAAAAAGAAGACCAGGCGAAACAGACGGACTTAGAGAAGGCCGTTGCCAATGCCAAGGACGCGTGCTTTGCGATGAGAGCTGCGAAGGAGGAGCTGCGTCAGGCCGAACAGATTGCGGCTGGAAAGCCCTTTATGCTGCGAAGGAAATTTTGCGATCCGAAGTTTGCTCCGTTGGACCGGATATGGAGTGTGGAGGATACCTATCTGGACATGGCAGCGAGTGCTGCTGATGCGACCGAACACTTTCGAGATCAGAAATATTGCGAAGTGGAAAAGCTTTTCTGGTCGCAGTTTCACAATCCAGAGCGTCCACTGGCAGTGGACGATCGTTTGGCTCAATGGGCCGAACTGAATAGGTTGTCCGGACTCACCATGAAGTACGTCATGGGTCACCTGTGGCCGTGGAGATCGGAGCCGAAGAGTTATTTCAGCTTGGTGCAGCAATTCCTTGACGCGGTGCCGCATATAAATGCAATGAAGAGGTCAGCATGCATAGAGGGCTCTAGGATGGCTCTTCCCGTGTTAAGACATACTGGGCAGAGATGGAGACCACCGTTGTTGCGTCCCGAGATTCGAACAAAAGTCGAGTACCCTCCGAGCACTATTTTCAGGAAGTTCTTGAAGGCGCTCGTGTAATAGAGACGCAGTGCTCGAAAGATGCTATGTTATGATAGCATATGTAATTATAAAGTAATATTTTGATAAGCTGTAGTGGCCTTTTTTATACGTGTGCCTTCAAGTATTGGGAACACCTCCTGTGCGGCCGTTTTAAGATATATATCATATATATATATATATATATAATCTGAAAGATGGCAGTCGTTGGCTTCAGCCCCCACGCACATAGTGCAGGGGTGCTCGCAGAAGACGCATTTTCACACTTAACCCAACGTCTTGGTCCTACAAAGGAGGTGATAGCGCAGCGGGCCAAGCAACCGGACTATAATGCTTTAACACTTTCACTTAGCCATAGGAGTTTGACAGTGAGACTATTTAGGTAGCCCCTTGGTGGCTACTGCGCTCGTCCGAGTTCGGGGCGCGTATGTGCCTGACCGGGAAGCGGTCCTTCATTAAAGTGGAGGAATCTGATAGATTCTGATAGGTCATCGAGTGGCTGACCAGTCTCACGCTACATCATGACAGTCAGTTTTCGGCTTCTCTACTGAGGTGCTCGCCCGGCCGAACCGGGGCACAATCGCAGTAGTTCTCCCGGTACTACCTTAGCCGATAGAGCGGAACGTAAGGTAGCCGAACTCAGGAGCTGGGCAACCCAACATTTGACCAAAGACATGATTCGTAGCTGATGCATAGAATGCCAAAACTCGCGATGCCGAACACTCCCTAAGGTGTTCGGTCTTTATGAGTGCGGGCTAAACAACACTCTTTATTAAAAAAGCCCCTAGTGTCTAGGTACGTGCAAAAATTCTGACGTGGCCACATGCCAAGACGCCAGCCTCCTCCTTGGTTATATCAGAAAAAACCAGGGGATGTGTAGCAACAAGAGACAGTAAAAAAGGTTTATCCAGGGTCTTAATCTAAAAAGAATCCTTTAGGACGGGTCCCTACTGCACGTCTGCGCCTGTGTCTCCGTTGTGCCGTATCCTGGACGGGCGCCGCACGACGTTCATCTGTAAAAGAGAGGAACTAAGTTGAAAACGGGTCGTGCCGAAAAAGTTTAAAATAAACAAAGTATAAAGTAAAATATTTAAGATTGAGCTTTATTGTCTCTTATTGTATATGCGTGGAGCCCCTAGTGCGGGGGTATATGGCCACTAAGCCTACATCAATGATGATTTTGCACCGAACTCGTCTATCCGCGTTCGTGGTCTTGAATGACCTATTTCGAAGTTTTTTTGGCCGGTGAGGCCATTTTGCTGTGAGGCTGTCAAAGTGGCCGCACAGTCCTCCGCTTGGGGAGGCGCACTTTAGTGCTTCCCCTTCAAAGAGATGATGCCTCGTGGACCGGGCATCTTAAGCGTAAGAGATGCATAATGCGGTATTGCGTTAAAGCGAGCGAAAGCTTCGCGTCCCAGTAGTGCTTGATAGCGACTTGAGAACGGGACGATATGGAAGGTCAGCTTTTCGCGGCGGAAGTTATCGGCGGAGCCGAATATGACTTCGAGCCGGAGAAAACCCATACAATGGGTGTCCGGACCAGGTATTACCCCTTGAAAGGAGGTTTTGCTGCGGCGGATTCTTGCTGGGTTTATCCCCATGTGCTGGATTGTATCCTGATATATCAGGTTTAGTCCACTGCCGCCGTCCATAACGACATTTGAAAACTGGAGTCCGCCAATTATTGGATCGAGTATCAAGGCAGTCCAGCCTGCATTCTTGATATTTCTAGAATAATCTAGCTGATCCAAGATGATCGGTTTTGACAACCAGTGGCAGGACCCTTTGGGGATGGGCCGTGTGGTGCGTACCTTTACGGGCGCCGCACGTTTTGTTATGTGAAGTGAGTTCACTATTTTTACTTCTTGTGGGAAGTTCTTTTGTTTCCTGGTGCTCTGCTTTTGGTGTTCGTCCTCGTCTTCGCTTGTGTGTCGAGCCCCTTGTGTTCGGCATTGAGTGTGCCGGATTGTTTGAAAACCCAACAGTCTCTGTGGGTATGGTTAGCAGGCTTCCCAGGAGTACTGTGTATCTGACATATCCTGTCCAGGATTTTATTTAGGTTGGATGGATCGTCCCTGTTATCCTGGGGGGCGATTTTGCCTGATTTTGTCATGAGCCTTTGAATCCAGCATTGACTGCCGTGCTCTTCGGACTTTTTTCCTTAGTCCAGCGACAGTCCTTGTTGCGTCGCGGTTTTCCGTTTCCATCCCTTGTTTCGGATGTACTTGGGTCGCTGGGGCTGCACCTTGCCAACCAGCTGTCTTCCCCTGCACAAAAGTGGGTCATGAGGCTTGTTAGTGCTGCCATTGTTCTTGGCTTTTCTTGGCCGAGGTGTCTGGCGAGCCATTCGTCTCGGACATTATGCCTGAAAGCTGCTAAGGCTTCGGCGTCCGTACAGTCGACTATCTGATTCTTTTTAGTGAGGAATCTATTCCAGAACTGTCGAGCTGATTCTCCGGGCTGTTGAGTTATGTGACTAAGATCATCTGCATCCAGAGGGCGGACATAGGTCCCTTGAAAGTTTGCTCGGAAAGCATCCTCGAGCTCTTCCTAGCTTCCAATTGTGTTTTCGGGAAGGCTTTTAAGCCAATGCCGGGCTGACCCTTTAAGCTTAAGGGGTAAATATTTTTTTTTTGACCGTGAAGACTGCAGGGCTTGCACCCCACAGCATTTTATTAATTAAGCCAAAATAAATACAAGGTATGCATCCTCAAGATGAGGACGAAGGAAAAACCCTAAAAGAAGCTATACAGGGAAAAGAAGACTATACCTAAATAATTACAAAGGGAAGAAAAGCAACATGAGCTCTCCTCAAGGAGGAAGAAAATCAATCCACTTAAGAAGGGTTTCCCTGTGTTTCCGTTTGATCCGATGAGAGAGCAGAGTAAGGTCATGAATGAAACCATTTCTCCATGCCCTGAAAGTTGGTTGGATGTTCCGGAAAGCTCTATCATTCCTGACCTTCCAAATATTCCACCATGCCGTAAACACCACCTCCCCAAAGAAAGGCTTGTTGAACTCCTTCCTAGCTTGACGAGCAATATCCACCATATCATTACCATTGGTCCATTCAATTTGCAGATAGTTCCACACTCGAGTGCTATAATTGCACTGGAAGAAAAGATGGTTTCTGTCTTCCAGAATTCCAGTGGGACAAAGCACACATTCTGGTCCTTCATTAATCTTCCAATGCCTCCGCTGAATCATGTCTTTAGTGTTAACCCTGTCCATAATTACAAGCCAAGCAAACATCTTGATCGACATGGTGCAGCAACTCTTCCATATCCACCCCAGAATAGGGTTTGATACCATTGGCTGATATACAAAATCATAAAACCTCTTTGCAGTAAAGACTGCTTTCTTGCCATGCCTCCAGCTCCAGCTGTCCTTGGAGGTATTATCAAACTGAAAAGTCCTCATTAGGGAAGTAAGTTGCTGCAATTCCTGAAAGGCTTGTGCAGTGAGAGGTAAGTAGAGTAGGTCTTGGAAACTACTAGCCGCAAAGACTTCCTTGACTGAGAGATTTTTGTCAAGACAAAAGGAGTAGAGCCTGGGAAATCGATCTTGCAGTGGGACTGAACTGCCCCCAATTTGCCAGTAGTCAGACCAGAACAAAACCGTATCACCCGTAGCAACATCCACCGATGTAACTGACCGAAAATTATCCATCAGCTTACATACATCGCTCCACCAAAAGGAGCCACAAAGAACAGTGTCATGTGGAATCCTTTGAAAGTAGTAAGAATCCCAAACTAACTGCACCCATGGCACGTCCATCTTGTTATAAAATTTATTTGAGATGTTTCATCAGCAGAGCATCATTCTGTAAACCTAAGTTCAATATTCCAAGCCCTCCTTTGGACTTAGGTCGACAGACGAGTGGCCAAGCCGCCAGTGAGTGTCCCCTTTCTTGGCCATACTTCGTCCATAAGCACTGCCTCTGAATTCTTTCCAGTTGTTTCAAAATGCCCTGAGGAAGTGACAAGCTGGAAAGGAAGAAGATAGGCAATGATGAGATGACAGAATTAACTAACTGCAATCTGCTTCCTTGAGGTAAAAACCAAGAGCTTGCAGTCAATCTTCTCTCCATGCAATCCACCAGGGGAAGAAGATCCACAATTTTTGGCCTGGTGGTTCCCACTGGCAGACCCAGGTAAGTAAAAGGCATCTTGCCTAAATTACAACCAAAATCGGCAGCCAGCTCTGAAGCATCTGGGCCTGTCACATTGATGGGATACATTGAGGATTTATGGAAATTAATTTGAAGTCCAGTTGCCTGAGAGAAAGAGTGTAAAACTCGTTTCAAAGCCCTCAATTGATCTTTGTCAGCATTGAAGAAAAGCAACATATCATCAGCATATTGGACTACAGGGAAATCTGGGTCATGTGTGGGCAGAGGTCTATTAATAAGACCTTGATGGAGAAGATCATTTATCAATGTTTGCAAGAGATCCGCCGTAATCACAAAGAGCAAGGGAGAAATGGGGTCCCCCTGCTTCACGCCGCATTTGCATTTGAAGTGATTCCCAGGAACTCCGTTCAAAAGAACGGAAGAAGTGCCAGAGGACAGCAACTGTTTAATCCAAGTGATCCATCTATCGTCAAAACCTTTTGCAATTAGGATCTTTATGATAGCCTCATGCTGGATAGAATCAAAAGCCTTTTCGAAATCCAGTTTAAGCAAAATGATGGGCCTCTTCGATTGGGTACACTGGTGAATGTACTCAAAAGTCCAAGCCAGACAATCCTGGATTGTTCTTGCTTTTATGAAACCATATTGGTTTTTATGCACACATTTGATGATTTCCTGTTGGAATCTGTTAGCTGCGAGTTTGGTGAGAAATTTCAAACCCACCGAGGTAAGGGAGATCGGCCTGAAGTCCCCTACCCCCTCCGGTGACTGCTTCTTAGGGATCAGGGTGATATACGCGTCATTCAAGTTCTCCAACTGAACTATTCCAGCATGAAACTCCTTAACCAACTTGATGAAATCAGCAGAAATTATGTGCCAACACTTTTTTTTAAAAAGTCCATTAAAGCCATCAGGCCCTGGGGCCTTGTCAATGGGCATTTCCTTGATAACCTGCTCAATTTCTTTCAAATCAAACTGGTTCGTGAGTGCCGTCAGGCCCTGGACCCTAGGAATAAGGGACAATATGTTTTCATCCAAACAAATTGGTCTTACTGTCCCCATTCTGCTTCGGAAGGCTGTCAAGAATTCCTTGGCCATTTCGTCATGGTTTGACGTTATGGATCCATCAGCCAACAAAAGACTGGCAATAGAGTTTTTCCTGTATCTCTCGGTTGCCATAGCCTGAAAAAATTTTGAGTTCTCCTCCCCCACTTTAATATACCTGATTGTACATCTCTTCTTCCAATAGAGATATTGCATGTGCAGTAGTCGCTCATGATGCAGTTTTGTGATTTTCCTGAAATTAAACTCAGGCCTGGACAGAGACCTTCTGTCCTCAAGATTGTCCAACCAAAGAATTACCCAGTTACACTTCTCAAGCAACCGTTTGATATGGGATAACCCCTTTTGCCATTTTTTAGTGCATACCTCAACGCCTTTAGTTTCTCCACAATTATAGCTGCAATATGAGTTTTGCGAGAGGGTCTATTCCAAACCTCCTGAACACACTCCATAAAACCAGCCTGATGGATCCAAAAGTTTTCAAACCTAAAAATGTGTGCTTTAGGAATTGTTGTATTTATGGTAACCAAACAAGGCACATGATCCGACGCAGTTTTGGCCAGGGGGGTCAGTTGTGTCATTGGGTAAATGTGTATCCAACTCGCCGATGTGAAAACCCAATCTAACTGCTCCAAAAGAGGTCTATCCTGCATATTAGACCAAGTAAATTTTCTTCCTTTCAAAGGAAGTTCCAGCAATCCCAAATGGCCGATTATCTCATTGAATATAAACATGTCATTTATATCACCCCCCGGTAAGTTCCTATTATCCATTGAATGGATGAAATTGAAGTCTCCCATCAACATCCACAACTGATCCGGATCAATATCTAAATTGTACATCCAAGAAACGAACTCATCACGTAACTCACCCTGACAAGGGCCATACACATTCACCATGAACAACTTTTCATTATTGTGAACCGAGGTAAACTGCATGACTATAGCGTAAGGCTTAACTTCAAGTAATGTGCCATGAAACACATCTGAACGCCACACTGTTAATAGGCCCCCGGATGCTCCACTAGAGGGAGACTCCACAAGTTGATCAAAGCCATGGGGGCAAATGCTTTTAATGTCTGAACGCGAGCAAGTGGAAAGCTTCGTTTCCTGCAAGCAAAGCACTGAACATTGACTCTCTATCACCTTTTCCCTGACAGAGCGCTGTCTCGCTCCCGAATTGAGACCGCGAACATTCCAACATAACACTTTCCAGCTACGCGTTGTAACACGATTCATTAAAAACCATAGCGTGTAGTAGCAAAAGAAATATGGCACCTAATGCCATACCATCCATAATGAACTTAAGTTCAGAATCCCAAAATGTCTCGTTGCAGACTGGACACAATTCAACAGAAAAGAAAACAAGCATAACCAGCACCTTCAACATAGAGAAAATCATAAGAAACTACGTTGTGGATGCAGACGAGTCCTCCTGTGGATTAGCCCTAAGCTTATCCACCGAAATGAGCGCAGGATCAATCTCTAATTCCTCACCCACAGCTTGCAAAACCTGAATCGGAGTGTGAGGCGGTGCCGCAGGAAGAGCCTCTTCAGAATCATCAACTGGAGTGGGCCGGGCCTTGTCTTCCATGGGCTTTGCACGAGGACGCTTCTTGGATGGCTGCAGTGAGAGCTGTTCAAAAACCACGTTTTTGTAGCCATCCAATTTTGCCGCGCTCCTTGTGCATCGCCTGAGAGATGTGTCAACCACCAGAGTGTTCTTCTTTTGTCGCCGTTTACGCCTAGTTGATTGGTCAACAGAAAAATCCATGCTAGATTGCGCTGAGACAGGAACAGCAGAACTCTCCGTCCCTCCTTCTTCAAAAACAGAGTCTTGGACATTGACAACCGGCAACTCCTCAAATAAGGCTCTGGCCACTGGGCGCTTCGCCAAGACAGACTGCCTGGTGACAGGTACCACAGGCAAAGAGGCAGCTAAAGAAGAAACCATCCTTTCTTCATCGAAGGCAATGGACCAGGACCTCTTCGAGTAAATGACTGTGCCCAGTGGTTTGAAGAAAATGGCCCTGGGGACATCTTTAACCGAGAAATCAACCATCAGATTCTCAAAAGATCTTTTCCAAACCATCTCCGGAGGAAGAGGAGGACCAGCCACAATGCGTGCCATGCCAATAAAAATTTCATGCTGCTGAATCACCGGAGGCTGATAAGGCACATTGGCAAGCTGGTTCTCATCAAAAACCGGATGCTGAGCTTCGGGGAGTGGTTCATGGAGCTGCTGGATATCATCCTCTGGTTGAGGCTGCTCGACAGACGCAGACCCTTCCGGCTGATCAATAACTATTGAGACCTGATCCTGTTCTGGAGCCGCAGGATGTGGGGCCTGCTCAATCTCTGCATCCTCTCCCCATATGGCATTTCCCCAAGAAGGATCATTATTATTCACAGGCGGAGGGGGTGGAGCAAGTGGAGCATCGTTCCAACCAAGCATTGGGTATGGAGGCAAAGCAAACATCAGATTATCCTGCACCAGATTGCCAGGTAAAGGATGAGGATTTCCATCCAAGGGCATGGGATCTTCGTCATGTGGCATCTGGTCGGCAAAATCTGCACCTAAGACATAGCAAGCAGCAGTCCAAGATACTTGTGCATCACCATACTCCGCATAATCACGAAAGATAACATCCCTTGGAACCAGTGGTATATCTAGAAAATAAGCTTCCACTACGGTCCTGAGCAGATAAGGATCCTCACTATCCCAAGAGATAAATATTTTACGGCATGGAGATCGTCTCCTCTAGCCATATGTATGTGGAGGATATAATCCTCGATCCAAACTCCAAGGTCTGTTGTTCCATCATATGCCTCTATGTTTACACGTTTGAATTGTTGGGGAACGCAGTAATTTCAAAAAATTTCCTACGCACACGCAAGATCATGGTGATGCACAGCAACGAGAGGGGAGAGTGTTGTCTACGTACCAACGCAGACCGACTGCGGAAGCGATCACACAACGTAGAGGAAGTAGTCGTACGTCTTCTTCCCGATCCGATCGATCCAAGCACCGTTACTCCGGCACCTCCGAGTTCTTAGCACACGTTCAGCTCGATGACGTTCCTCGGGCTCCGATCCAGCAAAGCGTCGAGGAAGAGTTCCGTCAGCACGACGGCGTGGTGACGATCTTGATGTACTACCGACGCAGGGCTTCGCCTAAGCACTGTAACGGTATGATCGAGGTGGAATTTGGTGGCAGGGGGCACCGCACACGGCTAAGGAACGATCTCAAGGATCAACTTGCGTGTCTTGGGGTGCCCCCTGCCTCCGTATATAAAGGTTGGAGGGAGGGGGCTGGCCGGCCAAAGAGGTGTAGGCGCAGGAGGAGTCCTACTCCTACCAGGAGTAGGACTCCCCCCTCCAATCCTATTCCAACTAGGACTCCTTGGGAAAAAGGGAGAGGGAAAGAGAGAGAGGTGGCCGGCCACCTCTCCTAGTCCTAATAGGACTAGGGGAGGGGGGGAGGTGCGCAGCCCTCCTTGGCAGCCCCTTTCACCTTTCCACAATGGCCCATGTAGGCCCATTTGGCTCCCGGGGGGTTCCGGTAACCCTCCCGGTAATCCGATAAAATCCCGATTTCACCCGGAACACTTCCGATGTCCAAACATAGACTTCCAATATATCAATCTTTACGTCTCAACCATTTCGAGACTCCTCGTCATGTCCGTGATCTCATCCGAGACTCCGAACAACCTTCGGTACATCAAAATGCATAAACTCATAATAACTGTCATCGTAACGTTAAGCGTGCGGACCCTACGGTTCGAGAACAATGTAGACATGACTGAGACACGTCTCCGGTCAATAACCAATAGCGGGACCTGGATGCCCATATTGGCTCCTACATATTCTACGAAGATCTTTATCGGTCAGACCGCATAACAACATACGTTGTTCCCTTTGTCATCGGTATGTTACTTGCCCGAGATTCGATCGTCGGTATCCAATACCTAGTTCAATCTCGTTACTGGCAAGTCTCTTTACTCGTTCCGTAATACATCACCTCATAACTAACATCTTAGTTATTATGCTTGCAAGGCTTATGTGATGTGTATTACCGAGAGGGCCCAGAGATACCTCTCCGACAATCGGAGTGACAAACCCTAATCTTGAAATACGCCAACCCAACATCTACCATTGGAGACACCTGTAGTACTCCTTTATAATCACCCAGTTACGTTGTGACGTTTGGTAGTACCCAAAGTGTTCCTCCGGTAAACGGGAGTTGCATAATCTCATAGTTATAGGAACATGTATAAGTCATGAAGAAAGCAATAGCAACATACTAAACGATCGGGTGCTAAGCTAATGGAATGGGTCATGTCAATCAGATCATTCAACTAATGATGTGACCTCGTTAATCAAATAACAACTCTTTGTTCATGGTTAGGAAACATAACCATCTTTGATTAACGAGCTAGTCTAGTAGAGGCATACTAGTGACACTCTGTTGGTCTATGTATTCACACATGTATTATGTTTCCGGTTAATACAATTCTAGCATGAATAATAAACATTTATCATGATATAAGGAAATAAATAATAACTTTATTATTGCCTCTAGGGCATATTTCCTTCAGTCTCCCACTTGCACTAGAGTCAATAATCTAGATTACACAGTAATGATTCTAACACCCATGGAGTCTTGGTGCTGATCATGTTTTGCTCGTGGAAGAGGCTTAGTCAACGGGTCTGCAACATTCAGATCCGTATGTATCTTGCAAATCTCTATGTCTCCCACCTGGACTAAATCCCGGATGGAGTTGAAGCGTCTCTTGATGTGTTTGGTTCTTTTGTGAAATCTGGATTCCTTTGCCAAGGCAATTGCACCAGTATTGTCACAGAAGATTTTCATTGGACCCGATGCACTAGGTATGACACCTAGATCGGATATGAACTCCTTCATCCAGACTCCTTCGTTCGCTGCTTCCGAAGCAGCTATGTACTCCGCTTCACATGTAGATCCCGCTACGACGCTTTGTTTAGAACTGCACCAACTGACAGCTCCACCGTTTAAAGTAAACACGTATCCGGTTTGCGATTTAGAATCGTCCGGATCAGTGTCAAAGCTTGCATCAACGTAACCTCTTACGGTGAGCTCTTTGTCACCTCCATATACGAGAAACATATCCTTAGTCCTTTTCAGGTATTTCAGGATGTTCTTGACCGCTGTCCAGTGATCCACTCCTGGATTACTTTGGTACCTCCCTGCTAAACTTATAGCAAGGCACACATCAGGTCTGGTACACAGCATTGCATACATGATAGAGCCTATGGCTGAAGCATAGGGAACATCTTTCATTTTCTCTCTATCTTCTGCAGTGGTCGGGCATTGAGTCTGACTCAACTTCACACCTTGTAATACAGGCAAGAACCCTTTCTTTGCTTGATCCATTTTGAACTTCTTCAAAATCTTGTCAAGGTATGTGCTTTGTGAAAGTCCAATTAAGCGTTTTGATCTATCTCTATAGATTTTTATGCCTAATATGTAAGCAGCTTCCCCGAGGTCTTTCATCGAAAAACTTTTATTCAAGTATCCCTTTATGCTATCCAGAAATTCTATATCATTTCCAATGAGTAATATGTCATCCACATATAATATCAGAAATGCTACAGAGCTCCCACTCACTTTCTTGTAAATACAGGCTTCTCCAAAAGTCTGTATAAACCCAAATGCTTTGATCACACTATCAAAGCGTTTATTCCAACTCCGAGATGCTTGCACCAGTCCATAAATGGATCGCTGGAGTTTACACACTTTGTTAGCTCCCTTTGGATCGACAAAACCTTCTGGTTGCATCATATACAACTCTTCTTCCAGAAATCCATTCAGGAATGCGGTTTTTACATCCATTTGCCAAATTTCATAATCATAAAATGCGGCAATTGCTAACATGATTCTGACAGACTTAAGCATCGCTACGGGTGAGAAAGTCTCATCGTAGTCAACTCCTTGAACTTGTCGAAAACCTTTTGCGACAAGTCGAGCTTTGTAGACAGTAACATTACCATCAGCTTCAGTCTTTTTCTTAAAGATCCATTTATTCTCAATTGCTTGCCGATCATCGGGCAAGTCAACCAAAGTCCATACTTTGTTCTCATACATGGATCCCATCTCAGATTTCATGGCTTCAAGCCACTTTGCGGAATCTGGGCTCACCATCGCTTCTTCATAGTTCGTAGGTTCATCATGATCTAGTAGCATGACTTCCAGAACAGGATTACCGTACCACTCTGGTGCGGATCTTACTCTGGTTGATCTATGAGGTACAGTAGTATCTTGATCTAAAGTTTCATGATCATCATCATTAACTTCCTCTCTTATTGGTGTAGGTCTCACAGAAACAGTTTTCTGTGATGTACTATTTCCCAATAACGGAGTAGGTACAGTTACCTCGTCAAGTTCTACTTTCCTCCCACTCACTTCTTTCGAGAGAAACTCCTTCTCAAGAAAGTTTCCGAATTTAGCAACAAAAGTCTTGCCTTCGGATCTGTGATAGAAGGTGTATCCAATAGTTTCCTTTGGATATCCTATGAAGACACACTTCTCCGATTTGGGTTCGAGCTTATCAGGTTGAAGCTTTTTCACATAAGCATCGCAGCCCAAAATTTTAAGAAACGACAACTTTGGTTTCTTGCCAAACCACAGTTCATAAGGCGTCGTCTCAACGGATTTAGATGGTGCCCTATTTAACGTGAATGCGGCCGTCTCTAAAGCATAACCCCAAAATGATAGCGGTAAATCAGTAAGAGACATCATAGATCGCACCATATCTAGTAAAGTACGATTACGACGTTCGGACACACCATTACGCTGTGGTGTTCCGGGTGGCGTGAGTTGCGAAACTATTCCACAATTTTTCAAATGTACACCAAACTCGTAACTCAAATATTCTCCTCCACGATCAGATCGTAGAAACTTTATTTTCTTGTTACGATGATTTTCAACTTCACTCTAAAATTCCTTAAACTTTTCAAATGTTTCAGACTTATGTTTCATTAAGTAGATATACCCATATCTGCTTAAATCATCTGTGAAGGTGAGAAAATAACGATATCCGCCACGAGCCTCAATATTCATCGGACCACATACATCGGTATGTATGATTTCCAATAAATCTGTTGCTCTCTCCATAGTACCGGAGAACGGTGTTTTAGTCATCTTGCCCATGAGGCACGGTTCGCAAGTACCAAGTGATTCATAATCAAGTGGTTCCAAAAGCCCATCAGTATGGAGTTTCTTCATGCGCTTTACACCGATATGACCTAAACGGCAGTGCCACAAATAAGTTGCACTATCATTATCAACTCTGCATCTTTTGGCTTCAACATTATGAATATGTGTATTACTACTATCGAGATTCAATAAGAATAGACCACTTTTCAAGGGTGCATGACCATAAAAGATATTACTCATATAAATAGAACAACCATTATTCTCTGATTTAAATGAATAACCGTCTCGCATCAAACAAGATCCAGATATAATGTTCATGCTCAACGCTGGCACCAAATAACAATTATTTAGGTCTAATATTAATCCCGAAGGTAGATGTAGAGGTAGCGTGCCGACCGCGATCACATCGACTTTGGAACCGTTTCCCACGCACATCGTCACCTCGTCCTTTGCTAGTGTCCGCTTATTCTGTAGTCCCTGTTTCGAGTTGCAAATATTAGCAACAGAACCAGTATCAAATACCCAGGTGCTACTGCGAGCATTAGTAAGGTACACATCAATAACATGTATATCACATATACCTTTGTTCACCTTGCCATCCTTCTTATCCGCCAAATACTTGGGGCAGTTCCGCTTCCAGTGACCAGTCTGCTTGCAGTAGAAGCACTCAGTTTCAGGCTTAGGTCCAGACTTGGGTTTCTTCTCTTGAGCAGCAACTTTCTTGCCGTTCTTCTTGAAGTTCCCTTTCTTCTTCCCTTTGCCCTTTTTCTTGAAACTAGTGGTTTTGTTAACCATCAACACTTGATGCTCCTTCTTGATTTCTACCTCCGCAGCTTTCAGCATAGCGAAGAGCTCGGGAATAGTCTTGTTCATCCCTTGCATATTATAGTTCATCACAAAGCTCTTGTAGCTTGGTGGCAGTGATTGGAGAATTCTGTCAATGACGCAATCATCCGGAAGTGTAACTCCCAATTGAATCAAGTGATTATTATACCCAGACATTTTGAGTATATGCTCACTGACAGAACTGTTCTCCTCCATCTTGCAGCTATAGAACTTATTGGAGACTTCATATCTCTCAATCCGGGCATTTGCTTGAAATATTAACTTCAACTCCTGGAACATCTCATATGCTCATGACGTTCAAAACGTCGTTGAAGTCCCGGTTCTAAGCCGTAAAGCATGGCACACTGAACTATTGAGTAGTCATCAGCTTTGCTCTGCCAGACGTTCATAACTTCTGGTGTTGCTCTTGCAGCAGGCCTGGCACTCAGCGGTGCTTCCAGGACGTAATTCTTCTGTGCAGCAATGAGGATAATCCTCAGGTTACGGACCCAGTCCGTGTAATTGCTACCATCATCTTTCAACTTTGCTTTCTCAAGGAACGCATTAAAATCCAACGGAACAACAGCACGAGCCATCTATCTACAATCAACATAAACAAGCAAGATACTATCAGGTACTAAGTTCATGATAATTTTTTAAGTTCAGTTAATTTACTTAAGAACTCCCACTTAGATAGACATCCCTCTAATCCTCTAAGTGATCACGTGATCCAAATCAACTAAACCATAACCGATCATCACGTGAGATGGAGTAGTTTTCAATGGTGAACATCAATATGTTGATCATATCTACTATATGATTCACGCTCGACCTTTCGGTCTCCGTGTTCCGAGGCCATATCTGTATATGCTTGGCTCGTCAAGTATAACCTGAGTATTCCGCGTGTGCAACTGTTTTGCACCCGTTGTATTTGAACGTAGAGCCTATCACACCCGATCATCACGTGGTGTCTCAACACGAAGAACTTTTGCAACGGTGCATACTCAGGGAGAACACTTCTTGATAATTTAGTGAGAGATCATCTTATAATGCTACCGTCAATCAAAGCAAGATAAGATGCATAAAAGGATAAACATCACATGCAATCAATATAAGTGATATGATATGGCCATCATCATCTTGTGCTTTGTGATCTCCATCTCCGAAGCACCGTCATGATCACCATCGTCACCGGCGCGACACCTTGATCTCCATCGTAGCATCGTTGTCGTCTCGCCAATCTTATGCTTCTACGACTATCACTACCGCTTAGTAATAAAGTAAAGCATTACATCGCGATTGCATTGCATACAATAAAGCGACAACCATATGGCTCCTGCCAGTTGCCGATAACTCGGTTACAAAACATGATCATCTCATACAATAAAATCAGCATCATGCCTTGACCATATCACATCACAACATGCCCTGCAAAAACAAGTTAGACGTCCTCTACTTTGTTGTTGCAAGTTTTACGTGGCTGCTACGGGCTTAAGTAAGAACTCATCTCACCTACGCATCAAAACCACAACGATAGTTCGTCAAATAGACTCCGTTTTAACCTTCTCAAGGACCGGGCGTAGTCACACTTGGTTCAACTAAAGTTGGAGAGGCAGTCTTCCGCAAGCCATCTATGTGCAAAGCACGTCGAGGGAACCGGTCTCGCGTAAGACTACGCGTAAGGTTGGTCCGGATCGTCTCGTCCAACAATACCGCCGAACCAAAGTATGACATGCTGGTAGGCAGTATGACTTGTATCACCCACAACTCACTTGTGTTCTACTCGTGCATATAACATCAAACCATAAAAACCTGGGCTCGGATGCCACTGTTGGGGAACGCAGTAATTTCAAAAAATTTCCTACGCACACGCAAGATCATGGTGATGCACAGCAACGAGAGGGGAGAGTGTTGTCTACGTACCAACGCAGACCGACTGCGGAAGCGATCACACAACGTAGAGGAAGTAGTCGTACGTCTTCTTCCCGATCCGATCGATCCAAGCACCGTTACTCCGGCACCTCCGAGTTCTTAGCACACGTTCAGCTCGATGACGTTCCTCGGGCTCCGATCCAGCAAAGCGTCGAGGAAGAGTTCCATCAGCACGACGGCGTGGTGACGATCTTGATGTACTACCGACGCAGGGCTTCGCCTAAGCACTGTAACGGTATGATCGAGGTGGAATTTGGTGGCAGGGGGCACCGCACACGGCTAAGGAACGATCTCAAGGATCAACTTGTGTGTCTTGGGGTGCCCCCTGCCTCCGTATATAAAGGTTGGAGGGAGGGGGCTGGCCGGCCAAAGAGGTGTAGGCGCAGGAGGAGTCCTACTCCTACCGGGAGTAGGACTCCCCCCTCCAATCCTATTCCAACTAGGACTCCTTGGGAAAAAGGGAGAGGGAAAGAGAGAGAGGTGGCCGGCCACCTCTCCTAGTCCTAATAGGACTAGGGGAGGGGGGAGGTGCGCAGCCCTCCTTGGCAGCCCCTTTCACCTTTCCACAATGGCCCATGTAGGCCCATTTGGCTCCCGGGGGGTTCCGGTAACCCTCCCGGTAATCCGGTAAAATCCCGGTTTCACCCGGAACACTTCCGATGTCCAAACATAGACTTCCAATATATCAATCTTTACGTCTCGACCATTTTGAGACTCCTCGTCATGTCCGTGATCTCATCCGGGACTCCGAACAACCTTCGGTACATCAAAATGCATAAACTCATAATAACTGTCATCGTAACGTTAAGCGTGCGGACCCTACGGTTCGAGAACAATGTAGACATGACCGAGACACGTCTCCGGTCAATAACCAATAGCGGTACCTGGATGCCCATATTGGCTCCTACATATTCTACGAAGATCTTTATCGGTCAGACCGCATAACAACATACGTTGTTCCCTTTGTGATCGGTATGTTACTTGCCCAAGATTTGATCGTCGGTATCCAATACCTAGTTCAATCTCGTTACTGGCAAGTCTCTTTACTCGTTCCGTAATACATCATCTCATAACTAACATCTTAGTTATTATGCTTGCAAGGCTTATGTGATGTGTATTACCGAGAGGGCCCAGAGATACCTCTCCGACAATCGGAGTGACAAACCCTAATCTTGAAATACGCCAACCCAACATCTACCATTGGAGACACCTGTAGTACTCCTTTATAATCACCCAGTTACGTTGTGACGTTTGGTAGTACCCAAAGTGTTCCTCCGGTAAACGGGAGTTGCATAATCTCATAGTTATAGGAACATGTATAAGTCATGAAGAAAGCAATAGCAACATACTAAACGATCGGGTGCTAAGCTAATGGAATGGGTCATGTCAATCAGATCATTCAACTAATGATGTGACCTCGTTAATCAAATAACAACTCTTTGTTCATGGTTAGGAAACATAACCATCTTTGATTAACGAGCTAGTCTAGTAGAGGCATACTAGTGACACTCTGTTGGTCTATGTATTCACACATGTATTATGTTTCCGGTTAATACAATTCTAGCATGAATAATAAACATTTATCATGATATAAGGAAATAAATAATAACTTTATTATTGCCTCTAGGGCATATTTCCTTCATGAATCCCTCTGGAAAATCATAGTCCAGGACCTCATCGGTGAAACATAGGGGGTGTGCGGCGCCCCTGTATTTGGGTGTGCCGGATTCTGATGATGGCTTCATAGCATTGCTTACGAGAGCTTGCTTTCTTGGCCCATAAATGGACCTGACTGGGCCATGGTGCGAATCCTTAAGTGGGTCACATGCCGATTTACGAGAGCTTGCTTTCTTGCCGCTTTATGGGGTCGTCTATCCGACCGTGTGGCTTTCTCATTTTTTGAATGCGAGGGCTCTAGGGCCTCTTCGTCGAATTCAGGCAGTAGCTTTCTTTTCGGGTAGCTTTTAGTGCGGCGACTGTCGCCGTATTTATCTGCAGTATTGATTACTTTGCTCCATCTAATCCGGAGTGCATCTTCCGCTGTTTTTAGCTTCCGCTTCTGCTTTTTTAGGCTGCGTGCAGTTGCAACGAGCCTCTCGTGGAGATTCTTCTGCTCCATAGGTTTATCCGGCGTGAGGTCGTCCGGAGTGCCGTTTTCGCCGGAGGAGGGATGTTCGGTTTCTCTATCCGTGTTGCCTTGCTCGGACGGTTGCTCTAAGGCCTGCTCGTCGTCTATCGGCTCGTCCTGCTCTATGGCTAGGTTTTTATCAAGGCGGGGCTTCGGTCGGCATTTACGCCGACGCTTTGATTGCTTTTCGGGTGGTCGATCTCCCGTTCCATCCCCTTTTTCCTCGTTGTCGCTTCCTTTAGGGGTATCCACCATGTACACATCGTGAGATGAGGTGGCTGTCCAATGCCCTATGGGCGTTGGTTCGTCGGTATCTCCTGCATCATCATCCATGCTGTCGATGTCTCTGGAGTCGAAGTTGAGCACGTCATTTAAATTTTCGACAGTGGCTACCAAGTGGGAGGTGGGTGGGCTTTGAATTTCTTCATCGTCCGTATCCCAACCTCGGTGACCGTAGTTCGGCCAGGGCTCTCCTGATAAGGAGAGAGACTTGAGAGAATTCGGGATATCGCCAAAAGGCGAGTGCTGAAATAAGTCTGCAGCGGTGAACTCCATTATCGGCGCCCAATCGGATTCGATTGGCAGGGGCGCGGGGGGTTCGGAGTCCAGGGAGGAGTCCGGATCCTCGGAGTCACGGGTCATGCAGAGTGCGGGGCTAGCGTTCGGCTCGATCGCCTTTGAGATTGCAGCCCCCGAGGTGACGTCCAACCGCTCATCCTCGATTGGTGCAATAGGCTCCGAGTTAGGGGTCGGAACCGATGCGTGTGCGGCCTCCAGGACACTGTCCGGAGGCAGAGCTAGATCACGCCCCTCGAGATAGTGCGGCACGCTTGGCCGTGGCTCGAACCCGTCGAATATCAAGTCTCCGCGGATGTCAGTCGTGTAGTTTAAGCTTCCGAACCTGACTTGATGGCCAGGGGCGTAGCTTTCGATCTGCTCCAAGTGGCCAAGTGAATTGGCCCGCAGAGCGAAGCCGCCGAAGACGAAGATCTGTCCGGGGAGAAAGGTATCACCCTGGACCGCATCGTTGTTGATGATCAAAGGAGCTATCGGGCCTAAAGGCGACGACACAGAGGAACTCTCAATGAAAGCACCAATGTCGGTGTCAAAACCGGCAGATCTCGGGTAGGGGGTCCTGAACTGTGCATCTAGGCCGGATGGTAACAGGAGGCAGGGAACACGATGTTTTACCCAGATTCAGGCCCTCTCGATGGAGGTAAAACCCTACATCCTGCTTGATTAATATTGATGATATGGGTAGTACAAGAGTAGATCTACCACAAGATCAAGGAGGCTAAACCCTAGAAGCTAGCCTATGGTATGATTGTTATCTATGGAGTTGATGTCCTACGGACTACAACCCTCCGGTTTATATAGACACCGGATAGGGTTAGGGTTACATAGAGTCGGTTACAATGGTAGGAGATCTTGAATATCCATGTCGCCAAGCTTGCCTTCCATGCCAAGGAAAGTCCCATCCGGACACGGGACGAAGTCTTCAATCTTGTATCTTCATAGTCCAGGAGTCCGGCTGAAGGTATAGTCCGGCTACCCGAACACCCCCTAATCCAGGACTCCCTCTCCCACCGATTGATGTTAATGCAAGGAGTAGGGATTGCCATGCAACGGATGCACTAGAGCTATAAATGTATGAAAGCTCAACAAAAGAAACTAGTGGGTGTGCATCCAACTTGCTTTCTCATGAAGACCTAGGGCACTTGAGGAGGCCCATTGTTGGAATATACAAGCCAAGTTCTATAATGAAAAATTCCCACTAGTATATGAAAGTGATAACATGCGAGACTCTCTACTATGAAGATTATGGTGCTATTTTGAAGCACAAGTGTGGTAAAAGGATAGTAACATTGTCCCTTCTCTCTTTTTCTCTCATTTTTTTGGGCCTTTTCTTTTTTTTATGGCCTTTCTTTTTTTTGGGGGGGGGGGGCTTCTCTTTTTTTGGTCTTTATCTTTTTTATGTATATATTCCTCACTTGGGACAATGCTCTAATAATGATGATCATCACACTTCTATTTATTTACATCTCAATGATTACAACTCGATACTAGAACAAAGATGACTCTATATGAATGCCTCTGGCGGTGTACCGGGATATGCAATGAACAAAGAGTGACATGTATGAAAGAATTATGAACGATGGCTTTGCCACAAATACTATGTCAACTACATGATCATGCTAAGAAATATGACAATGATGAATGTGTCATGATGAACGGAATGATGGAAACTTGCATGGCAATATATCTCGGAATGGCTATGGAAATGCCATAATAGGTAGGTATGGTGGCTATTTTGAGGAAGATATAAGGAGGTTTATGTGTGAAAGAGTGTATCATATCACGGGGTTTGGATGCACCGGCGAAGTTTGCGCCAACTCTCAATGTGAGAAAGGGCAATGCACGGTACCGAAGAGGCTAGCAAGGATGGAAGGGTGAGAGTGCGTATAATCCATGGACTCAACATTAGTCACAAAGAACTCACATACTTATTGCAAAAATCTACAAGTCATCAAAAACCTCGGCACTACGCGCATGCTCCTAGGGGGATAGATTGGTAGGAAAAGACCATCGCTCGTCCCCAACCGCCACTCATAAGGAAGACAATCAAATAACACCTCATGTTTCAATTTGTTGCATAACGTTTACCATACGTGCATGCTACGGGACTGGCAAACTTCAACACAAGTATTTGTCAATTTCACAACTACTCAACTAGCATGACTTTGATATTATTACCTCCATATATCAAAACAATCATCAAGCATCAAACTTTTCTTAGTATTCAACACACTCATACGAAAGTTTTATTATTAATCTTGCATACCAAGCATATTAGTATTTAAAGCAAATTACCATGCTAATAAGACTCTCAAAATAATCTAAGTGAAGCATGAGAGATAAATAGTTTCTATAAAACAAATCCACCACCGTGCCCTAAATGATATAAGTGAAGCACTAGAGCAAAACTATAAAGCTCAAAATATATAAGTGAAGCACATAGAGTATTCTGTCAAATTCTAAATCATGTATGGCTCTCGCAAAAGGTGTGTACATCAAGGATGATTGTGGTAGACTAACAAGCAAAGAATCAAATCATAAAAGACACTCCAAGCAAAACACATATCATGTGGTGAATAAAAATATAGCTCCAAGTAAAGTTACCGATAGAAGTAGACGAAAAAGAGGGGATGCCTTCCGGGGCATCCCCAAGCTTTGGCTTTTAGGAGTCCTTAGATTATCTTGGGGGTTCCATGGGAATCCCCAAGCTTAGGCTATTGCCACTCCTTGTTCCATAGTTCATCAAATCTTTACCCAAAACTTGAAAACTTCACAACACAAAACTTAAAGTAGAAAATTCGTGAGCTCCGTTAGCGAAAGAAAACAAAAGACCACTTCAAAGTACTGTAATGAACTCATTATTTATTTATATTGGTGTTATACCTACTATATTCCAACTTCTCTGTGGATTATAAACTATTTTACTAGCCATAGATTCATCAAAATAAGCAAACAACACACGAAAAACAGAATCTGTCAAAAACAGAACAGTCTGTAGTAATCTGTAGCTGGCGCAAGATCTGGAACCCTAAAAATTCTAAAATAAATTGCTAGACGTGAGGAATTTATATGACCGCAGTTCTCGTGAGCGCTAAAGTTTCTGTTTTTTTACAGCAAGTTCAACAAGACTTTCCCCAAGTCTTCCCAACGGTTCTACTTGGCACAAACACTAATTAAACACAACAAACACAACCAAAACAGAGGCTAAAAAAATTATTTATTACTAAACAGGAGCAAAAAACAAGTAATAAAAATAAAATTGGGTTGCCTCCCAACAAGCACTACTAGGGAAAAGCCTATACACAGAATCTTAATAGCAGCGCGCTTTAAAATCAGGTGCTGCTGCTAAGTAGCAGTAGCGAGGGTTTTTAACCCTCGCTACTACTACATTGATAGCAGTAGCGCTGGTTTTTTACCCTCGCTACTATTAAGCGGTCTCTACCGTGCCCCCCGGGACATGCCATAGTAGTAGCGCGGGTTTTTAACCCTCGCTACTACTAAGTTGATAGCAGTAGCGCTGGTTTTTACCCCTTGCTACTACTAAGCGGTCTCTACCGTGCCCCTGGGCCATGCCATAGTAGTAGCGAGGGTTATAAACCCGCGCTACTACTAAGTTTTTACCCCTCGCTACTACTAAGAGGTCTCAACCGTGCCCCTCCGGGACATGCCATAGTAGTAGCGAGGGGTAAAATCCCTCGCTACTACTAAAGGTCCCATTTTGAAACTCTTCCCCCCCCCCCCTGTGGATTGCCTTTTCGGTTTTGTAAAAAGGAAAAGAAAATGATAAAAACTTCAAAAATTAAAATCCTTCGAGATGTAGTTATCTTACTACATCTACTAGTTAGGAAAACTTAAAAACTTAAATTTGGTCATGTTTTGCAAAAAGTGTAGGGAAAATGTAAAACGACTATAACTTTTGCATACGATGTTAGAAAAAACGTATAATATATCAAAATGTTTCAAAAATTAAAATCCTTCGAGATGTAGTTATGTTACTACATCTACTAGTTAGGAAAATTTAAAAACTTAAATTTGGACATGTTTTGCAAAAAGTGTAGGGAAAATGTAAAACGGCTATAACTTTTGCATACGATGTCAGAAAAAAAACGTATAATATATCAAAAATTTCAGCACGAAAATCTGCATACGATGGAGACCACCTATGGCCTGTTTGCAAATTTTTAGAATCCTCAAATTCTAAAAGGAAAAAAAGTTATGCTCAAATTTCAGTTTTTTTTTGTTTTGGTCAAATCTGGTCAAACTGTGGTCAAACTACTTATTCAAGAAGTATTAGTGTTACTAAATAATTATTCAAGAATATTAGTGTTACTACATAATTATTTCGGTTTTTTGGAATTTTGGTCAAATCTGGTCAAACTTTGGTCAAAATGTGGTCAAACTCCTTATTCAAGAAATATTAGTGTTACTAAATAATTATTGTTTTTTAGAACAATAGTTTGAAACTCAAACAGCGACATGTGTGACTTCATGCTCAAGCTAAACTCCCGAGGGTTAATAGGATTGACATCTTACTATTGTCAGGAAAACAACAAGTGCAGACTTGGAATCGAGGGAGAATAGAACCCGGAAGTTAAGCGTGCTCAGGCTGGAGTAGTGAGAGGATGGGTGACCCGGAAGTTAAGCGTGCTCAGGCTGGAGTAGCGAGAGGATGGGTGACCGTCCGGGAAGTTAGATGATTTGGAATGATGAGGGGTGATTAGAGATTAAATTGAGCAGCGATGAGGGTGATTAGAGATTAGAGGTTCAAAAATTCAGAAATTTGAAAATTCGCGCAAAAAAATTGAAAAAAAAAATCCGCGGGTTAGTAGTAGCGGGTTTTTACCCACGCTACTACTAACGGACATAGTAGTAGCGCAGGTGGCACCCGCGCTGCTGCTATACGTTAGCTATAGCGCCTTATTAGTAGCGCCGGCCCCCGCGCTGCTAATAGGCCCAAAACCCGCGCTGCTGCTAGGCTTTTCCCTAGTAGTGAAGCGCTATCGTTTAACGCCCCTAGCTAGGCATAACAAGCAAGAATAGATCTAGGTATTGCCATCTTTGGTAGGCAATCCATAAGTGGCTCTCATGATAGATTCATATGGTAATTTTATTTTCTTTCTAGGGAAGTGTTCCATGCCCTTTTTTAATGGAAATTGAAATCTAATATTCCCTTCCTTCATATCAATAATTGCACCAACTGTTCTAAGGAAAGGTCTACCGAGAATAATAGGGCAAGAAGGATTGCAATCTATATCAAGAACGATAAAATCTACGGGCACATAATTCCTATTTGCAACAATAAGAAGATCATTAATTCTTCCCATAGGTTTCTTAATAGAGGAATCCGCAAGATGCAAGTTTAGAGAGCAATCATAAAAATCACGGAAATCTAGCAAATCACACAAAGTTTTGGGAATAGTAGAGACACTAGCACCCAAATCACACAAAGCATAAAACTCATAACTTTTAATTTTATTTTTAATAGTAGGTTCCCACTCATCATAAAGTTTTCTAGGGATAGAAACTTCCAATTCAAGTTTTTTCTTCATAAGATTGCATCAAGGCATCAACGATATGTTTAGTAAACGCTTTATTTTGACTATAAGCACGAGGAGATTTTAGCACGGATTGCAACAAGGAAATACAATCAATTAAAGATAAATTTTCATAATTAAATTCCTTGAAATCCAATATAGTGGGTTTAGCAACATCTATGGTTTTAATTTCTTCAATAACACTTTTATCAAATTTAGCATCAAGATCAACAAATTCCAAATTCTTAGAACGCCTTCTAGGTAAAGGTGGATCATATTCAGTCCCATCATTATCAAGATTCATATTTCAAAACAAAGATTTAATAGGGGACACATCAATAACTTTTAGATCTTCATCATTATTTTCATTGGAACTAGAAGAACACGCTTTTATAAAGGCATCTTTCTTAGCACGCATCCTAGGGGTTCTTTCTTTGCACTCGTCAATGGAAATTCTCATGGCTTTGAGAGACTCATTGATATCATGCTTAGGTGGAATAGATCTAAGTTTCAAAGAATAAACATCAAGAGAAATTCTATCAACGTTCCTAGCCAAATCATCAATCTTAAGCAATTTTTCTTCAATCATAGCATTAAAATTCTTTTGCAAAGAAATAAATTCTTTAATATTAGATTCAAAATCAGAGGGCATATTATTATAATTTCCATAAGAATTGTTGTAGGAATTACCATAATTACTAGAGGGATTACTAGGATAAGGCCTAGGATTGAAATTTCCTCTATACGCGTTGTTACCAAAATTGTTCCTACCAACAAAATTCACATCCATAGATTCATTATTATTCTCAATCAAAGTAGACAAGGGCATATCATTAGGATCAGATGAAACACTCTTAGTAGCAAATAATTTCATAAGTCCATCCATCTTTCCACTCGAAACATTAATTTCTTCTATCGCATGCACCTTTTTATTAGATCTTTCAGTGTGCCATTGAGAATAATTAACCATAATATTATCTAGGAGTTTAGTAGCTTCTCCTAAAGTGATTTCCATAAAAGTTCCTCCCGCGGCCGAATCTAAAAGATTTCTAGAAGCAAAATTCAATCCGGCATAAAGATTTTGAACAATCATCCACAAATTTAAACCATGAGTAGGGCAATTACGTATCATTAATTTCATTCTCTCCCAAGCTTGTGCAACATGTTCATGATCAAGTTGTTTAAAATTCATAATATCATTTCTAAGAGAGATGATTTTAGCGGGAGGAAAATACTTAGAGATAAAAGCATCTTTGCACTTGTTCCACGAATCAATAGGTAAAGATGAAAACCAAGCTTTAGCACGATCTCTAAGCGAAAAAGGAAATAGCTTCAATTTAACAATATCATTATCGACATCTTTCTTCTTTTGCATGTCACACAAATCAACGAAGCTATTAAGATGGGTAGAGGCATCTTCACTAGGAAGGCCGGAGAACGGATCTTTCACGACAAGATTCAGCAAAGCAGTATTAATTTCACAAGATTCAGCATCGGTAAGAGGAGAAATCGGAGTGCTAAGGAAACCATTATTGTTGGTATTGGTGAAGTCACACAATTTAGTATAATCTTGAGCCATCGCAACAAACAAGCAATCCAACACACGAGCAAACAAAAAAGCAAATGGGCAAAAGAGGCAAATAGAGAGAGAGGGCGAATAAAACGACAAGGGTGAAGTGGGGGAGAGGAAAACGAGAGGCAAATGGCAAATAATGTAATGCAAGAGATAGGGATTGTGATGGGTACTTGGTATGTTGACTTTTGCGCAGACTCCCCGGCAACGGCGCCAGAAATTCTTCTTGCTACCTCTTGAGCACTGCGTTGGATTTCCCTGAAGAGGAAGGGATGATGCAGCAAAGTTGCGTAAGTATTTCCCTCAGTTTTTCAGAACCAAGGTATCAATCCAGTAGGAGGCTACGCTCGAGTCCCTCGTACCTACACAAAAACAATAGCTCAATGCAACCAACGCGCTTAGGCGTTGTCAATCGCTTCACGGTCACTTACGAAAGTGAGATCTGATAGAGATGATAAATAATATTTTTGGTATTTTTGGTATAGAGATGCAAAGTAAAAAGTAAAAGCAAAGTAAAAGCAAAGCAATAATAAAGTTATGGAGATTTAATAAGATGATAAAGAGACCCGGGGGCCATAGGTTTCACTAGTGGCTTCTCTCAAGAGCATAAGTATTCTACGGTGGGTGAACAAATTACTGTTGAGTAATTGACAGAATTGAGCATAGTCATGAGAATATCTAGGTATGATCAAGTATATAGGCATCACGTCCGAGACAAGTAGACCGAAATGAGTCTGCATCTACTACTATTACTCCACTCATCGACCGCTATCCAGCATGCATCTAGAGTATTAAGTTAAAAACAGAGTAACGCCTTAAGCAAGATGACATGATGTAGAGGGATAGTTTCATGCAATATGATAAAAATCCCATCTTGTTATCCTCGATGGCAACGATGCAATACGTGCCTTGCTGCCCCTTGTGTCACTGGGAAAGGACAGCACAAGATCGAACCCAAAGCTAAGCACTTCTCCCATGGCAAGAACAACCAATCTAGTAGGCCAAACCAAACTGATAATTCGAAGAGACTTGCAAAGATAACCAATCATACATAAAAGAATTCAGAGAAGATTCAAATATTATTCATAGATAGGCTGGATCATAAACCCACAATTCATCGGTCTCAACAAACACACCGCAAAAAGAAGATTACATCGAATAGATCTCCACAAGAGAGGGGGAGACCAATGTATTGAGATCCAAAAAGAGAGAAGAAGCCATCTAGCTACTAGCTATGGACCTGTAGGTCTGAAGTAAACTACTCACACTTCATCGGAGAGGCTTGGATGATGATGTAGAAGCCCTCCGTGATCGATGCCTCCTCCGGTGGAGCTTCGAAACAGGCCCCAAGATGGGATCTCGTGGATACAGAAAGTTGCAGCGGTGGAATTAGGTTTTTGGCTCTTGTTCTGATCGTTTGGGGGTACGTGGATATACATAGGAGGAAGAAGTACGTCGGTGGAGCTTCGAGGGGCCCACGAGGCAGGGGCCGCGCCCTAGGGGGGCGCGCCCTCCACCCTCGTGACCACCTCGTGGCTTTCTTGACAGAGGGTCCAAGTCTCCTGGGTCTTATCTGATCAGAAAATCATGTTCCCGAAGGTTTCATTCCGTTTGGACTCCGTTTGATATTCCTTTTCTTCAAAACCCTAAAACAGGCAAAAAATAGCAATTCTGGGCTGGGCCTCCAGTTAATAGGTTAGTCCCAAAAATAATATAAAAGTGGAAAATAAAGCCCAATATAGTCCAAAACAGTAGATAATATAGCATGGAAGAATCAAAAATTATAGATAGGTTGGAGATGTATCACCATCCTTCTTATCCGCCAAGTATCTAGGGCAGGTCCCCTTCTAGTGACCATTTCCTTTGCAGTAGAAACACTCAGTTTCAGGCTTGGGTCTAGCTTTGGGCTTCTTCATGGGAGTGGCAACTTGCTTGCCATTCTTCTCGAAGTTCCCTTTCTTTCCCTTGCCCTTTTAATTGAAACTAGTGGTTTTGTCAACCATCAACATTTGCTGCTTTTCTCGATTTCTACCTTCTTCGATTTCAGCATCACGAAGAGCTCGGGAATCATTTTTGTCATCCCTTGCATATTATAGTTCATCACGAAGTTCCAGTAACTTGGTGATAGTAACTAGAGAACACTATTAATCACCTTTTTATCTGGAATATTAACTCCCACTTGATTCAAGCGATTGTAGTAATCAGACAATCTGAGCACATGCTCACTGGTTGAGCTATTCTCCTCCATCTTGTAGGCAAAGTACTTGTCAGAGTCTCATACCTCTCGACACGGGCATGAGTATGAAATACCAATTTCAACTCTTAGAACATCTTATATGTTCCGTGGCATTCAAAAAAAATTTGAAGTCCCGGCTCTAAGCCGTAAAGCATGGTGCACTAAGCTATTTAGCAGTCATCATATCGAGCTTTACCAAACATTCATAACGTCTGCATCTGCTCCTGCAAAAGGTCCATCACCTAGCGGTGCATTAAGGACATAATTCTTCTATGCAGCAATGAGGATAATCCTCAGATCACGGAGCTAGTCCGCATCATTGCTACTAACATCTTTCAACATAGTTTTCTCTAGGAACATATCATAAATAAAATAGGGAAGCTATACGCGAGCAATTGATCTACAACATAGATATGCAAATACTATCAGGACTAAGTTCATGATGAATTAAAGTTTAATTAATCAAATTACTTAAGAAAAACTCCCAATTAGATAGACATCCCTCTAATCATCTAAGTGATCATGTGATCCATATCAACTAAACCATCTCCGATCATCACGTGAGATGGAGTAGTTTTCAATGGTGAACATCACTATGTTGATCATATCTACTATATGATTCACGCTCGACCTTTCGGTCTCAGTGTTTCGAGGTCACATCTGCATATGTTAGGCTCGTCAAGTTTTATCTGAGTATTCTGCGTGTGCAAAACTGGCTTGCACCCGTGCTACCTCTTGAGCATGCGTTGGTTTTCCCTTGAAGATGAAAGGGTGATGCAGCAAAGTAGCATAAGTAGTTCCCTTAGTTTTTAAGAACCAAGGTATCAATACAGTAGGAGACTACACGCAAATCCCTCGTACCTACACAAACAATCAAGAACCTTGCAACCAACGCGATAAAGGGGTTGTCAGTCCCTTCACGGCCACTTGCAAAAGTGAGATCTGATAAATATAATAAGATAAACATTGTTGGTATTTTTATTGTATGGGTTAAAAGGAAAGATTGCAAAATAAACGGTGACAGAAATAGCTAGTTGACGGGAAAATAATATAATGGAAAATAGACCCGTGGGCCATAGGTTTCACCAGTGGCTTCTCTCAAGATAGCATAATCTACGGTGGGTGAACAAATTATTGTCAAGCAATTGATAGAAAAGCAAATAGTTATGAGAATATCTAGGCATGATCATGTATATAGGCATCACGTCCGTGACAAGTAGACCGAAATGATTCTACATCTACTACAATTACTCCACACATCGACCGCTATCCAGCATGCATCTAGAGTATTAAGTTCATAAGAACAGAGTAACGCATTAGGCAAGATGACATGATGTAGAGGGATAAACTCAAGATATATGATATAAACCCATATTTTTATCCTCGATGGCAACAATACAATATGTGCCTTACTGCCCCTGCTGTCACTAGGAAAGGACACCGCAAGATTGAACCCAAAGCTAAGCACTTCTCCCATTGCAAGAAAGATCAATCTAGTAGGCCAAACCAAACTGATAATTCGAAGAGACTTGCAAAAATACTTAAATCATGCATATAAGAATTCAGAGAAGAACCAAATATTGTTCATAGATAATCTTGATCATAAACCCACAATTCATCGGATCTCGACAAACACACCGCAAAAAGAATTACATCAAATAGATCTCCAAGAGAATCGAGGAGAACTTTGTATTGAGATCCAAAGAGATAGAAGAAGCCATCTAGCTAATAACTATGGGCCCAAAGGTCTATGGTAAACCACTCACACATCGTCAGAGAGGCTATGGTGTTGATGTAGAAGCCCTCCATGATCGATTCCTCCTCCGCCGGAGGACCGGAAAAGGCCCCAAGATGGGATCTCACGGGTACAGAAGGTTGTGACAGTGGAAATAGGGTTTCGTGGTGCTCCTGGCAGTTTTCAAGGTATATTAGTATATATATGGGCGAAAGAAGTAGGTCGATGGAGCTGCGAGGGGCCCATGAGGGTGGGGGAATGCTGCTACATCTTGAGCTTGCGTTGGTTTTCCCCGAAGAGGAAGGGATGATGTAGCAGAGTGGCGTAAGTATTTCCCTCAGTTTTTGAGAACCAAGGTATCAATCCAGTAGGAGCCCACGCTCAAGTCCCTCGTACCTGCACAAAGCGATAGCTACTCACAACCAACGCGATTAGGGGTTGTCAATCCCTTCACGCTCACTTATGAGAGTGAGATCTGATAGATATAAAGTTTTTGGTATTTTTGGTATAAAGATGCAAAGTAAAAAGTAAAATCAAAGTAAAAAAGTAAAGCAAGATTAAAGTGATGAAGATTGATATGATGAGAATAGACCCGGGGGCCATAGGTTTCACTAGTGGCTTCTCTCAAGACCATAAGTATTCTACGGTGGGTGAACAAATTACTGTTGAGCAATTGACAGAATTGAGCACAGTTATGAGAATATCTAGGCATGATCATGTATATAGGCATCACGTCCGTGACAAGTAGATCGAAACGATTCTGCATCTACTACTATTACTCCACTCATCGACCGCTATCCAGCATGCATCTAGAGTATTAAGTTAAAAACAGAGTAACGCCTTAAGCAAGATGACATGATGTAGAGAGATAAATTCATGCAGTATGAAATAAACCCCATCTTGTTATTCTCGATGGCAACGATACAATACGTGCCTTGCTGCCCCTTCTGTCACTGGGTAAGGACACCGCAAGACCGAACCCAAAGCTAAGCACTTCTCCCATGGCAAGAACTAAGAATCTAGTCGGCCAAATGAAACAGATAATTCCAAGAGACTTGCAAAGATAACCAATCATACATAAAAGAATTCAGAGAAGATTCAAATATTATTCATAGATAGACTTGATCATAAACCCACAATTCATCGGTCTCAACAAACACACCGCAAAAAGAAGATTACATCGAATAGATCTCCACAAGATATGGGGAGAACTTTGTAGTGAGATTCAAAGACAGAGAAGAAGCCATCTAGCTACTAACTATGGACCCGAAGGTCTGAGGTAAACTACTCACACTTCATCGGAGGGGCTAGGATGATGTAGAAGCCCTCCGTGATGACGGCCCTCTTCCGGCGGAGCTCCAGAACAGGCCCCAAGATGGGATCTCGTGGATACAGAAAGTTGCGGCGGTGGAATTAGGTTTTTGGCTCCTTTTCTGATCGTTTGAGGGTACGTGTATATATATAGGAGGAAGAAGTACGCCGGAGGATCAACGAGGGGCCCACGAGGCAGGGGGCGCGCCCTAGGGGGGGCGCGCCCCCCACCCTCGTGACCGCCTCTTTTGTTCCTTGGAGCAGGGTCCAAGTCTCCTAGATCACGTTCGGTGAGAAAATCACGTTCCCGAAGATTTTATTCCATTTGGACTCTGTTTGATATTCCGTTTATCCAAAACACTAAAATAAGCAAAAAACAGCAATTCTGGGCTGGGCCTCCGGTTAATAGGTTAGTCCCAAAAATAATATAAAACTGGAAAATAAAGCCCAATATAGTCCAAAATTGTAGATAATATAGCATGGAGCAATCAAAAATTATAGATACGTTGGAGACGTATCAGGCATCCCCAAGCTTAATTCATGGTCGTCCTCGACTAGGTAAATGAAAAAAAAAGAATTTTGATGCGGAGTGCTACTTGGCATAATATAAATGCAAATCTTCTTAATTGTGGTATGAATATTCAGATTAGAAAGATTCAAGACAAAGGTTTATATTGACATGAAAATAATAATACTTCAAGCATACTAACAAAGCAATTATGTCTTCTCAAAATAACATGGCCAAAGAAAGTTATCCCTACAAAATCATATAGTCTGGCTATGCTCCATCTTCACCACACAAAGTATTCAAATCATGCACAACCCCGATGACAAGCCAAGCAATTGTTTCATACCCTAACCTTTTCAAAAAAAATTCAATCTTCACGCAATACATGAGCGTGAGCCATGGATATAGCACTATAGGTGGAATAGAATGGTGGTTGTGGAGAAAACAAAAAGGAGGGGAAGATAGTTTCACATCAAGTAGGCGTATCAACGGGCTATGGAGATGCCCATCAATAGATACCAATGTGAGTGAGTAGGGATTGCCATGCAACGGATGCACTAGAGCTATAAATGTATGAAAGCTCAACAAAAGAAACTAGTGGGTGTGCATCCAACTTGCTTGCTCACGAAGACCTACGGCAATTTGAGGAAGCCCATTATTGGAATATACAAGCCAAGTTCTATAATGTAAATTTCCCACTAGTATATAAAAGTGACAACATATGAGACTCTCTATATGAAGGACATGGTGCTACTTTGAAGCACAATATATGAGACTCGCTATATCATGGTGCTACTTTGAAGCACAAGTGTGGTAAAAGCATAGTAGCATTGCCCCTTTTTATTTATTTTCTTTTTTTGGGCCTTCTTTTTTTTCTTTGGCCTTTCCCTTTTTTTATTGGGACAATGCTCTATTGAATGATGATCATCACACTTTTATTTATTTAGCACTCTATGATTACAACTCGATTCTAAAACAAAGTATGACTCTATATGGATGCCTCCGGCGGTGTACCTGGATATGCAATGAATCAAGAGTAACAAGTATGAAGAAATTATGAACGGTGCTTTGCCACAAATACTATGTCAACTACATGATCATGCTAAGCAATATGACAACGATGAATGTGTCATGATGAACTAGATGGTGGAAAGTTGCATGGCAATATATCTCGGAATGGCTATGGAAATGCCATAATAGGTAGGTATGGTGGCTGTTTTGAGGAAGGTATATGGTAGGTGTATGATACCGGCGAAAGGTGCGCGGTATTAGAGAGGCCAGCAAAGGTGGATGGGTGAGAGTGCGTATAATCCATGGACTCAACATTAGTCATAAAGAACTCATATACTTATTGCAAAAATCTAGAAGTTATCAAAGCAAAGTATTACGCGCATGCTCCTAGGGGGATAGATTGGTAGGAAAAGACCATCGCTCATCCCCGACCGCCACTCATAAGGAAGACAATCAATAAATAAGTCATGCTCCGACTTCGTTACATAACGGTTCACCATACGTGCATGCTACGGGAATCACAAACCTTAACACAAGTTTTCTTCAAATTCACAACTACTCAACAAGCATGAATTTAATATTATCACCTCCATATCTCAAAACAATTATCATGCTTCAATCTTTTCTTAGTATTCAACACACTCAAAAGAAAGTTTCACAAATCTTGAATACCAAGCATATTATTATTAAGCAAATTACCATGCTATTAAGAGACTCTCAAAATAATTTAAGTGAAGCATGAGACATCCATAGTTTCTTTAAGACAAATCCACCACTGTGCTCTAAAAGATCTAAGTGAAGCACATAGAGCAAAACTATAGTGCTCAAAAAGATATAAGTGAAGCACATAGAGCAAAATTATCTAGCTCAAAAGATATAACTGAAGCACATAGAGCAAAACTACTTAGCTCAAAAGATATAAGTGAAGCACATAGAGTATTCTGTCAAATTTTAATTCATGTATGGCTTCTCTCAAAAGGTGTGTACAGCAAGGATGATTGTGGCATACTAAGACACAAAGACACAAATAATACAAGACGCTCCAAGCCAAACACATATCATGTTGGTGAATAAAAATATAGCTCCAAATAAATTACCGATGAAAGTGGACGAAAGAGGGGATGCCTTCCGGGGCATCCCCAAGCTTTGACTTTTTGGTGTCCTTGGATTATCTTGGGTGTGCCATGGGCATATCCAAGCTTAGGCTCTTGCCACTCCTTTTTCCATGATCCATCAAAAGAATTCACCCAAAACTAGAAAACTTCACAACACAAAACTCAAAATAGAAAACTCGTGAGCTCCGTTAGCGAAAGAAAACAAAAGACCACTTCAAGGTACTGTAATGAACTCATTCTTTATTTATATTGGTGTTAAACCTACTGTATTCCAACTTCTCTATGGATTATAAACTATTTTACTAGCCATAGCTTCATCAAAATAAGCAAACAACACACGAAAAACAGAATCTGTCAAAAACAGAATAGTCTGTAGTAATCTGTAGCTATGGCAAGATCTGGAACCCCAAAAATTCTAAAATAAATTGCTGGACGTGAGTAATTTATCTATTAATCATCTGAAAAAAGAATTAACTAAATATCACTCTTCAAATAAAAATGACAGCAGTTCTCGTGAGCGCTAAAGTTTCTGTTTTTTACAGCAAGTTCAACAAGACTTTCCCCAAGTCTTCCAAACGGTTCTACTTGGCACAAACACTAATTAAACACAAAAAAACGCAAACAAAACAGTGGATAAATAATTTATTTATTACTAAGCAGGAGAAAAAAGCAAGGAATAAAATAAAATTGGGTTGCCTCCCAACAAGCGCTATCGTTTAACGCCCCTAGCTAGGCATAAAAGCGAGGATAGATCTAGGTATTGCCGTCTTTGGTAGGCAATTCTTCAATTAGGCATCTACCATCTTTAGTAATTTCTTTCTTTTTAGTGATTATTAAACTTTTAGGCACAAGATCAAAAAATTCATGTGTAGCAAATGGTTCCTTAATGATATCAAAAAGATTGGGATGAATGCTTATAGATTTAAGATCCACAGTTTCCTTAGATGATTCACCCTTATTTTTGGGAACATACATAAGCTTTGCAATTTTAGTAGGAGGACTTGGAGTATTCTTTACGGAAGAAAAAGCAGTTCCCAAGTTTTAGCCTTCTTCAGATCTATCATGTCGGCGCACATCTGGTTCTCCTGTCATCGAATGTGCTGGTTTAACTCCTGGATAAAAGCTGCAATTGATCTATCCTTCCTGGTGCTGATCATCTCCCAGTGTTCATCTCGGCGCCCACAAATCTGGTAGATAGTATCCTTGAGATCATTGCGGTAGACTTCTCCAATGCATCCCATGGCGATGTGAGCTGCCATGCTCTTTCCTAGACTCGAAGTTGGTGCATCAAAAGAAAACTCTATGGGCTCAGTGACTGGCATGAACGTCCTTCCTGGAACTTGAACTTGAATCATCCATCGCTCTTCTTCAGGTAAAGTGGCGTTGTAGGTTCCTGTGAAACTTGGTACTCCTATGTTCAGGTATCTAGTGACTTCCTTCAAGTGACGTCCAAAGGGTGTATCTTCATCCGGTTGCGTGAACTTGTTCCTTGCATCCGCCATCCTAAAAGAGTAGAAAAGATGAGAAGTCAGAAGAGAAGAGAGTGAATAGTGATCCAGGTCTTTAGCTTAGTCGTCGTGTCCTACAGTCAGCGTGTGCTCTGATACCATCTCTGTAGCGACCAGACCTTAGACAGTCTGATCTCTGTGCTCCGGTGTCATCCATGGATCAGTAATGCTGACACCACACAGTACTCAGAGGATTTATAGCAGAGTAGCAATCACACACTTATTACATCGAGTGTCTCAAAAGAGAACTTATTACAATAAATATGGCTTAAGGCCATCTAATAACGATAACAGCGGAAGGCTTGGAAGATAAGTGAGTCCATCAACTCCAACGGCATCACTGAGTATAGAACCACGACCTAAAACTCCTTAATCATCGTCTGAAAAGTCTGCAACATTAACGTTGCAGCCCGAAAACGGGTCAGCACATGGAATATGCTGGCAAGGTAACACATCGAGAGTAATGGAATGAAACAGCTATACTATATGCATATTTGGCTGGTGGAAAGCTCTATGGTTACAGTTTTGCGTAAAGCCAATTTTTCCCTACTTCAAAGGAATAAATTTTATTTAACTATCATGGTAGTTGTTAAACATTGAGAATGGTTGACACCATTCTCAATCCCAATTAAACATCATCATTAAACAAAACCCAACAAAATTAATTTAGAGTAACTTGTTGAGATTCACATGATAATCCAGGTACTAGATACTCAAGATGTCCATAACCAGGGACACGGCTAATCATGATTAGTTTAATACACTCTGCAGAGGTTTGCGCACTTTTCCCCACAAGACTCGATCGCCTCTGTTTGGTTTCTCGCACTACATGGTGTTTGAGAAGACCGATGACCGAGACATAGTCTTTCAGAAGCGCTAGCACCTTACGATCGGGTAGACCATACCACCTACATCCCCTACATCTGCTAGTCTACCACTGTAAGAGTTCGCACGACTTAGTCAACTATGCTAGAGCCCATAATAGCTTGTGGCTGCACACAGAAGTTTCTAGCATGAATAATCCCATGATCCCTTTGAGCCTCGGTGGCGGTCCAAAAGAAAACAGGCAAGTCCTGGAATACCCAGGTGCCTCAATCCACCCAGATGTGTGTTTAAGTTGCCACCTTATATAAACCATTAATTAATAAAACTCACATCTGTCATGGATATCACTCACCCAATCCACGTCTACTAGCATAGCATGGCATAAGCAAACGCAGAAGTAACTCCCAAAGGTTTGATAATAGACAAGTAATAGGTACTACCCCATCTACTTCCCATCCCACAATTTAATTAGATCCTAGTCATGCAATGTGTGAGGATTGATCTAATGCAATAAAACTGGGTAGTAGAAAAGGTATGATCAAAGTGTTACTTGTCTTGCTGATGATCCGGGAAACCTAGAGATTCGAAGTAACAAGCGGCGCACTCCGGGTATTCTATCGCAATCAAACAAACAAGCACACAATAAGTACTCATCTAATGCATGGGTAAAACTCAAATAAGAGATTTAACCAGAAGGTTCAACTTAAGAACTCCGGTTGGCAAAAAGAATCAAATCGAGCGAAGCAACGAAAGTCAAACGGCGAAAGAAAACAACTTCGTTCTACTAATCTGGATCTAGGGAAAATTTTACAGTAGCAAAAACTTTTTTAAGTTGATTAAACGGATAGAGGGTTTCGAGACGAAACTCTAGGCGCTTGAACCGCCTGATTCCGATAAACGAGCGAAAAGTTATACTAAAAAGAAAATCGGATCAGGAATCGCGATCAGAAAAATCACAGATTTAATCCTAGAAAAGAAAAACGACGAACGCTCGCTAGAACGAATGAACGGACGAATGCTCGCTATTTAAATAAACCGGAAAAACCGATCTATTAAAAAACCGAATCTAAAAAAATAAACCGATGAAAAACCGACGAAAACCGGTCGTTTTTTAAAAAAATCGACGGCACGGAAAACAAGGCGCGGCGAACCTCGGCAGCGGGATCCGGCGGCGGCAGCGAGGCGGCGGCGCGGCGGCGGGCGACGGCGGCGCGGCACGGCGGCGGCGTCAGCGGCTGGGGGCAGTGCGGGGCGGGGCTTAGGGCGGCTAGGGTTTCCCCCCGGGGGCTGGGCCCCGGCTTATAAAGCCCTCCCGGGCCGGTCTCCAGGTCGGACACGGCCCGTTAAGTCGGTTCGCATTTTTTTTAATAATTCCGCTCCAAAGGAAAAATAAAAATAAATACTAAACGGACTCCAAAAATTCCGAAATAAATTTTCACGAGCTTCTAAAATCAAGCCGCACAAGGTGAACATTTATTTGGGACCTAAATGCAATTTTGAAAAACGCAAATTTTTCCTAAATTCAAATAAAACACCGAAAAACTCCGAAATAAAATCTTATTTGATTTTTTATTAAATCCTCAATATTTCTTTATTTTGGGAAAGTAATTTTATTCCCTCTCTCATATTTTTGTAATAGAAACAGTTGATGACAAAATAAATAAAATCAAATGATCCTATTCTCAAAATTTGAGAAAACTCAAATATGAAAATAACGAAATCCCCAACTCTCTTCGTGGGTCCTTGAGTTGCGTAGAATTTCTAGGGTCAACCAAAATGCAAAATAAAATATGATATGCAATGATGATCTAATGTATAACATTCCAAATTGAAAATTTGGGATGTTACAGGAGAAGATACGAGATTAGTCATGACGACAAACAAACAAACTAGCACACGAGCAAACAAAAGGCAAACATGCAAAAAGAGGCAAATAGAGAGGGAGGATAGAGAGAGAGATGGCGAATAAAACGGCAAGGGTGAATTGGGGGGAGAGGAAAACGAGAGGCAAACGGCTAATAATGTAATGCGAGAGATAGAGATTGTGATGGGTACTTGGTATGTTGACTTTTTGCGTAGACTCCCCGGCAACAGCGCCAGAAATCCTTCTTGCTATGTCTTGAGCTTGTGTTGGTTTTCCCCAAAGAGGAAGGGATGATGCAGCAGAGTAGCGTAAGTATTTCCCTCAGTTTTTGAGAACCAAGGTATCAATCTAGTAGGAGCCCACGCTCAAGTCCCTCGTACCTGCACAAAGCGATAGCTACTCGCAACAACCACAATTAGGGGTTGTCAATCCCTTCACGGTCACTTACGAGAGTGAGATCTGATAGATATAATGTTTTTGGTATTTTTGGTATAAAGATGCAAAGTAAAAAGTAAAAGCAAAGTAAAAAAGCAATGCAAGATTAAAGTGATGGAGATTGATATGATGAGAATAGACCCGGGGGCCATAGGTTTCACTAGTGGCTTCTCTCAAGAGCATAAGTATTCTACGGTGGGTGAACAAATTACTGTTGAGCAATTGACAGAATTGAGCATAGTTATGAGAATATCTAGGCATGATCATGTATATAGGCATCACGTCCGTGACAAGTAGATCGAAACGATTCTGCATCTACTACTATTACTCCACTCATCGACCGCCATCCAGCATGCATCTAGAGTATTAAGTTAAAAACAAAGTAACGCCTTAAGCAAGATGACATGATGTAGAGAGATAAACTCATGCAATATGAAATAAACCCCATCTTGTTATCCTCGATGGCAATGATACAACACATGCCTTGCAGCCCCTTCTGTCACTGGGTAAGGACACCGCAAGATCGAACCCAAAGCTAAGCACTTCTCCCATGGCAAGAACTATCAATCTAGTCGGCCAAACCAAACAGATAATTTGAAGAGACTTGCAAAGATAACCAATCATACATAAAAGAATTCAGGGAAGATTAAAATATTATTCATAGATAGACTTGATCATAAACCCTCCGCCCCCCCCCCCCCCTCGTGACCGCCTCTTTTGTTCCTTGGAGCAAGGTCCAAGTCTCCTGGATCACGTTCGGTGGGAAAATCACGTTCCTGAAGATTTTATTCCATTTGGACTCCGTTTGATATTCTGTTTATCCGAAACACCGAAATAGGCAAAAAACAACAATTCTGGGTTGGGCCTCCGGTTAATAGGTTAGTCCCAAAAATAATATGAAAGTGGAAAATAAAGCCCAATATAGTCCAAAATAGTAGATAATATAGCATGGAGCAATCAAAAATTATAGATACGTTGGAGATGTATCACACGCCTGGCCCCCTGAGAGCGCCCTCCTACCTCGTGGCCGCCTCGCTGCTTCCTTGGCGTCCACTCCAAGTCTCCTGGGTCACGTTTCTTTCAAAAAAGATCCTCGCAAAGGTTTCATTCCGTTGGATATTCCTTTTCGGCGAAACACTAAAATAGGCAAAAAACAGCAATTGCACTAGGCCTTCGGTTAATAGGTTAGTCCAAATAATACCTAGGGCATTTTGAGGAAACCCATCATTGGAATATACAAGCCAAGTTCTATAATGAAAAATTCCCACTAGTATATAAAAGTGACAGCATAGGAGACTCTCTATCATGAAGATCATGGTGCTACTTTGAAGCACAAGTGTGGTAAAAGGATAGTAGCATTGCCCCTTCTCTCTTTCTCTCTCTCTCTCTCTCTCTCTCTCTCTCTCTCTCTCTTTTATTTGGGCCTTTTCTCTTTTTTATGGCCTCTTTTTTTCTTTTCTTTTAAATTTTTCGTCTGAAGTCTCATCTTGACTTGTGGGGGAATAATAGTCTCCGTCAACCTTTCCTCACTGGGACAATGCTCTAATAATGATGATCATCACACTTTTATTTACTTACAACTCAAGAATTACAACTCGATACTAGAACAAAAATATGACTCTGTGTGAATGCCTCCGGTGGTGTACCAGGATATGTGATGAATCAAGAGTGACATGTATGAAAGAATTATGAACGGTGGCTTTTCCACAAATATGATGTCAACTACATGATCATGCAAAGCAATATGACAATGATGAAGCGTGTCATAATAAATGGAACGGTGGAAAGTTGCATGGCAATTTTTCTACGCATCACCAAGATCAATCTATGGAGTAATCTAGCAACGAGGGGAAGGAGAGTGCATCTAGATACCCTTGTAGATCGCTAAGCGGAAGCGTTCAAGTGAACGGGGTTGATGGAGTCGTACTCGTCGTGATCCAAATCACCGATGATCCTAGCGCCGAACGGACAGCACCTCCGCGTTCAACACACGTACGGTTGGGAGACGTCTCCTCCTTCTTGATCCAGCAAGGTGAGAGGAGAAGTTGAGGGAAAACTCCGACGGCACGACGGCGTGGTGGTGATGGAGCTCGTGGTTCTCCGGCAGGGCTTTGCCAAGCACTACGGAGGAGGATGAGGTGTTGGAGGAGGAAGCAGGCTGCGCCAGGGGAAGGGGGTGGCTGCCCTCTCTCTCCCTCACTATATATAGGGGGGAGGGAGGAGCGGGGGGCGCCCTAGGGTTCCCTAGGGGAGGGGCAGCGGCCACAGGGGAAACCCTAGATGGGTTTGGGCGCCCCCACCCCCTAGGAAACTTGCCCCCCAAGCCGGGAGGGGCGGCTGCCCTAGAGGTGGCGCCCCCACCTCTCCTGGTTACGTGAGATGGGGTGGGAGGGGCGCTCAGCCCCTTAGTGGGCTGATGTGCCCTCTCCCCTTGGCCCATAAGGCCCCCCAACGCTTCTCGGGGCCTCCGAAACCCCTTTCGGACACGCTGGTCATCACCTGGTACCCTCGGAACAATTCCGGACTCCAATATTCTTCGTCCAATATGTTGGAAATATGCCCTAGAGGCAATAATAAATTGATTATTATTATATTTCCTTGTTCATGATAATCGTTTATTATCCATGCTAGAATTGTATTGATAGGAAACTCAGATACATGTGTGGATACATAGACAACACCATGTCCCTAGTACGCCTCTAGTTGACTAGCTCGTTGATCAATAGATGGTTACGGTTTCCTGACCATGGACATTGGATGTCGTTGATAACGGGATCACATCATTAGGAGAATGATGTGATGGACAAGACCCAATCCTAAGCATAGCACTAGATCGTGTAGTTCGTATGCTAAAGCTTTTCTAATGTCAAGTATCATTTCCTTAGACCATGAGATTGTGCAACTCCCGAATACCGTAGGAGTGCTTTGGGTGTGCCAAACATCAAAACGTAACTGGGTGGCTATAAAGGTACACTACAGGTATCTCTGAAAGTGTCTGTTGGGTTGGCACGAATCGAGACTGGGATTTGTCACTCCGTGTGACGGAGAGGTATCTCTGGGCCCACTCGGTAGGACATCATCATAATGTGCACAATGTGATCAAGGAGTTGATCACGGGATGATGTGTTACGGAACGAGTAAAGAGACTTGCCGGTAACGAGATTGAACAAGGTATCGGGATACCGACGATCGAATCTCGGGCAAGTATCGTACCGCTAGACAAAGGGAATTGTATACGTGATTGATTAAGTCCTTGACATCGTGGTTCGTCAGATGAGATCATCGTGGAGCATGTGGGAGCCAACATGGGTATCCAGATCCCACTGTTGGTTATTGACTGGAGAACGTCTCGGTCATGTCTGCATGTCTCCCGAACCCGTAGGGTCTACACACTTAAGGTTCGATGACGCTAGGGTTATAAAGGAAGTTTGTATGTGGTTACCGAATGTTGTTTGGAGTCCCGGATGAGATCCCGGACGTCACGAGGAGTTCCGGAATGGTCCGGAGGTAAATATTTATATATGGGAAGTCCTGTTTTGGTCACCGGAAAGGTTTCGGGTTTTATCGGTAACGTACCGGGACCACCGGGAGGGTCCCGGGGGTCCACCAAGTGGGGCCACCAGCCCCGGAGGGCTTCATGGGCCAAGTGTGGAAGGGGACCATCCCAAAGTGGGCTGGTGCGCCCCCCCCACAAGGGCCCAAGGCGCAAGGGAGAGGAGAAGGGGGCAAACCCTAGGGCAGATGGGCCCTAAGGCCCATCCTGGTGCGCCTCCCTCTCCCCCTCCCCCTTGGCCGCCTCCCTTAGATGGGATCTAGGCTGGCCGCCACCCCTAGGGGTGGAAACCCTAAAGGGGGCGCAGCCCCTCCCCTTCCCCTATATATACTTGGCCTAGGGGCTTCCCAATACACGTGATTTGATCTCTCCCTGTTGGTGCAGCCCTCCCTCTCTTTCTCCTCATATCCCGTGGTGCTTGGCGAAGCCCTGCAGGATTGCCATGCTCCTCCACCACCACCACGCCGTTGTGCTATTGCTGGATGGAGTCTTCCTCAACCTCTCCCTCTCTCCTTGCTGGATCAAGGCGTGGGAGACGTCACCGGGCTGTACGTGTGTTGAACGCGGAGGTGCCGTCCGTTCGGCACTAGGATCATCGGTGATTTGGATCACGACGAGTACGACTCCATCAACCCCGTTCTCTTGAACGCTTCCTCTTAGCGATCTACAAGGGTATGTAGATGCACTCTCCTTCCCCTCGTTGTTGGTTTCTCCATAGATTTATCTTGGTGACACGTAGGAAAATTTTGAATTTCTGCTATGTTCCTCAACAGTGGCATCATGAGCTAGGTCTATTGCGTAGATTCTATGCACGAGTAGAACACAAAGTAGTTGTGGGCGTTGATCTTGTTCAATATGCTTACCGTTACTAGTCCAATCTTGTTTCGACGGCATTGTGGGGTGAAGCGGCCCGGACCAACCTTACACGTACGCTTACGTGAGACTGGTTCCACCGACTAACATGCACTAGTTGCATAAGGTGGCTGGCGGGTGTCTTTCTCTCCCACTTTAGTCGAAACGGATTCGATGAAAAGGGTCCTTATGAAGGGTAAATAGCAATTGGCATATCACGTTGTGGTTTTGCGTAGGTAAGAAACGTTCTTGCTAGAAACCCATAGCAGCCACGTAAAACATCCAAACAACAATTAGAGGACGTCTAACTTGTTTTTGCAGGGTGTGCCATGTGATGTGATGTGGCCAAAAGGATGTGATGAATGATATATGTGATGTATGAGATTGATCATGTTCTTGTAATAGGAATCACGACTTGCATGTCGATGAGTATGACAACTGGCAGGAGCCATAGGAGTTGTCTTTATTTATTGTATGACCTGTGTGTCATTGAACAACGCCATGTAATTACTTTACTTTATTGCTAATCGTTAGCTGTAGTAGTAGAAGTAATAGTTGGCGAGCAACTTCATGGAGACACGATGATGGAGATCGTGATGATGGAGATCATGGTGTCATGCCGGTGACAAGATGATCATGGAGCCCCAAGATGGAGATCAAAGGAGCTATATGATATTGGCCATATCATGTCACTATTATTTGATTGCATGTGATGTTTATCATGTTTATACATCTTATTTTCTTAGAACGACGGTAGTAAATAAGATGATCCCTCGTTAAAATTTCAAGAAAGTGTTCCCCCTAACTGTGCACCGTTGCGACAGTTCGTGTTTCGAAGCACCACGTGATGATCGGGTGTTAGATTCTTACGTTCACATACAACAAGTGTAAGCCAGATTTACACGCGCGAAACACTTAGGTTGACTAGACGAGCCTAGCATGTACAGACATGGCCTCGGAACACAGAAGACCGAAAGGTCGAACATGAGTCGTATAGAAGATACGATCAACATGAAGATGTTCACCGATGTTGACTAGTCCGTCTCACGTGATGATCGGACACGGCCTAGTTGACTCGTATCATGTAATCACTTAGATGACTAGAGGGATGTCTATCTGAGTGGGAGTTCATAAGATGAACTTGTTTATCCTGAACATAGTCAAAAGGATTTTGCAAATTATGTCGTAGCTCGCGCTTTAGTTCTACTGTTTAGATATGTTCCTAGAGAAAATTTAGTTGAAAGTTGATAGTAGCAATTGTGCGGACTAGGTCCGTAAACTGAGGATTGTCCTCATTGCTTCATAGAAGGCTTATGTCCTTAATGCACCGCTCAGTGTGCTGAACCTCGAACGTCGTCTGTGGATGTTGCGAACATCTGACATACACATTTTGATAACTACGTGATAGTTCAGTTAAACGGTTTAGAGTTGAGGCACCGAAGACGTTTTGAAACGTCGCAAAACATATGAGATGTTTCGAGGGCTGAAATTGGGATTTCAGGCTCGTGCCCGCGTCAAGAGGTATAAAACCTCCGACGATTTTCTTAGCCTGCAAACTAAGGGAGAAAAGTTCAATTGTTGAGCTTGTGCTCAGATTGTCTGAGTACAAGAATCATTTGAACCGAGTGGGAGTTAATCTTCCAGATGAGATAGTGATGTTTCTCCGAAGTCATTGCCACCAAGCTGCTAGAACTTCGTGATGAACTATAATATATCAGGGACATATATGATGATCCTTGAGATATTCGCGATTTTTGACACCACAAAAGTAGAAATCAAGAAGGAGCATCATTTGTTGATGGTTGGTGAAACAACTAGTTTCAAGAAGGGCAAGGGCAAGAAGGATACTTCATGAAACGGCAATTCAACTGCTGCTCTAGTGAAGAAACCCAAGGTTGAACCCGAACTCGAGACTAAGTGCTTTTGTAATAAGGGGAACAGCCACTGGAGCAGAATTACCCTAGATACTTGGTAGATGAGAAGGCTGGCAAGGTCGATAGAAGTATATTGGATATGCATTGTGTTGATGTGTACTTTACTAGTACTCCTAGTAGCACCAGGGTATTAGATACCGGTTCGGTTGCTAAGTGTTAGTAACTCGAAATAAAAGCTACGGAATAAACGGAGACTAGCTAGAAGTGAGCTGACGATATGTGTTGGAAGTGTTTCCAATGTTGATATGATCAAGCATCGCACGCTCCCTCTACCATCGAGATTGGTGTTAAACCTAAATAATTGTTATTTGGTGTTTGCGTTGAGCATAGACATGATTGGATTATGTCTATCGCAATACGTTTATTCAATGAAGGAGAATAATGGTTACTCTGTTTATTTGAATAATACCTTTAATGGTCTTGCACCTAAATGAATGGTTTATTGAATCTCGATCGTAGTGATACACATGTTCATGCCAAAAGATATAAGATAGTAATGATAGTACCACCTACTTGTGGCACTGCCACTTAAGTCATATCGGTATAAAATGCATGAAGAAGCTCCATGTTTGATGGATCTTTGGGCTCACTCGTTTTTGAAAAGTTTGAGACGTGCGAACCATGTCTATTGGTGTATATGCATGAAGAAACTCCATGCAAATGGACCGTTTGGACTCATTTGATTTTGAATCACTTGAGACATGCAAATCATACCACATGGGCAAGATGACTGAAAGCCTCGTTTTCAGTAAAATGGAACTAGAAAGCAACTTGTTGGAAGTAATACATTTTGATGTGTGCAGTCCAATGAGTGCTGAGGCATGTAGTGGATATCGTTATGTTCTTACTTCACAGATGATTTGAGTAGATGTTGAGTATATTTACTTGATGAATCACGAGTCTGAATTATTGAAAGGTTCAAGTAATTTCAGGATGAAGTTGAAGATCGTCGTGACAAGAGGATAAAAGATCTATGATATGATCATAGAGATGAATATCTGAATTACGATTTTGGCACAGAATTAAGACATTTTGTGGAAATTGTTTCACAACTAATACAGCCTGGAACACCATTGTGTGATGGTGTGTCCGAACATCATAACTGCACCCTATTGGATATGATGCATACCATGATGTCTCTTATCGAATTACCACGATAGTTTATGGGTTAGGCATTAGAGACAACCACATTCACTTTAAATAGGGCACCACGTAATTCCGATGAGATGACAACGTATGAACTATGGTTTAGAGAAACCTAAGCTGTCATTTCTTAAAAGTTTGGGGCTGCGACGCTTATGTGAAAAAGTTTTAGGCTGATAAGCTTGAACCCAAAGCGGATAAATGCATCTTCATAGGACACCCAAAACAGTTGGGTATACCTCCTGTCTCAGATCCGAAAGCAATAAGGGATTGTTTCTAGAATCGGGTCCTTTCTCGAGGAAAAGTTTCTCTCGAAAGAATTGAGTGGGAGGATGGTGGAGACTTGATGAGGTTATTGAACCGTCTCTTCAACTAGTGTGTGGCAGGGCACAGGGAGTTGTTCCTGTGGCACCTACACCAATTGAAGTGGAAGCTTATGATAGTGATCATGAAACTTCAGATCAAGTCACTCCCAAACCTCGTAGGACGACAAGGATGTGTACTACTTCAGAGTGTTACGTAATCCTGTCTTGGAAGTCATGTTGCTAGACAACAATGAACCTGCGAGCTATGGAGAAGCGATGGTGGGCCTGGATTCCGATAAATGGCTTGAGGCCATATAATCCGAGAGAGGATCCATATATGAAAACAAAGTGTAGACTTTGGAAGAACTACTTGGTGGTCGTAAGGCTGTTGAGTACAGATGGATTTTAAAAGGAAGACGGACAATGATGGTGAATGTCACCATTAAGAAAGCTCGACTTGTCGTTAAGAAGTTTACCGACAAGTTCAAGGAGTTGACTACGATGAGACTTTCTCACCCGTAGCGATGCTAAGAGTCTGTTGGAATTATGTTAGCGATTACTGCATTATTTATGAAATCTTGCAGATAGGATGTCAAAACATTGTTTCCTCGACGATTTTCTTGAGGAAAGGTTGTATGTGATACAACCGGAAGGTTTTGTCAATCCTGAAAGATGCTAATAAGTATGCAAAGCTCCAGCAATCCTTCTAAGGACTGGAGTGAGCATCTCGGAGTTGGAATGTATGCTTTGATGATGATCAAAGATTTTGGGTGTATGCAAAGTTTATGAGAAACTTGTATTTCCAAAGAAGTGAGTGGGAGCACTATAGAATTTCTGATGAGTATATGTTGTTGACATATTGTTGATCAGAAATGACGTAGAATTTCTAGAAAGCATATAGGGTTATTTGGAAAGTGTTTTTCAATGGAAAACCTGGATTAAGCTACTTGAGCATTGAGCATCAAGATCTATAAAGATAGATCAAAACGCTTAATGGTACTTTCAAATGAGCACATACCTTGACATGATCTTGAAGGTATTCAAGATGGATCAGTCAAAGAAGGAGTTCTTGCCTGAGTTGTAAGGTATGAAGTTAAGACTTGAAGCTCGACCACGGCAGAATAGAGAGAAAGGACGAAGGTTGTCCCCTATGCTTAAGACGTAGGCTCTACAGTATGCTATGCTGTGTACCGCACCTGAAGTGTGCCTTGCCATGAGTCAGTCAAGGGGTACAAGAGTGATCCAACAATGGATCACAGGACAACGGTCAAAGTTATCCTTAGTAACTAGTGGACTAAGGAATTTTCTCGATTATGGAGGTGGTAAAAGAGTTCGTCGTAAAGGGTTACATCGATGCAAGCTTAACACCTATCCGGATAGCTCTGAGTAGAGATACCGGATACGTATAATGGAGCGACAATTTAGTATAGCTCCAAGTAGAACAGTTATTTGGAATAGCTCCAAATAGAACGTGGTAGCTGCATCTAGGAGATGACATAGAGATTTGCAAAGTACATACGGATCTGAATGTTGCAGACCCGTTGACTAAAACCTCTCTCACAAGCAACATGATCAAACCCAGAACTCATTGAGTGTTAATCACATAGTGATGTGAACTAGATTATTGACTCTAGTAAACTCTTGGATGTTGGTCACATGGCGATGTGACCTGTGAGTGTTAATCACATGGCGATGTGAACTAGATTATTGACTCTAGTGCAAGTGGGAGACTGTTGGAAATATGCCCTAGAGGCAATAATAAATTGATTATTATTATATTTCCTTGTTCATGATAATCGTTTATTATCCATGCTAGAATTGTATTGATAGGAAACTCAGATACATGTGTGGATACATAGACAACACCATGTCCCTAGTAAGCCTCTAGTTGACTAGCTCGTTGATCAATAGATGGTTACGGTTTCCTGACCATGGACATTGGATGTCGTTGATAACGGGATCACATCATTAGGAGAATGATGTGATGGACAACACGCAATCCTAAGCATAGCACTAGATCGTGTAGTTCGTATGCTAAAGCTTTTCTAATGTCAAGTATCATTTCCTTAGACCATGAGATTGTGCAACTCCCGGATACCGTAGGAGTGCTTTGGTTGTGCCAAACGTCACAACGTAACTAGGGGGGCTATAAAGGTACACTACAGGTATCTCTGAAAGTGTCTGTTGGGTTGGCATGAATCGAGACTGGGATTTGTCACTCCGTGTGACGGAGAGGTATCTCTGGGCCCACTCGGTAGGACATCATCATAATGTGCACAATGTGATCAAGGAATTGATCACGGGAACATCATCATAACTCTAGCGTCACCGAACCTTAAGTGTGTAGACCCTACGGGTTCGGGAACCATGCAGACCTGACCGAGACAACTCTCCGGCCAATAACCAACAGCGGGATCTAGATACCCATGTTGGCTCCCACATGTTCCACGATGATCTCATCGGATGAACCACGATGTCGAGGATTCAATCAATCCCATATACAATTCCCTTTGTCTATCGGTATGTTACTTGCCCGAGATTCGATCGTCGGTATCCCGATACCTTGTTCAATCTCGTTACCGGCAAGTCTCTTTACTCGTTCTGTAACACATCATCCCGTGATCAACTCCTTGGTCACATTGTGCACATTATGATGATGTCCTACCGAGTGGGCCCAGAGATACCTCTCCGTTTACACGGAGTGACAAATCCCAGTCTCGATTCGTGCCAACCCAACAGACACTTTTGGAGATACCTGTAGTGTGCCTTTATAGCCACCCATTTATGTTGTGACGTTTGGCACACCCAAAGCACTCCTACGGTATCCGGGAGTTGCACAATCTCATGGTCTAAGGAAATGATACTTGACATTAGAAAAGCTTTAGCATACAAACTACACGATCTTTGTGCTAGGCTTAGGATTGGGTCTTGTCCATCACATCATTCTCCTAGTGATGTGATCCCGTTATCAACGACATCCAATGCCCATGGTTAGGAAACCGTAACCATCTATTGATCAACGAGCTAGTCAACTAGAGGCTTACTAGGGACATGGTGTTGTCTATTTATCCACACATGTATCTGAGTTTCCTATCAATACAATTCTAGCATGGATAATAAACGATTATCATGAACAATGAAATATGATATAATAATAACTAATTTATTATTGCCTCTAGGGCATATTTCCAACACTGCTATGGGCTGAGCAAGAACCGTTCTTACCTACGCATCAAAAACCACAATGCGGTATAGTGATTTCTTTTTGATCTTCAGAAAGAACCCTGTTCATTGAATCCGGTTCAACTAAAGCTGGAGAAACAGACACCCACTAGCCACCTTGTTGGGGAACGTAGTAATTTAAAAAAATTCCTACGCACACGCAAGATCATGATGATGCATAGCAACGAGAGGGGAGAGTGTTGTCTACGTACCCTCGTAGACCGTAAGAGGAAGCGTTATGACAACGCGGTTGATGTAGTCGTACGTCTTCACGATCGACCGATCCTAGCACCGAAAGTACAGCACCTCCGCGATCTGCACACGTTCGGGTCGGTGACGTCCCATGAACTCATGATCCAGCAGAGTGTCGAGGGAGAGCTTCGTCAACACGACGGCATGATGACGATGATGATGAAGCTACCGGCGCAGGGCTTCGTGTAAGCACTGCAACGATATGACCGAGGTGGATTATGGTGGAGGGGGGCACCGCACACGGCTAAGAGATCAATGATATACTCCCGGGCAAATTCCCTCCAGTACTCCGATAAATACCCGAACCACTCAGAACCATTCGGATGTCCGAATATAGCCTTCCAATATATCGATCCTTACGTCTCGAACATTTCGAGACTCCTCATCATGTCCCTGATCTCATCCGGGACTCCGACCAACCTACGGTACATCAAAACACATAAACTCATAATACCGATCATCACCGAACTTTAAGCGTGCGGACCCTACGGGTTCGAGAACTATGTAGACATGACCGAGACTCATCTTCGATCAATAACCAATAGTAGAACCTGGATGCTCATATTGGCTCCTACATATTCTACGAAGATCGTTATCGGTCAAACCGCATAATGGTATACGTTGTTCCCTTTGTCATTGGTATGTTACTTGCCCGAGATTCGATCGTCGGTATCTCAATACCTAGTTCAATCTTGTTACCGGCAAGTCTTTTTACTCGTTCCATAATGCATCATCCCACAACTAACTCATTAGTCACATTGCTTGCAAGGCTTATAGTGATGTGCGTTACCGAGAGGGCCCAGAGATATACCTCTCCGACAATTGGAGTGCCAAATCCTAATCTTGATCCATGTCAACTCAACAAATACCATCGGAGACACCTGTAGAGCAGCTTTATAATCACCCAGTTACGTTGTGACATTTGGTAGCACACAAAGTGTTCCTCCGGTATTTGGGAGTTGCATGATCTCATAGTCATAGGAACATGTATAGTTATGGAGAAAGCAATAGAAACAAACTAAACGATGATCGTGCTAAGATAATGGATGGGTCAAGTCAATCACATCATTCTCTAATGATGTTATCCCGGTAATCAAATGACAACTCATGTCTATGGTTAGGAAACATAACCATCATTGTCAACGAGCTAGTCAAGTAGAGGCAACCTAGTGACACTCTGTTTGTCTATGTATTCACACATGTACTAAGTTTTCGGTTAATACAATTCTAGCATGAATAATAAACATTTATCATGATACAAGGAAATAAATTATAACTTTATTATTGCCTCTAGGGCATATTTCCTTCACACCTGTGTGCGAAGCACGTCGGTAGAACCAGTCTCGCGTAATGTCGGTCTGGACCGCTTCATCCAACAATGCCGCCGAATCAAGAATCAACTAGTGAAGGCAAGATATATGTATATAACTTTGTGTTCTACTCGTGCATATAATATCTACGCATAAACCTGGCTCGGATGCCACTGTTGGGGAACGTAGTAATTTCAAAAAAATTCCTACGCATACGCAAGATCATGGTGATGCATAGCAACAAGAGGGGAGAGTGTCGTCTACGTACCCTCATAGACCGTAAGCGGAAGCGTTATGACAATGCGGTTGATGTAGTCGTATGTCTTCAGACTCTTCACGATCGACCGATCCTCAGTACCGAACGTACGACACCTCCGCGTTCAGCACACGTTTAGCTCGGTGACGTCCCGCGAACTCACGATCCAGTAGAGCTTCCGGGAAGAGCTTCGTCAGCACGACGGCGTGGTGACAGTGTTGATGAAGCTACCGACGCAGGGCTTCGTCTAAGCACCGCTACAATATGACCGAGGTGGATTATGGTGGAGAGGGGCACCGCACACAGCTAAGATTAATGATTAATTGTTGTGTCTCCAAGGGGTGCCCCTCTCCCCGTATATAAAGGAGTGGAGGAGGGGGAGGGGGCCGGCCTCCTATGGCGCGCCCCATGAGGAGTCCTACTCCTGGGAGTAGGACTCCCCCCTTCCAAGTAGGAGTACGAGTAGGAGAGGAAGGGGGAGAAGAAGAGAAGGAAAGGGGGCGTTGCCCCGTCCCCTCCTTGTCCAATTCGGACTAGAGTGGGAGGGGGGCACGGGTGCCCAGGCCGCCCCTCCTCTTCTCCCACTAAGGCCCATTAGGCTCAATATACTCTCCGGGGGGTTCCGGTAACCCCCCGGTACTCCGGTATATGTCCGAAACCTCCCGAAACACTTCCGGTGTCCGAACATATTCGTCCCATATATCGATCTTTACGTCTCGACCATTTCGAGACTCCTTGTTATGTCCGTGATCATATCTGGGACTCGGAACTACCTTCGGCACATCAAAACACAAAAACTCATAATACCGATCGTTACAGAACTTTAAGTGTGCGGACCCTATGGGTTCGAGAACTATGTAGACATGACCGAGACACGTCTCCGGTCAATAACCAATAGCAGAACCTGGATGCTCATATTGGTTCCTACATATTCTATTAAGATCTTTATCGGTCAAACCGCATAACAACATACGTTGTTCCCTTTGTCATCGGTATGTTACTTGCCCGAGATTCGATCATCGGTATCTCAATACCTAGTTCAATCTCGTTACCGGCAAGTCTCTTTACTCGTTTCGTAATGCATCATCCCGTAACTAACTCATTAGTCACATTGTTTGCAAGGCTTATAGTGATGTGCATTACCGAGAGGGCCCAGAGATGCCTCTCCGACAATCGGAGTGACAAATCCTATTCTCGATCTATGCCAACTCAACGAACACCATCGGAGACACCTGTAGAGCACCTTTATAATCACCCAGTTACATTGTAACATTTGGTAGCACACAAAGTATTCTGCCGGTAATCAGGAGTTGCATAATCTCATAGTCATAGGAACATGTATAAGTCATGAAGAAAGCAATAGCAGTAAACTAAACGGTCAAGTGCTAAGCTAACGGAATGGGTCATGTCAATCACATCATTCTCCTAATGATATGATCCCGTTGATCAAATTACAACTCATGTCTATGGCTAGGAAACTCAACCATCTTTGATCAACAAGCTAGTCAAGTAGAGGCATACTAGTGACACTATGTTTGTCTATGTATTCACACATGTATTATGTTTCCGGTTAATACAATTCTAGCATGAATAATAAACATTTATCATGATATGAGGAAATAAATAATAACTTTATTATTGCCTGTAGGGCATATTTCCTTCAAGGATAATACCTCGGCTGCCGAGAACATGGGGGAACAGACCCTCATGGAGACTTTTGACGGGGGCCACGACCAATCTGGCCCTCAGCCGAATATTATTCTAGAGACCCGTACGGTTCCGGAATCGAGCGAGCAACCTCCTTTAACAGAGGGGGGAACGTCGACTCCATCGGCGATCTTTGTCAATCCAAAGGCGCCAAACACTCTGATGGAAGCGCTTCGGCGTGCTTCCAGTGTGGAGGAGCACCGTACCCTTATAGGTACAGTGGCTGAGAAGGTTAAGTCCGCCAAAAGTGGGTTGAACAAAGCCTTTACCAGCCTATTAACAAGCTTTGAGGTACGTGACGTAATACTTTTAGCTGCTTTGCATATGCAAAAAATATGCATGTGCATAGACGGTGGCCCTTGAGACTCTGTTCGGCTTCTGCAAAGAAGTGCCGAACAGAGGATCAAGTAGTACTTGCAGGAGATAATATACTTGTCTATTTTGACAAACAGGCTTCACTGTTAGCGGCGACCGCCCTGGCCGCCGAAGTGTCCGAACTCAAGTGGAAGCTGGAGCGGGCCGATGAGGACCTCGTCCGTATCAACAAACGGTTTGATGAGGCGCAAGGTATGTGTTGAAGAAATTGTTTACGTACCTAAAGTAATATGTCAATGCGAGGTTTAACCTCCTGTGTTATCCTGACCATATTTGCAGGTAGTGCGACCAAGGTCGAAGCCCTGAAGAGCGCCCTTGCCCGGCCCAAGGAGCAGGCGCGGGAGAGCCAAGCGGCCGTTGACAAAGCGGCTGCCGATTTAGAGGCCGAGAAGGTCACTCGCCGCAAGTATGAGGAGAGGGTGAAAGAAGTGGAGCAGGAGCTCCAAGATGCCGAAAACAAGTGTGAGATCTTGGAGGAGAAGAATAAGGCCCAAGCGGACAATCTCACCAAGGCTCTTCAAGAGGCCAAGGAGGCGCGGACCGAGTCTCGTGCGGCTCGCGAGGAGATCAAGCAAGCCGGACAGATAGCGACTGGTAAGCCCTTTCTTTTGTGGAGTATTTTTGACGGTCGGAGATATGCCTTGCTTAATCGACTATGGAGTTCTCCAGATGCCTTTGCTGATCTCCCAAGGAGTGCGGCCGACGCCGCGCAATTCTTCCGGTCCCAAGAGGGAAACACCACGGAGAAGCTCTTCTGGTCCCACTATCTGGCGCCAGAAAGGTCGGCGCTGCTAAACAACCAGATGATGCAGTTGGCTAGGCTGCATAGGATGTCCGGTTTGGCCATCAAGGACATCATAGTCCGGTTATGGCCAGCTGGACCCGTTTTGAGCAGCTACTTCGGCCTGGTCAAAGAGGTGCTCGCCCACACGCGCCTCGACTGGTTGGTGACTGTGTGAACGGGAACTGATTCGTCCACACGGCGCAGCTGGCAACCGCGCGCTGCGGGTCATGTGGGCGAGCGCTCTAACTCTCACAAAACAAGCTATGCCTACGTGGCACTCAGATTCCTCTAAGACCCGTGCAAAACATAATCAAAGTGGATCAAGGCGTGTGGGCAATGTGCAAATATGCCACACGTGTGGGCGTTATCATTTGGGTTTTAAAAACTATTTTCAGATCTTTTCAATGAATTGATTTCATTTATTTCAAAAAAAACTAATTTCATACATTCCAAAAGTTGTTTCAATTCTTCCAGAAAACAGATTTAGGTTATTTCAAAAGACTAATTTAACTTTTTTTCAATAATCTGATTTCGGTTCTTATGAAATATAGATTTCACTAATTTTAATGAACTGTCCACTCATTTCTAAAAACAAATTTCACTCGTTTCGCAGAACATGCATTTCACAACTCATATTAATGTGAAACACAAATCAAAAACTGCATTTCAATTTAGAATTGAGTGATGTGTTGTGCAAGTACAAGTGCATTTCAATTTTAAAAACAACATATAAGCAATTTCGCATATTAGAATTAATCTGTTTCACATATGAATTTCACAATCATATTTCACATTTTTACCAAAATGACTTTCAAAACATATTTACAAATCACAAATATGTACTAATATCACTTTTCTTCCTTCGATCTGAACCAAGTAGCTCTCCCATATTTCACAAAACCAGATGGTCGGCATATCTCACATACATGATCGTTTACCCGCGGCACGTGGACCTCTGCCCACGAGCAGCCCACACTCAGGGGCAAACGCACCAGATGACCGATCGAGAACGACCGTGAGGGCTAAAAATTTCGCATTAAGCGAGGTGGAAGGATCTCTCGCTGTGAACGTCTACAGAAAATCAGGCCGGCCCAATACATAGTGGCATCTAGGGGATCCGCACATCGGATGACCGAGAACGATCACCGGAGCTATATCTCGCATTAAGCAAGGTGGAAGGATCTCTTGCTGGGAACGTCTACAGTAATCGGACCGACCCACTACAGCATAGTTAAATGTAGAAAAAAGAGAGCGAAGGGGTATAACTTCCAGGATCGACTGCATACTGCATAACATGCTAGCCACTTCGTCACCTAGCAGGTTCGTGTTTTGTCACTAGGGCGCGACCTACTTTCTTTTTTTCGCCGTTTTTCTTCATTTCTTCTTTGTTTATACTGGTTTTTTTTCCTTTCTTTCTTTTTCTATGTTTCTTTCTCGGTTTTCTTTGGGATTTTTTGGTTTCTAATTTTTCTTCAATTTTCTTTGTTTCTTTCTCGGTTTTCACTAGTTTTTCTTCTTTACTTTCTCTTTCTTCAATTTTTTCTCTACTTTGTTTGCTTCCTTTCTCGATTTTCATTGGTTTCTTTTGTTTCCTCTCTAGGTTTCACTATTTTCTAAACACATTTTTGTATATATCTAATACACTTTTTTGATACGCAATTAACATTTTAAAAATAAAATATTAACATTTATCGAATAAATGGTCAACATTTTTATACACACATTTTAACATTCCCCAAATGCTTGATTAACATTTTCCAAATAGCAAATTAACATTTTTTAATACATCATCAACTTTTTTCTTTACACATTTAACAATTTTTTCTAATGTTGCATTAACATTTTTCAAATACAATTTGAATATTTTTTTAATACATAGTCAAGATTTTTTCTATACACATTTAACATTTTTCAAAGACAAGTTTAACATTCTTTGAATACACGGTCAAATTTTTTTCAATACATATTAAAAAATTCAAAGACAGGTTTTTTTCAAATACATGCTCAACATATTTTCTACACTCATTTAACATTCTCAAATACAAGTTTAACATTTTTGGAATACATGGCCAACATTGTTTTTTACATAAACATTTAGGATTTTTCAAATACAAGTTTAAAAAATTTCAAACACTTGTTCAACATTTTTGTAAATGCTTGGATTAACATTTTTTCGAATACATTGTCAACATTTTCTTTTTTCTATACACATTTAACATGTATATTTTTGTATACATTTTAAACATTTGATCTCATCTCATACATTCTATTATGTTTTGTCTTTATTGTTTGTCATTTTATAAATTATTATTTATATATACTCGCCGGATCACCGTATTGCTGTTTCTAGAAATGACCGTATCATGTATCCCCGTATCGGTGCTCCATAGCATATAACATCAGATGTCCAAGACATCATGCATGTTTTTGTTTCTTAGTATAGACATAAAGAAGGCGCCACAACTGAAGACGATGATCAAAACTTAGCATAGACGGTTGAATAACGAAAAGCCCTTTATGAAACAAATAAACAGAGAACGTCAATCTCTAATCACTGAACACCTTAAGGGATGAACTGTGCTGCATAAGCGGAGTGAGCAGAATATTTTCCAATAGCCAAATGGAATCAGATGCTGAATCAACCGAAGATAGGGTGAATAGGACATTGAGCCTTTAGCCATGAGTACGTTACCTAATTTGCCAGAAGTAAACTACATATGAAATCACCAACATGAGAACCATATGTGTGGCTACATTCTGGGTGCAGGTCTTCATTTGCTCATGCAGCAGGATTACGATGTGTGTTCTGTGGGTTAAGGGTTAGCGTCCATCCTGACGTAGGTGCCAAACGCATCAACGACGTACTCCGAGCGCCCGTGGAAGCCGACAATTTCACCGCCAACTGCAGGGAGCTCAAACGGTGTGCCTTCCTCCGTCCCATATGGCCCAAAAGTACGCCGGTTGCCAATGAAACTGAGCGATCTCACCACGAACCGGCCATTGTAATCACCTACATGGCCTTTCGCGCCGATGAGGTACTCGTCCTGACTCCAGACATATCTAGACATGCCACAACAAACGCGCACCCATGTTAATTTGTCTGAAAATGACAACAAAATACGATAGGAAAATTACTAAGTACTACTCCCTCTGTTCGAAATTACTTGTCGCAGAAATGGATGTATCTAGAACGGAGAGAGTACCTCTGAGCGCTTGCCTTCCCGGCCGACAAGCTCCTCCCCCTCCTGGTCGTCCAGGTCGTAAAGCCCCAACGCGCCGCTGACCGCACCGCCATGCCAGACAACCACTTTAAGTATGCGGCGAAAGTTGCAGGGGTCAATGTCTCTGACGATGCCCCGTCCGCCACCGCAAGGTCCCATCTTCACAGTCCGTCCGACTTGACCGATGGAGCTGGCCTTGTTGGAAGACGTCTTGTCGTGCTCCGCCTTCTCTTGGTAGGACATCTTCCCAGTAGTGCACCCGTAGACGGCGTTGGGGTAGACAGACACTGAACACCGCAGGTACGAGGCTCTCTTTCTCTTTGTTTCCTTTCCGAAATCGTCGCTTGATCAAGACACAGTGCAGCCTTGGTTATGTATATATAGATAGCCTAGTAGCACTCGTACTCATACTCAATATACAAACAAGGGGTAAACTTGAATCTGACACGGCAAACGAGTACTATTACTAACCTAGCTTGATTTGATACTTACCTCGGATAGGTAATCCTAGTAGGTGACAAGCAAACTGCGCGTTAGCTAGCAGTTTGACAACTAGTTGCCCGTGCAACCCATATTCTCTCTGCAGAAACTTATGGATATAAGTCATGCTACATGATGTGCATTTGCAAAAGCTCATATGAACATACAACGACACATTCTGACTTGTACAAATAAGACAATTTGATATCATGTGCATGCTATTTAACTAAGCACTATTCATCTGAATCTTGTCGCTTTTGTTAGGTCAGAAATGGTTATATTATTGGATGAACCTTTACAAGTCCGCATTACATAGCATTACTAACGTCTCTGAATTATTTCCCATTTTTTAGCAATCACAAAATAAAATAAAAAGAGGAGAGAGAATATGGGTTGCACATGCAACTTGTTGCACAAAATCCTCTTTCAGTTCACGACTCGCAAGCCGGGCTAATTGACCTAGCAAGACACTAACTAGTATGCATACTTACTTATTTTGCATCAAATTTTAGGGAGCATTATTGAGAAGCTGAGCAATCTCACCACAAACCGGTGTCGCAAAAGCTGGCCTGCGCGGTGCTGGATACGGGCTAGCCTGGGCATGATGGGCTGTGAGGCGGCGGAGCGTGCCAAGGGGCTAGATGCGTCAGTGGCTCGGCCGGATCTAGCCCTGCAGGCAGTGGGGCCGAGGACGGCACGGTCTACGGGCGGCAACCTCTATCGTGTCCATATTGGCCGGTGGAGGTGGGAGGTGGTGTGGGCTGGGGGTCGGGGACGGTGGCGGCGGCTAGCGTGGCGGCGGGTCAGCCAGATCTGGCCTCGCGGCAGCGCTGGCCGCAGGCGGTTGCCTCGACTGGGACCATCTTGGTTGGTCGGGGTGGCGATGCAGTGGCGGTGGCTCGACCACCTCCTCCTGATTCATGGGGTGCTTTGATCTGCGGTTGGAGGCCCGCCCGATAGGGTGGTGCAAGGCAACTTTAACGCGTCTCGTCATTAGCTGGCCATGGAGCAGGAGCGCTCCAGGGAGTTGGCACGGGTGCCTCTGGGCAGGGGCGGAGCCAGAATTTAGACATGAGGGGGGGGGGGGGGCGAGAAAGATACTATATTCAAGAGAGCCAATACATGAATTTTGTTTCAGAAGTAGCATTGATACGAAAGCATTGGTAATTAATATTTGACAGTACAAAATTCTACATCTCTATTAGTTTCAATTTAACTCTATGAGTACATCAGGTGGATTTTTATTTTGGGTGGCATGAATATTGGAGCTGGAAGCCTTCCTCTTAAAAATAAATCTACTTTCGTTATATTCTTCTTCTTCATACTTCAACCATTGAAACATTGAAACAGAGAGTGGAATTTGAATTCTAAATTGTAACCTTACCGCATCTAATAGGTAGATCAACCTACTTTTATATGTAGTTGGACTAGTTCACCGTATGTGTCTGATCTGAAAAAACTACTGGGAGTTTGTTGTATATTACGATAATACCAGTAACGTATCTTAAGTTGTGCCAAAATCGGTTGATGAAGGAGCCGTCATTCAATCGCTGGATTAGAAGCACATAATGAATGCGCAGGGCTCCAGCAGCGACGAAAGGAGCAGCGAGATCCGAGAGGCGGCGGCACATGGGCGCACGAAGCCACGAATAAAACTAGGAACGAAACTGACTACTCGATCGACGGCTGTACGTACGTCTATTTTCCCCCATGCGTAGGTAACTAGCGATTCTGTATGTTGGGCCTTTGGGCTGGAGTATTGGGTCGTTTAACTCTAGAATAGTATTAGTACGTCAGCTATGTCTATATACGTATATTTATGCTACCAGTACACGAATACCTAGCGAACATTCACCGGAGGGGGGGGGGGGGGAGACGATGGGGGGTGTCTGACCCCTGCTCGCACCCCCATGTCTCCGCCTCTGCCTCTGGGTCTTGCTGTCACAATGGTTGGTGACGACGGGCCGGGTCCCGGTTCGAGAAATGGCGAGGGTGTTGGGGCTTGCCCGGTCACCTTCTTCTGTGCTGCTTCGGTCGGGTGAGCCCCATACTTGCCCAAAGGTCTCGCTTTACCAGCAGCAACGTCGATGGACCATGATGAGGGGGATGGGCGGTCTTGGATATCGAGGTGGCGGCTCAGGTGGTGGAAGCGCAATGCTCATGGGCGGAGCCCATAGCTCGGGTGGTCCCCGGTGGGCATGGCCATGTGGGCGGCATGGTGGCCGGGATGTGACGTTTGGTGACAGTGGTGCGGTGTTCGTATCTATGCCAGTGGCGATGAGTGTTTGATGGGTGAAAACCTATTCTTTGGCGGCGGCGGCATTCGTCTCCTTCTTGAAGGCGTCGTTAAGATTCTCATTGCATGTCGTGTTGCTTCAGGGAAACCTTTGATTCTTGAATCAGGCGTTGACGGATCTGGCAGTCCTCCGATGTCGTAACCTTCCTGAAGGCGTCACCTTAGACTAGTCACAATGAGAGTAACTTAAGTAGTAACATCACACATTTTAATACAGGATTGCTTATGTGGCAACTAATTAATGAGGAGAGAGGGATTTGTGGTAACTTAGGTCATCTCCAACAGTTTGTATGTTAGTTTGTTAGCAAAATATGCCATGTCATCAACCAACATCTTAACATACAACAACTCCATTGAGTTGTTTCTAGTTTGTCCAATAAGATGTAACATAATAAATAAGGTGCTCTCTCATTCTACATTGGAGCTTGTGCAAGGGGTATTGGTTCATGTACATACAACCTTCCTCTCTTCCCTCATTTATTGTATGACACATCATCAAAAATCTTATGCGGCAAAGTCTACCAACAACTATCTTACAACCATTGGAGATGCCCTTAGATAGTTACTGTAACATCACACATTTCAAGACATAATGAGTCTATAGCCTAATAAATGAACTCTTTCATGATACCACTCATATGTTAGTATCTATTATAAAGATAGTAACATAGACTAATAACATCGGCAAATTACTACTCTATATTACTTTTCACTTTGAGTAGTACTACTATGCAGCTTCGTCCCTTCGGGTGGCGTGTACACATATCCAACGAGGTACTAGCAGCACCGCGTGCATGCATGCTTTGCTGTTTCAAAATTAAATTCTTGTTTTCTAGGAACAGTGATCGAGAACAAATGTAGCTGCTTGCTCGGTAATGTTGGTGAGTTAATGGCTATTGGAAGTCGAAACAAAAGGCCTATCCCTAGTTACAGCTACTACTGTACGTAACTCTCTTTATATATATTGGGGATTGACGTTGCCAGTACTGTATCTCTTGTTTGGGTGAAGTCCAGAAGGAGACGATGGAGGATAGAAGCAACTCCAATAAGAGGAAAGGAGACGCCGAGCAGGAGGGAAGAAAAAGCGGTTGCAAGAGGCAGAATGTGAGCACGGTGATGGAGGTATTCGACTGCACCGTCTGCTCCAAGCCCCTGAGGCCTCCCATTTTCCAGGTATGCACTACGTGATTCAATTGATACGCGCTGCTGCTAATACCAGAAGATTAAACACTTTCCTGTCTCTGTGTACATTGCAGTGTTCCAAGGGAAACTCCATCTGCCGGCATTGCCAGGAGAGGCTTCCCTGCAAACACGGATGCTCCACGACGGTCGCTTACTACCAGAAGGAAAAGCACGAGAGGCAGTGCCCTTGCGGCCCGTGCTTGTGCCCCGTCTCCGGCTGTGGCTTGATCGCGCCAACCACGGTGCTCCTGGACCATCTTGCCACTGTGCACAAGTTGCCAACAACACCAATGGAGTTATTCCAGCCATTCGAAGTCTCGGTGCAGCCGGGCTCCCGAGTTCTCAAAACCAAATACAACCGCCTCTTCCTGCTCAAGATGGAGGCGCTGGAGTCCTACGGCCACGGCGTCTCTCTCGTCTGCGTGCAGCCAGAAACTCCGGGAGGAAATGTCCGAATCACCGTGGGTTTCTCGTGCGCACCAGGACATAATCAGGAGTCAAAGTGGGAAATGGGACCTGATGGGGTACCAAAGCAATGCTTGTGCATCGTGCCTGGTAAAGAAACCGCTGTCGTGGCCACCATCACAATAGAGAGGGAGGACTATGACGAAGACTAAGGCTATGACTGCAAGAAGTATGATGATTTATATGTTGTCTCAATTTTTATTTAAAGATGTGTGTGTAAGATTTTTGTTTCAAGATGTTCGAAGGTCCGTTCGTTCATGTTTAGCGCAGCTCCACCGGTTCTCCAATAAACGATCCTCAATAAGGTGTTATTTGGCTGTCCAAACAAAAAAATCTGGTTATTGGGGGCTGCTTTTGCAGATCGCCAAATAACAAGGTGTTATTGGTTTTGAATTCTACGTCCCATCACCCGATGGCCTTGATCTTGATGCCCTGGCCCGATGGCCTTGATCTTAATGCCCATCTTGCAGGTGCCAAGCAAGTCCATCTTAACATAGGTTAGGTGTCCATCTTGATGTAGGTTCCAAGCGCATTTAGGTCCAAACTAAGGTGGTGTTTGGTTCTCTAGTCCTGGGACTTTTTCTAGTCCCAACTAAAAAGTCACTAGTCCCTAAAAAGTCCCTCCCTGTTTGTTTCCAGAGACTAAAAAGTCCCTAGTCCCTTTCTAGAGGCTATTAAATGACCATATTGCCCCTAGTATATAGAAAAATAGCAATCAAACAACACCATGGGGTGGCGGGTCAATGGGTGCATGGAGGGGCATTGATGGAAAAGTCCCAAAAAGTCTCAAAAAGACTCTCCTTGAGAGTCTTCTTCTTTTAGTCCCAAATGCCTAGTTTAGTCCCTAAAAAGTCCCTCCCGTTTGGTAAAAAAGTCTCTATGAGAGACTTTTTCTAGTCCCTACACAAAAAAGTCCCTGGAAACAAACACCCCCTAAAGCGCCCTTGGAAGCCCATGATTCTGCCACCCGCTGCAAGGAGCGCAAACGGCGCACCCTCCTCCTCCTCCCCATATGACCCGAAAGTGTGCTGGCTGCTAACGAAAGTGAGTGATCTGACAATGAATAAGTCGTCCCACTCGCTTGCATGCCCTTAAGTGTTGGTAGGATATTAGTAGTGTTGCTAGGCAAATCTGGACAACGAAAAAACAAATCAACGATGATGCAATCTACACTAGTGATACATTCGGCCGACAGGAGCTCCTGCCTTGGTTTGCAAGGGCCACTTCAGATTGACCATCACTCCACGAAAACTTCCAAGACGGGCTGCTACTTAGGACTGCCACAGAAAGGCTTCATTCATTATATGGACCATTTGACCCAACTTTCCCCTAGTTCCAATTTAGCATTACACGCGCCAGGTGCAATTGTATTGGTACAGAGCGCCCACATCCTTTTTTTCCCTATGTCTCAAGTGGGCCGGCTGATAATCCCTCCGCACTAGTTTTGGGAACCTTTTACCAACGGCAGGGCCGGTCCTCACATTTTAGGGGCCCGGGGCGAAATTTGAATATGGGCTCCTTAATTTGAATGCAAGAGCTGGAACGTCATCGCTGGGGCGCCAACTACCTTTTTTCCGAATAAATGGCGCCAACTACCTTCTCGTTTGCAAATGACAAGCACACAAAAAACAAATTGAGTGTGTCTACTGCCAAGCCTGACTAATCTGGCCCACCACCACTTAAACATCCAACGCTAAGAATGAAAGGCCCAAGGCCCAGATCGATAAAGAAAACGCTTCAGTATTCTTCTTCGCTAAGGGCCTGTTCTGATCTCATCCAACTTGACAAAACTTCACAAAAACAGCTTCCCTAGCCAGCTTCAAAAATCAGCTAGCATCCCTTCGGTTATGTCCGGTTATCTCATCCAAAAAAAGTCACCAATAACATGCACATGCAAAAGCTAAATATTCGTTGGAACAGGAAAGTGCGTGGTCATTTGCTCCCTCTTGTTTGGTTCAAAAATCAGCTAGCATCCCTTCGGTTATGTAATGTACCTGTATTATGTTATAAGGAGCAAATTATTTTATCTACAATTCCTTCTAGACCACCTATTCTGCCACGTACTCCCTTCATTCCACAAATTGGAGAAAGTTAAAGTTTAACATTGCCAGGTAGTTAAATGAATGATTCGAGGTTATATATATATATATATATATATATATATATATATATATATATATATATATATATATATATATGAAAAACTCTTTAAATTTGTCGGTTGGTCACAGGGCGGGCGCCAGCCGCCTCCAACCGATTGCCACACATCCTGATGGGACCTACATGTGCCACGTACTGCCACGTACTCCCTTCACTCCACAATTTAGTGAAAGTCAAAGTTTAACTTTGCCAGGAAATTAAATGAACAATTTGGGGTTATATATATATATATGGAAAACTCTTTAAATCTGTCGGCAGATCACAGGACGAGCGTTAGCCGCCTCGAACAATTGCAACGCGTCCCGTTGGGGCCTACACACCCCTTCTCCTTCTCATCCTTATCCCCACGTATGAAGCACTCAGTCACACAAATTTCCAATTCATGTGTTGGTGTTGCCCCCAACTCCCCATGGCCAGTACCTCACCTAGATCTCGCTCGCTCGATCCCATCGTCATCATGGCGCCGCACGCCCCCATCGGTCCCGCTCCGGCCTGCTGCAGAGCGGCCGCCATCTTTGCGCCGGCGTCGACGACGTAGTAATCCATCCTTCTCTTCCTTGCAGAAGCCTTCAGCACAAGAGATGAGGAGGAGGAGGCCCTCGTCGGCCTCTTCTTGGGCGGCAACAGCAACTCCTGGATCTGGATGGTGGTGGGGAGGCTGCACCCGGCGGCTAGTTGGAGCTGCAAGCCCGTCGTCGTTGGAGACGGAGATGCCGCTGCAGAATTCGTCGTCGTCGCCCTCTTCTTAGGCGGCAACAGCGATGGATCGATGATGGTGCGAAAGCTGTGCCCGGCGGCTGGCTGGAGCTGGACGCCCATCGTCGTCATCAGAGAAAGATGGTGCTGCCTCAAGAATTCTCTTCTTCGGGTATGGGAAAACAGCTAGGTACACCATCGGAAGGAAGGAGGCATATAAAGGCCGGTCAACGCGTACGTCCTGCAGTTCCATGTGGTACCGGAGCAGAGTCGAAGACGGTCCATGCAGGACCGGTCCATACATATTCAGGGTCATGGGGCGAGACGGCAAAATGGGGCCCTTATGGACAAATAAAAATTTAGAATATATTATATTTCGAAAGCAATTCTATACATAGCATAGAGTGATGGTTCAGAGAACAACATCATAATAGTATGGAAACAATATAGTTCTACAAAAGATCGCTCTTCTAAGTGGCACAAAGAGGCCATCATCTCACTCTTCTAAGTATGAAAACCTTATCAAAGTTGATAGCAACTTGGACCGTTTGTGTTTTTTTCGCTTTCTTTTCTCACTTATTAACAGTTTTCAGAACACACGTCACCAAACAATTGCAGAAAAACTGTCAACACAGGGAACAAAAGCACCCAAATATGGGCATATGGCTTGATGTCGAATTGTCGATGTAGCTTCCAAGATCTGCAAGGCTGCAACACTTAATCCCATCCCCCCTTCTCATCCCTGGATCCAATGAAGCTTTGAAGAACGGGCCAACAGAAGAGTAGGAACTAGGAAGAGAAGAACTGGAGATGTCAGATGGAGCAACCAAAGGTGGAGAGGCGGGATGTTTAACAGCGAATGAAAATAGTACTTGATTAGGCGAAGGAGGGAGACGTACCATCTCTGATGCGGTGATGCCTCAAATGTCTATTGATGGGGAACGTTGAGGATGCAATGAGAGATGATTGGGGAAGGGAATAGCACCATCGGTCTCCATTAATGGATGCACGGGAGCAGCACCTCGAACTTGGAAGTGCACGGAAGCGGCGGCGCTATTCTCTAGGATTGGAGAATTATCGATTCTTTCGGTCCGTGAGTGCTAGCTACATGGTGGGCTTGGGCCTTTTTCTCCTCTTATTTTTTGGACCTAAAGAAAAAATATCCTAATACTGTACTACTATCTGGGCCGGGGCCCCTAACTCCTAGGGGCCCAGGGTGGTCGCCCCGTTGCCCCGGCCTATGGGCCGGCCCTGGGTCCATGGCAGTTTCGTTCCGAGTCCCCGTCCGGAATCAGACGGAAATGTTTTTTTAATTAATTTCACTCTTTGAATAAACAAACTTCACATATTTTTAAAAACTAATTTCACTCTTCCAATAAACTGATCTCAATAATTTCAAAAAAAAAATGGTTTCAGTTCTTTCAAAAACTGCGTTCACTTGTTTCAGACAACTAATTTCATGTATCCCAATAAACTAATTTCACTCATTTCAATTATTCAATTTTGGTCATTCCACAAACCGATTTGTCTTTAAGAAAACATATTTGGTTATTTGTAAGAACGAATGTCACTTTGTTCAATAAACTTATTTCATTTTTAAGGACTAAGTGAATGTGGCACCATAAAGTTGTACCTTGTCACCGACTTGGCCAAGTAGATACCACTTGCCATGCACTTTCAAAAAATAGCATCATCAACATTCATCGTTAATCTGGGCATGCAAGAGAATGTGCCAAAGCTGTTACTCGAATAAATGTTCCATGGAGAATCTCCAGTTAACTCGATTGGCCAGGAAGACAAAGGGGGCAATGTATTTCGGCCTCGTCCCATCCAACTATCACGCATCCCATAATGGTGCCTTGTCCCCATTGTCGATGGTGAATCAGGTATATGTGTAGAAGTGCTTCGTGTCCACAGCATCACAAAGTTTGCCCATGCCAAACCACAACTTGCTTGAGTCGGTCATTTCAGGCCATGGCCAATGTAACTGCATCGTCCTTGCAATTTTTTTAGATGGATCACACCAGACCCCCAAGGTGGGTGGGGCGGCAGATAGTTTCCCAATCAACCTTGCATTTCTCTCTCGAGGCCCTAACAAACCGGCGATTCAGGCCCTGAACCAACTCGGGATCCCGCTTCTCTGCAGGAGATCGAAGATGTAGTCCCATATAACTGAATCAAAAGCCTTGTGAATGTCGAGCATGAAAAGCCAAGTTGCTTTTTATTTCTGTGGAGGCGACGGGCAAAGTTTCTGACGTACATGAAGTTAACGTGGGTACTTCTCTTCTTTATGAATGCACTTTGGGCATTGGAAGCGAAGTTGTTCATGAAAGGAGCTAGCAGACTGGAACACAGTTTGGCAATTCACAGTGGTGTGTATGAGGCTTATAGGGTGGTAGTCCAAAATCTCATCACCTCAGCCCCATCTTTCTTGGGCAGAAGAGCAATGTTTGCATGGCTGAGCCAACATAAGCTCTTCGAATGCAAGTCGCCAAAAAGGCGAATGACGGCGGGTTCCTCGCCGCTAGGTAGCAGAACCGGTACAAAGCACTTTTGTGGTGCTATGGCTGAACAGGAAATATCTACAACAATTTCACTAACTGGCACGAATCTAACAGAATTATATTTCTCTACTAAAAGAGCACATGTACATGCTCTTTCACTCTCCAAAAATGGATTTATATAGAGAAATAGCTACCGCATAGCAGCACAACGTCCATGCGCCAGCCAGTAGTTCAGACTTCAAAGGAACTCCTGACGACCGACAATAGCTCCTCCTCGGACGCGTAAAGAAGAGGTGGTAGTGTCCGGGCGTTCCACACCAGCAGGTGGTGCTCTTAGCAACGCCGAGCGGATGTGCGGCTTGGTCGAAATCGACAAATAACCAGATAGCCCTAGAGGCAGTTTGGTCCTTCCCGGTGTCTTTAAATGGAAGGGGGAAAAGAATAAGGAAATCGACAAAAGAGGGGAAATGACATGTTAATGAAGGTGTTCACCAGCTCCGTGGTAATTTTGCCAAGTCTGTCTTAATGGTGCCAATGTTGCAAAGCCAGATGTTCGGCGTCAATATTCAAATTTGTGAGAGGCGACTGCTGACCACACCTCATAGTACTCGTTGAAAAAAGCAGATTTTTTTCTTAATTTGAGACTTTTTGCTATTTCAGGCAATTAGGAAGTTGGTTTAAAAAATTCCAATCAAATTGTGTTTGCGTTTAATGTTTCTAAGATTACCATTGTTATTGAAGTAAATATGCCCTAGAGGCAATAATAAAGTTATTATTTATTTCCTTACATCATGATAAAAGTTTATTATTCATGCTAGAATTGTATTAACCGGAAACATAATACATGTGTGAATACATAGACCAACAGAATGTCACTAGTATGCCTCTACTTGACTAGCTCGTTAATCAAAAATGGTTATGTTTCCTAACCATGAACAAGGAGTTGTTATTTGATTAACGAGGTCACATCATTAGTAGAATGATCTGATTGACATGACCCATTCCATTAGCTTAGCACCCGATCGTTTAGTATGTTGCTATTGCTTTCTTCATGACTTATACATGTTCCTATAACTATGAGATTATGCAACTCCCGTTTACCGGAGGAACACTTTGGGTACTACCAAACGTCACAATGTAACTGGGTGATTATAAAGGAGTACTACAGGTGTCTCCAATGGTAGATGTTGGGTTGGCGTATTTCGAGATTAGGGTTTGTCACTCCGATTGTCGGAGAGGTATCTCTGGGCCCTCTCGGTAATGCACATCACATAAGCCTTGCAAGCACTGCAACTAATATGTTAGTTGTGAGATGATGTATTACGGAACGAGTAAAGAGACTTGCCGGTAACGAGATTGAACTAGGTATTGAATACCGACGATCGAATCTCGGGCAAGTAACATACCGATGACAAAGGGAACAACGTATGTTGTTATGCGGTCTGACCGATAAAGATCTTCGTAGAATATGTAGGAGCCAATATGGGCATCCAGGTCCCGCTATTGGTTATTGACCGGAGACGTGTCTCGGTCATGTCTACATTGTTCTCGAACCGTAGGGTCCGCACGCTTAACGTTACGATGACAGTTATTATGAGTTTATGCATTTTGATGTACCGAAGGTTGTTCGGAGTCCCGGATGAGATCACGGACATGACGAGGAGTCTCGAAATGGTCGAGACGTAAAGATTGATATATTGGAAGCCTATGTTTGGACATCGGAAGTGTTCCGGGTGAAATCGGGATTTTACCGGAATACCGGGAGGGTTACCGGAACCCCCCGGGAGACTAATGGGCCTATTGGGCCTTAGTGGAAAAAGGAGAAAAAGGGAAAGCCCACAAGCTGGCCGGCGCCCCCCTTCCCAAAGTCCTAGTAGGACTAGGATAGGGGCCGGCCCCCCTTCTCTCTCTTTTTCCCCCCGGGAGTCCTAATAGGATTAGGATTGGGGGGAGGAGTCCTACTCCCGGTGGGAGTAGGACTCCCCTGCGCCTCCTCTCCCTGGCCGGCCGGCTCCCCCTCCTCCAACCTTTATATACGGGGGCAGGGGGCACCCCAAGACACACAACTTGATCCTTGAGATCATTCCTTAGCCGTGTGCGGTGCCCCCTGCCACCAAATTCCACCTCGATCATACCGTTGTAGTGCTTAGGCGAAGCCCTGCGTCGGTAGTACATCAAGATCGTCACCACACCGTCGTGCTGACGGAACTCTTCCTCGACGCTTTGCTGGATCGGAGCCCGAGGATCGTCATCGAGCTGAACGTGTGCTAAGAACTCGGAGGTGCCGGAGTAACGGTGCTTGGATCGGTCGGATCGGGAAGAAGACGTACGACTACTTCCTCTACGTTGTGTGATCGCTTCCGCAGTCGGTCTGCGTTGGTACGTAGACAACACTCTCCCCTCTCGTTGCTGTGCATCACCATGATCTTGCGTGTGCGTAGGAAAATTTTTGAAATTACTGGGTTCCCCAACAGTGGCATCCGAGCCTAGGTTTTATGGTTTGATGTTATATGCACGAGTAGAACACAAGTGAGTTGTGGGCGATACAAGTCATACTGCCTACCAGCATGTCATACTTTGGTTCGGCGGTATTGTTGGTTGAGACGATCCGGACCAACCTTACGCGTACTCTTACGTGAGACCGGTTCCCTCGACGTGCTTTGCACATAGATGGCTTGCGGAAGACTGTCTCTCCAACTTTAGTTGAACCAAGTGTGACTACGCCCGGTCCTTGAGAAGGTTAAAACGGAGTCTATTTGACGAACTATCGTTGTGGTTTTGATGCGTAGGTGAGATGAGTTCTTACTTAAGCCCGTAGCAGCCACGTAAAACTTGCAACAACAAAGTAGAGGACGTCTAACTTGTTTTTGCAGGGTATGTTGTGATGTGATATGGTCAAGGCATGATGCTGATTTTATTGTATGAGATGATCATGTTTTGTAACCGAGTTATCGGCAACTGGCAGGAGCCATATGGTTGTCGCTTTATTGTATGCAATGCAATCGCGATGTAATGCTTTACTTTATTACTAAGCGGTAGTGATAGTCGTGGAAGCATAAGATTGGCGAGACGACAACGTTGCTACGATGGAGATCAAGGTGGCGCGCCGGTGACGATGGTGATCATGACGGTGCTTCGGAGATGGAGATCACAAAGCACAAGATGATGATGGCCATATCATATCACTTATATTGATTGCATGTGATGTTTATCCTTTTATGCATCTTATCTTGCTTTGATTGACGGTAGCATTATAAGATGATCTCTCACTAAATTATCAAGAAGTGTTCTCCCTGAATATGCACCGTTGCCAAAGTTCGTCGTGCCCAGACACCACGTGATGATCGGGTGTGATAAGCTCTACGTCCATCTACAACGGGTGCAAGCCAGTTTTGCACACGCAGAATACTCAGGTTATATTTGACGAGCCTAGCATATGCAGATATGGCCTCGGAACACAGAGACCGAAAGGTCGAGCGTGAATCATATAGTAGATATGATCAACATGACGATGTTCACCATTGAAAACTACTCCATCTCACGTGATGATCGGTTATGGTTTAGTTGATTTGGATCACGTGATCACTTAGAGGATTAGAGGGATGTCTATCTAAGTGGGAGTTCCTAAGTAATTTGATTAACTGAACTTAAACTTATCATGAACTTAGTACCTGATAGTATCTTGCTTGTTTATGTTGCTTGTAGATAGATGGCTCGTGCTATTGTTCCGTTGAATTTTAATGCGTTCCTTGAGAAAGCAAAGTTGAAAGATGATGGTAGCAATTACACGGACTGGGTCCGTAACCTGAGGATTATCCTCATTGCTGCACAAAAGAATTACGTCCTGGAAGCACCGCTGGGTGACAGGCCTGCTGCTGGAGCAACGCCAGATGTTATGAACGTCTGGCAGAGCAAAGCTGATGACTACTCGATAGTTCAGTGTGCCATGCTTTACGGCTTAGAATCGGGACTTCAACGACGTTTTGAACGTCATGGAGCATATGAGATGTTCCAGGAGTTGAAGTTAATATTTCAAGCAAATGCCCGAATTGAGAGATATGAAGTCTCCAATAAGTTCTATAGCTGTAAGATGGAGGAGAACAGTTCTGTCAGTGAGCATATACTGAAGATGTCTGGGTATAATAATCACTTGATTCAGATGGGAGTTAATCTTCCAGATGACTGCGTCATTGACAGAATTCTCCAATCACTGCCACCAAGCTACAAGAGCTTCGTGATGAACTATAATATGCAAGGGATGAACAAGACTATTCCCGAGCTCTTCGCAATGCTGAAAGCTGCGGAGGTAGAAATCAAGAAGGAGCATCAAGTGTTGATGGTTAGCAAAACCACTAGTTTCAAGAAAAAGGGCAAAGGGAAGAAGAAGGGAAACTTCAAGAAGAACAGCAAGCAAGTTGCTGCTCAAGAGAAGAAACCCAAGTCTGGACCTAAGCCTGAAACTGAGTGCTTCTACTGCAAGCAGACTGGACACTGGAAGCGGAACTGCCCCAAGTATTTGGCGGATAAGAAGGATGGCAAAGTGAGCAAAGGTATATGTGATATACATGTTATTGATGTGTACCTTACTAGAGCTCGCAGTAGCACCTGGGTATTTGATACTGGTTCTGTTGCTAATATTTGCAACTCGAAACAGAGACTACAGAATAAGCGGACACTAGCAAAGGACGAGGTGACGATGCACGTGGGAAACGGTTCCAAAGTCGATGTGATCGCGGTCGGCACGCTACCTCTACATCTACCTTCGGGATTAATATTAGACCTAAATAATTGTTATTTGGTGCCAGCGTTGAGCATGAACATTATATCTGGATCTTGTTTAATGCGAGACGGTTATTCATTTAAATCAGAGAATAATGGTTGTTCTATTTATATGAATAATATCTTTTATGGTCATGCACCTTTGAAGAGTGGTCTATTCTTGTTGAATCTCGAAGATAGTAATACACACATTCATAATGTAGAAGCCAAAAGATGCAAGGTTGATAATGATAGTGCAACTTATTTGTGGCACTGCCGTTTAGGTCATATCGGTGTAAAGCGCATGAAGAAACTCCATACTGATGGGCTTTTGGAACCACTTGATTATGAATCACTTGGTACTTGCGAACCGTGCCTCATAGGCAAGATGACTAAAACACCGTTCTCCGGTACTATGGAGAGAGCAACAGATTTGTTGGAAATCATACATACCGATGTATGTGGTCCGATGAATACTGAGGCTCGTGGCGGATATCGTTATTTTCTCACCTTCACAGATGATTTAAGCAGATATGGGTATATCTACTTAATGAAACATAAGTCTGAAACATTTGAAAGGTTCAAAGAATTTCAGAGTGAAGTTGAAAATCATCGTAACAAGAAAATAAAGTTTCTACGATCTGATCGTGGAGGAGAATATTTGAGTTACGAGTTTGGTATACATTTGAAAAATTGTGGAATAGTTTCGCAACTCACGCCACCCGGAACACCACAGCGTAATGGTGTGTCCGAACGTCGTAATCGTACTTTACTAGATATGGTGCGATCCATGATGTCTCTTACTGATTTACCGCTATCGTTTTGGGGTTATGCTTTAGAGACGGCCGCATTCACGTTAAATAGGGCACCATCAAAATCCGTTGAGACGACGCCTTATGAACTATGGTTTGGCAAGAAACCAAAGTTGTCGTTTCTTAAAGTTTGGGGCTGCGATGCTTATGTGAAAAAGCTTCAACCTGATAAGCTCGAACCCAAAGCGGAGAAATGTGTCTTCATAGGATACCCAAAGGAAACTGTTGGGTATACCTTCTATCACAGATCCGAAGGCAAGACATTCGTTGCTAAGAATGGATCATTTCTAGAGAAAGAGTTTCTCTCGAAAGAAGTGAGTGGGAGGAAAGTAGAATTTGACGAGGTAACTGTACCTGCTCCCTTATTGGAAAATAGTACATCACAGAAAACTGTTTCTGCGGCACCTATGCCAATAAGTGAGGAAGCTAATGATGATGATCATGAAGCTTCAGAACAAGATACTACTGAACCACATAGATCAACCAGAGTGAGATCCGCACCAGAGTGGTACGGTAATCCAGTTCTGGAAGTCATGATGTTAGATCATGATGAACCTACGAACTATGAAGAAGCGATGGTGAGCCCAGATTCCGCAAAGTGGCTTGAGGCCATGAAATCTGAGATGGGATCCATGTATGAGAACAAAGTATGGACTTTGGTTGACTTGCCCGATGATCGGCAAGCAATTGAGAATAAATTGATCTTCAAGAAAAAGACTGACGCTGACGGTAATGTTACTGTCTATAAAGCTCGACTTGTCGCAAAAGGTTTTCGACAAGTTCAAGGGGTTGACTACGATGAGACTTTCTCACCCGTAGCGATGCTTAAGTCCGTCAGAATTATGTTAGCAATTGCCGCATTTTATGATTATGAAATATGGCAGATGGATGTCAAAACTGCATTCCTGAATGGATTTCTGGAAGAAGAGTTGTATATGGTACAACCAGAAGGTTTTGTCGATCCAAAAGGAGCTAACAAAGTATGCAAACTCCAGCGATCCATTTATGGACTGGTGCAAGCATCTCGGAGTTGGAATAAACGCTTTGATAGTGTGATCAAAGCATTTGGCTTTATACAGACTTTTGGAGAAGCCTGTATTTACAAGAAAGTGAGTGGGAGCTCTGTAGCATTTCTGATATTATATGTGGATGACATATTGCTGAAATGATATAGAATTTCTGGATAGCATAAAGGGATACTTGAATAAAAGTTTTTCGATGAAAGACCTCAGGGAAGCTGCTTACATATTAGGCATAAAGATCTATAGAGATAAATCAAGACGCTTAATTGGACTTTCACAAAGCACATACCTTGACAAGATTTTGAAGAAGTTCAAAATGGATCAAGCAAAGAAAGGGTTCTTGCCTGTGTTACAAGGTATGAAATTGAGTAAGACTCGATGCCCGACCACTGCAGAAGATAGAGAGAAAATGAAAGATGTTCCCTATGCTTCAGCCATAGGCTCTATCATGTATGCAATGCTGTGTACCAGACCTGATGTGTGCCTTGCTATAAGTTTAGCAGGGAGGTACCAAAGTAATCCAGGAATGGATCACTGGACAGCGGTCAAGAATATCTTGAAATACCTGAAAAGGACTAAGGATATGTTTCTCGTATATGGAGGTGACAAAGAGCTCACCGTAAGAGGTTACGTTGATGCAAGCTTTGACACTGATCCGGACGATTCTAAATCGCAAACCGGATACGTGTTTACTTTAAACGGTGGAGCTGTCAGTTGGTGCAGTTCTAAACAAAGCGTCGTAGCGGGATCTACATGTGAAGCGGAGTACATAGCTGCTTCGGAAGCAGCAAACGAAGGAGTCTGGATGAAGGAGTTCATATCCGATCTAGGTGTCATACCTAGTGCATCGGGTCCAATAAAAATCTTCTGTGACAATACTGGTGCAATTGCCTTGGCAAAGGAATCCAGATTTCACAAGAGGACCAAACACATCAAGAGACGCTTCAACTCCATCCGGGATTTAGTCCAGGTGGGAGACATAGAGATTTGCAAGATACATACGGATCTGAATGTTGCAGACCCGTTGACTAAGCCTCTTCCACGAGCAAAACATGATCAGCACCAAGGCTCCATGGGTGTTAGAATCATTACTGTGTAATCTAGATTATTGACTCTAGTGCAAGTGGGAGACTGAAGGAAATATGCCCTAGAGGCAATAATAAAGTTATTATTTATTTCCTTACATCATGATAAAAGTTTATTATTCATGCTAGAATTGTATTAACCGGAAACATAATACATGTGTGAATACATAGACCAACAGAATGTCACTAGTATGCCTCTACTTGACTAGCTCGTTAATCAAAGATGGTTATGTTTCCTAACCATGAACAAGGAGTTGTTATTTGATTAACGGGGTCACATCATTAGTAGAATGATCTGATTGACATGACCCATTCCATTAGCTTAGCACCCGATCGTTTAGTATGTTGCTATTGCTTTCTTCATGACTTATACATGTTCCTATAACTATGAGATTATGCAACTCCCGTTTACCGGAGGAACACTTTGGGTACTACCAAACGTCACAACGTAACTGGGTAATTATAAAGGAGTACTACAGGTGTCTCCAATGGTAGATGTTGGGTTGGCGTATTTCGAGATTAGGGTTTGTCACTCCGATTGTCGGAGAGGTATCTCTGGGCCCTCTCGGTAATGCACATCACATAAGCCTTGCAAGCACTGCAACTAATATGTTAGTTGTGAGATGATGTATTACGGAACGAGTAAAGAGACTTGCCGGTAACGAGATTGAACTAGGTATTGGATACCGACGATCGAATCTCGGGCAAGTAACATACCGATGACAAAGGGAACAACGTATGTTGTTATGCGGTCTGACCGATAAAGATCTTCGTAGAATATGTAGGAGCCAATATGGGCATCCAGGTCCCGCTATTGGTTATTGACCGGAGACGTGTCTCGGTCATGTCTACATTGTTCTCGAACCGTAGGGTCCGCACGCTTAACGTTACGATGACAGTTATTATGAGTTTATGCATTTTGATGTACCGAAGGTTGTTCGGAGTCCCGGATGAGATCACGGACATGACGAGGAGTCTCGAAATGGTCGAGACGTAAAGATTGATATATTGGAAGCCTATGTTTGGACATCGGAAGTGTTCCGGGTGAAATCGGGATTTTACCGGAATACCGGGAGGGTTACCGGAACCCCCCGGGAGACTAATGGGCCTATTGGGCCTTAGTGGAAAAAGGAGAAAAAGGGAAAGCCCACAAGCTGGCCGGCGCCCCCCTTCCCAAAGTCCTAGTAGGACTAGGATAGGGGCCGGCCCCCCTTCTCTCTCTTTTTCCCCCCGGGAGTCCTAATAGGATTAGGATTGGGGGGAGGAGTCCTACTCCCAGTGGGAGTAGGACTCCCCTGCGCCTCCTCTCCCTGGCCGGCCGGCTCCCCCTCCTCCAACCTTTATATACGGGGGCAGGGGGCACCCCAAGACACACAACTTGATCCTTGAGATCGTTCCTTAGCCGTGTGCGGTGCCCCCTGCCACCAAATTCCACCTCGATCATACCGTTGTAGTGCTTAGGCGAAGCCCTGCGTCGGTAGTACATCAAGATCGTCACCACGCCGTCGTGCTGACGGAACTCTTCCTCGACGCTTTGCTGGATCGGAGCCCGAGGATCGTCATCGAGCTGAACGTGTGCTAAGAACTCGGAGGTGCCGGAGTAACGGTGCTTGGATCGGTCGGATCGGGAAGAAGACGTACGACTACTTCCTCTACGTTGTGTGATCGCTTCCGCAGTCGGTCTGCGTTGGTACGTAGACAACACTCTCCCCTCTCGTTGCTGTGCATCACCATGATCTTGCGTGTGCGTAGGAAATTTTTTGAAATTACTGCGTTCCCCAACAGTTATATATCCAGAAGTTGCTATTTCAGGCATACACTCAAATTGATTGTCTATTTCAGACAGAACTCATTGTTTGATTACTATTCTTTTATCTCACAAACCTGACCTAAATTTTGATACGAAAAATTGACAAGTTAAATCTTTCAACACCAACCAAAAAGATGACACCGTATCCAACAAAGAGCATTTGAAATCTATATTGCTAGGTACACTTAATGATCGATGTAACCCATTTCACTCGTTTCAACTCGAAACAGCAATTTATGTTCCCTGAGCAGTTTGGTCCATGACATGACTTTGAAGCAGCAAACAACTAAGATTGCATCAGTCAGCAGAACCAAATGGTCATTTAGCACTTCTGACGCAGTTTCACGGCGGTGTCAGAATTTTCAGAGTCGAACATTTGATCCGGCGCCTCCCAAATCAGGAAAACATTCCTTACATGAACTGGAACACCAAAACAGAGTGCACTTCATTGAAGATTGAGTTCTTTTACAGTACCCTTAGTTTAATATGGTCCATTCATTCTCGCAGATCCAACAGATATACTTGAAGGGTACTCCATTGTAAGCATTAAGGAGTACTGCAACCGAAAATCAGGGAGTACCTTATTTGGAGGGTAGATTCGTCATTTAGGAGAGACAAACTCAGGATCCGGATTTATGATATTTTTGGAAACAACTTAATGACTATGATATACTATTCCTGTAATCAGATCTATCTTGCATGCATGCACCGATCCGATAATTGTGACAAGTTATTAGCATGGGAGAGAGTTATGAAACATCCATTATCAGGTAGATCTGGAGCGACCCGATTTTGGAATTAGCATCATTCGACTTGATTAATCCCTTTTCTTTGCTTCGTTAACACCAGATCATGCAGCCAAGAACAATCCAACATAAGGATTTCTTAATCACGCCAGCTACGTCAGCTGCGATCAATACTCTTGATTCTATCGTCTCAACACCATTGTGATTGAAAAGGGGAAATTAGTAATCAGTAACAAGCAACGGCGGCTGATTCAATCGCAGCGGCGCTGGCCAGTTCTTTGTAACGGTGATAGCCGATTCAGAACAAAGCGGGCGGCGGCTTATTGCATCGTTGTGGAGCAGACCAGATTCAGAAATTTAGAAGGCTTAGATTAAACGAAACACCATCATAAATTGTAAAAGGTCCATAATACCCTTTAATATCAACGGATGGATTTAGTTGGTACTCCACATGACCCTTAGGGAGTACCAGGGTACTGTAAAAGAGCTCTCATTGAAACAACTACGAAGCATAGTCTGAGATCATAGATCCTCTTAGCACATACAAGTCATGAAACCCAAAGAGTGAAGGCCGCGAACGTCCACGCTGAACCTTGCCACTTCAATCATACACCGCGTACTGGTTTCAGACATAAGGGCTCACGCACCTTTACATTAGGATCATCAATGGAGAACGTAAGCAAGATACCCTTTCCATCATCAGCTACCTCATCCTTGGGCAGAATTAGGTTGTGTCCCTTTGGTAGCCCATCAGACATCGATGAGCTTCGGATCCTTAAAATTGAACTCTGATAATAGCCGGTCGTAGAGCAATGGTAGGACATTTGACATTTGAACTTGGAGTCTGTGGCTTTAGGTTGGATGCAGACGACAGAGATGGCATGCCCGACTTGCTCTAGAGCCACATTGAGCAGGAAAAGTTGCCTGTCTTTGGTCCGCAGAAAGTGTAAGCCTGGTTCTAGGCAGAACTTGACATCTTCGGAGTATTTGATGGTTGTAGAGGGCCAGTTGTGCTGGGAGGTGAAATGGTCAAGGAGGTCATCTGTTGCCCCTGCAAAGCTGCAGCTGAACTCCGGGCAGAAACATGGAGCGTTCGGGCATTCCTTTTCGTGTTCATCTTTCTGGTAGTAAGTGAGCTTCTCAGCGCATCCATATTTGGCATTGGAGCAAGGGACCGTGACTGATTCCATGAGACGCTCCATCCCTAAACAGCGCTTGAAGGTAGTTTCGGCAGAGCATAAATGACACTTGTTGCGCACGAGCTTGGGACGGCAAGATGAGCATATGAAATGTCCCACAGAACACTGTGGAATGAACAGGAAGGATTAGCCGGGTCCTCATGTGAGAGAAACTTTTTAAATGGAAATTCAAGTTGAACTATTACAGAGCAACATGATAATTCAGTAGCACACAAAATTATGCAACTATTCATGTAGGTAGTGTTGGTACATGCAACATGCTAGTCTGAAAGTTTGAAATTGTGATCGGTAATTCAGTATACAACTCCAAAGGGGGGCAGACCAAAAATATTGCTACTCCTATTATATATATATATATATATACATATATATATATATATATACTTACTAAATAAAGACGTTTAAGATCACTACTTTAGAGATCTAAAACATCTTAAATTTGTTTGCAGAGGAATATATATTAGCCTACTAGGGAACAGATGCGGACTAGGACACGGTGTACATAGTTGCTAACAGTTTCAGTCTCGATCAAACTATCACTATCCTGATAAATTCTCTACAAAAAACCAGATTTCAGCGACTATAGCTACTCCATTCCGTGCTTTCACAAGAAACTGTTTTTAGCAAGTAGCCTTCTATCCAGCGGTTATTTAATCATAATTTTCTATTTCATCTGAACTTTGAGAGACAGGTAAAAATATATGCACATGTATGTACCTGATATATGGGAGGCCTGAGGGGATGAAAGCAGACGGGGCAGTCGAGGGTGTCCATCCCCATGCTGACATTCTGCCTCTTGCCACTGCTCTCCCCATCTCCCCGGGCTTCTACTCGTCTCTTGCTAGAGGTACCACTACCACCATCCATCGCCGCCAAAACTCGCTTCTCCTCTCACTAAGCTTGTGGGATACTGACATATATAGGCAGAATGTGGGCGTGGAAGCTGGAGAGACGAGAGCCCATCCGTATTCCGAGATGATAATTAGGCAATGGTACCGAGGAGGAAACTGGTTCGCTTTCACATAAGGCTGGAGAGAAAACCAGGTTGAGGTCCTCCTTGTTGACTGTGCCCTTGACCGCCCATTGCTAGCATACATGTAGTGTAATCTACTCCGAGGGCGTGCAATCAGGTACTTTTTTTTAGGAAACTTTTAATCTACCCAAATGATAAATGCCACATGATGTGGCACGAAGCACGAAACACTCCGGCATGACGTTTTTTTACAACTAAAGTTCCATTCGAAAAGAAAAAAACAAACAAAAAAAAACTGAAACTTGTCATCTAAAAAGAAAGTTACCAACTAAAAGTTCCTACGTTCGCATAAATAGGTTCGATCAGATAGTGCTCTTGCCATCAAAAACATTTGAAATTGTCATATGTTCATGCCACACATGTGGCACTTATCAAGGTCCTTAATCTATTCATCAAACATCAAGGTATTATAAAGAACACCAAAAGTAACAAAAATTATATTTAGGTCCGTAGACCATCTAACGACGACTACAAGCACTAGAGCAAGTCAAACGTGTGCCACCATCATCGCCCCTCCCTCATTAGAACAGAACAAACCTTATTGTAGTTAGGGGTGAAAACGGATCATATGCGGATCAGATAGTGCTCTTGCCACTTCCGTTTTCATATTTTCAAAACGAATACAAATGTTATCAGATACGGATGTGGCTCGGTTGTTATTCGAATACAGATATACATATCGGATGCTATTTTCGAATACAGATACATATCGGATGTTTTACTGATTCGGAACGGATACAAATAATAGCGGCATATTGCTTAAGTAAATTAGTCGATAGCTATGTGACATGAAATAATCAACTTGTGACATATAATAAGCCAATGATAAATAGGTTTAAGAATAAATATTATAGGAATGAATAATAATTTCTAAGTTTAATCATACAAAGAGTAATATTTGACCACTTAGCTTTTGTGTTGGATAATTGCGATATTGGGGCTAGAATTTTCAAAGTTACCTGCCATAATCTTATTCGGATACGGATAGATCCACTTCCATATCCATATTTGTGTCAAAATTTCATACCATTTTTTAATTGTTAAATAATTTCGGATACAGATAATTCCATTTCCATTTTGGTTCGGATGCGGATGTTTCGAATACGAATGGGCATTTTCTCGAATATGAATATCAAATATTTTGGATTATCCGCTACCACTTTCCACCCCTAATTATAGTAGACAATCAACAAATCGTTGTGGTAAGGCCCCATGTTCCACTAATGATGAGAAGCGCAGATTGGAAGGGTCCAACATGTAGACACACGAACAAAGATGAACGAATATCGTATCCATTCGGATACACTGAAGTAAAATACCGAACGAATCCCGCAAGATCCGCTAGAGACACACCTCCATGCGCCCTTCAATGATGCGAGATGCACCGCCGGGACGGGAGCTAGGCGGGGAGAACCTTATTCCACCCTTCAAGGAGTTGCCGCCGCCTCGCCTTTCTGTGCAGGATACAAACCCTAAGCAAACTAGAGAAACACCTAAAAAGGAAGTATGAGTCCTACAGCCAGCAAGAGTCGAGACCCACCGCGCCTCCATGGCCCTATGGCCAAAGGAGAGGAGGCAGATCGGCGGGAGGCAGGAAAACCCTAAACGCGCTTACAATTTTCATCTTTAAACGCTAAGGAACAAAAAATATGACCTTGTATCCAAGTAAAAAAAATTGAAAGTAAGCAAGTAAAATATTTCTTATGAACATTGTAATATATTTTACTTGTTTCAAAGTTTAAAAGGTACTCCCTCCAATCCAAAATAAGTGTCGCAGTTTTGAACTAAGGTTAGTTCAACCTTAGTTCAAAACTGCGACACTTAATACAGATCCGAGGTTAAGGATGAAACAGTGACCCACTATTATGCTTTACCTTGCAATATACGTATGTATAGCTTGGTCTTTGCATGTAAAAATGCACTAAACTTTTAAATTTATGTTCACATGAGCAGTTTGGCCAATGACATAAACTTCAAAGCATCATACCGAAAATGGCTTCCGCCTCACTTTATAAATAAAGCCATGACCATTACAGATGAAGGATACAAACGCACCAATAGCTACAACAAGAACCAAAAACAGGGACTAAGCTAAGCCAAACTAAGCACAAAACTGAGGAAGCTAGCTAGTTCCTGGCAATAAGCCGAAGTCTTCTCGGACCGCCTCAACATGCCTTGCCAATCAGGCCACCACTCAAAGGCACAAAACACACAACAAGCCAGGTGAACAAGAAACCCTCCGTTTGACGGAGGAAGGGCCAATAAACGACGCCTCCAAGGAGGGGATCGGCGTCGCAGACGTCGTCGCCGCCGCCTTCAGAGCATCATACAACAGAGGTTTCATCATTCAGCAAAACAAAATGCTCATTTAGAAATCCACATGCATTTTCAACATGATTTCACAATGTCCACAACGTCAAACATCTGGTCCAGCAACTCCCGAACCAGAAAAACGTTACTTTTTGTTTCAAAAAGAAAAAACGTTACTTCTCTCCCTACAAACTCACGTATTGAAGCATGAACTGACGTACTACAACAGAATGCACTTCATCAGAACTACTACGATGCTAGAAGAGTCTGAGGTCATAAAGCCTCTTAACAACATATATATGTATGTCCTGAAACCCAAACAGTGAAAGCCGCGGAGAACGAGAAGTCCGCACTGAACCTTGCGCCTTCATGCACCGTGTACTGGCTTCAGACATATGGGCAGACGCAGCTTTTCTTTAGGATCTTCAATGGACATTGTACTGTAAGCAAGACACCCTTTCCATCATCATCAGCTACGTCGTCCGTGGGCAGGATTATGTACCTCTTTGGTAACCCACCAGAGAGTGACGAGCTTGCTACCTTGTAAATTGAACTCTGATAATACTCGGTCATTGAGCAATGGTAGGACATTTGACATTTGAACTTGGAGTCTGTAGCTTTAGGTCGGACGCCGTCAGGTTGGACGCAGACGAGGGAGATGCCATGCCCAAATGGCTCCACCACAACATTGAGTAACAAAATCCTGCTTGTCTTTGGTACAGAGAACGTGCAAGCCTGGGTGTACGTGGAACTCAAGCTCCCTGGAGTATCTGATGGTCGTATGCGGCCGCTTGTGCACGGAGGTGAAATGGTCAAGAAGGGCGGCCGTTGGCCCCGCAAAGCCACAGTTCAACTCCGGGCAGAAGCATGGGGCGTTTGGGCATTCCTTCTCGTGTCCTTCTTTCTGGTAGTAGGTGAGCTTCTCTGAGCATCCATATTTCGCATTGGAGCAAAGAACCATGACTGATTCCATGAGACGTTCCATCCCTAAACAGCGCTTGAAGGTAGTTTCAGCAGAGCATAGGTGACAATTGTTGTGCATGAGCTTGGGACGGCAAGACGACCATATGAAATGCCCCACAGAACACTGTGGAACAAACAGGAAGGATTAACCAGGTCCTCGTGTTAGAATAACTTTTAACAGGAATAAAAGTTGAAGTACTGCACAGCAACATGACAAGTTACTACCACACAAAAATTATGTGAACACAATGCTATTAGAGAGGTACTATATCATCCACCCCTGATCCATACCCTAGCTAGGGAACAACTGTCGACTAGAAAACGGTGCACATTGTTGCTGACAGTTTCAGTCTCGATCAAACTACCGGTGTCCTAAGTCTGTACACACACAAAAAAAAAGCGACCATAGGCCATAGCTACTCCCTTCCATGCTGTCACAAGAAACTGTTTCTTAGCAAGTAAGCATTATATCCAACTACAGATAATCAATTTTCCTTTCAAATTTTATCTGAGATTCAGGCTCTACCAGAGACAGGTAAAAATATATGCACATGTATGTACCTGGTATATGGGAGGCCTGAGAGGATGAAAGCAGACGGGGCAGTCGAGGGCGTCCATCCTCTTGCCGCTGCTCTCCCCCTCTCCCCGGGCTTCTACTCGTCTCTTGCTCGAGGTACCACTACCACCATCCATCGCGAAAACATAAAATAGAACACCTGCACCCAGGCCCTCCCTATCTAGCCATCCATTCTGCGCATCGCGATTCGTGCAAATACATTTCTCTTTTTTGTTTCTCTCGCATAAAACATGTTTTGAAGTTCAAACCTTTGCAGCGTAGCCGAGTTTTCTATCTAGAATCTAGGATAAATCTTTCAGATTTTTTTGTCAAATATAAATGTACAAATTATGATTTTCTAGATTAAAAATTTATATTTTGTATATTTATGTTTGACAAAAAATTCTGAAAGATTTATCCTAGATTCAAGATAGAAAGCTTTGCCACGATGCAAAGGTTTGAACTTCAAGACATGTTCTATGTGAGAGAAACAAAAAAGAGAAAATTTCATATACAAAGTTAGTTGTGTTGCACAGATCTTAAAGCAATATTGAACAGACAGGATAGCAGCAGATGTTCTAAAAATCCACACTCCCATCCATCGCCACCAAAACTCAAGTTACCGGTACTACCTTGCTTGATATTCCAATTGCATGCGCAACAGAGCTCCACGCCTATCAATCAATCACAGCGTCACCAATCCATTCCCCTGTTTCACGGCGCATACTGATAATAAGAGTCACTGACTGAAGTGACAATGGCTTCATGTGTTCCTCCTAAACAACAATACAGAGAGCGTGCAATTCACACACAGGGTGAAATCTGTTCAGTGCGTCTACCAGTTTTCTTGATCAATTCAGCAGAGAGCAGAGGACGATGCATATAGCAAGCAGTAAAAGGGGAGAGATTTATTTCTTCCCGTGGGATGGAATTGAAATGTAGCGGTACCTGAGATGCTTGTCGTCGTCCGACCCGACCCGAGGTTTACCCGCTACTGGAACTAGTCGCCATGGCCGGCCTCGGGGTCGTGGTCTCCTGGTGGCGGCGCCATCGGCGGTGAGGTGAGCGCCCCGCCGGCGACACTCTCTCCGGAGGGGAAGAAGGGATGGGGAAGGCCGCTGCTCCCTCGCCGACTGGGCGCTAGCGCGCTCTGATCTGAGCCCGAGGAGAGCAGGGGAGAGAGGCGAGAGATGGAGTGGGAGGAGGAGGCGACGGCGACGGCGAGACGACGGCGGCGGAAGAGTGGGGCGACGGACTGACGGAGGTGCGGTGTCAGAGGAATGGTGGGCTGGGCCAGCGGGCTTTACACAACCTTTGCTTCATTTTCATGGGTATGGGCTGGGTCAGGACCGCTCAAAATCTCAAAAAAAAAACGAACCACTAAAAACAATTTACGACCGTGAAGAACCCATAAAAAAATACCTACCACCATTGAGAGGTTAGTCGGCCTAGCAAGAAACCCTAGCCGTCGTCACACCAATCATCCATGCTGGCCTGCCCCAACCCTTTGATCTTCACCTCGGTGCCCGTCCGTCGCATGGTGATATCCTCTTGGTTATGTTTTGGTGTCACAGCAAGACCGTGAATAGAAGTCACCTAGTTTCAATTTCGTCTCTATGACGGTCAGTGTGGCGTTTGGGAGTTTCTGTCCCCCACCGTTTTCGCGGACAATGAATTGGTTACTTGTATTGTCCATGGGTGTTGTTTCACGGGCATCGCCGGGGACAATATCATCCTCTTCAAGAGCCTCTTCTTTGAAACTGAAGGCTCAGATATGTCAACTATAGATGGACAAATAGGTAAAATGTTAAGTTCTTTGGAAATGCAACTATAGTTCTTTTTTTTGGTGTTGAATGACTTTTATATATCCCCTCTATGTGTTACCGGAGGTGCAATTGTTGGGGGTTTCAGGCCTACTTCAGTTGATTTCCGGGTGAGTCTAATGCTCATGGACTCATTCGAAATTCATCTGGAGCTTCGACAACTCAGGTCATTTGGATCCTTTGTTGAGTTCTTAGAGCTCTTGGACTCATTCAGAGGCTGCAGAGATCTTTGAAGTATAACAAGGGCAAACACACTAAATTTTCAGGATCTTTTTTGGGTGGAAGGGGAGGATTCTCTCTCGGATTATTTTTATGTATCAAACATCTTAGTTATAGCAATTAATTACCGCATTTGCGTCCTTTGCATACCCCCCTCTTTATAATATGATTTTTGTGACTCAAGCATAAGAATAAAATGTATAATTTAAACATGTATTCTTTCCGACTTTTTTTTGCTTGGGAGGGAGGGTCTCTGACCACCTTTGCTTCATTTTCATGGGCACTAATTATGTATATATAAACTCATGAATAAGGTTAGTCCCTCATCACTTATCTTTTTTTTGCGAAATCCTAATCACTTATCATTAACACCAAGGCACACAAAGAGGTGTTGATGTCCTTTTCCGAGCCTTTGCGAGGAATGCCATCGGTTTGATATGGCGATACTAGGGCGAAGATCGGAGTGCCCCCCCCCCCCCCCCCCCCCCTGATATGATTGTCACGATTGTCAATCTTCACCGTAGGCAGTAATGTACTATTACAGTAATGTAACGAGGTTTGGTCATCTATAGTTCTTCCCATATACTTCAATGGCTGATTTTCTCGATGCTGCCTATTATCAATGAGGGCTATGGTGGTGTAACGACGACAAGTACGGTTGTGGTTACGGTAGGCATGTGATCTTATTTGTCTATGGGTTTAGTCAGTCCATTGTTTGGTTGTATCGAATGTTCTCTTGATATAATACATCCGACTTATCTCAAAATAATGAAACACAAACAATCACCAAAAACAGTTGAACATTTATCCGAACACTTCTCCCTGAGCATACAAAGTGCAACCACCAAAGACATCTTATTCTTAAACATAAACTACCTCTAAAAGAACATGTCACTACAGAACTTATAAGGATCATCACACAACCCTTATGTGCATCCTAGTTTCAGTGGTTTTCTGAAGGTACTTTCTGCGAAAACACATCACGGAGAAAAGGAAACTTCTGAAAAGAACATTTTGCATGGTGTCAAGTCTATATTATCATGATTGTGCATGTGCAAACATTTATAACTGTGAGTGCAATTTGTACCTAACAAGAAAGATAACCAGCAGAAAAAACTAACAGTGATGTAATGCAAATAGATAAGATTTCAAATGCGCAAATAAGATTACTGGAACATGATGTAAGCATAAGAAATTGCAACACAGCTGAGGCACGACTGCAGATTCACAAAAGTGTCATTTCATCAAATTTAGTATTAGCAGATACTGACAGTTATATACCAATTTTCTTCTAAAGAATACCACATGGTTTTGATGGTTGTACGTACTAACAAAGAAAAAAGCAAGCGCTATTAGATATGAAATCTGGAAATCTTTTCAGTTCTATTTTTTGTAGTGACAGGAAATATTGTGATCACTTTTCTCATCCCTTTTAACAGTATGTAATTTAACAGAGTATATGTGCATAGAAACCATATATATAACAAGCCATTAAGCCTTTTGGGAAGAAGACCTTGTTCATATTAAACAGCCACAAAGTTGAACAACAACAGATAAGGTAAAGCCTGACATGAAAATAAACATAGAGGATCAACAGAAGGCATAGCTGTCCAGCATACCAGCAAACCATCATCATTCTCGCCAAATTCGCAATTGGCTCCAGTCTGCAGATTTCACCAATTCCACTGGTTCTTCCCTTCCACTGTCCAAATTTCAGCCAAACTTCTCGACCTTCGACACAACAGTGATTCCCAAAATTGACTACGCGCATCCCAAACACGATGCTCCTACTCTTTCATAGAGACAAGGACATTAGCAACACAGCAGTGTCTTTTTCCCGGGTGTTGGAGAAAGCATAGATGATCCTTCCATTTACAGTGGCAAGGACAATTGCACAACAAGACGATCCACTAGGGCAGGTTCTTTGAATCCTCAACATGACAGAAGCAACTGTCTACTTTGAAGCCTCCACTTTTGATCAGATTCAAATCATCACCCTTTCCAGCAGCAGCAGCAGCAGTAGCAACTAGTCCTAGAATCACATTAGTCTGCATTTATCCTTGTTGTGTTTGCTTGTTGTGCAGTGCTTGGTGGCTGTGATGTGAGTTTACCTGGGCTGGCTGGGGAGACGATGCTGCTAGCTACTCCTGAAGCTCGTCCATGGCCTGGAGCAAGAAGGGCTGGAACCTGGTGATGTTCACCTTGACGTCCTGCTTCATGATGGTGTCGGCGAGCGCCTGCCACCCCTGCTTGTGGAGGGCCTTGGGGTCCTTGAACACCACGTGATCCCTCGGGTACTTGTCCTTGAGGCTCGTCTCCTCCTCGTCGACGTAGTACTCCACGTACCGGAGCTGCATGTCCCGCGCCGGCTGCCCGTAGAAGTTGGTCGCCATCCAGTCCATGTTCCCCCACGGCACGATCTGCAGCACCACCCCGTTGGTCGGCAGGAAGATCTGGTTGGTCAGCCCGGCGCCGTGTACGGCCAGAAGCACGTCGGCGGAGTTCACCAGGGCCGCGAACGCCGGCACGTCGTCGCCGGCCTCGGCCACGGTCACGTTGAACCCGAGCTCCGACGCGGCGGCGGCCACCTCGTCCTGGTTCAGCAGCTTGCGCGTGCCGCCGCGCGAGATGATCAGCATCCGGGGCTGCATCCCGGGCTCCGCCCCGAGCACCGCCGGCTGGTCGCGGCGGAGCCCGTACGCGGCTCGGAGGAAGCGCGTGTAGTCCACCATGGTGTAGTTGCGCGGGTTGCGGGTCGGGTGAGGGGCGATGATGAGGTCGCGGTCGCGGTACAGGCCGAGGTACCCGCGGGAGAAGCAGTGCACGTCGGCGTCGGCGTCGAAGTTGATCACGTCGTAGTTGGAGAGCTTGCGCAGCAGCGGCGTGTACTTCTGCACCCACCACGGCTTGTAGTTGGTGATCAGCAGCTGCACCTCGCCTTTCAGGTGCGCCGTGGTGAGGAACAACGGGATCAGCGCGTCCGTGTTGTCGTGGAAGAAGTTGTCCGTGTACCCGGCGACGGAGAACACCACCGCGGGGACGCGATGCTGCTTCGTGCACTGTGGCGCGGCCTCAGGGGAGGCGACAGACTTGACAGTCACCTCCACCACGGCAGGCAGGAGGAAGTCGTCGTTCCGGGCGTACGGCCGGAGCCGCTTCTCGCCGTTCTCGTCGAAGCCGCCACCGCCGGATGGGTTGATGAGGTACATTGTCTTCTGGCTGGGGCTGACACGGATGTCGCCGGACAGCTCGCAGACCGCCGGCCGCGCGTAGGGGAACCCCTCGTCCACGCCATTTTCGTCGCAGCTCATCGGACCGGCGGCGACATTGCTGCTGCTGCTGCTCTTCCTTTCTCCCTGAGCTGAAATCGCAATCAAAAGTCGCATTAGAATGCAGCAGATCTAGCAAGCACATTTCTTTCTCTACAGAGAGATGTGGCACAACTTCTTTTTCTATACAAAGATCTAGCACATTTCTATTTCTAACAACTACTAATCCGGGGAAAATAATGAACTGAAGTGGGCAACCAAATTTTGCCCAGATTGCAGAGTACAGAGCATTGAATCTGCGAAAGAGGCTGCCTGCCTGCCTGCCTAGGAGTGATAATTTTGCTCTGTTTTCCTTCCATTTGTTAATTAAGGTGCCAGGAAAAAAAGAGCTCAAGAAGAGATCCCCTTACATGGCATTGGTGCCGAGGCGTTGGCCGGCGCCGGCGCCTTCTCGGCGTGCTCCTTGCTGGAGACCGCGTCGGGCACCCCGGGCTCTCGAGAGCCGGCCGTTGCCGGGGCCTTGTCCGTCAGATCGGCGCGATCCACGGCGCTGCCGTTGCTGCCGCCAGTAAATGCGGGTTCTTCGGGCGCACGCGGAGGGGCGGCCACCGCCCCCGGCGCCGACGAGGAGGAGGACGGCGGGGCGTTCTGGAGCAGGGCCGAGGTGGTGGCTGGCGGCGGAATCGGCAGCAGAGCAGCAGTAATTGTTAGATCGAATGTGGTACAGTAGAGCTGAGTAATTGGTGGATCGGGACGGAGGGCGCGCACCGAAGACGGGGGAGTAGACGGCGTAGAGCTTGGCGAGGGAGACGTAGGTGAGGAGCGCGAGGCAGCAGCCGGCGAGCAGGCCGGCGCCGAGCTTCCTGGGCTCGATCTTGGCGCCGGAGGCGAAGAAGGCCCGGATGAGCCGCGGCGGCGCCGGCCTCCTCTCCCCCGGGCCCGCGCCCGGCAGCTTGGACGGCCGCGCGTACGCCGTCGTCGACGCCATCCCGGGCACTCACAACGTCCGGCTGGTTGGGATCTGTCGAGAACTCGGAGGAGGGAGAGAGAGCGAGAGCGAGGCTGGCTGGATGTACTGCGTGGAGAGAGAGAGAGAGGTAGAAGAGGAGGAGGTAGGTTGGTGGAAGTGGAAGTGGGGGTGGCGGGGAGCGCGTGGGGGGAGGGGCTGAGATGGGATTACGGGGAGAGCTCCGGGAGGGGCCGGTGACGGTGACCGACCGTGCGGGTGGGACGCCGCGCTGTGGCGGTGTGGTGGCGGCCCTTTCCCATTGACATGACACGCGCTGCGCTGCCGGGGTTTGACTCACGTGGCCCGCAGCACCGACAGGAATTCTCCCGTGCCCCAAGGAAAACGCTGAGCGGGCCGGTGCGGTGCGCCGCCGTGCTGCCGCGGTGCCGCCGCGTCAGGACGAGCAGAGCGCAGAGCGTGCGTGGCCGACGGAGGTGTGGTAGAGCCCTCGATAGGACTCACGCAAAATGTTATACCGACATCCTATTATCCTCTTCTCAATGCACATTTAATTGAGAGAAAAGTCTGAAATAAACCTTGAATTCGTACTCTCATTCTTAAATCAAACCTTGAACTCAAAATCCCAGGAATTGACATATGTACTTTCTAGTCCCAGTCAATCCCGGTTGATTTCTGCCAAAGGGCAACCCCGACTGGGATCACACACATGTCTAACTGACCACATGGGCCTGCACGTCATCTCCAACTTCTTTCAACAGTGATTCCAGGGCCGGCCCTGGAATCATGGTGGCCCTAGGGCGAATGAGGTATTAGAGGGCAACGTAAATAATTTCACTAGTACATATTGCATATCACGAAAATCATTATAAAGGTATAAAAAATCAAAAATATAATTTTATTAGCAAATAAAACCTTGGTACACCATGTATATGTGATCACATGATGCAAATGCTAATTATGAGATACATATAATTAACCATAAATAACTATATAATAAATATAACGTGTGTGTGGGGGGGTGGGGGGGATGCCCCTTGTGTACCCCATAACGGTTTTGAATATATGGTCTGCAAATCACATTTTGTATAATTATTAGAGGCAAATCGAATTCCGACGCATATTATTCATTGTTGTGTAAGCAGAATTAGAGGCATACCTTAGCGCCGCCGGCCGCCAACAACGTTATATGATGGAGCACCATGCTGTGGCAGATGGAATGATTAATCGAAGCTAGTACACCATACAATCCCGGACACAATATATTGAGCACCATGCTTTAATCTTGTACTGTAATTTCAGCAGTAATGATAACGAAATTACATTGAACATATAAACAATGCCGATGCGAGATGAATCTGGCTTTCATATTGGAGTACTACCTACTGAGTATACCTGCATAACAATGATAACGAAATTACAAAGAACGTCGAAATTACATCTTGTACTACCTGCGTATCTGCGGCATCTGCGCCGCGAGATGAATCTGGCTCGAACGTTTTACCTCGCTGGCGATTTTTCACAGCCCTGTCAAACATCTAGCCGCTCGTTGCTTCCAACGTTGCCATTTGGTGCTATAGCCGATGATAGGTGGGGTTCTTTTCCTGGCAGGCCCAGTATTGCAGCGTGTGTGTCGCGTGGGTTGTGGTAAAAAAAGAGGGTTGACTGCGCGATCGTGGGTGGACCTGTGAATTCTTGCGCGCCAACTCTCACCGCTGCTGGCGCTTACCTAGCTGTGTCTCTTGCTTTTCTGAAGCGTTGGGCCCACTCGTCGGTCTGCTGGTAGGTTGCATGCGAGGTAACGTGAGGTCCTTCGCGTCACCATGCCTCACTTCAGATGGTTCGCTGCCTCACTGCAGATGGCCCTCCCCTTGGGACCACCCCCCTGTTTCAGATGGGCCCTTATTTAAGATGGGCCTAGGCTGCCGCACCTTTTGCCATGGCCTACAGCCGGCCCGGACTACTTGTCTTTCCCCTCTCTATCGTTTTCCTTGTCCAAATCCATCATTACAATATGCTAATTTAGGTTGCCGAAACAAAAGATGAGACAAGAAATTAGGATCCAGAAGAAACCTGACATGATTGAATCTTGGAGATCCGTAATTCCATATGCTGTAGGTGTGAACTCGACGTGGGCCGCCGTGGTTGTCCTAGTCCCAATTTCTTTAGAGCATGGATAATAATATAGCCAATTGCCGGTTGTATGATGTTGTAATGCTTTTAAAGCTATTATTGATAATCACTCATATAATAAAGTTTACTGTATAAGGCTCCATTCAGACTGCAGGTATTGAAAACAAAGGATTGAAAGAATCTACATGAATAGCAGATGACTGCAACTGTCAAGCGAAGGAACAAGAAAACAAAGGAAATCTTACGAGCGAGGCGTTCGGAGGAGTAGCAGTGTGCCAAAGGAAACGTTGATCTAATCTAGTACTCCCATCGCCCCAAAATAAGTGACTTAACTTTGTACTAATTTTGTATAAAATTAGTAAAAACTTGAGTCACTTATTTTGGGACGGAGGGAGTAACAAATAGTACTTTTAAGATTTTTTTTTATTTCTTTCTCTTTCTCAGCCCATGCACTTGTTAAATTTTTTAATCTCCCTTCTTGGCTCTTCCTTTGAATCACCTCGGGCTTCAGCAAAAAATTGGCTTTGGATGGATGTTTGGATTCCTGTGAAATCTGTAGGAATAGAGAAACTTTCCTGAGTTTTACTATTCACAATACCCTTGCTCCGAACACATCAAAGGTGAAAATTCCGGTAAAAATCTTTCCTTCAAAGTTTTCTTTGAAATTCCTGTGAACCGAATAGGCCATAAGACTAGTATTTGTTTTCACTTCTCTATTTCTCCTTCATATTTATTACTTCCAGTATCAAAAAACGTTTTACATTATGGGACGAAGGAAGTATATATTTTTTAGAAGCATGTGTAGAGGATGACTCCTGCAAGAGAGCCCACCCTCCATATAGGCAAAAATGACACGTAAACAGCTATAAGTCTTCTGTTATACTTGCTGTTAGGGCAGCCACAATGTGATTGAGGCCAAATATGCCACGTTATCATGGACGGTAGTGAACTAGTGATGCCAATTTTGATAGATGTCCGCAACAGTGCCATCGCTAAATTCGTTGCTAGGTGGATCCAAGCTGACACAAGATAGAATAAAAAGACTTTTCTTTTCTGGACACGGTGTTTTGGTTTCTAGGTGCATATGCACTCATTGTCTAAGTACACATTTTGAAAAGTTTGAGTGAAAAACGACATTTTTTATGACTTGTGTAAAAAAGATAAAGAAATGCAAAATGAATAGTTGTAATGAAGCATCAGAAATTGTCTTTTTTTACAAAAGACACAAAAAACCTCGTTTTTCATCAAAAACTTTGTGCACACACGGTATTTTTGTTCAGAAGTTTTTAATTTTCAAAATGTGTATTTAAACAATGGATGCATATGCACTTAGGAGCCATTCCCAATTTCCGTTTCTTTCTCAAATATATCCAGGTCTCTTTCCTCACCCATCAATGAACCTCGCATTATTTATTTCATCGAGATAATTTGGCATCAGAGCAGCTACATGCTCTGGTTCCCTTGAAATTAGCTTTTGGCACTTGGCTCACAATGTGTTAGAAGTAGTTCCATAGCCTAAAAGCAAATTTGGCACGAGTATTTGGCATACATTGTGGATGCCCTTATAGGACATGCGAGCATAATTGGGGAGGTGGCGCACACCTCGCTCCGTGGGCCGCAAGCCATGTCGGTTTCATTTTTGTATTTAATTTTTTAAAAGAAAAATAATTAAAACAAAACCATAAGTAATAAAAAATTGTGTATATTTTTGAAGTAAATGTGAAACGTACTATACTAATAGAAATATTATCCTAAAAAAAGTCTCAAAAACTACACTGCAAAATAAAATGATCTGTTAGAAGAAATATTTATTTCAATTAAAAATGCTCTCAAATTTATAAAAACACTATAACCTTCTAAAATTTCACGAAGTATGAACAATGTTTACCATGTTCTTATAAAAAAATTATGAATTATAAAAATGTTCATAAATTTAAAGAAACGTTCAATAATATTAAATGTACGTAATTTTCATACAAATATGATTAATTCTTCTAGAAAATTCTCATGAGTTGCATAATTTTGTGTGGTGCTAACTTGTTATGTTGCTGTGTAGTGCGTCAACTTTAACTTCTCATGGAATCAGTCATGGTTCTTTGCTCCAATACCAAATATGGATGCACCCGGAAGCTCACTTAGGGCATCTCTAGCCGTTGCCCCCCCCCCAAGACGCATATATAGTTACAGTTCATGTATTGTTTTGACCGATTTTATCTTTTTTGCCATGAGCTCCTAAGACGTCCAAACAAGTTAAAATTTGGTACGAACATTACACACTGGAACATCTTACACCTAAAAAATGAGAAAATTTTGGAATTTTTGTAGTATTTGTATTGAATTTATTGTTCTTCAGGTGCAGATGAGCCCGGGCACCCAATCAAATATCTGATAAATATGTACTACAATCCGCAACTCTATAGTCTATACACCTGTTAAAGTGAAGAAAAGAAAAAGGAGTCAATTGCATGTCACTGAATACATAAACTACATGCCCTCGCAAAATAAAAACACGTACTCCCTTCGTTTCTAAATATAAGTCTTTATAGATATTTCATTATGGACTATATATGAAGCAAAATATGTAAATCTACACTTTAAAATGCGTCTATATATATTCATATGTGATCTATAATGAAATATCTACAAAGACGTATATTTTAAAAACGAAGGGACTACATCATGCAGTCAATGGCAGACAGCGTAGAGGTTGTTTGGATAGGTGGAATATACAGAATCCATTCTCTATAAACTAGGAAAACGGTTTAACAGAACAAAATCTGTTTGGCCACCATAACAAATTCCTGGATATAGGATACTTGTTTCCCGTAAACCCAGAATTCCGGGTTTATGGAAAAATATCTACTACTCGTTTTTCTAAAAACGCGATTTGCATATTCTCAATACTCATCCAAAGAGGAGCCGTCGCGCCGCCATGGAGTTCATCCTCCATTATCCTAGTTGTGCGACGACCTTGCGGACCAGGAGGAGCGCTCGTCGACGGCCCTGCCCGGAGTCGTTGAAGCCGAAGGAGAGGCGAGATAATGCCGGGGACGACGACCTCGCGGCCACCAGGGGAAGCGCCCACCTGCAGCCGCACGTCGACTCATCGAGGCTCAAGGTCAGGCGAGATGTAATCCGGCCACCATGGGAACCTCTCGCCGGGGTCGCGCTCTCAATCATAGTGGCCGGAGGGAAGGCGGGCAGAGGAGTCAGACATGCTTGGGAAGACTGTCATGCGTGATATACGACAGGTTTCCAAACAAAGAATTAGAAAGGCCCAATTTATTACTTTCCCAACACAAACACGATTTTCCATAAACCTGTTATTCGTAAAAATGGTATTAAAACGGGTTTTGCAAAAAATCTGGTAAAAACTAGTTTTGTATATTCCCATGGCTAACGCCCAATATCCAAACAACCCCGTAGTGTTTCTCCAATGTGAAAGCGAACCAGCTTCATCCGCCTCGGCTCCTCGGCACCATTTCTCCATTATTATCTCACACGCGGCCCATACATATTTGTGTATATATATCGGGCATTGCAGCTATCTCCTGCACGGTAAATTTCAAGATTTCCCATGATTATCGCATATTTCCGTCCCCCTCGGTATGTGCGTGTGGTATGCGCTATAGATAGGCCGCACCGGCTGTTGGTCCCGATATGTTATATGGATGATCGGTGACGACACCGATTTTAGATATGAGGAGTTAGAGCACTCCACATTATTGAGTTTGTAGGCATGAGTGGTGGCTTTAGGTGGATTGATGTATATTCTTGTCAGACCTTTGTGAAATAATTAATAAAGATATTTCCATGCATCGATTGATTCAGAGGCCGGGGGTTTAACCTCCTTTTCTAAAAAATGCCAAAGAGGTGCACAATTAAACATATTGATTGTGAGTTCTAGGGGAAACCTGTGTTACTTTTCCTTGAGTTCCCACTCATTTTCTGTCTCAAGCAACCTGATATCAATGGTAGACATAATTACATGATGTGTTAATATCGATTGAGATTGTCTTAAAAGTTTTGAAAACACTAACGCCCACATGTGTGGGCATCTGGCAACTCGTCCACACGCATGGATTCTCGTCCAACCAATTCTGCATGAATCTTGGCGCATTCTAGCAGTTTTTGTGTGCCCGTAGGACTAAGCTGGTGTGTGGGCATTCATCCGGTCGCCCACATGTCCTTTTTCACCACACAGGGGGCTGGTGTGTGGGCGTTTAGCAATTCGTCCACACACCAGTTTTCATGCACGCAGAGGGGGCTGGTGTGTGGGCGTTTATCACTTCGCCCACATGCCCGTCTCCTCGCCCACACCCAAAGCTGGCAGTTGCCATGTGTTTCTGCAGGGTACATGGCAACTGCGCTAGCTTTGCTTGTAAGCAGATGACAACTCTCTTTTACCCGAGTTGCCATGTGTTTTTGCATGGTACATGGCAACTGCCCTAGCGTACACGTAAGCAGATGTCAACTCTTTCTCTTTACATGGAAACTGCCCTTGCGTGCTTGTGAGCACATGACAACTCTCTCTTTTACCTGAACATGATCTTTTGCCATGCCTTTTTGTAGTGCTACATGGCAACTGCCTAGTGTTAGTGGGTGGCAACACCTAAAGTTTTGAAATCATGGCAACTGCAGTAGACCAGACTATACATGGCAAGTGCAGTTGAGCAACCATGGCAACTGTAGTTGTACGACATGGCAACCGAAATTCAGCGACATGGCAACTACAGTTAAACGAACATGGACGAGGGTCTAGACCATGGCAACTGCGGGACGCGCGGTGACTGTCACGCGGGGCGTGCGGGACCACGAGGTACGAGGCCTGACGTATGGGGCGTGTGGGCGTTATCTATTTCACCTACGCGCACGCGTGTGAGAAGGATCGGGAGGGAAAAAAAAGGTGTGTGGACATTACTTATTTTGCCCACACGTAGGTGTGTGGGCTGTTCATTTTATACACCACACAAAATGTGTGGGCAGACCTCCTAACGCCCACACGTGTGACATTTATCGGCGTCCAAAAGTTTTAAGAACTAGGAGTTGCTTTCTGATTCTGATTCGGAAGATCAGTAAGAAATATTGGTGATACAAGGATATCAGACATGCGGCCTGACGATAGACCATACCACACGTATTGATGAGAAACACAACATCAGATTTGAGACCAACGAGAACATTGCACAAGAAAAATGTACATAGAACTGAAAGAGAATACTCACTCTCTAGTTGGTGGCTTCTTTACACGCATGCTTTTACCCTCTCACTTTTTACCTTCTCACTCTCTAGTTTACAAGGGAAATTAATTAAGTGAGAGAAGAATTTTGGTGGGTCATCCACAGATGTACTTCCCTTCATCCTAAATATAAGCCTTTTAGAGATTAAAATAAGGACTACATACGAAGCAAAGTGAGTGAATCTACTCTTTAAAATAGGTCTATATACATCCTTGTATAGTCCATATTGAAATCTCTAAAAAGGTCTTATATTTTGAAACGGAGGAAGTAGATATTGTTTCAAGAGTTCCGTTTCAGAAAAGATAATGGCTCGTATTATTAAAATTGATTACAACCAAGAGGTAAGCTAGAGCAAAAAGATGTAGACAATGCCATGCAAGCACATGATGCTTCTGGTTGATCCAGTTTATTAATTGACATCTATTAATAATCTTTGCTGATATGCTTCTATCTACTTTTATCCAACTCTTTTATCTATCACGCCTTCAAATACTCCAACCAGTTCACAATACACAAAGAGGATTGAGGGCATTATTTATGGGCAGAGATGAAATCCCCCAAATCCAAGTTACACAAATGAAATCTACCACAATGCTGGTCGAGAGTCTTACCTCCATCTATGCACGTTCCGTCAAGGGGATCATAGACTTTCAGTCTCGTTTTTGTTGTTTGAGTACATAAGCAGGAAAACAACAGCTTGCCATCATGCATCACCGTCAACGGCATCGGGATATATTTGTACAGAAACGCCAGTGGAATAGTGTATGCTTTGCCCCAGATGCTCTTGCCAGAGTCGGTCAGGCTCCATATGTGGGCGTATCCATGAGCAATGCTCAACATCTCTGATTGAACCAGGCATAACGTGCCAGTGAGCTCACCTATATGGTCGGACCACCCCAGATGAAATCCCACTTCCGGGGGGCATTTGATCACCTTGTTCCACTCCTCGTTCTCAAGGTCAAAGCATATAACCATGTTTGGACCTGTTGATTGTGTTGATGATGCTAGAGCATATAATACGCCATCAATCACCACCGGACGGCAATACTGTTTGACAGGAAGTGGGGGTGACTGTGTCATCCTCCACCCCGCGCCATCTTCTAAAGTGAGGATTTCACAAGTATTATTAGATCGGACGCAAACCACCTTGTGCGCACCCGACAGGGTGGCGGGACTGGGAGCAAATACGAGGGCTGTAGAGCTTATCGTCGCTGGACCCGACAGGCAGGCGAAGACCTCCACCTTCCCCGTGGCAAGGTCCATCAATTTGGCATCGCCGTCCCAGCCGTTGATCGTGAATACGAGGCCGTCGCTGCTCGGGAGAAGACGGGAAAACCGATCTGTCTTGAGCTCCCTTAGGACGTTTCCGCCCATGTCCACCAGCTGCACATGCAGGTCGTCGCTGGTGATGAGTAGCGGTTGAGACCGGGACTTGTGCAGGGCGAGGAATTCTGGGCCGCAGATGAGGGAATCCCACCCTCTGGACACGCACCGTAACCGGCAGACATTCTTCACGGGCAACCTCGAGAGGATGTCGAAGATGACATCGTTTGGTACGGAGACACCGGCGTCTCCTTCATCCGGTGCAGGGGCCATGGCGGAAGCAGAGCCAGAGGGGATTGAGAGAGGCGGCGGCGTGATCTGGTTGAGTTATTTTGTTTTTTATAAGAAAACCAGTTTGAGTTAGCGTGGAGATATTCTCGGATCCGCTTGACCTGACGGGCCGTCTGAACGGTACCGGCCTGAACTCTAGGCACGGCCCATTGTGCTAGTGACTTAGTGAGGATGGTGCTCGTGCCAACATATGGCAAACACCCGTAAAAAAACATATTTCTCCAAAAAAAAACCATAGAAGAAACATATGGCAAACTTGAAAATAAATGTGATTTTCTCGAGAAGAAGCAAGACGCATTAATCACAGCAGCCAGCACTTAGGCGGTCTCCTCGATCGACTACGAGCTGAATGGCGCCATTAGTGAGATTTCTCCTAGCTCGATTGAAGACTGAACAGTAAGGCATCGCCAGTCGACACTCTACCATCCAACATCAACCAAACAGAGGCGCGGGATGGAGAAGGTCACCGCCACCAAGGCCACCAAAGCGGACAAGTAGCAACACGGCTGCACCAGCTCAGCGGCTCCCAAGGTGATCGTTGTCGACATAGGTCCGAAGGTTCTCGACTACCCGAGATGCCTTCACCCCTTCATGCCTCCGGTGTTTCAGATACCCGTGCTAGTCTTTTTCCTTCATTTCGTCTTCGCAAAGGAGGTCGAAACCCTGGCAAACTAGTTCAAGCATGTGGATTTAATTTTAACTTACAAGATATATATCCTTTCTTATTTCAATTTGAAATGTGGTACCTAGAGTGCTTGATCGGCCGGACATCTAGCTTGTTCGATCTGCCACAGTAACCTATTTTTTTTCAAACCATGCAGGAGAGTTGTATGTATTATATTGAAGAGAGGGAGAAACTACATGACCAAAAGAGTTACAAACTGAAATAAACCAGAGCAGAAAAGCAATGAAGTCACGGCAAACCAAAACAACCTACCTAGCCTTGTCCACCAGACTACCAACAAAGAACTCAAGCTAACTACTCCCTCCGTTCCGAATTACTTGTCTTGGATTTGTGTAGATACGGATGTATCTAGACTCATTTTAATGCTAGATACCTCCGTATCTAGACAAAACTAAGACAAGTAATTCGGAAGGGAGGGAGTAGTGAATTACAAAACAGCCTATACTAGCTTCCGCCCATTGCCCCGCATCAATTTTGATTTGATCAATGACTCTTTGAAGCGGCATGTGAGAATTTTCAAATATTCTTCCATTCCTTTATCTCCAAATGCTCCAAATAATTTGATTTGATCAATGACTCTTTGAAGCGGTGTGTGAGAATTTTCAAATATTCTTCCATTCCTTTATCTCCAAATGCTCCAAACAATTAATGGTACCATCATATTGAAGGAATTCCTGCTGGAGTCCTGGACTATAGTTCTGGCCTCTTGCCAGCAATTTTGGAGAGAGGTAGCATTTTGGGGAATGGCCTCACTCAGATTTGCCCAATGAAGCACCGAACTCCAAATGATGTTAATGACAGTGCAGCCAATGAAGAGATGATGAGCGGATTCTTCCAGCTGTTGCAGAAACAACCTGTATCAATATTTGGTAATTCCCGCTTGGCAAGACGGTCCACTGCCTAGACCCGCCCCCTGATGACCAACCAAAGGAAAAATTTGCATTTCAGGGGAGCCCGTGTCTTCCAAATGGTGCAGTTAGTACTACATTTAATCGGTGGAGCAAAGTCTTCCAAATTTGCATTTCAGGGGAGCCCAAGTCATCCAAATTTGCATTTCAGGGGAGCCGAAGTCTTCCAAATGGTGCACGTTTAGATTGATCTGCTGCCAGATGAGAGTACCTCACCAGCGTGAAAGGGCACATCGGACATTACGATAGCTGGTTCATTGTGAGATCCCTCACGTTTGTCAGCAACCGGTGCACTTTCGGGACATATGGGGCGGGGGAAGGCGCTCCGAGCTCCCTGAAGCCACGCGGCGGGAGAATCATTGGCTTCCATGGGCGCTCCGGGGCCCTTCTCGATGCTCTTGGGACCTACGTAAAGTTGGTCACCTAACTGTTAGTCTAAAACATCAACCATACTGCATGAATAAATTAAGAACTACCTCATGACTGAACCTTGTGCGCACTAATGTTATTTGGTTAGGCTAGGTGAAAACGAGAACGACGTTTTGGAGGCTGAGCTCCATGGAGCCCTTTATTTAAAAAAAATCAAATTCAAACTTTTATGTTTCAAAAAATTCTGAAAAAATATGCGTGTATGTAAGGATGTAACCCACATGTGTGTAAAAATTCATGATGAAATACCTTGAGTTGCGACCTGTACAAAAAAAACAAATTTATGGCCTGGGAGGATGAATAGTATCATGTGTTAAACAGCCCCAGATTTGTTTGTTCTTTGCATAACCCTCATTTCAACGTACTTTGCCCTGAAAATTTACACACCTGTGTGTTATGCCTTCATGTATGTCTGTGTTTTCTTCAGAATTTTTTGAAACGTAAAAATATGAATTTTGATGAAATTTGAAATTTGTAGTTGGAGGCTCAGAGCTCGGTCGCCAGAAGGGATTTCCGGGTGAAAACTAAGTATATATAGAAGTAGTCCTATATGGTGCACTAAAACGTTTGTTAAGTTTCCCTTAGTGAGAACTCGGCAAAGGGAGCACCACCGACACGGGGCCATGGTCTATTCTGGGTGGATCCACACTGTCATGTCTTTGTCGAGTTCTTTGTAACGCCTACTTGGCAAAGTGTGGACTTTGCCAAGTTTTGTGTGATCTCGAGTTTCCTTTCATCGGCACTGGCAATCTTCCACCATTGCCGAGTTGCATGCAGTTACCAAGTTATTTCTGTCGGGCACTTGTCAAACTAGAAAGCGGGATATACTCACTGCTTCGTCCCCACAAGCTATGCTCACTGCTTCATCCCCACGAGCTACAACCACTACCACGCCCTTGAGCACGTTGTGTGGTCCATCCGTGTCATCTACCCCAGCACCATCTATGGGTGCACTACTGGGAGAATGCTACCATGAGAGGGAGGAGCACGAAAAGACATGCCGCTTCAACATAGCTGACTCCTCCGGTCTCTTCAGATGGGTTGTGAAGATGGGCCCTTCTGGTGGCGGCGGCAATGGCTGGAAGATGGACGTGCGCAATGTCGACCGTATCATTAAGGTGATTGTCAAGCATGGCCATGCGATTGACACCATGTGGGTGTTGTATGAGCGGGACGGGCGGAAGGAGTGGACTACTCTGTCGGGAGGACCCGGAGGAGATGCCTCAGTGGTAACACACATCACCACTTTTTTTTTGTTATTTTGAGATAATTAATTAAGTACTAGTACTAGGGAAATAGGGAACATATCTTGAATTAAATGACTTGGTGGTGATGGTGATCATCGATTTTTCTTGCATGTTCAGATTGATCTGCAGCCAGATGAGTACCTCACCAGCGTGAAAGGGCACGTATGATATTACTGTAGCTGTCTTATTGTGAGATCGCTCACATTTGTCAGCAACCGGCGCACTTTCGGGCCATATGGGGTGGAGGAAGACGCGCCGTTTAAGCTCGCTGCAGCTGGTGGAAGAATCATTAACTTCCATGGGTGCTCAGGGGTCTTCTCAACGCTCTTGGAACGTACGCAAAGTTGGTCACCTAACGTAAGACATCAACCCACTGCATGAATAAATTAACAAGTACCTCATGACTGAACATTGTACGCACTATTTTTATTTGGACAACCTATTTGCTTCATGCATGTTCCAAAAGACTTGTGGTTCTTTTGTTGGTGATTTGATCTTCAAATATATTTTTTGGAAACTAACCGTAGGATGCACAAAATTGCCCGTCTGATTTACCCTCGGCCCTCTGGATCAGTTTACAAGGTACCTGCACTTCGAGCAACGGTCGTTGTTTCGCAATCCTGCGGGGAGGGGAGATAGCGGCTAATAGAAGCCTTAAAATTGTCATGATTTGCTTGGAATAGTTATCTGTTGATCCGTAGAGTACAAGTACGTAGCTAGGTTAGGCTAGGCGAAAACTCCCTCTTTAAAAGAGTATACGAGTACTCCTATATGGTGTAGTAAACGTTTGTCGAGTTTCCGTTATTGAGAATTGGGCAAAGAGAGCACCACCGTCCCAAAGCCATGGTCTGTTCTGGGTGGGTCCATACTGTCACGTCTTTGCCTAGCTAGCAGGTCTTTATAACGCGAGCAATGCTACACCTACATAGCTATTGTACGTAAACTAACGTAATAGCTTAGGTGTCCTTTTTCTGTTGGAGGGAATTAGGGGAGGGACCCCACCCAGTTGAAATAGGGGGGCGGATGGATTAGTTGTTAGTCAAGTTACGTAAGCGTACATAGTTTCTTTTGTAAGCTAGTCTAGCATTTTTATTACTAGATGATTCCCCACGCGTTGCTGCGGGAATTGTTAGTCCTATTCACATAATAATATATAAATTGAATACCTTTATTTGCATATTAGATATTTGATATTAAGATAACTTTTTCGCAAGGGACAGAGTACTGACTACTTAGTAGATTGCAAAACTATGAATTATGCGATCCAATATTTTTTACTAAATATAGTCATGTACATAATCTCATGTCATTTACATAAATTTTAATGTATATAAACACATAAAGTGCAGTGATTACGAATTGAAAATCCTATGATCAGTTATGTACAAATTGCTATTTTCAGACACTTATCGCGTATTATGTGGGATTCTTGTTGTAAATCAAACTTAGATCTGCCCAAAAAGTGAAAAATGAACTTGAACATTGGCCATTAAAGGTCCTCCGGCGGGGCGGAGATCGTGCGTGCATCTTGTAGTCCTGGTGTTAGAATCCTTCCATGCAAATTATGAACTTCCAATTCTACAGCTAGACTTCAAACTTATATTTGATCTCATCAGTTCCTAGGATGAGCAAAAAATGACAATACATGGTTAACAATGATGCATTTCCATATTTCACAAAGCAAAGAGACATTATGGGATAAAATAAACATAACAGAACCACAACTCTCAAGAAAATCGAGGAAAATGACCATCTCATATCATTACCAAACCTTGTTAAAAATAGAAGTGTTGTCATGTAGAGAAATGATCTTATGACTGCAGCTGACCGGATCTTTGATCTTGGTCCGGTGATACATACCTTGAATCTGTAACTTGTGACAGATAGAAGTAAGAGAAGTGAGAAAACACTTCATAGTCATCGGCAGTCTCGTAAATTTTGGCTGGAACATCCATCGATCCAGATAAAAGAGTGAATAAGAGCATCCTGATGACCAAAGTCCAATGGCGAGTCGGGGCTTGGCGACCAATTTGAAGTTCAGTGACTACTACCAAAGACAGCATATGCACCAATCGCAGTCACCGATTGGGATACGATGCAAGGGTTCACTTCCATAAATTTGAAGCCACGCAGGCAAAAAAACAAACTCCAAATCTGGCTTCCCAATTTCCAGATAGAGGGTCCTCCCTGATCCATGTCGGGATGATGGCACCGCCGTGGACTTCTCTGCACAGTACCTGCAACACAAAAGAGCGGGCAATCCTAGATTCCTTTTACTTCTCACGCGGTGCTGCAATGCCTTCTAATTAATCAATCAAGCTACTGCATGTGGTGGAGCCATGGAGCTGTGCTTATTGGATTGGCTATGTACGTAGGCTACATAGTTAGCTGGATTGAAGCTGCTGACCTTCTTAAGCATGACGTGGAACATATCAGCCTCTTGAGATACGGGACTCCATGGTATGAATCTGCGGTGACACCGACGGAGACGCAACCTCGCTGTCGGCCTCGTCATGCTGCTGTGCATGCAGCGGATTGGGGCGCTTGGGGGTGCTGTCGATGGGGAGGCTGCCGGAGTAGAAGGAGATGGGATACCAGCCGCCGCGCCGGACTATATAGAGGGAAAACAGTGATTGATGGGTTCGACAAAAGGAAGGGAGACGGATCGGTCTCTCTTCCCCTGCTGCGGTCCGTCTCTCTTCTCTGTTGTCGTTCTGTATTGTTAACCAGGCTGCGGATGGTCTCTCTTCCCCTGCTGGTAATGGATTGCCGACGTGGTCATTCTGTAAGATGAAACTTTTGGGCTACTCCGTGGCTATCAAACGACAGCAGGATTTTATGGCGACATGGTGGATTATGAGGGTAGAAAAAAATGCCATGGTGGATTGTGGTGGATTAGCGGAGTGGAGGATTAGTGCTGATGTGGCAAGAGGGGAATGGATGATGATGTGGATAGCTTGCATGCTTAGATAAATAAGGTAGTGGGGGTGAACTTCTTATCTATATAGGATAACGCCTATTTGGCAAAGTGTAGACTCGAGTTTAGAGGGTGTTTGTTTCCAGGGACTTATTGATTTAGGGACTTAAAAAAGTCCCTATAAGTCCCATCTAAACCAAACAGGAGGGACTTATAGAGACTTAAAGTGGGCATTTGAGACTTATAAAATAAGACTCTCAAGGAGAGTCTTATAGGGACTTATAGTTGTAATATGGTCTTATAGGGACTTATAAGTCCCAGGAACCAAACAGGTAGGGACTTTTTAGGGACTTGTGACTTATAAGTTGAGACAAAAAAAAGTCCTAAAACTTATGAACCAAACAGGGCCTTAGTGTGACCATTGAGTTTCAGATTTGCATGCAGCAACCGAGTTGTTTCTGTCCGGCACTCGGCAAAGTGCTTTCATTGCCGAGCTCCCGGTAAAAATCACTCGGAATAGTTTGGCCACTACGAAAAAGGGTTTCCGCTTTGTATTATATAAAGCAACTACCGATACATCCAATGATAGGTGCTGGGACCGCAGCACAAACAAGCTCAAATAAAAACAGAGAAAAAAGACAAAGAAACAAATGCCAACAACGGCAGATCAATGAAACGAAGATGACCGGCGACCGCTGCACCCTCCGAAGAAGTACCACCACGTTCCCAGCACTCCGAAGCGCCGCGTACCAAGCAACACCTTCAACAAGGAGGCGACGACGACGCCGCTGTTGCCCGGACTAGTCCTAGGGTTTCCCCCGGTACGCGGGGGCAGTGGGAGGAGGGGTGTACCCGACGCCCTTCAGGAAGGTCTGGCGGCACCCACAAGGCGTCGCCGTGTCGGGGCCGGACGAGCCGCCAGAGATTTCTCCCAACCCAAACCCCCACCACCACCCCAGACGAATCATAATGCACCGCCCATCACGCCGCCCACCAACATGTGCCACCACGGGCACCGAATCAACTTCGCCGTCTCCATGAGGTGACCGACACGAGGCCTGGAGGATGGGAGAAGAGATAGTGGCCCCGGGGGCATTCGCAACATTGCCGACATGAGGGGACAACCACCACCGCCACCGCGGAGCCGACCGGACGCACGTACAAGGGGCCTGCCAGGCGCCGAGGCCCGGTCGGACCCAAAAGGGTCCGGGCAGCCCCTGCCATCACGCTGCAGCTCGCCGGCCGACGAAGCCGCCACCGCCCGCAGACCATCGCCTGTTCGCCACCAACCAGGGAGCGGCGTCGCTGCGCATCGAGTCGCCGGCCCGCCCTAGCCTAGATGGAGCACGAAAGGGCCCAGATCTAGGCCGCGCGGGCGCCGCTGGCCACCAGCATCGCCACGTCGCCCCGCGGCCAACGGCCGTGCCGCTGCACCAAGGACCACGAAGCTCGCCGGAATCCCGCCGCCGAGCCACACCGCAGCCGGCCGAGCTGCACTGCCGCCATTGCCCCCCCCCCCATGAGCGTGCGGGGAAGGGACAGCCCGCCGTTGCCAGCGTCGCGCGGGCAAGGCCGGCGGACCCAGCCGGCGGCGGCGGGGAGGGGGCGGAGGAGAGGTAGCGGCAGAGGCCTGCCCGTCGCCCGCGCGCGTGGGGGGGGGGGGGTGGAGGGGGGAGGGGAGGGGCGAGCGGGCGGACAAGAAGCGGGGGAGGGGGAAGAGGGAAGCGGGGCGCGCGCGGCCGGTGGCGGCGGGAGGTGGGGCGTCTGGCGGCGGCTGGGGGGAGGGGGAGGGGGAGGGGTCAGGGGGAGGAACCCTAGTCGCGGGAGCTCAGCGGGGTCGGGCAGCGCTATAGTTTGGGCACTAGCCAACGTCACCGATTCCAATGCTGAGTACACCACGAATGAGATGCTAACTCCAAAAATTTCATTCATATTGCATGCTGGGTTGTCAAACTTAAAAGTCTAGTTTCCTCGAAACGACCAATCTTTCCACAAAGAGAGTGAATTTTTAGATCCGGGGTGCCCAGACACCCCCTTATCTGTACCGCTCATTCAAAATATGGTGTATTGAGATTTGTGTGCCTCATTGTAGCCTAGGAATCCATTAGCAGCTCTGGTGTGTCATACTCTCACATTGTTTTAGCCTAATATAAAGTTTCTCTCACATAGTCACATCACATGCTTGCATGCAGAGTGTCGCTCCCACAAGGTTTTTCCTGCTCAAGACCCACTCTCTCCAACTTATCTCAGTCATAAGCAAATTTGCATGAAGAATTTCTTTCACATTGTCAGTTTGTCACCTATACTTAAAACATATCACCCTCATTTCTCACACACTCACACATTGGTAAACTCTTTTTTTATCTCTTAACTTCTGAAGTCGCATGCAGCCTCCTCTCCCTCAAAAGTAAAAGCTGTGCTACTCCATTGATAAAAAAAGGTTACTGCCCAACTGTTCCCCTCACGGGTCGGAATCTCTCCTGCAGGCCCTGCCTGTCTCGGCAAATTGCTTGGTTGATTAACCTGACACCACAAAAGGCCAGCTGGTGGAGCACCAAATATTAAAATTGTTGAACGGACTAGACAAGGAGGTGCCGGGACTCCCGGGTGCTATAGCACCTTTTCGTTCCACAAATTAATAACTGCATGCTGAGTTATGGCCATTGGAAGTCCAAACAAAAACACTCTCCAGAGTCGCTATATATCAGTAGTACTCCATGATGAATTAACTGTGACAAATGTGAGAGGAGGAGAAGAAGCGTTGCAAAGATGCAAGATGTCACCATGATGGGGATGGAGGTCTTCAACTGCCTCGCCTGCTATCTACCCCTCAGACCTCCGATATACCAGGTAGGTAATCCAACGCATCACATCCACCATACGTATGTACTATCACCAGATCATGAAGTGAATTTTCGTAGTCTGATTGTTTGACAATTCATTCTAGTGTTCCGTGGGGCATTTCATCTGCTGCTCTTGCCATGACAAGCTTCCGGCGGAGGAGAGGAAGTGCAGCACCTGCTCTGCCGCCATCTCCCAGCGCTGCTACGGCATGGAGCGCGTCGTGGACGGCATCCTCCTTCCCTGCAAGCACGGGTGCAAGAAGAAGATCGCCTACCACCACAAGGCGGAGCACGAGAGCAATCAGTGCCGCAATCGGCCGTATGTGTGCCCGGTCTCCGGCTGCCGCTTCTCTGGGACCAACGCGCAGCTCCTGGACCATTTCACCGCCCGTCACAAGTGGAAGACGAAAAGGTTCGTATACTCTGTGGCGTTCGATCTCCAGGTCCAGCCAGGCTATCATCTCCTCCGTGGCGGCGACGGCCGCGTCTTTTTGCTCAACATGGCGCCCCCGGAGTCGCTTGGTCATGCAGTCTCCCTCGTCTCCGTCAAGCCGATCGCTCGGGGACACGTGATCCGGTGCTCCGTTGGTTTCTCGCGCTTCTCTGGCCACTACCAGGTTACATGGCTGGAACTCGGGAGCTTGTCCAGGTCTGATGGGATGCTGGCCGAGTGCTTCTTCGTCGTGCCCAAGGTGTCCAATGGAGGTGTGATGCTCAACATCACCATAGATGACGGCAAGCTGTACGAGGAGGACCATGACGACGACAACTACAAGGACTGGGAGGACGAGGAGGTTACATATGATTGATGGGCTGCACGTCTCAATGCATAGTATCCCCTATATATGGTGACTGCTTTCATGAAGTAGCTTATGCATGCTTTGCTCTCGTCCTCGGTTGAATGATTGGTCATCTAAGTTGTTCCAACGTGTTAAGTATTTTCAACTTTTATCTAGGTTGATGCCGCTACTACGTGAATTAATTATATGGGTATCCGAAAAAATGAGCATGCAACATCTTCAATGTGTTTTTACTAACAAATAGTTATGATCCCATATAATTTTTTTGTGCAAATCATTTTTTTGCTTCACTTTAGACTTCACTATTCTTTATGAATGAAATAATCCTTGAACACTATTAGGATTTTTTTTTCCTTTTAAGTTTTTCTCACGATTCGAACATCCTTAAGAAATTGTATGTGATTGATGCATTGCCCGTCTCCATATCAATGGGGGAATGTGTGCAAGATTTTTGTTGCGGGATGTGTTCAAACTTCAAAGATGGAATGCAATCCGGGGCTTCTAGTTAGTGCTCTATGTTGCCTTTGCAATGTTTTCATGAAATAGATTATGTATGCTTTGCTCTCGGACTCTCACTTTCATTGTACAAATTTTACAAATTATAAATGGATCACTTAACATGGGTTTCAGAAACTCCACAAGTGTTCTTTGCTTTTTCCATCCATGGTGCAAACTTCTCCACCTTCAACAAAAACAGTGATTCTCAAATCGATCAAGCACGCCCCTAACATGATGTTCATACTCCTTCACGGAGAGACACAAACATTAGCAACACATAGCAGTACACTAGTAGAAAAAGGGTCAAACGTCAGGCTGGCGTCTAACCTTTAGTACCGGTTCGTGCCATGAACCGGTACTGAAGGGGTCTGACCTATAGTACCGGTTGGAGACACAAACCGGCACTATAGGGCAATTTTCAAATTTGAAAAAATCATAACTAAATCATCCTAATTCAGAAAAATACATATAATATATCAAAATTTTCAGAACAAAAAGATTGATCCGCTGAAACATCCAGTTTTCCGTTTCGACAATTTTTTAAAATCACAAAATTCCAAAGGGAAAATAGAGTTTTTGGGCGTTTTAGACGTTTTTTTGGACGTTTTTAGCGTTTAGTGCTAGGGTTTAGATTTCAGCGTTTAGGGTTAGGTTTTATGGTCTAAACCCATAGTTTTTACTGTTTAGCATAGAGTTTCTGACGTTTTAAGTCCCGGATTTATGGTTTAGGACAATTTTTGAAATGACCAATTGTAAAAGGAAAAATAGATATGCTCTAATTTATGTTTTTTTGAATTTTGGTTAAATCTTGTCAAACCGGTCAAACAACTGATTCAAGAAATATAGAGTGTTACTAAATAATTACGCAATAATATTAGTGTTACTAAATAAGTATCTTAGTTTTTTTGAATTTTGTTCAAATCTGGTCAAACTATGGTCAAACTGTGGTCAAACTATGGTCAAACTACTTATTCAAGAAATATTAGTGTTACTACATAATTATTCAAGAATATTAGTGTTACTAAATAATTATTTCAATTTTTTGAATTTTGGTCAAATCTGGTCAAACTATGGTCAAACTGTGGTCAAACTTATTCAAGAAATATTAGCGTTACTAAATAATTACTGTTTTTTTAGAATAATAGTTTCAAACTCAAATGGTGAAATGTGTGACTTCATGCTCAAGCTAAACTCCTGAGGGTTAATAGGATTGACATCTTACTATTGTCGGAAAAACAATAAGTGCAGACTCGAAAACGAAGGAGAATAGAACCTGAAAGTTAAGCGTGCTCGGGCTGGAGTAGTGAGAGGGATGGGTGACCGGTCGGGAAGTTAGATGATTTGGAATGAGTGATCCACACTTGAGCAGTTAAGAGAGGTGATTAGAGACTAAATCATCAAATAATTTAGAAAAATTAAAAATAAAAAAATCAATTTTTTTTTCAAAATTTTCAAAAAAAAATTCAAAAAAAACCTTTAGTACCGGTCCCCCGTACCAGGGCGCGAGCTCACGCCACGTGGTGGCACTTTAGCGCCGGTTCGTGCCGAACCGGTACTAAAGGGGGGGGGCTTTAGTGCCGAAACTTTAGTACCGGTTCCATAACCGGCACTAAAGGGCCTTACAAACCGGTACTAATGGTCCGTTTTCTACTAGTGGTAGTGCTAGGACTAGAGATAGAAACTCTCTTTAAAAAGGACTAGAGACAGAAACTAATTGACAGCTTGGAGCACTAATAGATACTTAGTTCAGATAACTCATAAAGCATAAAGAGAGCATAAACTACTTCATGGAACCATGACCACCATTTCTGAATGTAGGAGAGTAACGACATAAAGTAATTCAAGACATATTGCAACTTAGGTCTTGCACACGTATCTTCCCATAGACATTGATGGGACGATACATCAATCATCGTCCCCCTAGCCAGAGTCAGATATGTACTCTTGGATATCTTCATCCTCATCATCCTGGTCGAAGTCATAGTCGTACTCTAAGTAATCATCCATCTCCTTCTCCTCATCCTCATGCAGCTCATCGTTGTCAGGGTATACCATGCATATCCTGATGATGTTCAGGACATTGCTTTATCTGCCGGCGGGAACGACACACAAGCATTGCCTTGGTTCCCCATCGAGTCTTCAAACTTTGAGGCTTGAAAGTGTCCTTTGAAGCAAGAGAACTCCACTAAGGCATCCACCGTGGCTCGTGGAGCCTCTAGCCGGACGCAAACAAGGGAGACTGGGTGGCCGAAGGACCCGAGCGATGCCACCTCAAGCAGGGAGAGGCGACCGTTTCTACTGCAGAGAACTTGAGAGACGTCGGTTCCTAGTGAACAGGCACTACGTCTCTGTAGGGATGTAACCGCATGTCGGTTGAGATAAGGGTAGATTCCCTATTCATTAAACACACTTAATTAATTCTAACACTCCCACTAATGTACGCTTGTCCAGGTAGTACCATCATCTTGATAAAGCTCCTCCGAGTTGGTTTATCTTTGAGAATGTTCATCATCAACAACTTAAGTAAGTCTCCTCGAAAAACCCTATGGGAAAAATATGAGGAGATAGGTGTTTGATATGTTGCTAAAACTCCTTCAAACCCTGTGGGAAAATAAGGAGAAAATGATGCAACATATAATGGTTATTGTCTCTTTCAACTCAATATGAGAAACTCATAGAATTTGGAGGACAATAAATGTCATATATACTTTTCCTAAAACCCTCGGTGGGGAAAATAGAAAGTATGACATATGAACTTGTGTTGATATTACCACATTAAAAACCTTGATGAGAACATGTAAAAGTAAACTCATGAAGGGAAAAGGAGTATAATATGATGCATTGAACATGAACAATTCAGGAAGATACTCCCCCTAATTCTTGCAAACATCAAAGTCGTCGAATACCAATTCCATGAACATGTTTTGGAAAGTTGTAGTTGGTAGAGACTTCACAAATAAATCAGCAAGGTTGTCGCATGATTTGACTTGCAAGATGGGCAATATAGTGATATTGCTTATTATGTAGCACGTTTGCATCCGGGCGACACAAGCAACATTATCTTAGAGATAATGGTTGGTGGATATAGCCATGTCTGTTTCGAAGATTCCATGGGATGGCTACCACACCTAGTAGGAACACAAAGTTTGTCTACTATCTCAGATGGTAGGGATCTGATCAATGTATCCAACGATATTGGTATCCAGATTTCTCCGAAAATGAAAGATTAGGACAAGATGTTTGATGCCTTAGAGATATCAAAAGATATTCTTGAGCCCCAACCAATTATGTTTGGTGGGTCCAATGGCACTAGTATATGGAACCTATGTCCAAATATCGCATTTCCATCAACTCTTGGTTTTAATGGATCTTTCTCTACGTCTAGAGAACGAAGCCATATGAGTTATGGATGCATAAGATTGTTCAGCAATGAATTTCTCCAACATATTTTGGATATAGACAAAGTAGTGTACCATAATGTATGAGTGCAGGTGCTCGAGGTTTTACCCAGATCCTTCATCTTCAAATTCCATCATTTAGATGATCACATGCTTAACAAGCATGGGTAATCAACAATTTAGGAGTAATCCTTGTGAATAAGGAACTCACTACTTCGGTTGTACCAAATGTACTGACAACAATAAGCCGTATGGTGACTTATTAATTTTACACAATGTATGTTGCGTTTTGCATTTCGATTCAGACGTGAGATTCCAATGGAACCATCTAGGTCTGAATCTATTGATCCACATAGATATGTAATCACTACATCTATCAATTGCATACATAGATGATTTTGTAATGCCAATTCATAAGTTATCGGAAAGATCTATCACTACATCTATCAATTGCATACATCTAGGGAATAGCTGGGTATCTACGTGAACCCTTGTGCTACAATACTTGCTCTATGTTTCACCACCTCATTGTTCTCAATTCTGCTTCCAGAAGAAAATTGGTGTAGGTATTGCTTATGTGAATACCTTCCCTTTATTGAGCAAGATTATTTCTACCTAGATTATACCCTTTGCTTGAGTTCAGTCCGAGTGTTGTTCACACTTCGCCATGGCCATGGTCTTTGGATCTGAATCATGTGAAAGGTTTTTGCAATCTAGTTGAGAAATGTATGTCGACAATTGTAGACTTCCGATTATATGTTTCTCCAAAATCTATATATCAATATATAGTTGATGGAAATATCGTACCCATGGTGATTGCTCGCGATTTCCCAATACGATTGAGTCGGGTATTCCTATGTCCCGGTCATTGTGAGCACTATGACCTGGGTTGGTGAAGGTTTCCAATCTACTGGGTGTATACTACCCATTAGGTGTCTATCAACGTAAAGTTGACTTGCATTTAGTGATTCAAAGGCCTTGATATCCTTGCTTGCAAGAAGCTGAATCCTGATGTACCATTGCCGTACTTCTCCCCCTGTTGCTTTGAACAGGGAGTTGAGTAGTTTTAGTTGGTACCTCACTCTTTCCGACATGTTTTGCAAGATTGTAGGATTGCGTGACACCTTTATAGTCAGTAAATGAATCTGGCAGGTTATTCGCAATGTTTTGCAAATCTTTTGAATGCATGGTTCAGATCTTTGAGTACGTGGATTTGAGGCAGAAATGTGTTGAACATTCCACTAATTTCCTTGAATTCTTTATGGTACTTGAAATCTCCCCCTAATGCCTGGAAATGTTCCGCATTGAATTAGCATACTGGCCTTGAATAACTCCCCATGTGAGGGGCTTGAGGTATGGACAGTAATACAATTATTCCTCACATAGATCCCAACTATATGTTGAGGGCCAATGATGTATGCTGGGGTGGTGATATCGGTGTGTAACCGAATTACCGCAGATGGGAAATACTTGGTAGATTTCCACATATCAAAGATAAAGGGGGATAATATTATGCAGTTTGGTCACGAGCGTGTAAAACTACATGACTCCAACGTAAAGTTGGTAAGTTGCAATTCCAAAGTAAAGATCATTCAATGAGCTCAATTCTTTGGATGGGATTCTACCAAACTATTTTGAGTCTAGATATTAGGACAAATTGCTAAACTTCAATGCCGAGGGCCATAGAGAAAGGCACTCAAGGAGAATTCTGCAATGCTATCCATTCAATTTGCTTGAAATCAATGTGAGGATAATGAGCCAATGGTTTCGTGTGAATAAAGCACATATACTTAATACCATCGTGTAGATATGTCTTTTAGAACCATGGAATACCTGAATAGTCTACTCAAAGGTTGGGAAGAGCCACTTACCTCGACTTGATGCATTCAAGGAGTCTGAGTGGTTCATCATACACTTTAAGGTGTGTGAGCTTTAAAATTTTCCTCCCTATGTCACATGTATTGTACACAAAATCCAAATATTGTTAGAATTTAGCATCATAATAATCATAAACCATTGGAATTGCTGATAGTTTTAGTTTCAACCCAATGTCAATGATGAGCAAAGCGGGAATGCCAAGCTTTTCATGCAAAAGACACTTTGAAAAACTATCCCGTACTCAACATGTGCTAGGGGTTTTGTAGTATGTGTAGTGCAATGCCGATGATACATACAGAATGTTCTTGCCATATCCATTGCATATGGTAAAGAGAAGATATTCCTCTTTGTTGTCATCATAAGTTTCACTATGGAAACTATTTTGATGGATACCTCTATAGTTTAGTAGGGTATATGAGTTAAACCCAGAAGCAATAAAGCATCCTGATGTTACTCGAGTACCCACAGGGACAGTAAATATGACTCAAGTTGAGCCAACAAATACCCCATCACGTCTAGTGATTTTAAAATATCTTCTTTCTCTCAACGAGAGTGGAAACATTTCACTTTCCTGAGTATAGAGTTCGTGGTGCATATGTCCACATGGCACAAGTCATCTTTCATCAGATTGACCACCGTAGAAATCTATATATAGACTTGAACATTCTCAAGAAAATCATTGTCAGATATATAGAATACATACAAATGAATTTGTACCAAAGTGCTTATACAATATATTGTGATATACAATATATGATGACAACAATACTTATATTGTTATTACCACAACATAAATGGACACCACTCAGGAGACAGAGGGACTATTCATAGTCTCCAAACATGTCGGTTGAGGCATACTCAACCTTCACGTTCTCCGTGCCCATAGGGTCCCGTCACCGCTGGTGATGTCGGGTTAAAGGGTGAAATAAGATTCAAACATTTGCCCTTGAGTTTCATTGTGTCACAGGAGTTACTGATACTCCCACTTCGAATGCCTTATGTCATAACTTAATAAAAAATGTATGAGGAAGCACATTGGCAATCATAATGTCAAAAATGACAAAATGTAGGCTTAACCAGTAGTGGTAGACAAATCTACACACCACCTCATGGTCCCAAAACATCAACTTGAAGTAATCACTTTGAATTTTGCATCTATATTTGCAAGAAATTGAAATCTCAATTGCAAATAGACATAATTAATCTAGACATGTGGCAAACATGGAAATATATTACATCATAGATAGATTCTGGAATACTTATGGTACTCAACAGAGAAACATTACTAATGTAATGAATAATAATGATGTTGCAAACTTGATCCTCAAGTGAAAACCTGAATTGTATAGATCTCAAATTAAATGAGATTTTGTATCAAATTGAAGATAATTTAGCAAAGTGAATTAATATTTTGCGACGGAAAATTGATCTCAACCACAATTATTTTGCGAGACAAAAATACTCAATCACAAATCATTATTGTTGTGCGAGAAAACTTAATTTCAATCGCAATGCAGAACATATTATAGGAATTGCTAGAGGGCAAATACGTTGAACATGTCCCATTTTCATAGAGTATATCTGAAATCATCATTTACATATTGTAAATGTGATATGGACAGATCAACCTCCAATGTAAATTTGTAGTACAACGGGTGGCCTGATCTGGTGGTCAACGGAAATACATAGGCACTTGTGCGGGATTAGTGCATAACCGGAGGGCTACAATGAAAACCTTCAAAAGAGTTCGCGGGTGTCCGTTCGATGCCGCAAGAGTCACCGTGCCATGCTGCGTCCTCCGGCCATGGGCCCCGCGCGCCCGTGGGTGCTGCCGCCGTCCATGGGGGCATGCGCGCATGTCCAGCCGCTGGCTTCCGGGCCGTGCCGGACGACTGCCGGAATCCATGGAAAGGCGACGAAGAGCAGGGGCCTGAACAGGCATATCGCTGCACCATGGGCCGCCATGGCAGGAGCGTCCCAGTGCCGCCCACAATTGGTGAAGCAGAGGTCGAGCATGGCGCGTCGAAACTGTAGGTGGCCGCACTGAGCGCTGACGGGCTGGGAGCCGACGAGGCCATGCTGCCGCCGCGCAGGACAGAGCCGTCGCTCCAAGTGCTGGCCGTTGTCCGCACCTGAGGACGCGCTGCCGGGTGCCACGGTCATGCTTGTACTTCACATGTTAGATAATAATGAGAATAAACGAGACACAAGAGACACGGATTTTTACGTGGAAACCCTTGTGGGAGAAAACCACGGACGCACGAAGGCGCAATCAATATGATGAAGGAGTATTATAAGCACGAGACGGTAGTCCGTCTGAGGTGCGACTACATGGGGTATATATGAGGGCAATACATGAGAGTCCTTGGAGGACAAGTAAACGAGTTGTACTCGTATGCGTCGACGTCAACGCAAAGGCCAACACCAGTTGTACTACGTCTAGTCCAACACGGTATAATTTGGATTACAGTTTAACAATCTCCACCTTGATCCAAATTTCCTCCAGTAGTCGAAGAAAGTGAATAACTCCATCCAAATCAGCATAAACACCTTGTGCGTCAAAGTCCATAGGACTAGTGAGAAATACCAACTAAGCCTGAGCAAACCTCAAACTTATTGGTCGGAACTGACTTTGTCATCATATCAGCTAGATTATCATGAGTACTTATCTTGCATACCTTCAAATCGCCTTCAGCAACAACATCTCGAATATAATGAAATCCGACATCAATGTGCTTTGTCCTCTCATGATACATTGGATTCTTTGTAAGATATATGGCACTTTGACTATCAGAAAATATGGTAGGGCAAGATGAATCTCCACAAAGCTCAGAATACAAACCTCTCAACCAGATAGCTTCTTTGCATGCCTCAGAAATAGCCATATACTTGGCATCAGTAGTGGAACAAGCCACAATAGACTTCAAAGTTGCTCTCCAACTCACAGCACAACCACTAATGGTGAAAACATAACCTGTGAGCGATCTTCTCTTATCCAAATCACCAGCAAAATCAGAATCAACAAAACCAACAAGTCCATCTCCAGTTTTCCCAAACTGTAAATAAGCATTAGAAGTACCTCGTAGGTATCTGAAAACCCATTGAACTGCTCTCCAATGCTCTTTTCCAGGATTAGCCATGTATCTACTGACAACACTCAATGCATATGATAAGTTAGGACAGGAACAAACCATGGCATACATAAGTGAACCAACTGCACTCGAATAGGGAACTCTAGACATGTACTCAATATCTGCATCTGACTTAGGACATAAAGCTGATGATAATTTGAAGTGTGCAGCTAACGGAGTACTCACCGGCTTAGCATTATGCATATAAAAACGACGAAGAACTTTATCAATATATCCCTTCTGACTGAGATACACTTTTCCAGATGGTCTATCTCTGGATATTTCCATGCCAAGTATTTTCTTTGCTGCGCCCAAATCTTTCATCTCAAATTCATTACTCAATTGCTTCTTTAGTTCATTAATCTCTGACATACTCTTTGCAGCAATTAGCATATCATCAACATAAAGGAGCAAATAAATAGTTGAACCTTTGACAGTTTTCAAATAAACACAACTATCATAATTAGACCTTTTGAAACCTTGAGAGAGCATAAAGGTGTCAAATCTCTTGTACCACTGTCTAGGGGATTGCTTCAATCCATACAGAGATTTCTTTAACTTACAGACAAGCTTTTCTTTTCCAGGGATAACAAAACCTTCAGGTTGTTTCATATAAATATCCTCTTCTAATTCTCCATGTAAGAATGCAGTTTTAACATCCAATTGTTCAAGCTCAAGATCATGCATGTCAACAATACAGAGTAAAGTGCGAATAGAGCTATGCTTCACAACAGGAGAAAAGACTTCGTTATAGTCAATACCTGGAATCTGGCTATAACCTTTAGCAACCAACCTTGCTTTATATCTTGTCTCATCATTAGGAGAACACCTTCTTTCCTCTTGAAAACCCACTTGCAACGAATAGTTTCTTCTCTCTAGGTAATTTTACTAAATCCCAAGTGCCATTCTTTTCAAGTGATTCCATCTCATCATGCATAGCAGTCATCCACTTATTACTATCAATGGAAATAATAGCCTTGGAATATGAAGAAGGCTCAGCATTACCTTCAATTTCTTCTGCAACAGATAAAGCAAAAGAAACAATATTGCACTCTTCAATTAACCTGTCAGGTTTATTAATACCCCGCCTGACTCTGTCACGTGCGAGATTCCAACTGGGTGGAACAATAGGCTGATTTGGAGTGGGAGTGACATTATCATCATTAACGACGGGTTCATCATGTGCATCAACAATTTCATTACCAGATGTATCACCTTTATCAATAACATGCTCCACCTGAACAGTAGGCTCCTGAAGAATAGGCCGCTGTTCACTCCCAACGGGAACATTAGTAGATGAAACATCATGTAACATAGCAGATTCATTAAAGATAACATTGCTGCTAATAAAAACCTTCTGGGTTTTAGGATTCCATAATTTAAAACCTTTAACACCAGACTTATAACCAAGAAAGATGCACTTAACAGCCCTAGGCTCCAATTTTCCATTATCAACATGAGCATAAGCAGTGCAACCAAAAACTCTCAATTGTGAATAATCAGCAGGTGAACCAGACCATACCTCAATTGGAGTTTTCTTATTAAGAGCAATATATGGTGAACGATTAATCAGATAGCAAGCAGTGGAAGCGACCTCAGCCCAAAAACGCCTATGCAAACCTACATTGGACAACATGCAACAGGCTCTGGAAATAATGGTCCTGTTCATACGCTCAGCAACACCGTTTTGTTAAGGAGTATAAGGAACGGTGTAGTGTCTGGCAATGCCTTCAGACTTGCAATAATTCTTAAATTGCTTAGAACAGAATTCCATACCATTATCAGTGCGAAGTATCTTTACCTTCTTTTCAGTTTGTCTTTCAATCATAATCTTCCACTCCTTAAAAGCTGATAATGCTTCATATTTATGCTTCAAGAAATAAGGTCATACTTTTCTCGAATAATCATCAATAATAGTCAGCATGTAACTAGCACCACTTAGTGACTTTCTGTGAGATGGTCCCCATAAATCAAAATGAACATAATCAATAATACCTTTAGTTGTATGAGTCGAAGTGTTGAACTTCACCCTCTTGTGTTTGCCGAAGATACAATGCTCACAAAATTTCAGTTTACCAGGTTCATATCTATCAAGAAGACCTCTCTTATTTAACTCTGCCAAACCAAGTTCACTCATATGTCCAAGACGCATATGCCAAAGGTTAGCAGCATCACAATCAGAATTCTTTGAAATAACTGGAGTAGCGTTACCTGAAATGGTAGAACCTCGAAGGTAATAAAGACCATTGGTCGAACTTAAGTCACCTTTCATCACAACAAGGGAACCTTTGGTGACCTTCAAAAAACTATCTCCACCTGAATATTTGTACCCCTTTGCATCAAGGGCACTCATAGAAATAAGATTTCTCTTCATCTTCGAAATATACCGAACATCTGTCAAAGTTCTGATTATGCCATCAAATATTTTGATTCGAATAGAACCTATGCCCTCAATCTTGCATGGTGAATTATCAAGACCCAAAACGGAACCAGCAGAACTAGTGGAGTCAAAAGTATTAAACCATTCTCTATGTGGACACATATGAAAAGTGCATGCAGTGTCAAGTACCCACTCATCATTGGTCTCAGCACGTCCAGCAATAACGACAAGATCATCATCGGAACTATCATCACGAGCAACGTTAGCAGAATTTTCACCTTGTTTGTTACATTTCCTCTTTTCTTTATTCTGCAACTTGAAACACTCAGAGATGGCATGCTCGTCTCTCTTGCAATACCTGCAATACTTCTTGTCTCTGGATTGCGACCGGCCCCTGTAGCCGTTTTTACTTTTTCCTCTGTTTCCATTATTGGAGTTCTTCTCCTTTGTCCTGCCACGAACAGATAATTCCTCGGCTTGGGATGAACTCGAACCATCATGAGGCACCATTAATTTCATCTTCTCTTTAGAGTTCAAAGCTTCATAAACTTCATTAGGTGTGAGAGTATCACGACTGTATAATATGGTGTTTCTAAAATTGGTATAAGAACTTGGCAGTGAACAAAGTAACATTAGAGCAGTATCTTCCTCTTCATACTTAACCTCCATTGCAGCTAGATCAGATATGATCTCTTTAAATTCTGAAATATGATTCAAAACATTACCTCCCTCAGGTAACCTGTGCAGGAATCATTTTTGTTTCAGATGCATCTTGCTGGTGAGATCTTTAGTCATGCAAATCCCTTTCAGCTTTAATCATAGAGCAGCAACAGTTTTCTCGCTCAAAACTTCCTGCAAAATATTATTATGCAAATGAAGTTGAATTTGTGGCAAAGCCTTACAATCAATTCTTTTCTCATCAGCAGTCCAGTCCTCAATTCGGTTCTTCCCAAAACTATCCAGTGCTACATCATAGTCGGCATGTGCCAACAACGCCCGCATCTTAACTTGCCATAGGATAAACCTTGTGTCACGATCCAGCAGCGGAAAATCGTACTTCATGGATGCCATGAGTTGATAAACTATGCACAAAGTAGTACAAGTCGAAGTAGAAAAATTCTTGACAGAATTTAATATGTGAAGCAAATAGAACAGAATAAATAGCAGCTGGGCGTAGCAGATGAACGAAGAACAAACTAGCAGTACTAGCCTCACATAGAGGAGCACTAGTAGCAGATTAGATCAAATCAGGTTTGCACCTCAAGACTTGAGCCTTGTGATCCCACGTGAAGTAGCAACAACAACCTTTGTGAGCAAAAGCAACTTCGGTTGATGTACTAGTACAAGCGCAGGCTGATGTGCCTCGGGACTTAAGTCCGTACATGGAGCAGCAACGGCAACGCAGCGAACTTGTGATTTGACGCGACGGAGCAACGGAAGCTTGTGTCCGTCTCCAAAAACTGCTCGGGTAGGAAACTGATCAGCGGCACAGTACCTGTCGGTCTCGGCTGCAGGGAAAATCGATCGCCGCGGATCGCCAGACGTGTGCGGCGGCGCACGCCGAACCCTAGCTCTCTCAGACTCAATCTCGTATCTGAAACCTCAGCTATGTATACCATTTGTTAAATAATAATGAAAATAAACGAGACACGAAAGACACGGATTTTTACGTGGAAACCCTTGCAGGAGAAAACCACGGACGCACGAAGGCGCAATCACTATGATGGAGGAGTATTACAAGCACGAGACAACAGTCCGTCTGAGGTGCACTACATGGGGTATATATGAGGGCAATACATGAGAGTTCTTGAAGGACAAGTAAACGAGTTGTACTCGTACACGTCGACGTTAACGCAAAAGGCCAACACCGGTTATACTACGTCTAGTCTAACACGGTATAATTTGAATCACAATTTAACACTTCACAGGTCGCGCGCCACGCGTGGCCACCGCCTTCCGCCGGAAACACCGCGTTGCCGTTGAGAAGCCTGGGCCTAGGCAAACGCGAGCGCGGCTCGGCGGCTGGACCGGCGCCATTCCTCGACTGTGCGCTGGAGGCGGCACCGTGTTTCGAGGAGCCGGGCGTTGAACGCGCCGCATCGCGAGGAGCCACACAGGGAGGCGTTGGTCGTCTTTCGGGTGTAGAACTGCGCCGCCACGCCGTTCTGCGGGCTGAGGCGCCCTCGCGCCACAAGGCGTTACCTGCCGCCGGCCTCCAGGCAATTGCTCCGCCAGCGAGCGTGTTGATAACGTGTTCGAAGGTTAAAGAGAATGAAGTGAATCGTAAATCGACTCTTATATTGATCGATGAAAAAGTTACAATATATACGTTCGTAAAGGACGCGATGGTACAAGGAGACGTCGATTCCTAGCGAGCAGGCACTACGTCTCCGTAGGGGATGTAACCGCAAGTTGGGGATATGGGTAGATTCCCTATTCATTAAACATGCTTAATTAATTCTAACAATGAGGTAGGAGCGAATCAATCTATGGTTGAGTTGGTTAGGTGGACGGTGGTATCCTCAATCCACCAGGGTTCAAATCCCAGGGTGTGCATGCGTGCGTTCATAGGGATGAGTGTATGCACGTGTATATGAATGCTTGTGTCTGTACTGATGCTCAAAAAAAAACAATGAGATAGAAAAAACGGAATAGTAGTTCTATTGACGTTCTTGCTAACTTGTGCAGGGCGGTAAGGGACGCAGCTTCGGTGCCTTAAAGACACCTAAGTCCACATGTCATAGACACAAAGGTAGATGCTACAGTTGACGCGGCAAAGCCACAGCCAGAGACTGGGCACATGCACGGCCCGATCGGGCCGATCGGTCATCTTCCTTCTGCATCCCATCCGTGTTTGCATGGAACGGACATGTTGTCGACGACAATTTCCATGTGATATAGCAACGCTGGACGGCAGCACGCTCGCTTGATGGGAGTTGTTCGCAACAAGTCAAGCAGATGGAATTCCTCTTAGAACACTGTCAAGTGTATCCCACAAAGAAAGATTTCAATTTGTTATTAGTAAACAAAAACGTAAAATATTAAGAAAAGTTATCATTCAGAAAAAAAATATCAAGTAAAGAAAGAATAATGAAAATAGGGTAACACCAGGAACAAAAACATAAACACATATTATTCTAAGAATGAATAAATTAAGGACATTGGTATTGCCTAAAACAAGAATGAAAATGTTAAAATGAAACAAATATAAAACGTGTATTCTTTTGTACTATGCACAAAACTTAAACACAAATTACACAAAAGTTGTACTCTTCCACACTGTGAAAGAACGAGTGTAAACTAGTGCAACTTTTAATAATTATTATGATTTAAGTATATTCATTTGAAGTAGTGTCAAACTATTTCAACACCAAAAGCGTTGCCTCATGCATAAACATATGAGAAATTCAATCGCTCAAAAGTTGACTAAGCAACAAAAATCCTAGAGGAACTTTTAACATGGGTTAAAAGATTTGTTCATTCTACTCACTTTTTTCTCATTAGTAAACAAAGATAGGGATTGAGGAATAGTTATTCTTCACCCACCCCCCCCCCTCTATTTTATCATCAATGCATCGTAATTTTACATTCCATAAGTTTTGTCTTATTTCCGACGCAAAATGGAATCGTAAAAAAATATATAATTGCCGTAAAAAATATTTATGTTATGTAAAATTACAAACGTAAAAATATAGTCTAAAATACACATAAACTGCAAATTTTCTTGTCTTATGACATTTATTTTTATTTTTTATGTCAAATTTTACGTAGTGAATCAATAGGAATGTAACTATTTGAATTTGAAACGTAATTCAATTATGAAATGATCATAAGATTACCTTGGGTGAAGAATAACTTATTCTGCACCCTAGGTGATGAATAGTAATACTATATATATATATATATATATATATATATATATATATATATATATATATATATAAGATGAAATTCTAAAACATAAATTCCAACTGAAGAAGAAGTAATCATGAAAATTATCTTACCTGAAACAAAATCATGAAATAAAATAAAAACATAAACAAAAATTATTCTAAGGATGACTGAATTGAGATCATTGGTACCTAAAATAAAAAATAAAATGAAACAAATAAAAACTTGCACATGAGGTACATCATAGTAGTGTAACACACATTTTTTTATACTAAGTGATCAAAAATAAAATAATAACGTTGAACATTGATGACACATAAAAACTGAATTACATCTCATATCAATGGTAACACCTGCCTTAACCCTATCTCACGCACACTCACAGACATGCACACACCGACACACAATTACGGACATACACATCAATATACACAACAAATGGGTACCGACATGTGGTTGAATCGGTGTGAGGACATTGGTATCCCCGACCACCAGGGTTCAAGTTCTAGACTTGACACTGGTGCTTACATTTCAGATTTATTTTAAGCCTTCCGGCGATGTATATTCAGTGTGAGGAGATGTTCCCGCCGACTATGAAGGCTTCGGTGGCGACTTCGTCAATCTCAAGATGATGTCTGGCTCAATCTCTCGGGGGTGCTCATAGGGGCAGGGTGTGCATGCGTGTATTCATAGGGTGAGTGTATATGTGTATGTATGAGCGTCTTTGTCTGTACTGTGTTAAAAAAACACAACACATGCGAACCAACTTGTGATGGGTTGGTTAGGAGGACAGTAGTATCCCAGCCCATCAGGGTTCAATCCTAGAGTTGACACTTGTGCTCGCATTTTACTGGATTTATTTCAGACCTATTGGATTGAACAAGAGTGCAATTCTGTAGCTTCCTTGGCCGGAGTGTCAGGATCGGCCAAGTTCCTAATTCAATTACCATAGTGGCTCTGGTAGGAGCTAGGGTTCTACTGGGTCTAGGGCGGAGATTGTAGGGGAAAGATGGAGGAAGACGAGGTCGAGGGCGCGGTGGCCGGCGGCTGGGCGTCGTCCTTGCGTGGTGGTGAAGAGGCGGCGGCGGCGCAAGAGGCGGCTAGGGTTAGGTCTCCCGGCTCCCTAAGGGAAGCCGAGTAAATACTGATTGCATCTTGCTTGATTAGATTGATACATCTCCTCTCCTTATATAGAGAGGTTTACTTGACTCCTGAGCAAACTATCCTAATTAATAACAATAAGATAATTGGGCTAAGCCCCTAATAACAATAAGATAACTTGGGCCACAACCCATTGGGCTAAGCCCCTAATATGCCGGTCATAACACTTCTCCCCGCCTGCACAAACAACTCGTCCTTGAGCTGTAAGGTGGGGAAGCGTTGGCTGAACTCCTCGAGGTGATCAACCAGCGTCAAACACCTTCGCGGCAGCTGGGGCGCCCAGGTCGGCGGCGAGGGGTAGAAGAGTCGCGGGCAGACGTGGCTGGGCGTGTAGGGATCGTCACAGTTGAAGCACAACCCTTGGCGACGACGCTCGAGTAGCTCGGCCGAGGTGAGCCGGCGGAACGGGCGCGCCGCGGTCGCGGCGAGGGGTGCCGCGGAAGCCTGAGCAGGCCGACCCTGCGCGGGAACATCCGGCCAGGGTAGCGGCCCAGCGGCCCGAGACGGTGATGTCTGCTGGATGGCCACCGCGCGGTGCTCGAACGCGCGGGTGTAGTACATGGCCATCTGGAGATCCTGGGGTCCCCGAAGCTCGACGTCCATGCGGATGTGATCCGGAAGTCCACCGACGAAGAGGTCGCCCCGCTGCTGCGCCGTCACGCCCGACGCGTGGCATGCCAGGGCCTGGAAACGGTCGGCGAAGTCGTGAACCGTGGAGGTGAAGGGAAGGCGGCCGAGTTCTGCCATCCGGCTCCCGCGTATCGGCGGCCCGAAGCGAAGGAGGCATGGCTCGCGAAAGCGCTCCCATGAGGGCATGCCACCCTCGTCTTGCTCGAGGGCGTAGTACCACGTCTGTGCGGCGCCCCGAAGGTGATATGAGGCGAGCCAGGTGCGTTCTGACGCGAGCGTGCGTTGTCCCCGGAAGAATTGCTCACACTGGTTGAGCCAGTTGAGGGGGTCCTCGGCTTCGTCGTAGGTGGCGAAGTCGAGCTGCGGCGGTGTTTGAGCATGACCGCCGTGAGCGTATGGCTCGGCGGTACGGAGCAACGAAGAGGATGACGTCGGTCCGGTGTGCATAGGTGATCCATTGGGAAGCGGTGGCCCGGCGCAGCCAGTGTGGAAACCCACGGAGCCGAAGGGCGCCGGTTGGTCCGCATCCATGGTGTAGACTGGCGGCGGTGACATCCCGGCCAACCAGGCCGGAAGCTGGGACGGCAAGGGAGGGAATCGCACTTGCTAAATCGGCACGCCTGCCGGCGCGGTTGTATTCAGCCCAGTGCTGGGCGACAGAGGCGCCTGCAGCGGCAGAGGCACCTGCAGCGGCAGCTACTGCGGCATGGAAACGGCGGAGGCGGCGGGCGCCGCGATGGCCGCGGCTGGCCATTGAGGCCAGAGTGGGGCTGTGGCTGGCTGCTGCTGCAGCGGGGGCTGCAGCGGCCCGACTAGCGCCCCGGTGGCCCCTTGGTGTGGCGGCTGCCAGGGCGGTGGTAGCGGTAGTTGCAGTTGTGGCTGCAGCGGCCCGGCGAGCGCGGCGGAGGCCGCCGGGTGCGGCGGCTGCCACGGCAGCAGCATCGGCCCGGTGGCGATGGTTGGTGACGCGGCCGGCGGTAGCCCGTAGGGCCCAGCCAAGTAGAGGCAGATCCCCTGGACGGCTGTGACGAGATCGTTGAGGACGCCGGTCATCTCCGCCGGGGAGTAAACCAACGGCGCAGTGGAGGGTGGTGGCGGCGGACCCGTGAAGGTGGGTGGCGACTGGCCGGTGGAGGCGCCGGCGGTGGAGCCTAGCGGCGCAGTGGGTAGGGCCAGCGGCGTCGTGGAGAGGATCGGCGGCGGTGCGGTGGTGGTGGGCAGCGGCGGGATTGGTGGTGGTGCAGACATGGTCGAAACCGAGCTACCTGATACCAAGGTGGTAGGAGCTAGGATTCTATCGGGTCTAGGGCAGAGATTGTAGAGGAAAGATGGAGGAAGACGAGGTCGAGGACGCGGCGGCCGACGGCGTCCTTGCGTGGTGGAGAAGAGACGGCGGCGGCGCAAGAGGCGGCTAGGGTTAGGTCTTCCGGCTCCCTAAGGGAAGCCGAGCAAATACTGATTGCTTCTTGCTTGATTAGATTGGTACATCTCCTCTCTTTATATAGAGAGGTTTACTTGACTCCTAAGCAAACTATCGTAATAACGATAAGATAATTGGGCTAAGCTCTTAATAACAATAAGATAACTTGGGCCACAATCCACTGGGCTAAGCCCCTAATATGCCGGTCATAACAGGCTGCTTAAATAAAGTCACACCATCAGTCCATCACATTACTGTACTGGAAATTAACTGAAGAGACACCCTGCCAAGCAGGCAACTATATATGTTCAGCCCCGAATTAAGGTTCCAGGTGAACTTGTAAACAAGAGCAGCATCTAGTACAAACTTACGTGCATGTTACATCCAAGTGAAGGAGAGAAAAAAGCAAGGAAGCAAATGACAAATGGAATTTAAATGAGAGGCACTCGAGATACTACAAAACTATGCTACCAACATAATGACTGGTTTACAAGTTTTTACTAGCTATTTTAGCCTCGGAGGGTCTCTAGGTACACGATTAATCCCCAACTGGCAACTGCGAAGCCGACCGAGCAATTACCGGTCAGCAATTTCTTCATTGCCAGGCTGTGGCAGCGGGAACATCGACTGTGTAGTACATGTGTGCTCATGACGATACACGACTTGAAAGAGCAGCGGGTCAGCGTCAGTGCGCTGCATATGCTTGATCACTGGGCATTTATGCGATCTATAGTGTGCACAGCGGTAGTAATCTCTGTAAAAGTTCCAAGACAACAAAAACATGGGGTCAGCCTCCAGTGGCTAACCTTCGGAAAAAATGTGAGTTCCAGAAAAGGCCTTTGCTAACCTTCGGAAGTTGCTGTCATGGATAGTTTTCTGGCCGAACTTCCTCCAGTTGAAGCCGTCAGAGGACAATGAGAGGAGTCCAAAGAACATTGAATTGTCAACACACGTAATGTCAGCTGTAGGACGACTTGAGCGCATATCAATGGCCTCCCTTAACGCTGACACTGCAGCTCTTGTAGTGGATCCCTCGGCACCATATCCCCCAACAATTACAAGGATTTCCTTGAGGCCTAATAGGTACTCGATACCCATAGGTGCACCACCGTAGAGAAAATTGAGTCTTACCTCAAGCCTTTCGAGACTGGGCATAGCCCCTGCCTCAAAAGTCAGCTGTGATATCCTGATGCAGGACAGCCTGAAATGCTTGAGAATAGGGAATCCAATTCCGCAGATGACTACTTTCTCTTTAGCTTCACAAGTTCCTTCGACGTGCAATTTGAGGTGGTTAAGAGATTGCAACTGTGCAAGAATTACAATATCATCTTCCAACACCTCAACTCTAAGATCAAGGTCTGTGAGGTTATGGAGCTCGCCAATCCACTTAGGAACCATTGGAAACATGCACAACATGTGAAGCCTCTGGAGAAGGCAAAGAGAAACATGTGAGCTTAACGCATATATACTGTTGATATTAGAATCCGTGTGCAGATATCTGAGGTTGCAAAGTTTTTCAAGGGAACATCTCAAAACATCCAAGCGTTGTGTTGTTTTCCTGTCATGCAATTCATCCATGTAGTAACATATTCGAAGATTCCTCAAATTGGCCAGTTCTCCAAGGCCTCTGATGTTGTCTATAGAATTCAAGCCCACATCAAACTCTTGCAGCGTACATACAGATTTCATGTTGCCAATCCCATCGGGCAAATTTATCCCACTAGGGATGATCAGGTGCTGCAATCGGCGCAAATGAATAACATCTTGCGGAACTTCAAGAGGACATGCTCCTAACTCCAAGGTCTCCAATTGCTCTAGCCCCCGAATTTTCCTTGGTAACACTATTTCACCATCTGCTTTTATTTTTAGATACCTCAGATGGAACAAATGAGATATTCCAGTGAGGTCAGGTATCTCCGACCCATGGTTTCCACTTGTAAATTCAAGAGTTAAAACTCGAAGATGGTTGAACTTCAAGAGAGGAGGTGCATATGCAGAGGTACCGAATCTCGCCAGTGCTCTTACTTGTGAGAGTTGGGCGGTCTCCAATATGGTGCCATCTATTATACCATCCAGATAGAGGGAGAGCCTGCGGACCTTGCCAGACAAACCTATCATGGCTTGGATGTCATGTGTCGCAATTATAAAATTTTCATCTCTGCACTTGTGTACAATAAGGTCGAGGATCATATCATGCACTTTGCAAGATAACACTTCATTGTTATGATCTGTATCAACTGGTTGAATGATGCCCCTGTTAACAAGCTCGTTAAAATAGCCCTCTGCAATAGCCTCTCGATATTGCCCATGTACTTTACTTACAAAACCTTGGGCTATCCATTGCCTGACCAAATCATTTTTCCAGATTATATAGTCCTCTGGATACATACCCAAATATAGCATGCATGTCTTCAAATAATGAGGAAGATTTATGTAACTAAGGCTCAGTATTTGCCTCATTCCTTCCAATGTTGGATTCACCTCGAAATTGGGGCCCAATGAATTCTTTATATGCACCCAATTCTCCTTCAATGTGTTTTGCTCACTAGCCAAAAGGCTAGATATAGTCACAATTGCAAGAGGCAAGCCAGCACATCTTTTTAAAATCTGAGCTGAAACTTCTTCCAAATACAGAGGGCAGGCTTCCTCTGAACCAAATACTCTGTTGAAAAATAGCTTTCTTGAGTCTTCGTTGCTTAGTGACTTCATCTTATAAACATAGTCATGCTGATTGCAGCAGCAAGCTCTAGCCACAGTATTAATTCGGGTAGTTGTTATTATCATGCCACCGTCCAAATTTTTTGGAAGAGCACATCTAATAACATTCCATGTAGTTTCATCCCAAATGTCATCAATTACAATCAAGTACCTGCAAAATTATCTCATAAAAACTACAATAAGTACTAGGCAATAGTAATCTATGGGCAAAATGTAAAATATACATGAAAGCATACTCAGTCTCTGCAACTGCATGTCAAACAGCAAAAACATCAAAAAAGAACCTTTATCAGTGGAACATTGAAAATGCAAATGTACTTGTCCATGTAATGGAGTAATAGTGGTAAAAATTGAATCTTCTGTCGCATTTCTGGAAACCAAGTTCATTTGAGGAAGTGTATCTTCAGAATAGATGAGAAATAAATTGTTGCATTCTAGCTTTTCAAACTAATGTTTAACTAGTTTCTCTAGTGACCCATGAGCATAACAGTTACAAGATCAAACAATACAAAGTTTTCGCAATACGCAAAGCTTGCGTATCATGGGTTACAGTCAATGCAAACAATACAAGATCAAACAATACAAATAACTTTGGGTTACGGTCAATTCCGAACAGGCGTACCTCTTATCCATAAGGAATTGTCTGAGTGCACTGATCAGTTCATCCTCTGCCCATATTTCCATGTTGGTTCCCTCCAGCGCTACATAGCCAACTTGAGAGAGCATTCTTCTCAGAATCATTCGTATGTTTGGTTTCTGGGACACGGAAACGAAAGCCTGGCACTCGTACTGCCACTTTAGCCTGTGGTAAATCTGGTTCGCAAGTGTAGTCTTACCAAGCCCTCCAAATCCCACTATAGAGAGGACCTTCCTCTGTTGTGCAGAAACACCCTCTTCACCCACCATCAGGTGTATTAATTCATCCCTCAGGCCATCGATACCCACAAGGCCCGATGTGTCCGCATAGAGTGCCAGCATGCGAATGTCTATGGTTGTATTGTTTGGCTTTGAGACAGCATCATCAATCTTGTACCTCATGCGTCGCTCGCTCACCTCCATGACACGGCTCTTGAGGCCTTGGAACTCCTTGGCGACCTTTTGCCGAGTGTTCATCATCGTCAACAAGTTCATGCTCCTATGAATGAACCCCTTAAACCCATGGGGCTCGCCGTTGGACTCACCTTCCACCAGGAGCATGAACTCATCGACGCTGTCCTCGATGTCATAGGACAGATCACGCACCTCGTTTGCCCAGCACCTGGCTTGCTTGTCGGGCTCCTCCTCCGCCTCGGACATCATCTCCAGGAATGCTCGCATACTCTCGAGCTCAGCTTTAAGGAACATTATCTCGCCTTTGGCTTGTTTCAGCAGCTTGTACTTGCCAGCGAGCAGATCGCCAAGCTTCGCAATCACGAAGCCAATGGCGCCATGCGACACGCTCACCACTGCTGCCTCCATGGAACCGGCAACAGACCCAGTACTGAATTTTCCTTTCTCTTTTTTCTTCCTAATTCAAGAGGAAAGAACTTAAATCACTTTTTCAATTCTGAAGCTGCTAACCCACACTCATGACTGAATTTTCGTTTTCTGGTTGTAGCCCTTACTCAAGATGTGCGTCCGTTGGTCGCATCTGCCATGTTGAAAACACTCAAATCAGCCCTTTGGATCAACTTGGGGAGAAAGTGGAATCATTCAAACCTTAGCGGAAACCAATTGGATCCCAACCGTCTGACGCAAACTGCGCTGGCTTGCCAAATCCCTCAATCACCGTCGCCCCCCGCCAGATGGAGCTCGTCGGAGGCCCCGCCAGCCTGGCCTCCGGGGTGGCCTCGACGTCGCTGCAAGCGAATGAGGAAGAAGATACTCGAGCGACCACCGGCAAGGCGCTCAAGGCCAGGCCACGGCCAGCTCTAGATCTATCATCGTCGGTGGTTCTTGTGCCCCAGATCTGGAGATTCTAGTGAGTGAGGACTGAGGACCAAGGTCGAATGCTTCTTGAATTGATAACAAGGGGACCCTATGGTCTTCAATGCTCTGGTTGGGCGCCATTACTTCTTCCTACTTTCTTGCCTGTCAAATTTGACAAATTTAACATGTGGACGAAATCAAATCACAAAATAAACTGCTTGTGAAACTATTTCACGCGGCTGACCTTTTTGTGTGATGTCCTACACGAAGGCGTCACACTACATTGTGCAACGCATCACGGATAGGCGCTACACGTCTGGCCAACGTTGCACCCCAAACTGCCTAAAAATTGCTAAGTCATTGTGCAAAGCCTACGAGCTAAGCGCTGCACTGTATAGTGTGGCGCCTAGCTCTCAGGCGCTGCACTAGTGGTTGCACTACAAAATGAAGCAACCACTAGTGCAACGCCTAGAAGGTATAGTGTGGCGCCTAGCTCTCAGGCGCTGCACACTGACTTAGTAATTTTCGGATCACATGGATGCGACGCTGGTCAGGCATGTAGCGCCTATCTGCGAGGCGTTGCACAGTGTAATGTGACGCCTTCGTGTCGGGCGTCACACAAAAAGGTTAGCCGTGTGAAATAGTTTCACGGACAGTTTATTCTGTGATTTGATTTCGTCCGTAGGTCAAATTTGTCAATTTTGCCTTCTTGCCTAGTATAGCTTTGACTAGTCATAATAGGAGTAACTTAACTAGTAACATCACACATTTTAATACAAGATTGCTTATGTGGCAGCTAATTAATGAGGAGAGAGGGGTTTGTGGTAACTTAGCTAGTTACTGTAACATCACACTTTTCAATGCATAATGAGTCTATAGCCTAATAAATGAATTATTTCATGATATCACTTATATGTTACTACCCACTATGAAGATAGTAATATAAACTAGTAACATCGGCAAGTTACTACTCTATGTTACTCCCCACTGTGAGCAGTCTGAGGCTAGTCATAGTGGTAGTAACTTAGCTAGTAACATAGCGCACTTCAAAAAATTATTGCTTATGTGACAAATAATTAATAAGAGGTAATAACATAATATGTTACTGTAACATAGCGCTTTCCAAAACAAGATGAGTCTACAAGTTAATAAATGAAGCTATCTAAGATACTAATATTATGTTACTTTGCATTATGAAGGTAGTAACTTAGGCTAATGTCATATACATGACACTAGTCTCGGTTACTCCCCACTATGACCAGCCTGAAGGCCAGCACGATGCACTGTTCATCCGATTTTTTGTACGACGCTGAAGATCAGATCATGGCACCTAGGACCAAAACGTACCACGCCGTTGGGTTCCTTGTCGTAGCAAGATCGACTTTGTTTTTCTCAAATTATTTTGCATACTGTTGAAAATTCTACTTTTAATTGGAGGCATTCAAACACCGACTAGGACCAAATCAACACTCAAACAATGTTAAAAATAGTCAGTTCATATATATTGCCCACAAAATTGAGAAGTTACATTTGCTCCACCACTTTGGGGGGAGAAGAAGCACCGTCGGACCATGCCGCTTGTACAGCGCGCTCTCCTCGGCAAGCAGGTCCAGCCTATAGGCGGTGTTGTGGCACAAAGACATGGCCGAGTAGACGAGGGGTTGTGGGGGCGCAAGAGCTGAGCTAGGGAGAAGAAGAGGAACAAAACCGGCGATGCTATATCTGGGAGAAGGTGGGCTAGGGTTTGTGCCCTCGGACGTGTCGCCGAATGACTTCTAGATCTATGGGTGGCGTAAAAAATGGGGTGTCTGGCTGTAATCCAAGAGGGCGAGGCAAGAAGCTGTGCTGGGTGTGTTGGACACGTGATTCTCACCATTAATGGTCAAGGGCAGGTTTCCGATGATTTTTTCTACACGCGGGGCTATCACATGTGACAACCCATTTTGCGACATGCCAGGGGTCGTGCCTGGGGCTAGACCTGAAGACCGGGCACACGGGGCCAACAATGCATGTTTATCTTATTTTTTGATTTTGAATTGATATGTATGGACTATATCTAGCCTAATAGGTTAAAATAAGCCCTAGAAACAACATAGAAGGCAAAATGCTTGCACAACTTTAAAAAAATGTACATATTATGAAAAAAATATTACATTTAAACGAATGTTCACGCATTTCAAAAATATATTATTGAAATTTTCAAAAACATCTATACAATGTAAAAAATGTTCGTGTAATTCTTAAAAAAAGTTCCATATCATTCACAAGAAATGTTCACGCATTTAATGTAAATGTTCATGGCATCTTATAGATTTTTTTATCAAATATGGTAATTTTTTCAAAACATTAAAAAAACGTTTCATAACATTAAAAAAGGTTGTTATATTTTTTTAATGGTCATGCCTTTCAAAAATATATTCATTTCATTTACAAAATTTTCATAAGCATATAAAAAACGCTTTCTTGTTTTAGACAAAGGTTCATGGCATTTTAGAAAGAAGTTCAAACATCCGTTTTAAAATGTTCATTGTGTATGAAAAAAGGTTCAGTCTGTATTTTGAAAATTATTCCTATTCAACATTTACAATTTTTTTAACCTATATACAAAAAAATTCAACTATATCTTGAAAATGTTGACTTATTTAATAAAAAAGAAGAAGAACGAAGAGAAACCCCGAAAGAAAGCAGACACTAACCAACAAAGAAAACACATAGAATATCCTTAAAAACAGATAGATTTATTTTAAAAAATAAAGTAAACAGAAAAATTAAATGCATAAAAAAACACAAAAGATTCTAAAACCGGTCTGTAGTACCTTCTGAAAACCGCTCTAATGTGCCGCCCGAGCTCGCACAAAGCGCCACCCATTTATCCTCTGGCCCGACCCACACCCACTCCGTCCTCCCTTCTAGGACGGGCGTCGCGTCAAGGAAAACACTACTAGGTCTGCCGGCAGCGATACCGAGCGTAGTTTTAGATAATTTGTTTCAATTTATTATTTGATCATTCATTCTATTTCCCGTATTTTTTATTTGTATATATTTTTGGAAATATTCCAAATACAGATATTTTAATGTTCATGCAGTGTAATTTTTTGGGGTAATTTTAAAAAATGTACAGAGTATTTCAAAACAGCTAGTGACATTTCTTTTTAAATTAAAACAACTTGTTTTCAAGAACATGTATTTGAAAACAAAACTCAATCATGTTTTTGAAAAATATTAATTGTGTGTAAATAAATGTGCATGATGTATACGAAAAATATACATAGTGTATGAAAAAAGTAAACATAAAAACATGTATTTTGAAAATATTGGCCTTGTATCCTATAATCTGTGGGACATGTTCAAAAAATGTACAATTCACATGGAAAGTAGGCATCAATTATATATATTTGCAAAAATGTTAGTCATGTAGTTCGAAAATTTTAGTTTACATTTAAAAATGTTGATTGTGTATTTCAAATGGTTTCCAATGTGTACAAAAATTGTTTCAGATGTATATAAAAAATATATATTGTATGTAAAATCAATAGACATCAAAATGTCAATTTGACAGAAAATGTTAATCATGTATTTATAAAATGTCAAACGTGTGAAATTTAAATATTTTAGGTCTATAAAAAAATTAAAACATGTATTTAGAAAATAGTCATATTGTGAACAAAAAAAAGAAAACCAATGAAAAGAATAAAAATAATAAAAGTTGATGAAAACATTATAGAAAACACGTTGAAAAGAGAAGAGTAGAAAAATATTATTGAAACCAAAGAGAACCAATGAAAAGTACAAAGAGAAACATATGGGAAAGAAAAAGAAAATCGTAACAAAGAGAACATACAACAAATGAAAGAAAATAAAAGTATCAGTGGAAACAAAAAAACTACAAAGAAGGAAAAACAATAAAAAGGAAAGAAACATAAAAGCGATAAAAAAACAGATCATGTCAACCAATAGATAGAAGGAAGAAAAAGAAACATAACTGTATAGCCAGCAAGCGAGCTTCTTTTCTTCTGGCCCAGAAACCCATCTAGATAGAAAACCTTATGGTATAGCAGCCTTAGTCCATAGAAAGATAGGCTGTAGGAGGGATACATCATGTCACTGGTTGCTTATAGCCATAAGTTTCGGTAGTACACAAGCTGATTAACTGCAGCTGAATTACAACATAGTGTGCACACAAACCATTAGGCTATGATCTGACCTTGCAAGCATAAGCATATAACTAGAATAAAAGTGTATATTTGGGATCAATCACTAGTCATGCCACATCGGCCTACAAGACACAGAGACCAATGTATTTTCTAGCTTCACACCCCAATGGGGTCAGAAAATGACCATTCTATCCAACCCATTCGTCATTCAAGCAAGTGAACTTAATGCAGCGAAGGCCGAGGGCTGCGTAGTGATTGCCTGGTTGAGATCAAGTGTCTCTAACCCCAACATCCCAATCACCTCCCCTTCTTCCCGACATGCTCGACATCCACTAGCATCCAACACGGCACAATTTAAGAGGAATGCGCAATTCCTACCGAAGTTTCATCCGATTAACAGCACTATATTACGAAATCCCGCTCACTAATTGCCTTCGCGCTCGCAAATCATTCTAGGGAGCTGAGCAGTTGTTGTGAATCTACCGAATCTGGGCTCTTTCGGGAACCGGGAAGAGTCGCTACGACGAACCGCAACTACCTAGATCAGGGGGAGGATACTCACCATGGCTGCGGAAGCGGCGGTGGATCGGAGATGATGACGGCGAGGACCCTATGAGCTTCAGACCGGCAGTTGCTTCATTTGGCCGATCCAAGCACCCTATGAGCTTTTTTTTATCGCACATTAACGTTTCTGGTTATCAATTTTGTTGCCTAATCGTTTTCGGTCATCTGATGCGTCTGCCCTCGAGTGTGGGCTGCTCCTGGGCTGGATGCCCTAGGAGACACTATTCCCGAAACTAAATTGGAGCCTTGGATATGAGCTTCGCCCGTCCGTACGATCCCACATAGACGGTAATGTATATGAGATATGTCAGACCATGTGATTTTGTAAAATATGGCAGGCTTACTTGGTTCAGATTGAAGGAGAAAAGTGATATTAGTACATATCTATGATTTGCATATATGTTTTGAAAGTGATTTTGGTAAAATGTGAAATATGATTTGTGAATTTCATATGTGATACAGATTAATTCTAATATGTGAAAGTTTTTGTTTTTAAATTTAATTCCGCTAAATTGGAATGTAATTTTTGATTTATTGTTTCACATTATATGAGTTGTGAAATGCATGTTCTGGAATTGAAAGCGAGTGAAATTAGTTTACAAAAATGGGTGGTCAGTTTACTAAAATTATTGAAATCTATTTTCGTAGGAACCGAAATCATTTTATTGAAAGAGAGCGAAATTAGCCTTTTGAAATTACTGAAATTTGTTTTCTGGAATCTGGAAGAATTGAAACAACATTTCCGGTCCGATTCCGGACGGGGACTCGGAAGGAAATTCCGGTCCGATTCCGAACGGGGACTCGGAAGGAAATTGCCGTGGACCGTCTTCGACTCTGCTCCGGTTGACAGGCCTTTATATACCTTCCCGGGCCTCCTTCCTTCCGACGGTGTACCTAGCTAGCTGTTTTCCCATACCCGAAGAAGAGAATTCTTGAGGCAGCGCCATCTTTCTCCGATGACGACCACGGGCGTCCAGCTCCAGCCAGCCGGGCACAGCTTCCGCACCATCATCGATCCATCGCTGTTGCCGCCCAAGAAGTGGGCCACGGCGGCATATCCATCTCCAACGACGACTACGGGTTTGCAGCTCCAGCTAGCCGCCGGGTGCAGCCTCCCCACCAGCGTCCAGATCCAGGAATCGCTGTTGCCGCCCAAGAAGAGGCCGACGACCACCACCACCAGCGCCTCCTCATCCTCATCTCTTCTGCTGGTTTCTCCTCCAATGAGGAAGAGACAGATGGATTACAACGTCGTCGACACTGGCGCGGCGAGCTGCTCTCGCATGGCGGCGGCCGCTCTGCAGCAGGCCGGACCGGCGGGGTGCGGTGCCATGATGGGATCGAAGCGCGCCAGGAAGGCTAGCTCCAGGTACAGCGCGGACGTGTGGACGCAGTGATCGAGCAGACTTCATTCAGTAGCTGCTTGATTACTTGATGGCTTCGAGCTAGCGGATAGATTATCGTAGGAATAGGAATTTTATAGAAAATGAGATGACATGTATCTCAAATCCTATGAATAGGAATAGGAAATAAGATGTCATTTGGTTGACATCAAAGGAAATTTTCCATTGAGTCTATGTTTATTTTTATTTTCCTATGAAATGTGAAGAATAGAAATCAATTCTATATAGGAATAGGAATTCATTCCTATAAACCAAAGGGCTCTAAAAGAAAAAAAATCCTATAAAAATCATATCCTCAAATTCTTATAAAATTCCTACAAACCAAAAGAGGCCTACAAGGCTGCAGCCTCACCGTCACGTAGTAGTTTCTGGAACTGAATATTGTCTGCTCTGTTTCTACGGGTTAATGTCGGTAGTCCGCGATCTCCACAGAACTGAATATTGCTTGGTATCTTGGACTGTATTTCTCGTGAGAGTCCTGAGGCCCAACTTGTGTAATCAATCTGTGACTATAATAACTAGCAATCCGCACCCCAATACATGCGGCTTTCTACATGTATAAATTTGTCTGAAATGAAGAGAAAAATGTTCAGATTGCTGTACTGGAAATTGACTGAATATGTTCAGACCCGAATGAAGCTTTCAGGTATAGGTGGTGAACTTCTAAACTACATATTACTACCTCTGTATCATAATATAAGACCGTTTTTACACTATATATTCTCTCAACTCTCAACTAAGTCATGACTTTCCTTTCAGGGCAATGGCGGAGCCTCATCGAACCCACCCCCCCCCCCCCCCCCCACCCCGCGCGATTGCTACGCTCCATCACTGTTTCAGGGTATAAAAATTTCACATCCATAATAAGCGAAATCTTCTATCTATCTATCTATTATCTATTATATACATAAAACAAGAGTAAAACAAGCCATCATGTTTGTCCACATATGCTAATTTTTTTTAAGCCGTTTGATTAGAATAACAAGGGCTGAGATTTAAAGATTCTTACGTAACACGTAAAAATATATGTACAAATAGTATTGGACTTTCATGTTGTCACGTTAAATGCAACTCTTCGTTTGTACAATATCTTTTTTTTAATAATAAGGCACGAACTGCTTCTGCCGGCCCACCTGTCGCGACATTTTTGCAAAACAGCCCTTTCTGTTTTCTGTATTCAACCCGCAGTCCTCATTTAAGTCACAACCCGAACAGTTATTTTTCAGTTTTCCGAAAACACCCCTGAGCTAATAGATAATTCATCCGCGGATCATATTTAAGTCAAACAAATGCTTTTCTAAATTATCTATATCTTTTAAACCGTAACTCCTATTTTAACATGTTATATATAAAATTTGATTAGAAAAATATTTAGAATAGGAATATGATGTTATTTTTATCCTTTAAATATTTTTAAATCTTTTTTGGAAGATATTTAGGTTAAACAAATACATTTTAAATTATTTGTATCTTTTAAACCGTAACTCCGATTTGAACATGTTATATATGAAATTTGATTAGAAAAATGTGTAGAATATGAATATGATGTTATTTTTATATGGTAAATATTTTTTAAATAGTACTTTATTTTGGAAGCAAACTTATAAACTATAGCACACGATCTGTTTTTCTTTCATATCAGCGGCGATCCGGATTGCAAATAAACACCCACTAAAACCATATAAGGAAAAGAAAATATCGATAACTACACATGCATACTTCTGGAAAACCTCACAGAGGAAAACAACAGATTTCTCATCGCAAAAGTGAGAGCAAGCAAGAGAGATAGAGGGGGAGGAGAGACGTCTTAGGATTAACCACATTCAAACATGTTTTGGTTTGTGTGAACACTGAAGCCACCGCCGGTGAGGGTGAGAAAGAGGATTAGAGGCAACACAAATATGATGCCTCGCTAAAATAAAAAAAACGGATTTATTGTTGTCTTGAGTGATGGTTGTTGGATTAAGAGTGTGTGTTATTTTTTCTCCTGTTGCAACGCACATACTCTTTTGCTAGTATAAAGAAAAGAAATTTGGTCCCATATTTAGGTGCAACTTGCCCCGGAGTAGAAAAAAAGAAGACGTGCACAGGAAGGATTCCTCAATGTGCACGTACATGGAAAACTAACAAATCGGACAGACTTTGGGGCAAACTACCACACATCCGGATAACATGTGTCACCACGTCCTCTCTTGCACAAGAAAGCCAACACACCAACCGGACTATATGTGCCTCCTTTTCTTCTTCCTTGCTTTCTTGAGTGAACTACGGTGAGGTGTACCGAAGACAAAACTAATATATGTTTGAAATATGTTGCAAAATTTACATATTTGAAATTATAATTTTTTTCACTGATGTATGAATATTTTGTATGAAAAAAAAATCACATACTTGGAATTATAATTTTTTCAGTGATGTATGAATATTTCGTATGATGGTCATTATCGACATCTATTATATAATTAAAAAACAAAAGACAAATAAGCCATGACATTAATCCACATATATTAAATTATATTCATCATTGATTTTACATATTAACGGTTGAGATGTAAAAGATGTAGCATTACATAAAAATATATTACAGCAGCTGCTTGATTACTTGATGGCTTCGAGCTGGCGGGCAGATTACAAGGCTGCTTGCCTTCGTCTTAGTAGTTTCTGAAACTCAATATTGTCTGCTTTGTTTCTGCAGTTAATGTCGCTGGTCTGCACTCCAATCTCCACACAACAGAATATTGTCTGGTATCTTCACTGTAACTCTCGTGAGAGTTCTGAGACCCGACTCGATGAATAGTAGTCTCTTCATCTAGGTGAATAAGTCATCTTAGGTTGTGCACCACAACCAAGGTGGAGAGGAAAACGAGCTTAATGTTTATTTGCTAATTAATATCGTTGCATGCAACGAGCTGACCATTGCATGTCATGTTTGGTAGTCCCAAGTCATTAAAAGCATACACGCCCCACATCTCTTATTGGTTGATTCCTTTACTTATGTCAAAAAACAAGAAACAACGTGAGAGTTAATGCACCACACCTATGTGTTTTGGGACTATTTGATTTTCGTAAGGTGAATTACACACCTAGACGGAGGGACTATTTCTTTTTCTGAAATTTAATACTTGGACTGCTGTCGCAACTCCAATCTTCTGCAGTCAATTTGATGTTGCGTGGTCAAGCATATAAAATTTGTATTAATTTTTTTGCAAGATTTCTTTATTATATGTTATTTTTATAATGAAAAGCAGGGAGTCAATTGACCACCAACCTTGCGCATGGCTTCGCTAATGCTCCCAATGCATCGACTCTTCAACACATCATCCTGCGTGGTGAAATGTGTTTAGATACAGTCACGTCAATGTGTTGTCTTTTAGGTGTTTGTATATAAGCGACGTAGCATGTTAGTACTTCATCCATTGTTATTTACTTGCACATTAGTTTTGACCTAAGTCAAACTTTATAGTTATGGACGGTTTTATAGAAAATAATGTAAACTTTCACAATAACAAATATATATGATGCATGTGAAAATATATTCAATGATGATTCTATTAGTATTGATTTGATATTGTGGATGTTATTTTCTTATATAAACTTAGTGAAAGCTTACAAAGTTTGACTTGAGCTAAACATAATATGTAGAGTAAATAAAAATAGGGGGGCTATCGTGTTTGCGTCTTAATGTTGGCTAGGTGTGCAGAGAAGTGAAGGCGAAGAAAATAAAGGGAAACTCCACACTGGATCAAAGAATTAATTTTACTACGCAAGGAAACAAGCTGAGATATGATATGAGCAACCACAACAAAAACCATCGATCTTTCCTAAAACCACCCCGGTGCAAACTATTTTTTCTAGAAAATCATAAATTGGCATATATTGCACATTACATCACCATCAATCTATAGAGTTAATTGCATATATAAGTACCACAACTGGGGCAGTCATAGCGGATTGATACCACTTTTCTTATTTTTTGCATGTCAGTGCCAACTCTTGGGTGCGCGGTTACAAAACGATCTAAACACCGTATAAGCACGTATTGACGCTGAAACTGACCCGCGGGGCCCTGCTGTCAGGGGCCGGCTTGGCATGTTCTATCACAAAAACACCCCTTGCTTTATATGTAATCACACAAATGCCCTTGTTTGCATGTCAGTACCAATTAACTCTCGGGCGCGCGGTTACAAAACGATCTATAAAGTCCATATAAGCACGTATTGACAAGGAAACTATCTGGCGGGGCCCTCCTGTCAGGGGCCAACGTGGCAATGTTCTTACACACAAAAAAACCTTGCTTTATATGTAATCACGCAAATACCCTTGTTTGCTTTATATGTCATTTCATATGCTCCTCTTGCTGTGAATGTAAGGTTCAACTGGACTACAAGTGCCCAGATGCTCTATCAAGACTTCCTTCAAGTGCAGCTTTGGAATGGAACATGTTGTCCAGTCAGTCACAGTTGCCTGCTCCAATGACAACTACGGATGTGCTGAGAAGGTCGCCTAATACAAAAAAAAGGACACAAGAGGGCATGCCCGAGTGCCCCATGCTTCTGTCCGGAGTCTGATTGTGGTTTTGCCGGACCAACAAAGGTGCTCCTGGATCATTTCACAAACAACCACAAGTGTCGGTCTACAGCCCTCTTCCAGACTCTGGCTTCGTGTCTCTCAGCTTATACATGTTCTCCGTTGCATCTCCATCATCTATTGAAGATGCTCTTAAGGCCAGGGCGTATATATGGGGCAGAAGTCAACACAAACGATCATTTTTTCCTACTCTTTTATGAACGCTTGCTCACACAATTACGTTGCGTGTTTGCTATTTGTAAGCCGCTTGAAATTCCCTTCGACGGTGGTCGATTTTCACGTAGAAGAAGAAGAAGAAGAAGAAGAAGAAGAAGAAGAGAACTCAACCTTCAAATTTTATTATTTTTTGCGGATGAAAAATGATCAACCAACTTAACGTATAGTTGCTCCCCATTAAATTGCACGTTAACTTAAGCCTCCTTTGGTTCATAGGATTGAAAAATCATAGGAATAGGAAAGTCATAGAAAATGAGATGACATGCATCCAAATCCTATGTATAGGAATAAAAAAGAAGATGCCTTTTGATTCACACCATAGGATTTTTTCCATTAAGTCTAGGCTAATGTTTATTTTCCTATGAAATGTGGAGGATAGGAAGAATTCCTCCATAGGAATAGGATTTCATTCCTGCAAACCAAAGAGCTCTGAAGGAAATTTTCCTATAGAAATCTTATCCTATGAAAATCCTACAAAATTCCTCCAAACCAAAGAAGACATTAAAATCTAGTTTCCTAGGAATGGGAACAGACAAAAGTGAAACCTTCCCGGCCGCCTCCTCGGTACCGTGGGTCTTAACTAAACATGGTGTGGAAGACGAAGCGAAAAGCCTCACCGTGCGTGCATCTACCACTAGCTAGCACGTCGCTCGCTCAGTATATATTGGTCCTAGCTACAGCTAGCTTCCCCGTCGCCGATTCTCCAATTCACCATCGCCAGTTCGTGGAGTGAGAAGACGGCCTTCCTCTCCTCCAGAGGAAGATGGACAAGACCGGTAGCAAAGTGACCGTCAAAGTGGAGGGTCACGGCAACTCCGCCGCGCCGGGAGGAGGATCTACGTCCGTGCTCCCGCTCCAGCAGGTTGCGTGCTTACCGGCTGCCCGCTTCGCGCTTGTTCTGCCGGAGATCACCCGTGGCACCCCCGCGACCATCACCATCAGCATGGGCGACCAACGCAGCGAGGCGAAAGCCGCCGAGGATAGGCGCGAGAAGGCCGTGAAAGCAAAGGTAATGTGCCGACCCTAGCTAGGATTTATATATTTGCGGTGGTTCTATATCTGGCAATCTCTCTATCTGAAGCCGTCTCTTGTGTTGTGCTCTCACTCTCAGAGCCGGGTTCTCAAGATGGGCCCTTGCGGCGGCCCCCGTGGCGACGTGTGGAAGATGGACGTGCGCGGCGGCGACCGCATCGTCAAGGTGATCCTGTGGCATGCAGGCGCAGTCGACGCAATCTCGGTTTCGTACGAGCGGGACGGCCGGATTGAGCAGACCGAGCACTGGGGGAAACCTGACTGTAGAGAGCGCTCAGAGGTGATACTCCTAATTGAGACCTACTCCATCCATCACATTATTCCTTGACACATCTTTTCTCAAGGGGATGCCATGCCACTCCAATTGAATCATAAATCACGCCTTGGTAAATTAGCACTCCATGTATCTGTTATTTTGTTTTTGGCATGTGCAGATCTGTCTGGAGCCGGATGAATACCTCACCGGCATGAAAGGGCATGTGGGCGAGTTTGGTGGCTGTTTCCTCGTCGGAGCGCTTATTTTAGTTAGCAACCGGCGCTCCTTCGGACCATACGGGACACGGAAAGGCCCGCCGTTCGAGCTGCCTGCGGCGGGCGGCAGAATCGTCGGCTTCCACGGGCGCTCTGGAGGCCTCCTTGATGCACTTGGCATCTACCTTAAAATGGAGGACTAACTCTTCTATTGCCGTGTGATTGATCCTACCGTGTGAACAAATTTAGACGTCCTATCTTCATTGTGCATGCATGTTTGTTAGCCTTGTGCTTCTTCTGTTGATGATTTCATCGTCAAATTTACTTCTTGCAAGTAACCTAACAACAGGGATGAATAAGATTGGCAGTCTGCTGTTTACCGCTATATTCTGGCCGACAACCATCCAAGTACAAACAAGATAAAACTTATGCTCCAAATTTGTAAATCGATTGCAACAAAAAGGAAATACCCATCAAACAACTTTTGGTCTCTTCCGCAATATAATCGCAATTTATACAACGCCATTGTGAATGTATGTGATACTCCTACCGCTCATGCCGGCAAAATAATATTCTTTTTCTCATTGATCTCCGAAACTAGAGTTCTAGCCTTGTAGGAGCTCCGGTCCTCCAAGGAAAAACTCCATCTTCTCCTTGATCTCCACACTAGGGCTGTAGCCTTGTAGGGGCTCTTGTTCTCCTTTATGGCAGCTTTTCACCACATATAAATACACTTTTTTGTGTTTTGAGCTGTCTAATTTTTAATATTCTTTCATAAACTCTATTAGTGACAGTCGCAGCATTTGGCTTTTCTTCTTCCTGTTTTCCAGCTTAAAAATACCGCGCAGACGCAGGGAAGGAGATCCCATTTTCAGTTACACTTTAGGCTACCACCACGGTCCATTCAGCCATCTTACTTGACTCAGTTCGCCCATCGCGACACTCGTTTCTTTTTCATTTTCCTTGGCATGCAGAATCTCTCCCTGATGTTTGCTGAACACAACACCGTCCGATTCTGTTTTCATGTGACCAAATGAACTGGCAAATACTATGGTTCGGAAGTTTGGATATGATGTATGTATATAGGTTTGTTCATTTTTATTTGCATATATTATTCCATGATTACTGCCGGTCGTCGCAAAATACGTCACCAGATGCAGTAAAAAACACCCCCAATTATGGATCCCAGCAAAAAAAAAAGTTGCTGATTCCAGCAACTATTGCCACTAGTGCTAGCAAAACAAATCACCGCCTGTAGCATCGGTGCCGCGTGGTGCAAAATAGGGGGCAAACCCAACACATCCCCCTTGTTGGGTCCAGCGCCTGCTGTAGCCGGCAGCAGCGCCGGTGCTTGCCGCGGACAACGCCGGGACTGGAAGGTTCGAGCACGCTTGGGGCGCAACCCGTTGCAAAGTAAGCTTTGAACGATGCTCTTGTTCGCCAAGGGAAAAAGCTCATCGCAGCGCGGGTATCCGGTGGCACTGTGGGGAAGGTGCGCCACGCCGATGGCCTTACTGTCGATCAGGGACAAGATGCGTGTGGCAACAATGGCATGCCCCCTCTTGTGGGGGAGGAGGGGCGGAGGCAAAGAGGAGAGAGGGAATGGTGGAAGACGCTTAGAGCAACTCTAGCAGACCCCGTAAAACGCCTCGGCTCATAAAATAACCGCCAAATTACGGGTCGGGGCCAGAAAATCTGAACGAGCAGACCCCACATCCCGCCCCGGCTCGCAATTTTTTTTGCGGGGTGCGGCAAATCTTCTCCCCCAATCTCTATCTTCACGGACTGTGAGGCCGACCTGAGCTCAACCCCTATCCCGCGCGAGATTTGGCGGGAGGGACATTTCCGCGCAGCCCTTCCTACTCCCCGCACCCTCCGCCACCATTTCCCCCACTCCGCAAGCTCCGACTGCTCTTTCCCGGTCGTCCGTCACCGCCATGGATGATCCCCTGCTGTCCCCCGTCAACGTCGAGGTCGACCACGCCCCTTCCGCTCGGGTGGATCTCGTCGCCGGCCAAGTTGGCCCAGCCGCCGTCGCCCAAGCCCAAGCCGCGCCTGCACGCAAGCGGCAGGACAACGTTGTCGTGCATGGCGGGAATCCGGCCGCCCCCGCCGCGATGGCCCGCGCTCCGGGCGCCAACGCGGCAGCGCGATCCCGGCCGGCGGCGGAGAAGGTCGGCAAGGTCGCGGACGTAAAGCAGAGGAAGGTTCCGGCTTCAAAGAAGCCACCTTCTTCAACCTCTCGCTCCATCCCGCCGCAAGGAGGTGCTCCGGCGATGCCGTTCAACGGTGCCGCTCCCCCGCGAGCGAGGTGTTCGACGAAATGGCCGGAAGGTATGCGCCTTCTGTCTTGGCGATTCCCTTTCATTTTTCACCATTATTCTCGATAGCGCGTGGCTTGTTATCGTTCGCTACAACGGTGGTATAAACAATGGAACAACCGAGTTCATGAACTTGCTCAACACGAACGCGGTTGACATTGATCAAGCCCCTTTCGAACCATTCGAGTACAATGAAACGGAGGCCGGCGTGGATGATCATGGTTGTGCGGACGAATTGGAGGAGATTGAAGCGGAAGCATTTGAGCAATCGCAAGCAAAAACTGGGAAAAGCGTAAGATCGAAGAACTACACGATCTTGGAAGATCAAGCTTTGATTCAAGCATGGAGTGCGGTGTCTCTTGATGCTACCACGGGTACATCTCAAACTTCCAAGAGATATTGGCAAAGGATCGAAGATCAATACTTCCGCATTATGGCAAAGTATCCCAATAGGACTCCACGCATATTTCGGTCGCTTCAAGGGCGTTGGGAGAACATCAAGCCTATGTGCAGCCGTTGGGCAGCTTGCTTGGAGAAAGTACGCAATGCACCTTCAAGTGGCACCGTGGAGTCCGACCATGTGAGTTTGTTTTGCCTTTATTAAAATTGTGCATCATCATATTCCATCATGAGAAGTTATTGGACCACTTTGTTCACATTGTGTAGGAAAAGATTGCTCAACATAGATACAAGGACATGGAAGCTTCGGAAGGCAATTTTTTCAAACTATAGCATTGTTGGGAGTCGCTCCAAAAGTGCGAGAAGTGGAAGTTGATCGACAAAGAATCCCCATCAAAGGGAGGCTCACTTACAAACATGGATAAAGATGAGGATGATGATGGCCCAAGAAATTTGCACAAGCCCGATGGTGACAAGAAGACCAAGGAGAAGATGAAGAGAGAGCAAGAAGCATCAAGCTTGAGGGAGAAGATTGATGCCATGTTGCAATCCAACGAGTCGATGTTGTTGAAATTGTTGGAGATCAAGAAAGAGTTGGCCGAGAAGAAGGCGAAGGAGAAGCAAGAAAAGTGGCGGTTGCTCAAGGAAGAGGGGCTGCGCAAAGCTGCCATCGAGGAGAGAAGAGCACGAGCCGCCGAAAACAAATCAATGTCCATGTTGCTCGCCGAAGAGAACAAGATCATGTCAATGAACCGCAATGACATGGACGACCTCACCAAAACATGGCATGATATGGTAAGGAGGGAAATCTTGAAGAGAAGAATGGTGGCGTCGGCCGGTTCGTGCTACAGTTCCGGTGATGTTTTCTCCGCTCCATACGGTGGCAATGTGGATGATTTCGATGCGGGAGTTGGAACAAGCGCCGGAGGTGGATTCGGTGGCGTCGATGAACTCCAAGGTGGACTCGATGGCGCGGAGTGAAGATCAATCAAGATGATGCCGGACTGGGCGCAAACCTTTTGCATGGCCCTCTTTTGCGTTAGCCGTAATGACTTGGCTTCTATTTACGCGTAAAACTGTTTGTGTCGTTTGAATTTAAACTTGTTTGTGAAATCCTATGTCAAATGCGAGATTTGCAGTTTATCTATTTGCGGGTCGTCACGGTGGTGTCCGAGCAGAACCCGCATAGCCGACCCGTAAAAAAACATATTCCGTGAATATACTTTTTTACGGATCCGTTTACGGAGTTCGCATCTGTGTCAGCCCGCGCCGGCCCGCAAAAATTATTTTGCGCGAACTGCAAACGCGTTTTGCGGACCAGCGTTTTGCGGGGTCTACTAGAGTTGCTCTTAGTGGGATAAGGCAAAAGGAGACGTGGGTGATGGCCTGGTGGGGTGGGCCTTAAATGTGCACATTGTTGTGTGGGAGGTGCGAGTGAACAATGCGACCGCCGCTCCGCAAGACTTAGCCGGTCACCCGGCGTAAATTGTTTATTTATGTTTTATTGCTCCGTAGGAATGCATGGACATCTCAATATTTGATGCTTGCTTGACACTTTTTGTGCACTTTTCATAATCCACTATTATGTTTCTCTTTCTGAAGGATAATCTTTATAAAATGAATTTTCTTTTAGATATAACGCTCTCTGTAATAATAATAATATATTATAATGCTCACAAGGTTGCATTGGCTGTTTCGTTGATATCCATTATGGTCCCATGCATGGCCAAGGAGATTGGGTTCCACACATGGACCTACTAAATATGTAAGGTTAATCGACTCACCTATTATATTGTAAACATAAAAATTCTGGGGTCCCGTTGAAACACACAGGTACACACCTATTTAAATTAGAAAAAAGTAAAGGCAATTGAATCTTGAACATGCACCATATTCATCATCTTGAAATCAATCTAAAATTCTAAATAGCTAAGAACACAGTAAGAGGTAGCTGAAACAAATGACACGCTTGGACGAATCTTATATTACACGATGTTCATCTATCGTCGAATGTATTTATTTTGCTTGTGATCATGTGCCCTCCACGAATCAGAGCCTCAAGGTTAGGTCGACCACCGCGCCGGCTCTGTCACTCAGCTGCGGCACTGCGACGTCTTCTTGCGACCGTAGTAGACCCGTGAAGTCAATCTCCACCGGACGGGGACCTCCACGGCGGTATTCCTCCCAAAAGGCAAGGTTGGGTGCAAGCACAAGCAGCCACGGCCCCAAAAGAGTAGAGTCAGTTGCGGAGGAGGCTTGTTGGGGTAGGCTTACCGGCGTGTTCCGGTGGCGATTGTTGCGGCAGCTTTGCGAGGACATGTGGCCACCAAGGGCTTGGTGTGTGACCCATCTCCTATGGCAAAAAGGGCATGTGTAGCCCTCACGCGTTGTCCGTGGTGGCTGTTGTTGCCATGGGTGTGGTGTGCCACCGTTGGAGGCCATCTCTTGCAAGAAGGGTTTTCTCATGCACATATCTAGCTTGGGTTTATATACGTGTAGCCAACAACGGTCAAAAGCAATGGCAGTGTGAAATCTGTACGATTAAGAATTCGGCATGGCCGGCTCACAGCGATGAGAATGGTAAGTAATTCATCGAGAGTGACATGTATGCGTTAAGAAAGAAACAAGCGATATGCATGGCCCCAGCTTGTATACATCAACGAACATATTAGGAAAATAAGAATTTAAATAATCAACTATATTAAGAAAGAAACAAGAGTCTTGTTGTGCATGTGCACCCAAGGCACGTGACACAAAATTTTGCTAATGGCTTGATGAGTACCAGTAGGGCGACTCACTTGTTTTGTGCACGCTGCAAATCACGCCTCACCTAATCTAAGCCAATCCTTGTTCATACTCTCATAAAGAGCCCATATGGCGACTGTATAAAAATCATGTGATGTAAAGTATCTAGAGCCCATTAAGAATTTTTATTGAATACAATATTCACGTGAAAAGAAAAATTGAATACGATATTCTCATTTGGTGGTGATGAAGTCCGTTAAGCAGATATTCACATTAGAAAATTACACACAAATGATTTGTACTCTAGTAGATATCACTAGAGTCGAAGCCACTCCTCCATGTGGGCCGTTCGGGAGACACGAGAGGCGCTTAGCTCTCCTCCCCATCCCTCTTCGTCCCGCCGTCGTCGGTTGACGTCGCTGGAGCAAGGCCACATGCAGCTGCAGGCCATCTCACGCCTCCTCATCCCTCGACGCAGCTACCCCACATGGATTTGGCTCCTGACCAGCACCGCTCGCACGACGGCGGACGACCTCGAGGTGGGCAGAGTGCTCCAGCCAGGAGGCGTAGCGTGATCTAGCGATTGTGCGCTCCTAATCTAGCGGCCACTGTGCTATGTGTGGATGCACGTCAGCGATGGTGATCTACCTTTCGTGCTCAAGCTTCAGCCATGTCGGCCATTGGGCCGACGGGCCTAGACAAAGCTCTCACCGACGAGGTGCTAGTCGATGGTTGTCTCCTCCACCATCGGTGTTGGTCCTTGTGGTGACCACTCCAGCCTGAGGCGGCATACTCGCAAGGGATTGCGGTAGCCATCAAATGGTAGTGATGGTTCCTCTCTCCAAATCCGGTGATTGCAAGGAGATGCAAAATATGGACGACGGCTTGACACAGAGGAGTGGTTGTGTAGAGGCGATGGTCACACATCGCATATCCTCTGTGCAGGTCGTCGTTTAAGAGAGAGGATAGGGGCCGAGTGCTTTGAAAGGTTGGGGAGGGGCTTGTTTTATAGCTGAGCTTGTAGTTACCTTGATGAAGGCGTCGTCAAGCAACTATCGTCAACCTGCTTCTGCCGCTCTGGGAGAAATCCTAAGATCACCGGATCGGAAGATGGCGGCGCTGCGGTGCCGTGTTCCCTTTTGGGGGCATCGTTTGTGGAGCGGCGCATGATGGAAGAGGCGTGAGGTGGTGTGGTGTGCCTTCTCTCGCGTCGACGACGGCGGGTCTCAGCGGCATGGAGCAGCGGGGTCTCACCGGTGGGCGTGTGATGATGGATGAGCGCAGGATGGTGGCGTTGTCTAGTGTTATGGTGGCGTTGACGGCAATTAGACCGGGCAAGGTAGATGCAGCAGTACAACAGTGAAGATGAATTGGTGGCAGGTGGCTGCGGCGGTCTCATACCCGGCAGGTGTCCTGGTTGAGGAGTGCACCGGACTGGTGGGTGCTCCATACCTGACAGGCGTCCTGGTTGAGACCTCAGGTCTTAGATGTTAGGTTTGGCTGCTAGGTTTGTTTGGTATTAAGCCCAGACTATCAGCATCATTTTATCAACTGGATAGAAATAGCGACAGATGTTGCCTAAACGGTGGCTTTATAAGTTCTTGTGTATGACTCCGTCGTCTTACTGGTGTATGACTTTATAAGTTCTTGTGTGAGTAATTAAGAAAGTGATTACATGCATTATTCAGATGCAGAGGCTGGGGGTCTTCCTCCATTTCTAAACAAAATAACCGAGCTTGTAGTCATGATGATCGGCTGCTCGGGTCATGACATTGAAGACGACGGAGGCCTCCCTGGCTGCAATGGCGGCCACAGGTGTGCTTGGTAGGTAATTCTAGCTATGCCCGGTGGTCAGAGATGGTGGCGGTGGTCAATCCCGACGTGTGCCCATGCCAGCGCTCACGGCGTCGACTAGGACGATGAGTGGGCCGTGAGTGGAGTGAGTGGGGGTGGCTTGGAAGACGTCTATGAGTGCACATCTGTGAGATGGCGGCATTGTTGGAGTTAAACCCGACGTATCCGTGTAGGATATAGAACCTTCATCGAGTAGGTTATATATAGGCCTAGTTTTCTAGTATATATATATATATATATATATATATATATATATATATATATATATATATATATATATATATATATATATATATGTACCTATCCTTTTGTAAATCGAACCGTGAGTTGATCAAAGTAATAAAATAATCACCTGACATAAGACGTGTGCTATCTCTTAAACACTGCGTTGGTTTTCCGTTGAAGAGAAAATGATGATGCAGCAAAGTAGCGTAAGTATTTTTCTCAGTTTTTGAGAACCGAGGTATCAATCCAGTAGAAGGCCGCGCATAAGTCCCTCGCACCTACACAAACAAATAAATCCTCGCAACCAATGCGATAAGGGGTTGTCAATCCCTACATGGTCACTTATGAGAGTGAGATCTAATAGATATGATAAGATAATATTTTTAGTATTTTTATTATAAAGATGCAAAGTAAAATAAATGACAAAGGAAATAACTAAGTATTGGAAGATTAATATGATGGAAGATAGACCCGGCGCTCATAGGTTTCACTAGTGGCTTCTCTCAAGAGCATAAGTATTTACAGTGGGTGAACAAATTACTATTGAGCAATTGATAGAATTGAGCATAATTATGAGAATATCTAGGTATGATCATGTATATAGGCATCACGTCCGAGACAAGTAGACCGACTCCTGCCTGCATCTACTACTATTACTCTACACATCGACCGCTATCCAGCATGCATCTAGAGTATTAAGTTCAAGAGAACTGAGTAAGGCTTTAAGCAAGATGACATGATGTAGAGCGATAAACTCATGCAATATGATATAAACCCCATCTTGTTATCCTCGATGGCAACAATACAATACGTGCCTTGCTGCCCCTACAGTCACTGGGAAAGGACACCGCAAGATTGAATCCGAACCTAAACACTTCTCCCATTGCAAGAAAGATCAATCTACTAGGCCAAACCAAACTGATAATTCGAAAAGACTTGCAAAGATAACCAATCATACATAAAAGAAGTCAGAGAAGATTCAAATATTGTTCATAGATAAACTTGATCATAAACCCACAATTCATCGGTCTCAACAAACACACCGCAAAAAAAGATTACATCGAATAGATCTACACAAAAGAGGCGGAGAACTTTGTATTGAGATCAAAAAGAGAGAAGAAGCCATCTAGCTAATAACTATGGACTCGTAGGTCTGAAGTAAACTACTCACACTTTATTGGAGAGACTATGGTGTTGATGTAGAAGCCCTCCGTGATGGATGCCCCCTCCGGCGGAGCTCCGGAAAAGGCCCTGGCGGTGTCCTGCACTAGGGGTACTCACCACGTCGTCTCCCGGTCTGTTAGTTGGGCCGAGGACCCCCATGGCCGTATACTCATGGGCCAGTTCGGACAGCTGCCGCATACATGGAAGATTCCACAAGACTTGGTGATCAAGACAAGGACTCCTCCCCACCGGCATATTCGGCTAGGACTCTTGTTATCCTAGGCCTCTGGTGCATTATATAAACCGAGGCCAGGCTAGTCGATAGATCATATACAACAATCATACCATAGGCTAGCTTCTAGGGTTTTAGCCTCTACGATCTCATGGTAGATCAACTCTTGCAATAATCATATCATCAATATCAATCAAGCAGGACGTAGGGTATTACCTCCATCAAGAGGGCCCGAACCTGGGTAAATATCGTGTCCCCCGCCTCCTATTACCATCGATTCTAGACGCACAGTTCGGGACCCCCTACCCGAGATCCGCCGGTTTTGACACCGACATTGGTGCTTTCATTGAGAGTTCCGCTGTGTGATCGGCAAAAGGATCAATGGCTCACCCGCAGGTCAACTGCGACGCCGACATCTTCGTCGCCGGCTTGACTGGTCACCTTGGCTCGACCGAGGACCGTGCTCCATCTCCGATCATCATGTTCGGACGGGGGCCTTTTTCAACATCAACTCCGATCTCTATCATGATCATAGAGGAGTCATCCATGGAGCTCGAGGGCTCAACGTCAACATTGCCCTCAGGCAACCGTGCTGTTTCTATGGACAGCGAACTTGTATTCGCCGTCACCACCTCCTCGAGCGTCGGTTTGGCGATTGCTTCAGTGGAATAGTGCGGAATTACATCTACAACAGCCAGCCAAAATTTCGTCGAGTTCCGATGGAGAAATCTCCGACAATCTACGATATACCGGAGCCCTGTCAAATCTGACGGGAATCTGGACGAGTTTAGGGCGTGGTCTCCAGAGCCCATTTTGGAGGTCCTTTGGAACATCCAACTGTTCATCTACTGCGGAATTCCCATATCTACCACCCCTCCAAATTTCAGCTCGATCCGACGGTTCAAACTTCGGGAACCTTTCGATGAGTGGACCAATTTTCAGATCCGTTTTCTGCACGAATACGGATCCGACCCGAATTCATGTTTCTTTATGAACATGATATTGGACAACCTTAAGGAATTCTCTTCTAGGGTATTGTGCGTTGTTTTTAAACACATGCCCGTAAATTTTTAACCCTCCCCTGAGGTCATCTTCATCATCATGCTGGTGTCAAACCAGTTCGGCAATATTGCTCCAAGGCTGCCGACCTGCGCTAGACACGTCGTCACTTTGTTGAGCCGAGCTCAACTTTTTCGGATCATCATCTCGGCAAGCCGAACAAGAGTCCGGCATCGCGAAGGATAAATCATCACCAACATCGCCGCCCCACAGATTACACGGAGCGGGCATACCGGCATCGCCGCACGGTCACTTCATCAAGCCGGCATCGACCATGTCACGACCTGCATCGGCAGGGCCGCACTATTGCTTCTTCAAGTTGGTGTCCATCACGCCGACCTACTTCGACTCATCGGCTAACATTGAGGCTTCGACATCTCGGCTAGACCCGGGGCTTCGCCATCTCTTCATCAACCTACTCCGGAGACTTCGGCATCACTAGGCGACCAGCTTCGTCACGTTAGCTGGACCGAGGGCTTTGCCTCGGCGAGCCAACCTTTGCCAGCATCGCCAAACCGTCGCTTTATCGCCCATCAGGCAATGGGTATGTGGATCGAGTCCTAATTTTTGGAATCACCTTTCTTCGGATTACTACAACAAATAAACCAGGTGCTATTAATCGTAGTATTTTTTGCTTGTTCGGGTTCATTTTTTCCAAGGAATTATTACTCTGGTTTGTTTATCATATGTACACAGGTCTATCAAATGATGGCCGCATTAATGATGGTCGCATGGTGGTTCGGTCAGTTTCCGTATATGGTCCGGCGAACGCCGCATCCGGAACTCGGACCGACCTGTGAATTCAGACTTTGCCACGCCTTTACCACATCACGTCGACGCCCTGCATCGACATTGACTACCGCACCAGGCCATATTTCTTTTATTATTCACTTTGCATAAATTATTTATTATGCAATGATTTTTATCTATTTATTATTATTACTATTATATCTGGTTTGCACTATTTTTTGTGCACAGAAAAATGATCCGGGTTGGGCAGTATCATCAACTCGGCGTACTGACATACCACGTCACCTCGGCTGGACGGGGGGCTTCGTCAACACTTCATTACCCCACGCCAGGGACTTCGGCATCACTCTGCCGGTCCGCATTGACCGTGCTATGTCACCACTTTGGAATGCCGAGCTCTTTGCTCCGCCACCTTGGGACCGGCTTGGGGAATGGAACATTATCCCGCATCAAGCTCGGGCCGCGTCATCAATACCGAACACATTAACCAGCTAAGTTGCTTCATGCTCAAAGTTTAAAATTTTTAACTTGTGTTCAGTTCGACCAAGCATTATACCTTTTTGAAAAAAAGTTGCTTGTAGAGAATCTCCTTGTCAAAACTTTGTTTGTGACACACAAATTCAAATACCTCGTTTACTTGGGGGCTCCCTTGATGGAGCTTTTCCTCTTGCATATGATTATACTTGTACGGCTTCGTTCCTTGTTCGTGTATTATGCCACAATATGCACCATATTGACCTAAGAGATTTGCAAGCTGGGTTGCCTGGCTCCTGTGCTTACCCCTACGTTCCCGATTGTTCGGCTAGGGAGTAAAGGGAGCACCTCTGCGATTGTTACGACCGGGTCATCCAAGCTCTGACCTCAGACTGGGTGAAGCCGAAAGCTAGCGCTCATATTATTTTCAATCATGGTCGGCACACAACGGAACTCATGAGTACAAAAAATCTATTGCACAAGTCTCATAGTAATAATGAGCACCGAAGAAAGGTATCGGTGGGGGTACTATTTTGTTTGAAGATGCTTCTTACACTTCGTTAGTAATATAGCATAAGTTCCCTGAGCGCGCTTTGTCTGTTACAGCTTTATGGCCTGATTGTCTGGTCATCGGAAACACCGTCGATACTCTCGACAGGCGGAGTACATGACACTTTTTGGCCCTTGGCCGAAGAGGGAGAAGCCAACGGTCAGTTAAGACGCGTTTAAAGTTCGGGTGAACACAAATATGATATAAGAACTTCGGTACATACAATCATTATATATAAAATTCTTACCCAAGTCACTTGGGGGCTCTTAAAATTTATATATGAGCTGTAAATGTGTTTTCTTCTTGGTCGTTGTCAAAACACGACAGAAGCACAATTTTTTCTTTCTCTTCCAATTTTCGGATTGGCACCGAACATTCGATCTTGTTCGGACGTCATGTTTTTACTGACGTTTTTTGGTTTTCCAAGCTTTTGGCACTTTTAAACTATTTGTGTGTTTCTAGCAAAAATCTCACAGTGTAATGCCGGACACCTTTATAGATTCGGCAAAAACATTCTCGGATCTCACTATATATGCAGTGGTTTCCAATTGTGTCTTCGATCAATAGTTGGGTTGCCCAGCTCCTGCGCTTGCCTCCTACGTTCCGCTTTGTTCGGCTAGGTGTGCAAAGGAAGAACCACTACGATTGTGCTTCCAGCTCACATGGTTAAGCACCTCAGTGGAGAAAGCTGAAAACTGTCTGTCACAATAAGCGTAAACTGGTCAGCGATCCGATGACGGTGTTAAATGACGGGCCATTCATAACAATGGCCGAAGTGTTTACGGCTTGACCTCGACTGTCGCCGAACATTACCGGGGGCTATTAACTGGCCTCCCAAACTAAATCCTCGATATTTTGCTCTTACATTAGAGCTGAGGTTTCATGATCATGCTTAGCATGACAACCCAAAGAAAGGAACCGATAGCGGGACTATTTTCTTTGGAAGACATTTCTTATGTTAAACAGTAATATAACGTATCTCTCTACATGCCTTTGTTTATAAAACCGTATGCCCAGATTGCCTTGTTTGTCGTAAATCTTTGCCCTCATAAAGGCTTTATAAAGTAGGACAAACACTCCTCGGCTACTAGCCGAGGAGGTGGAAGCCGATGGTCGGTCAACAAAGTTTTTTACAATGCGGATCTGAGCATTAAGGATGTAAAGTACTTGGATACATAGAGTCATTACACATAATTTGTGATTTTACTATGGATATCGATCCTTAATTCGGCCACCCGTGCCCGCATTAAGGCTCGGGGGCTACTGGGCTTCGGGCTTATTATTTACAAATATTAAAGGGGCACATCGATCCCCTGATCTGGTGTTGCCACCCGACCTGTGTCTCGGGGGCTACTGCATTGCCTGTCCAATGCAGAAAATTTTAAGTGCAATACAGTTTCCGAGGAGATTATGATCCTCAGGTTGGTCGGCCGCACCCAACCTGAGTCTCGAGGACTGAGCACGCCGCTTTTTGTATCCCGAAGTATTCTGCCGAGCTAGGACTTGATCCTCAGGCCGATTTTGCAAATCAACCTGAGTCTCGGCGGCTACTGGGATCAGTGGTCTTACATCATCCTTTAAGTGCATCTCGGGTTTTAAACCGATACACACGTTGAGGGTTACTGACTATATATGTCGGCAGAGAATAAATTGCACCTATAAAAAATATTGACAAAAAATTGGCCCACAGTCGGGGTGGTGCACCACCTCGGAAGCAGTCCGACATAAAGCTCGGGCGCTAGTGGCTGGCTCCATAGAGAGCATTTCCAGCATTAAGCTCGGCTAAACTCCTTAGTCCGGCATTAGAGCTCGGACGCAAGAGGACACTACCTCCCGGGAACAACTTCAAACCCGAGGTGTGGCATAAAAATAACAAGGCATTGATAAAGGCCGGAAACTTAAAGGGGCTCCTCGGATACCCGACGTGCAAACCCGTCGAATGCATTTCGGCGATCCTCAAGATCGAAGATGAGAAGATTTGTTGAACCAGTTTTCAAGACTGACAAAACTTGAAGATTTGATGAAGAACAGTTCGGAAGAATCGAGGAGCGTCCCTAACTTGAAGACCGGTTCAGGGGGCTACTGACGGTGTCCTGGACTAGGGGGTACTCACCACGTCGTCTTCTGGTCTGTTAGATTGGGCTGAGGACCCCCATGGCCGTATACTCATGGGCCAGTTCGGACAGCTGCCGCATACATGGAAGATTCCACAAGACTTTGTGATCAAGACAAGGATTCCTCCCCACCGGCATGTTCGGCTAGGACTCTTGTTATCCTAGGCCTCTGGTGCATTATATAAACCGAGGCCAGGCTAGTTGATAGATCATATACAACAATCATACCATAGGCTAGCTTCTAGGGTTTTAGCCTCTACGATCTCGTGGTAGATCAACTCTTGTAATACTCATATCATCAATATCAATCAAGCAGGACGTAGGGTATTACCTCCATCAAGAGGGCCCGAACCTGGAATATCGTGGCCACTGCCTCCTGTTACCATCGATCCTAGACGCATAGTTCGGGACCCCCTACCCGAGATCCGCCGGTTTTGACACCGACAGGCCCCAAGATGGGATCTCGTGGATACAGAAAGTTACGGCGGTGGAATTAGGGTTTTGGCTATGTATCTGGTAGTTTGGGGGTACGTAGGTATATATAGGAGGAACGAGTACGTCGGTGGAGCAACAGGGGGCCCACGAGGGTGGAGGGTGATGAAGTCATGTACCTACGGTAGGGACACGGACCCGTCCTAAAGAGCCCTACCATAGGACATCCTTAGAGGAAGTCACCTTTCAAACAACTTGAATATATCCCACTCGACGGGTTGAAGACACTCGACCAAGAAGCTGTCACTCGACCAAGAAGCCAACCACTCGACTGCCAGAAGACCTCAAGCCACTCCGCAGGCAAACGGTCGGCTATTAAGTAGTCTTTATGATTATTATGACACTTTATTAGGGACGTTATCTGTAACGCCCACCTTAAATGTACCTTAAACCCTGCACTACTGAGGGCAGGAGAGGGCTGGCGAACTCTATATAAGCCACCCCCCTCCTCAGCATCAGGGGTTCGCACCTCTGTCATTTTACACACGCATAATCCAATCGACCGCCTCCGGGCACCGAGACGTAGGGCTGTTACTTCCTCAGAGAAGGGCCTGAACTCGTAAACCTTGCGTGCTTACAACTTCCCAATAGCTAAGGTCTAGCCTCTTCATACACACCCCCTACCTCACTGTCAGACTTAGAACCACGACAGTTGGCGCCCACCGTGGGGCATTAGTCTTAGCGCCTAATTGGAGAAGTTGCGATTTTTCCGATCCACTTGATCATGTTTTCCCGCGGAGCTTTGGCGGAGGACCGCGAGATCCGTCTCGGCGGACTTGCTTTCATCGCCGACGACTCCGCTGGCTCCAGGAGGCGCCGCTTGACGTCGACGCGCTCCCCGTTCGCGGCGCGACGCACATCCGCGCGTGCGTCCGTGGCGTCCTCCTGAGGCAGCCATCGACCCCATATCGGTTGACTCCCGTGCCATCTCCCCGTCCTGTCTCCCGCCAGCGCAAGCGCTCGGGTCGGTCGAGGCTCCAGCGGTGGATGAAGCACACCGCGGCCCGCCAGTCGGCGACCCCGCAAGTCGCTGCAATCGAGCCTGACGAATCCCTCTGCAGCCTGTTCGATCTGTCGACTGGCTCCACGAAGACCGCTTCCGAGTGTGACAGCAGCGACCCCTTGGCGGAGGTTCTGGCGGTCGAGGGGACACGCAGTCCCCCTGGATTCCATCGCGCTGATGATGGTGCCGATAGGGGCGATCCGTCGCACCCTCACGACGAATACCTCCCCGAGCCTCTTACGTCATTGCAACGGGAGGAGCTTCGTCGCTGGAACATGGACGCGCTCTACACACCTATTGTTGGAGAAACCCCCGAGGCCCGGGCCTTGGAGGACGCGCGCTTGGCTAATCTAGCCGAGCGCACTCGACTGGAGAATCTACAGTGAGCTCTCGACGAGCGGGCGCGTCAGCGGGCTCCCGAGTCCAGTCGACGCCAGCAGGCTCCCGAGTCCAGTCGACGCCAGCAAGCTCCCGAACCCAGTCGACGTCAGCTCTTCCCGCCACCGCAGGTGTACTGAACTCCGGTTCAGAACCTGGCTGCCGCGGCCCGCATAGCGGAGTCAATCCAGCCCTCCCAGTCGGAGGCCGGCATAGGATTGCTGCAGATCAGAGCATTGCTCCGAGCGGCGGGAAATCAGAATTCCGCCGTCTCTCAGTCGTGGGACAAGATCCACAGTCGATCTGTCGCAACGGAGACCGTCCAGTCGGCTCACAGCCCGAGATCGCCCCCGAGGCGTGAGGGGCGTGGAGACCGGCACGATCAGTATAGGAGGAACGAACAATATGATCACCGACCCGACCGTGATGATGGGCGTCGGGTGCCGTCCCCTCCCCCGAGGAGTGGGTCATATGCACCTCAGCATCGAGACGACAGGCGCCCCCATAACACTGGGCAGAGGATCCCAGTCGACCCTAGAGACCCGGGCTTTGACGCGAGATCCATCCTCGTTCAAGGTCTGGTGGACAGGAACAGGGCTCATCGAGAGGGCCACAACAGAGATACGCCCACCGACAGCAGGACACACGCCTCGGGGCCTGAATGTTTCAGTCGGGCCATCAGAGCTGCGGTGATCCCTCTCAACTTCCGGCTGGCGACTGGAATCAGCAAGTTCACCGGTGAGTCCAAGCCTGACACATGGCTCGAGGATTACCGAGTGGCTGTGCAGATTGGCGGCGGCAACGATGAGGTGGCCATGAAGCATTTACCCCTCATGTTGGAAGGCTCAGCTAGGGCGTGGCTGAATCAGCTGGCGCCCAGCAGCATTTACACTTGGGAGGATCTCTCCCGAGTGTTTATCACAACCTTCGAAGGTACATGCAAGCGCCCTGCAGGCCTTACGGAGCTGCGGTCTTGCGTACAGAAGCCGAATGAAACTCTGAGAGAATATATCCAGAGGTGGATCACACTGCACCACTCGGTCGAGAACGTGCCAGACCATCAAGCAGTTTGCGCTTTCAAGGAAGGCGTCAAGTACAGGGAGTTGAATCTGAAGTTTGGCCGGACCGGAGAGATGTCCCTTAATCGGATGATGGAGATTGCCACCAAGTACGCTAATGGAGAAGACGAGGACCGACTCCGAAGTGGCAAACTTAAGTCAGTCGCCCAAGAAACCGGAGGAAACTCCAGTCGGAAGCAGAAGCGGAAGGCCGAGCCAGCCGCCCCGGGGGAGGCCCTGGCTGTGGCTCAGGGAAATTTCAAGGGAAAGCCCAAGGGCACATGGAAGCCCAAGAAGGTTAAAGATCAGGATGGGAATGATGTTCTGGACCTGCCATGTCACATCCATACCAAGAAAGATGAAGAAGGAAATTTTATTTTCTCAAAGCATACCACTCGACAGTGTCGGCTTCTGATTCAGCAGTTCCAGGGCAAGCAGCCCAAGGATAAGGAAAAAGAGCCAGACAGAGTTGAAGACAAGGAAGATAGTGACGATGGATACCCCCAAGTCAATTCCACCTTGATGATTTTTGCTGATCTCGAAAGCAAAAGTCGACTGAAAATCATTAACCGTGAGGTCAACATGGTTGCCCCGGCGACTCCCAGTTACCTGAAGTGGTCTCAGACTGCCATCACGTTCGACCAGTCCGATCACCCGATGCACATTGCCACCCCTGGGAGGCAAGCTTTGGTGGTCGACCCAGTTGTCGAAGGCACTCGACTGACCAAAGTCCTGATGGACGGCGGTAGTGGCCTGAACATACTGTACGCTGAAACCTTGAAAGGAATGGGCATTCCGATGTCCAGACTCAGCACCAGTAACATGAGCTGCCACGGAGTCATTCCTGGGAAGAAAGCCGAGTCACTCGGCCAGATTGCTCTTGATGTGGTTTTCGGTGATTCAAAGAATTACCACAAGGAAAAGTTAATGTTTGAAGTTGTGGACTTCCAGAGTGCTTATCACGCCATCTTGGGCAGGCCAGCTTACGCACGCTTCATGGCTCGACCATGCTACGTGTATCTTAAATTAAAGATGCCTGGCCCCAAAGGTGTGATCACTGTTACGGGCAACCGGAAGAAAGCAGAAGAATGTTTCCAGAAGGGATCAAAGATCGCCGACGCTCAGATGGCAGTAGTCGAGCTGAAAGAGTACCAAAAGACTGCTGACCCGAGTGAATTGCTGCGGGCTAAGAAGCCTGCCTCCGAGTCAGCTTTTCAGTCGGCTGGCGAAACGAAGACAGTCCACATTCACCCGACTGATCCCGATGCAACTCCGACTCACATCTCAACGACGCTCGACTCCAAATAGGAAGAAGCGCTCATCCAGCTCCTCCATGAGAACTGGGACATCTTCGCATGGAAACCCTCTGACATGCCTGGAGTTCCCAGGGGGCTGGCTGAGCACCGCCTGCGAGTCGACTCAAAGTTCAAACCCATGAAGGAACATCTGCGGCGGTCCGCCGTCCAGAAAAAACAAGCCATTGGCGAGGAAGTGGCTCGGCTCTTAGCAGCTGAGTTCATTCGAGAGATCTACCACTCCGAGTGGCTCGCCAATGTTGTCATGGTCCCCAAGAAGGACAAGTCACTCCACATGTGCATTGATTTCAAGCATATCAATCGGGCCTGCCCGAAAGATCATTTTCCTCCCCCTCGCATCGACCAAATTGTCGAATCAACTGCGGGATGCGAGGGATTGTCTTTTCTAGATGCCTACTCCAGGTACCATCAGATCCATTTGTATGGGCCCGACGAAATCAAAACAGCTTTCATCACTCCATTCGGATGCTTCTGTTACGTCACCATGCCATTCGGCCTCAAGAACGCCGGAGCCACATTCATGAGAATGATCCAGAAGTGTTTACTCACTCAAATCAGTCGGAATGTGGAGGCGTACATGGACGATATCGTAGTCAAGTCCCGGAAAGGTTCTGACCTGCGGGCTGACCTTGCTGAAACCTTCGCCAACCTCAGGAGGTACGATATCAAGCTCAATCTGTCAAAGTGCACTTTCGGAGTTCCAGGTGGCAAGCTACTCGGTTTTCTCGTTTCCGAACGGGGAATCGATGCCAATCCTGAAAAAATTGGCACCATACTCCGGATGAAGCGTCCTGTACATGTGCATGATGTCCAAAAACTTACAGGCTGCTTGGCCGCCTTAAGTCGATTCATTTCTTGACTCGGTGAAAAAGCGTTGCCTCTTTACCGACTGATGAAAAAGTCTGACAAGTTCGAGTGGACTCCAGAAGCTGATGCAGCGTTTGTAGAGCTCAAAGCTCTGCTCTCCACCCAGCCGGTGCTAGCTGCTCCAATCAGCAAAGAGCCTCTGCTGCTTTACATTGCAGCCACGGGACAAGTTGTCAGTACAGTACTTATGGTCGAGCGGGAAGAGGAAGGGAAGGCCTTCAAAGTTCAACGCCCTGTTTATTATGTGTCTGAAGTTTTGACCCCTTCAAAACAAAGATACCCCCACTACCAGAAGCTTGTATATGGGATTTACATGACCACGAAGAAAGTTGCACATTATTTCTCTGACCACTCCATTACAGTCGTCAGCGACGCCCCATTATCGGGGATCCTTCATAACAGAGATGCAACTGGTCGAGTGGCCAAGTGGGCGATTGAACTCCTTCCTTTAGACATCAAGTTTGAAGCAAAGAAAGCCATCAAGTCCCAAGCAATCACGGATTTTATCGCCGAGTGGATTGAACAGCAACTTCCGACTCAAGTTCACTCGGAACACTGGACTATGTTCTTCGATGGATCCAAGATGCTGAATGGTTCGGGCGCGGGGGTAGTTTTGGTCTCCCCCCGAGGAGATAAGCTCAGATACGTTCTCCAGATTCACTTCGATTCCTCCAATAACGAAGCAGAGTATGAAGCACTTTTGTATGGGTTGCGCATGGCCATTTCGCTCGGCGTCCGTCGCCTCATGGTCTATGGCGACTCAGATCTGGTGGTTAATCAAGTGATGAAGGAGTGGGACGTCAGGAGTCCGGCAATGACTGGGTACTGCAATGCAGTACGGAAGCTAGAGAAGAAGTTCGAGGGGTTGGAACTCCACCACATCCCCCGACTGAAAAACCAGGCAGCTGACAACTTGGCAAAGATAGGCTCCAAGAGAGAAGCCATTCCAAGCAACGTGTTCTTGGAACACATTCACTCGCCGTCAGTCCAAGAAGATCCTTTCACAGAAGAAGCCCCGCAGCCGAAAAGTGCCACGGATCCGACTGAAGTTGAAGTGCCTGCAGTAGTCGACCTAATCATGGAAGTCTTGGCAGTCACCCATGACTGGACAATACCGTACATTGCATATATCCTAAGGAAAGAACTCCCGGAGGACGAGGAGGAGGCTCGACAGATCGTCCGCCGATCTAAGGCCTTCACAGTCATAAGGGGACAGCTGTACAGAGAAAGTGCGACCGGAGTCGGCCAGAAATGCATAACGCCAGAAGAGGGTCAAATAATCCTCAATGATATCCACTCGGGAACCTGCGGTCACCATGCGTCCTCTCGGACCATTGTGGCTAAGGCATACCGAGCTGGATTTTATTGGCCAAGGGCAAATGAGATGGCAAAAGAGATAGTCGACAGGTGCGAGGGCTGCCAGTTCTACTCCAACATGTCACACAAGCTCGCGTCAGCCCTGAAGACCATTCCGCTCGTCTGGCCCTTTGCCGTCTGGGGATTGGACATGGTTGGCCCCCTAAGAACGGGCAGGAGTGGATTCACTCATGTGCTTGTGGCAGTCGACAAGTTTACCAAATGGATCGAAGCTAAGCCCATAAAGAGCCTCGACGCTGGCACCGCTATCAGTTTCATCAGAGGATTGACATTCAGATATGGAGTCCCGCACAGCATCATCACTGATAACGGGTCAAACTTTGATTCGGACGAGTTCAGAGCATTTTGCGCTTCTCAAGGCACACGAGTCGACTACGCCTCAGTCGCTCACCCCCAGTCGAATGGACAGGCTGAGAGGGCAAATGGTCTGATTCTCAAAGGGCTAAAACCTCGGCTGATGCGCGATCTCAAGCACGTGGCAGGCGCTTGGGTCGACGAGCTTCCGTCAGTGCTGTGGGGATTAAGGACCACCCCTAACCGGTCGACTGGAAGGAGCCCGTTCTTTCTGGTTTATGGAGCCGAGGCTGTCCTGCCAAGCGATCTCCTTCATAATGCGCCCCGAGTTGAACTTTACACCGAAGATGAAGCGAAGCAGGCCCGGCAAGACGCGGTCGACCTCTTGGAGGAAGAGAGGGAGATGGCAATGATCAGATCGACCATTTACCAGCAGGACTTGCGTCGATTCCACGCCCGGAATGTGAAGAGTCAAGCCTTTCAAGAAGGAGATTTGGTCCTCCGAGTGGATCAACAGAAACCTCACAAGCTCGCTCCCACTTGGGAAGGCCCCTTCATCATCACCAGAGTCCTCCACAACGGAGCATATCACCTTTACAATGTTGATCGACAAATCGACGAACCTCGAGCTTGGAACGCGGAGCTTCTCCGCCCCTTTTACACTTAAGTCCGCTCTCAAACCAGATGTAATAAGAAAAACTCCTGAAGTTCATTTTTATCAGAAATAAGAGTGTTCCAATAATGGCTGTCACTGTTGTATGTATCCGAAATCCCCCAGTGGGTGACTTAGCTGCGAATCCGATTCGCCTAAGTTTGAAAAATCCTACCGAGTGGAGAGCAAACCTCCCACTTGGGGGCTTAGCTGCAGTTCAGCACTCGCCTAAGTTCTCCACGAAGAGACTTAGCTGCAGTCAGACACTCGCCTAAGTTTGAAAAATCCTAGCGAGTGGAGAGCAAACCTCCCACTCGGGGGCTTAGCTGCAGTTCAGCACTCGCCTAAGTTCTCCACGAAGAGACTTAGCTGCAGTCAGACACTCGCCTAAGTTTGAAAAATCCTACCGAGTGGAGAGCAAACCTCCCACTCGGGGGCGTAGCTGCAGTTCAGCACTCGCCTAAGTTCTCCACGAAGAGACTTAGCTGCAGACAGACACTCGCCTAAGTGTGAAAATCCTACCGAGTGGAGAGCAAACCTCCCACTCGGGGGCTTAGCTGCAGTTCAGCACTCGCCTAAGTTCTCCACGAAGAGACTTAGCTGTAGTCAGACACTCGCCTAAGTTTGAAAATCCTACCGAGTGGAGAGCAAACCTCCCACTCGGGGGCTTAGCTGCAGTTCAGCACTCGCCTAAGTTCTCCATGAAGAGACTTAGCTGCAGTCAGACACTCGCCTAAGTTTGAAAAATCCTACCGAGTGGAGAGCAAACCTCCCACTCGGAGGCTTAGCTGCAGTTCAGCACTCGCCTAAGTTCTCCATGAAGAGACTTAGCTGCAGTCAGACACTCGCCTAAGTGTGAAAATCCTACCGAGTGGAGAGCAAACCTCCCACTCGGGGGCTTAGCTGCAGTTCAGCACTCGCCTAAGTTTTCCACGAAGAGACTTAGTTGCAGTCAGACACTCGCCTAAATGTGAAAATCCTACCGAGTGGAGAGCAAAACTCCCACTCGGGGGCTTAGCTGCAGTTCAGCACTCGCCTAAGTTCTCCACGAAGAGACTTAGCTGCAGTCAGACACTCGCCTAAGTTTGAAAATCCTACCGAGTGGAGAGCAAACCTCCCACTCGGGGGCTTAGCTGCAGTTCAGCACTCGCCTAGGTTCTCCACGAAGAGACTTAGCTGTGGTCACACACTCGCCTAAGTTTGAAAAATCCTACCGAGTGGAGAGCAAACCTCCCACTCGGGGGCTTAGCTGCAGTTCAGCACTCGCCTAAGTTCTCCACGAAGGGACTTAGCTGCAGTCAGACACTCGCCTAAGTTTGAAAATCCTACCGAGTGGAGAGCAAACCTCCCACTCGGGGGCTTAGCTGCAGTTCAGCACTCGCCTAGGTTCTCCACGAAGAGACTTAGCTGCGGTCAGATACTCGCCTAAGTTTGAAAAATCCTACCGAGTGGAGAGCAAACCTCCCACTCGGGGGCTTAGCTGCAGTTCAGCACTCGCCTAAGTTCGAAACCCACCTTCTCCTGAAGAGCTCCGCCACAAATACAATGTGCAACAACAGGGGGTGGGTCGACTGCCACCTTTTCCCGAGAGCTCCGCCACAAATACAATGTACAACAACAGGGTGAGGGTCGGCCATCAAGCCCCACACGACAGTTCCAGACCACGAAGACATTCAGCAAAAATTAAGTTCGGATAAAGCTTAAAAGGCCCTGGGCCCCGAATCAAAGTACTCGAGCCCTCAGCTCGGCAGAAGTTAAACGATTACAAGTCCACTCGGCATTCCGAGGCTAATTTAAGGAAAGGCATAAAAGTTTTCTCACTCCTCAAGAGGAGGGCTGGCAGGAGCGACGAACTCATCCAGGTCAATTCCGTCCGCAATGCGAGTGGCTGCAGCGATGAAGGTCTCCATGAAGTCTTGGAAGCTGTGCCTCTTGGTATTGGCGACTTGGATGGCGGCCAGCTTTTCTTCTCGTGCCTCCTTGCAGTCGACGCGGACTAAGGACAGAGCCACATCAGCGCCGCACCGGGCAGAAGACTTCTTCCACTCCTGCACTCGATCGGGGATTTTGTCAAGTCGAGCCATAAGAGACTCGAGATCATTCTGGAGCGTGGACGCTGGCCAGAGCGTCGAGTCGATCCGCGACATGGCGACCTTCAGTCGAGCCAAGTAATCCACGGCGCCGTCGATTCGAGATTCCAGTTGGAGCAGGTTCATAGCAGTATCATCTTTCACCGGAGAATTGATTGGGTCCAGACCCGTTTCGATCCGCCCGGTCTCCTCTTCGAAGTTCTGGCGGAATTCTGCACACGAGACCTAAAGATAAGCCAACGATCGCAAGATTGAATCGACACAAAAGTACAAAACAGTCAAAATTAGATGTGCACCTTCAAGTTTGATGTACAGCCTCTTGGCGAGGCTCCTCAGGTAGCTCTCCAGGTCGTCCCTCCTACGGGCGATGCCTTCCATCTCCTCGACCAAGAGGAGGTTCTTCTTCTTCCAACTGGCAATCAGCCTGTTGGCATCAGTCAGAGCGGCCTGCAACCTGGTGTTCTCTTTTTCCAACTGGTCGACCGAAGCCAGCTTCTGTTCGGCCAGAGCTGTCTTGTCGTCAGCCTCCTTGCGGGCAACAGCCAGGTCCTGGTCCTTCCTCGCCAAAGATTTTTCCAATTCTCCTACAAAGAAATGGCGATTGAATCGGAAACAGCAGAGGAATGCTCAAGCCTGAA